>CM077003.1:29911917-30511917 GCA_039090855.1 Macrothele yani
ATCAAAGTTTCCAAGCTTTCGCACATCAACCAGATGACTTTTTCAAGGAAGGTAGATGGCAAACTGAATAACAGAACACTTCAACAATTTGAACGTGGTGACTTGACAACAAACGAAGAGATGCGAATGTAATTATTCATTCAAAGAATTACATATTTTACAGCGCTAATATCCATTCAAAGAATAAACACATTCGCACCAGTTCGTTTTTTTTTTTTGTCAAGTCACACACACGCAAGCCACCATGTTCAAATTGTTGAAAAGTTCTATTATTCAGTTTGCTGTCTATCTTCCTTGAAAAAGCCATCTGGTTGTTGCGCGAAAGCTAAGAAATTTTGACTTCTATTCTACGCTAACAAAATAGGATTACTTGCATAGTTACATTAAATGTACAAATAAGTTTTAAAGCGTTTTAAGACAACGCAACGTGTAATTTGGGAGAAAACAACACCTTTACGAATGAAAATATGCGCCGTCATTATCTATTACCTTTCGCCATCGGTAGGGCAACTGACGGATACCAGCCATGAAGAATACTTCGTCGTGTGACGCGATGAAGTAGTCAATCCATTTTTTCACTTCGTCACATGTCCGGAACCGTACAGCAGACAAACCATGCTGTATCGATCAGAACAAATGCTAGTCTGAAGGGGCTATGTCGGGACTATCCACAGGGTGCTTTAAAACTTCCCAGTCAAACGTCAATAACCTTTCCTCGATCGATTTTGCGACATGCGGCCTAACATTGTCATGCAGTAATTTCACGGGACGCAATCCTTTGCCTGTGAATGGACGTTTCTGACAGATTACCTAGTTCAATCGCAGCAATTGTTGCTTGTAGCGATGAGCAGTAACAGTTTGACCCTGTGCAATAGTTCATAATAGAGCACACCCTTCATATCCCACCATATGCACAACAGAACTTTCTTGGAGTGAATATTACGTTTCGGTGTCGAAGTCGTTGCTTCCGTGGGGTCTACCCAGTGTTTTTTGCGTTTGAGATTGTTGTACCATATCGACTTTTCATCACCCCTAACGATTTTCCACAGGAAAGATTTTCTGTGTTGTTTATTCAGCAGATTCAAACACTTCACGACATGCTCATCCTTGTTCCTCTGGCTCAGGTCATGTGGCACCCATTTTCTTTCCTTCTGAATCTTTTACGTTGCGCGTAAACGATTGGAAATGGTCTGTTGAGTAACCCCCAGTTGTTCAGCTAGTTCTTTTTGCGTTTGAGACGAATCTTCATCCAGCAAGTGCTTGCAGACCCTCACGTGCAACCTTCTGCGGGGCGCCGCTACGCTCTCGATCGCTAACATCAAAATCACCTGCTTTAAACAGTCTTAATCAAAATTCGCACGCGCTTTTCGATGCCATACTCTCCTCTAGAACAGATCGATGTACATGCTTTTGTAGCACCTTTTCCTTGTTGAAATTCGTAACGAATGCAGTGTCGAAAAAATATCAGTAAGAGTCGTAAAAAAACGTTCCCACGCAATCGTTCTTTGTATTGAAGAGCTGGTTCTGGTCCTAAATTTTGGAACTCATTACCAGTTGACTTACAATCTATAAATAATATAGATTTATTTAAAAAAAAACTAAAACAATATCACATGGGAAAAATTTAAATAAAATAATAATATTGGACGATAAGATAGAAAATGCTAAGCAAAACATTACATAATCTTATACTAACAATTTATGATTTTTTAGTGGAGTATCCGGGCCTCGAGGGGTGGTTTTAATATTAGGTAAGGATGGAGATCTCGAATTTGTACCTTACTTTCCTGTACCGTAAAATTGAAAACTATTGACAATTTGATTATTTTGGCACAAAGAATTATAGAGGGGAGGTGAATGGTGGGGACATGGACTACGGAGGGGTGGGCAATGGGGAGGGAGGAACTAATACTAAGTTTCTTTTATATATTTCGCTGTAATATATTTTTCACTGTTCATCACATACTGGTTTGTTTTTGTCTTAATGTATTATAATCTTCCCTTCAGGGAGCAGAGGACTATGCCAGGGCAAATGGCCTTTTCCCTCTTTCTTCCCAGTTGTCTCAACAATCATCAATTGTTATGATAATATAAATATGACATGTATTCTGATGTGACAACTAAAAATGAAATGAAAAACTTAAGTGCTTTTTATCGGATTATTTGACTTTGCTGCAATGATGTACACTGCTATCCGAAAAGCGCATAGAGATGGCTAAATTAGTTTATAGCACAGCAGGCGTCGGAGAAACGCTTTCCCCTTCCAGCTAAGGGGAGAGGCTCGGACAGAAGCAGAGGTCTAGGAAAGCAGTAGGGCAGAGGGAGATCGTGAGGCAATTGTCTGAGAAGGAAGGCTTTTTCGGGTCCAGGACCCGAAAAAGTCTTTCTTCGGACGCACAGAAATCCAGGAAACGGACCGATAAATCGCACAACTGCACGGGATGACAAACTCCTCTACCGCACGGCAGTGACCGATCGCACAACGACATCCACGGTGTTAGCGAGCACTGTCACAGGCCAGGTTTTATCCTCCAGCACAACTCGACGTCATCGGCTTAACAGAGAACTGGTCGCTTGCAGCCCATTGCTGCGCATTCCTCTCACCCTCAACCACAGATGCCGCAGACTGCAATGGGGTTTCGAACACAGACACTGGCGAGCTGATTAGCAACTGGTAGTGTTTTCTGACGAGTCACGATTCAACTTCATGCACCATGATGGTCGCATACGTATTCGAAGACATCGTGCTGAACGGCACTTTGCAGCGTCATAACGGCCCAACGCACAGCGTCATGGTTTGGGGGCGCCATTGGGTTCAATTCGCGATATCGGTCGATACAAAAATAGCCAGTGATTCATCAGGAATGTTTTAAAGGCAGAGGTGATACCCTTCCTTCAGAGTTATCCTGGGGCAATATTCCAGCAGGACAATGCTCGGCCAGATGTGGCCCGGAATGTTCAAGACCTTTTCCACGCGCGACAGATACCACTTCTTCCCTGGCCTGCATATTCTCCGGATATGTCCTCGATCGAACATGTCTGGGACATGGCAGCTATACTCCAAATTCACCCTAAAAGTGTACTACTGGTAAAGGCGGGAGAGCCTTATCACATCTCGTCGTGGAACGCAAGAACGGTATCCATCCGCGTTAATGTGCTGCTCTACTATTTCCTTTCTGATCGCCCCCACCCACCCAAACATCTGATTGTGAGTGGAGGTCTAGTGGAGGCCGAACACTGCTTCCCCTACTACCTGTTTAAGTAACGCACCCTTCGAGTTTCACCGACTGTCAATTTATTGTCTCTCTGTTGTTAATGATGGGAGAAGTCTTCAACCCTTTCCCCCTGTCCGAATTGTAACCCAAGTGGGCAGAAATAGCCGAAAGTGAGAAGCTGTTGATTCTGCAAAATCAGAACAAATTTATTTCTAAAAGCGCTTTAACTTCTGGAATTTTTTTTTTAGATAGCAATTTTGTCTGATAAAATGGATTCTAAGCAATAATTCTGATGCTTTCCGCTCTAAACGCTAGGGACTATTTTTCGTAACGGATGTAGCTGTTTCGCCACTCTTCGGTTGACTCGGAGTATAAAGCGACTGGCGCCTAAAGCGCTTCCGCTAGTCACCACAAATGAACTTTGGTCTCGCAAAGAAGCAGCCTGGCAGGCTATTTCCCAAAAACGATATCAAACTCCTCTTTCTTTCAATGCCACGCCGTATATAAGATGTTATTGTGGCTCGAGATGGCTTCACACGATACTGAATTTTGAAGCGAAAAAATGTTGTACAGCTCTATCAGTTACCTCCTGTAACATTGGGAATCTATGATGTAAATTTCATTTGAATAGCCTGATTCTTTCTTAGTGTTGCAATTTTCACAAACAGTACTATATTATCTGCAACGTGCTGCAATGAGGCTTGAACATCGAACCAGAACAGGACTTATAAATAAAAGAACACAGCCCTCTTACACCTGACACAATGAATTCAAATAGCAAGGTCACGACTACATCAGCAAATGGCTAAGCATGGCTCCTCATACAGCCAGACGTGACTTCTTTAATGATCAAAGAGATGGCAGGGCAGCCACAAAGCGACAGTATAACAATCTGAACATCTCCGAGTACATCCAATGCTGCAGCGAGAATGTCACGTGCTTAAACTAGTTCAAGTAGCGCACTGCAGTCAGTCGAAAGGGATATAAAGTGGTAGTCGTTACTGTGAACAGCATTGCATGTCGTCGTTCTGGGACGACTAAAAATGAACAGCCACAACCAGCTGATTAGGGAACTTTTGCTTTACGAGTTTGAACTCGGCCACAACACTGCTCAAGCAACACGAAACATTTCTCAAGCAAAAGGGGAAGGTTCCATGGACGCACCACAGCCAGATGGTTCAAGAAATTCCGCTCAGGTGACAGAAACTTCGACAATCAGCCAAGGTCAGGTAGGCCGCAAACCGTGGATACGGAGGCCGTAGAGGAAAATTCAACAACCAGCACTCGGAGGTTATCAGGCGAGCTTTGCATATCAGAGACCACCGTGTTGCGTCATATTCAGGACCTCGGCAGGGTCTACAGAAGGCGCGCTCTCTACAGCAGGACAAAGCTCGGCCTCATACCGCATGAACGACCCGGGCAAAACTCCAGGAACTTGAGGGCATGGAATTGATGTCACACCCAGCATATAGTCCGGTCCTTACCCCGTCAAATTATCACTTGTTCAGGTCCATGGCCCACTTCCTTCGCAGGCGGCACTTCAACAACCAGGAGGAGGTAGTAGCTGGGGTGAAGGAGTTCTTCGCCTCAAAGGACAAGCACTGGAACCGCCGCGCAATCGAAGAACTGGCAGACAGATGGCCAAAGACGGAGCAACACGATGGCCTATACTTTGAATGCTTGTCAGCTTTCGTCGTAAAAGTATACGTATGAAGACATAAAATGATTCAAATGCAAAACTTTCGACTCGTCTTTACAAAACCAGATTTTTCACGCTCTGAGTTGTGAAAAAAGATAGAGTGGCAGTCGTACTCAATACGGTACTCATTTTGGGAAATTTCTCTCATAAAAAAAAAAAAAAAAAAAAAACGCTCGCCCATTTCGTTCGACTGATTTTTGTGCTGCGTAAACACCTCGATACCCCGAGTTCTGAACAGCTTTGGAAGGAACAAAGTCGTTTACTTCATTAAGCAGGCGCACAGTTCAAACATTGGGGAAATTAATAAGGGACGTCACGCTGTGGGCACTCTTCTAACTAATTAAGGTACGAAGAGTGAACGTCGCGCGTGACTCTTGTCAGTAATTGAATAATTAATCAGCCACGGGCGAGTGAACAACTGGAGGGACAACGCCAGCATCCAGCAACGGAAGACGAGATGTGACAGAAGAGAGAGAGAGAGAGAGAGAGGGGAGACACCAGCGAAAAATTTAACTGCTGACCAATGGGAGAACGCCTATAATTAACTGGACGAAACATCACAGCCTGGAGAAGATAAAACCGCAAATTCGAGAGCGACTGCAAGAGCTGGAACCGCTAACGCGGAAAACCTTAACTCCATAACTCCCTTGATGACGATACTCTCCTGTCCAAAGGAACAAACAAGAAGACGAAGTCAGTAAGCGAGGAGGGATGCTATAATTCAATACCGCAGGGAAACAATACAAAAAAAATAAAAAATAAAAAGTATAGGAGCAATTCCAGAAGAACCACTGAACCAAGGCTCATTAAGACAGCAAAGAACTTCTTTCGCCAATATTCAGAAAAAAAGGGGGGAGGGGGGCTCAAGGGTCTGTTATCCCAGAATAAAGCAACAAGAATTTGCTGACATCATCCTCGAATAAACTAAATTAGATGCTGCTTAGAATGCTTCCCCTTAAGTTTAAGATAAAGACCATCGACAGAAGATGAGCGTCCGTGAAACACTTCAATTTCATAAAGAGTATCGTAAAACCTTAGGCGATAGTTACTACGCAGTTATCCCTCCGGCTTTTAATCACATACGAAAGATAAGTGGCAGTAAGTTAAGGTTTTGGTAATAGTTTCAGAATCAGTTCTTCCCCGCGGGTTGAATTTTATGAACGCTCTAGCACGTTTTTTTTTCCATAATACACAACTTATGAAGCAGATCCAAGAAGGCTACTCCCCATTCTGTTGTACATAAACTAATCAACTAAAACAAATCACGCGCATGATGAAAGGCAAAAAAATGGGGTGAGGGGGGCAGAAGAAGGAAAACATAATAAGCCCTTAGGTTGCAGTATCAGAAATGAAGAAAATAACATTAAGATCGTACGGAACAAACACCACCACTGAACATTATCACAAAGAAAAGAAAGAGACAACAAGAAAGAGCACAAAACTGTTACTGTGTAAAGTTGCATGCCTAGGTGGACATGTGCAGAATTTTTTTTTTTTTTTTTTTTTTTGGCTGGAGGTTTAACGACCACCACAAGCAAATCAATGAGCTATAAGCAGTCGCCCTTCCCTATTTAAGGTTACTGGTTCCAGGGAGGGGAGAGAGCCAGTGCCGTTAGACAAACACAACATTCATCCCTCACCGGGATTCAAACCCGGACCCCTTTCGGACGAATTATCAGAGGCCATCGCTTCGACCACTGCGCCACCGAGGCGGCGCACATATTATTTACCTGCTCACGTAGTAAAAGCTGGATGCCCAGGAAAATTTTACCTTTTACGATAACAAATCATATTTTTTTTAAGTTTAAAAATTTGACGAAGTTTTTAACATGTTTTGCATTTCCATTTTAAGGGTCTGTATTCAAAATGTTCGATACAAAAAAGCGTGTACATGTTTAATGTTTTAAGACGAAGATGCTGAAATTAATATTTAATGGTATGATGATAAAATTGGTATTTGAGAAATTTAGTGATTCTGCCATGTTCCTTATGTTGAAGTTTTCGCCCTTTGCGACTAAACACCGGAGGCCACAAATTTTGATGATGTGAATCCGTTTTTTGGTGTAAATATGACATGAATGATCATGTCATATTTGCACAGGAACATAAGTATGATATTCGAACTTTCCGCAATAATATGGCATTACTTAGAAACGTCGTAAACGGAAAACTGCAACCAGACTGAGCGAACATTAGACTGCTGAACACCGCTGCGTACGTACACTCACTGCACCTTGCCGAAAGCCTGTACATTGAGCCTTGGGGGACAGGTGCTGTAATGATAACACGCCAGTGGACATACCAAAAGTTTGGAAAAACCACGTCGTAGATTTGAACTTTAAACTATAATTATAAAATAAATTTAATAAAACAATAACATGTGAATTTGACAATAATTTCAACAATGCAACATAATTTGTATGTGTAATTAAAGTCGGAAATTGTATGTATTGCTCAGCTACGATGGCAACACCTTAACCTTGTGACGCTTGAGAACTATACCATGGTGCATTGCTGCACTCCTATAAAGGTCTACGCGAGTACTGCATTAACTTCTCTGTTTAGTGCTAGTGGAGGTTTTAATTTGTAAATAGCTTTCATCTTTTATTAAATATCGTACATAGACAGTGGTATTTGTTTTTTTTACGACATATTGTACGAATTGTGCTTTTATCTACATGACATGAAGTCAGATAATATCCGAAAACTCTAAAAATTCGTTGTCCTGGAGCGGGAATCGAACCCACGTCTCCCGGATAGCGCCCGAGCATGCTAACCACACCACCACCCAGAAAGACCCGGTTTCAAGTTTCCGATTAATTTTAATATCTGACTTACCATCCATGTCATATTTACACTACAAAACGGATTCACATCTTCAAAATGTGTATTGTATGGTGTAACCCCGTATTCCATTCACCGGAGGCTAGTCCTAACAGAGGCATGCATCCCGTCGCTGACTATACACCACATTTGCAGTAAAATTACTTATATTTCCAAATTCCGGACTTATAGCATAATATAATTAAAGAAGTGATATTCATCTGTCCTTAGCACTCCGTAACAATAATGCAACTTCAGGTGATTAGCCGTGAAATGAAATACGACGACTGTATTTTTCTTTGCAGCAGGAAATTCTGTTCCAACCTTTTTTATTTTTTAATTTAGTTGCCGGCCCAGGCCAATAATTCACATGCCCCGGGCATCTCGGGCATGGTATTTTTCGAGCCCTGAAAACGACTCGAAAGCATAGATCAAACCAACAACGTTTACTCACCATTATATTTTACTTAAAGGTCTACTACAGTTCTGCTGAGCGTTTGGCTCAGCTTAATCAGAACAAATGGAGCGTAAATATTTAATTCATTGTGACATCATCACCGTGGACAAGGTCACAAATGTTTGGCAATCGTTTCCCCGCGCTTGAAAGAAATGGAGCCGATGCCATGTCTTTACCAAGTCGTGAAGAGTTGAGATATACAGTACTCTGTAAAAAAACAAGTGGTGTGAATTGAGGGAAATTTTCTGCAAATAACGTGCAGCAAAGTTGCCGGTAGGCATCCGTCTTTTAACGAAATTTCTGTTTCTTCTAACTTCAGTATTTTAACAGAATTTCCGTAGTCATTGCGTTTATTCCAGAAAAGTGAGTTTCGGGGTTTTCCGTGTTTGACTGAAATTTCGTAAAATTTTCGTTTTTGAATTTTGATTTCCCAGCGTACTAAGCTGACAAGCCTTTTCTTATTCGTGCCTGGTTGGATTTGAACCAGTGACCTCCTGCACAGATATCGCGCGTCTTACCACTGAGCCAGTCAGTCGCCTAAAGGCCTCTCACGTATAAGGTAGAACTTTAATTGCCCGTTGATGAAATATTTTTTATTCTTAATGTGGGTGAATTAGACATTTCATTTTTTGTTGAAGCTTTTTTTCAAAATACATTTGTATTAATTTTATTTTTAAGTAGGGGAGTTACTTTTCGAAGTAACAGAATGCTAGTATTAAAAGAAATCCGTCTTGTTGCACGATGATATTTATTCATCTAAAAATGAAATGATATTTATTCATCTAAAAAATGGATTTGCATGAACTGGACCATGACAGCTATAACTCTGATTCACATAATGGAGTCAGAAACCTAAGTGATAAAGTTCTGAATCCCATTCAACTAAGAGCCTTGCAACGAGGTTACAAGTTCGCTTACCCTAACCAACGTAAAGTGGACTTATTCAAAACAGTTCCGCAAATTGAAAAAATTCTATATTCACTTCCAATAGAAGATAGGAACTTCGCAAAGAATAAAAATCGCAAGGTCTCTTCAAAAACACAATCCACGACGGTGTAAAACCACCGAAGAATGCCAGTTTCATGAGGAAATGCAGCAGCTGATTGAATTGAAAAAGGACCCAGATATTGCCATTCTTTTAGCTGATAAAACTAGTCAAGTTGTGCTCTTAAATCAAAGTGATTATATTAAAAAAATGCTCAATGCCATTTCTAGTATCCCTCATGTAATAGTGAAACGAGACCCCACCAGGGCTACTGTTAGTGCTTTAAGCCGCCTTAAGAACTCTTCAGCTCCTCCGGACTCCTTTTCAAAAGCCTTCAATCCACCCCTCGGCTGCCATGTGCCTGATTTATTTGGTAGATTAAAACTACACAAGGAAGGGTACCCTATTCGCCCTCTTGTATCAGGTTACATTGCCCCCACCCGACCTTTGGAAAAAGCTTTGGCAAGTTATCTCACCAAATTTACAGTGAATTCTTCCTACTCAATAAAGAGCACCACACAAGCTATTGATAGGTTAAAGTTAATTCAGCCACTACCAAATTCCTATTTTTTGGCGTCCCTAGATGTGGTTTCTTTATACACGAATGTACCTATGGAAGCTACATTTCAGTTGATTCAGGCTTTGCTCATTGATTCTGACATTCCTGCCAATGATATTGCTTTCATAATGAATGCTCTTCATCTCATTAAAAAGCGTTCATTTTTCAAATTTCAGAACATATTTTACCAACAAACCGACGGGACAGCCATGGGTTCACCTCTATCCGCAGTCTTAGCAGAAATTCTTCTACAGCATATTGAAAATAAAGTCATACAAGAATTCCCACAAAAACCTAGTCTTTATATCCGTTACGTTGATGACATCTTGGTAATTTGGCCATATACCATAAATCAGTTACAGCAGTTTGTCAACGCTATGTCTGCTCAATACCCCTCCATCAAACTCACGATAGAACTTGAAAATAATTTCGTCTTACCTTATCTTGACTTTCAAATTACGCGTACCCCTTCTGACAATTCCCTGTCTTTTGCCGTTTATCGAAAACCTACTTCCACACCCACTCTAATTCCGTACAATTCTGCTCACATTTTTCAGCATAAAATTTCTGCTCTGCACTTCCTATTTAGAAGAGCATATTCACATTCTTCTAGCCATTTCGCCAGAGCTCAGGAACTACAATGGATATCATCACTCGCTAAAAACCATGGTTACCCGGACAACGTTGTTAGGGAGTGCACAATAAAGTACGGTTTTCCATGTCAACTGCTTTACTTAGTGAGCAAGTGCCTAAAAAGTATGTTGGATCTGTTGATTTTAATCCACATATTGTAAACCTCCTTACCAACATATGTTCTCGTCATAAAATACAATTTGGAATACGATCATGCAATCTATATACCATTATCCGCAATGATCGTGACAAAATTGACAAAGCGAAAAAATGGGGTGTGTATGTTATTCCTATGCTCGACACTATCTCTGGTGAACTAAACAATCATTATGTGGGTTCTACCAAAAGAAATTTGGATTTGAGATTAAATGAACACAGATATGATCTAAAAATGAATCACCAAAGCACCTCTTTTGCAAGAACCATAAGTGCTGGAAATTCCATCCCAGACTGGGACAACGCTAAAATCATAAACACACCTAACTCTGTTCATTCCTTGTTATTTGCAGAAAGCCTCTATATTTCGGCTTATAATACACGTTGCTGTAATGACTATTATCCTTATGTTTTACCTGAACCTTGGAGCAATCTTGTTGGGAAGGACAGCACAATAGCAATTGCTTCTGTTAAGTGATCATTGGCTAACTATGCCTTTTTTAGATTGTCTTGTTATCTGGTATATCATGTGACATTGACATTACCTTTCCCATGATGCATCTACTCCACGTACTTAAGACCAGCATGTAGCCACATGGTGAAATTACATCTGATGAAGGTGTCAATGTGACACCGAAAGTGCTCATGTGTTTTTAAACTGTATATAGCTTTCATTTTTTAGATGAATAAATATCATCGTGCAACAAGACGGATTTCTTTTTAATACTAGTATTCATGCACGAATTATAGTGTCTACCGTAACAGAATGCTTTGGAACTTGAGAACTTATTAAACTAACAATGACTTTCAATTATTTTTAGAAGAAAGTGAAATGTACTGCTTTATTGCATTATTTCATTAAACTCCTTTATATAAAATTAACTCATGTTAGCTATAGTTCATTTTGTCTTAAGGGGTCCCACAGATTAATACATATACTTCATAAAACAAATTTAATACTTAATCAAACCTCAAGTATTCCCGCGAATCGCTTAATACCGGAAATTTTCCATCATATGGATACGGAAAAAGTAAGAACTGTAACGTATACTATAGATTCACTTTCCTTTTGATTTTTACTATCTCTGGTTATTTTATTTTACTATGTAAATTATCTTCTTACTGAACGAGATGTTATTTCTCCCGCTGAATGAGATCTGGCAATGAGTGTAAGTCATGACGTGGTGGTAGCCAGTATAAATAGGCGCGTTCAACGATACGTAGGAGTGCGTTTGTTGTTGTAGAGAGAGAGAGAGAGAGCGTTTGTTGTTGTATAGAGAGAGCGTTTGTTTATCTGAGAGAGCTTTTTGTTGATGTGCGTAGAGTGAGCTGTGGTTTATGTGTCAGAAAGCTGTTGTTGTATAAAGAGATCTTCGTTTATGTGAGAGCCAGAAGTTTCACTAATAAGGAATTTGTTGTAAGTACGTTTTTCTCAGTTCATAGTTTTGTCAGATCTCTGTCTGGCTGTTAGGTTTATTTCATTAGGTGATTATTATTAACAACCAGCATAAGACTTTATTCATCTTAATTACTACTACAACATTACTAGCAGTTAAAAGCTTGTTCATTATTATTACTACACTACTAGCAGGAAAGTTTATTCATGATATAATTAACAAACAACAACCATTACTAGAAGAAACTAGTAGCAGAAGCATTATATTCATTATAAAGCATTAGAAGAAGCTGAATTCATTATAATTAGCTTAGTAGTTAAAAGCTATATTCATTATAGAGCATAATTTTATTTGTTAACATACGAAAAAAATTGCAGAAAAGTTTCTGAAAATTCAAGAGTTTTCCGTTAACAACTCTTAAACACGGCAATTTACCGATAATATACGAATGGAATTCGGGAAAAGTTGCTGAAAATTCAGAATTTTCCTGGTGTGCGAAAAAAATACCTGTGACATTCAGGTTTTTTTCCTTCATTTCACGGAAAATGGCTCGTGAATTTCAGATTCTTTTTTTACAGTATAGATTTAGGTTATTTGGGCAATCGGTTAATCTGGGCAGCCGTTTATTTGGGGCAAATTCTTGAAGAACATCCCAAATTGGTTCTTTGGGATAAAGCTTGGGGCAACCGCTTAACTGGCCCAAAATGTTCTAAGTCCCGATGTGTCCCAGTTAACCGGAATCTACGCAATGTGGAAAGCCTCCAAAATATCATGTTTGATAGATTTGAAATAGATTTATCAATAAGTTCAGCGTTTTCAAGCCATAATTTATGGTGATTTTCATCACAATGTTCAGCGATAGAAGACTCCTTCCGTTCACAGTTCCGCACAAAAGTGTTGTGTTGATTCAAACGGAAACGTAAGGCCCTGAGGTTCTGCCGTATTTAACAAAATTTATTGTTATCGCGACAAAACGTTTTGTTCATTTAACAAAATGATTTGCCGATTTTGGGGAATTTGTTTGATCCAACAAAACATATTGTTATCATGACAAAATGTTTTGTTGCTCCAACAAAACATATTGTGTCACGATAACAATATGTTTTTTTGCAGCAACAAAGCATTTTGTCATGATAACAATATCTTTTGTTGGATCAAATTCCCAAAAATCGAAATAATCATTTTGTTAAATGAACAAAACGTTTTGTCGTGATAACAATATCAACAATGATTTTCAACAAAATAATTTTGCAAATTCAACAACAAATTTTGTTGACTCTATATCGACAAAATTTTTTGTTGATTAAAAAAAATATTTGTTGAATTAACGAAACGTTTTTCTCAGTGTAGAACCTCACCACAGCCCTCTCCAGAGAAATGAAATTCAAGTTCGCTATACCCTATATGGTATTAAAAATTAAATCCCTATTCCAACATAAAAACAACAGCATTCACAGAAACTTTGGAATTCATCATTGGTTGTGACAAGTGCAACGAAAGAGTCTCCATTGCGTTGCCAAAAAATCTGAATCAAATGGCTTAATAATAATGTTTTATCCTCTCTAAATTGCCAAGTGCCCAAATCACATACTTCGTGCCTTCACGTGCAGAACACTCTCAGTATTTAATCATTCTTTATTTTTTCAGTCAAGTCACACTCATGTTTAAATTCTGTTTTAGTATTCACTTTGTTTCCCTGCTGCCAGCCTAGAAAATGCCATCCGTTGATGAGCTAAAGCTTGAAAAAACGTTGAATTCCATACGCCAATAAATGGATAGCTACTGTAGTT
The DNA here is from genome assembly GCA_039090855.1 of Macrothele yani. Taxonomy (NCBI): domain Eukaryota; kingdom Metazoa; phylum Arthropoda; class Arachnida; order Araneae; family Macrothelidae; genus Macrothele; species Macrothele yani. The sequence continues at coordinate 29,925,632 of CM077003.1, forward strand.
AACATTGCAACAGAAAAAAAAATCAAGATTCGCAACAGATCTGAGGAACTAAACAAAAGTACTTCCAATGAAAGTGGAACTCATCTGATTTTTTAACATTATCGTTGAGGAAAAGAATAACTTTTCACAAATGCAAACCGACTTAATTTGCACTTGTGCTGAAAAAAAAAATGCGTTTACCTATTTTGCACCCCGCTACAAATCAAATAACTCGCATACATGTCAGGTGAGAGTCGGGTGGACATAGGATTTCGTATTATGGGAACAAAAATAATACGCAGATCCTAAGATTTGATAAAGATGGAACAACATTGCAGAAATAATCTTACTACGAGTATACGCGAACAAAAAGGATGTGAGCGAACCGTTTGCATGTTTTGTTTTATCGGTTAATTAAGTTTCATAAATATATAACAAGATGAGAAATAACTGAATGCACAAAAAGAAAACAAAAATCAATAATTTAAGTGCTTCCCCGAGAAATTATAACGGAGGAAATTAACTTTTCATCCTAGTAACAAAACTCCATTTTAATGAGTCAATCAATATTAAAGAACGCTTTTAATACCTCATATAGACGAGGATTTATGAAAATGCAAAGCTTCCCTTCGCGGTAAAAATACCTGCATGCGATTTATTGCATCAGTTAAAAGCCTTGTTGCGTATTACAAACATCACTTTGCATATAATCTCCAAAGACGATGATACATCTCGAAACGAGATTAAAAATCCCATAATGAAACTTCGACCATGTAAACATTTATGGACAGCATTCTGACTTTCGACGACAGCCGTGTATTAATGCCACATTTAAGGCAAATGCAATTTCAAATTTCTGCATCGATTATATATACGTATGTATACTGAGTGGCCACTTTATTATGACCACCCTCAGTATTTCGTTGGGCCACTTTTTGCCTTTAATACTGCGTCGATTCTTCGTGGCATGGACTCCACGAAATGTTGATAGGTGGTTTGTGGAATCTGACACCATGCTTGATGAATAGCACTTTCCAGGAGTGTGAGATTGCAGGGTAGTGGATACAGCTGTCTGATGGCTCGTTCAACTTCATCCCACAGATTCTCAATGGGGTTGAGATCTGGAGATTGTGCGGGCCCACATAAGCAAAGTAAACTCACCGGCATGTTCCTGAAAACAATCCTGTACAATACGAGCACTATGGCAGGACGCATTATCTTGTTGAAAGTAGCCATCGCCATTGCGCTAAACCATTCGCATGACAGGATGCACTTAGTCCGCAACGATGTTTAGATATGATGTGCCGGTCAGAGGTTGATCAACACGAATTAAAGGGCCCAAAGCATGCCAGGAAAACATTCCCCAAACCATAACGTTGCCTCCACCAGCTTGAAGGGTTGTGGCAATGAATTTGGGGTCCATGCTTTACGTGCTGTATCCGCCAAATTCTCATTCGGCCATCGGCATAGTGCAACTGAAAACGTGATTCATCGGACCACATAATTTGTTTCCAACTATCGACTGTCCAATCCGTGTGCTCCTGCGCGAACTGGAGATGTTTTCTCTTGTTAACTGCAGACAGCAAAGGTGTTCGAACAGGCCTTCGGCTGCCATATCCCATCCGATGCAGTGTACGGCGAACAGTGCATGCGTGCAGAGATCATTTGAGGGAATCCTTGATTAAGATGGTCTGTAATTTGCTGCACTGTTGCTCTTCTGTTGCCTGTTACCAGTCTGGACACTCTTCGTTCCGCCCGAGCAGTCACCAGGCGATGACGACCACACGTTGCACGTAGAGACCCAGTTTTTTTGGCTGACAGTACAGTCTTTAAACCCTTTAACAACAGCTGCTCTGGAACATTTCACGAATACCGCGGTTTCGGTGATACTCGCTGCATGGCACCGAGCTCTTACAATAATCTCACGTTGAAAGTCCGTCAAATCGTATTTTTTACCCATCTCGTCACCCCAAAATCACTTCTACCACTGTCGCAAGCACTAAGCTTTCCCTTTTTATACTAGCCTCGCCCTCTGGCGGCAACAGCGTGCAGCCATAGCTCATTTGCTTAAAACTGTCAGGTGGTCATAATAAAGTGGCCACTCAGTGTGTATATATATATATATACCGATGAGCCATTACATTATGGCCACCCTCACCATAGAGAAATGAATGCGCCTGGAGAGCGAACAGAGGAGCGCGTAAAGTTCACAGAGCAGTACACATACATCCCGAGGACCGGCTTTCGGTTAGTAGAGTGTTCAGAGTCAGAATTGGAAAAGCTGCCAATTTATCGGAGTTTGATAAAGGACAAATTGTGATGGCGCGGCGCCTCGGAACTGCGACCTCAGAAACGACGCGGCTTGAGGGTTGTTCACGTGACCTTGTAATGAGTGCGTATCAAATCTGGTGCACAGATGGCCAAACGACGAACCGTCGTCCAAGCCGGGAGTCATCCGAAGTTAACTGATGCCAGTGGGGAGCAGAGATGCCGTGCATTGTTCACAGCGAACGCAATGCCACAGTGAGACAAATCACCCGCAGCTATAACAGTGTTTCACAGCACACAGTTCATCGCAGTCTTCTGCGCATGGGCCTGCGTAGAAGACTTCGATGAAGACCCAGCCGGGTCCCCACGCTCGCTGCACTTTGTCAGCCAAAAACGCATGAAATGGGCCCAAGATCATCGAGATTGGACCGAAGATGATTGGAAGAAAGTGGGCAGGTCTGACGAATCAAGATTCCTGGTACATCACGTAGACGGCCGAGTGCGGATACGCCGATTACCAACGGAGGCTATGGCACTTGGATGCACTGTTGGGCCGAAACAGGCAGGGATGGCGGTGTTGTGGGCGATGGGTTTTTTGGGGGGGGGGGGGCACTTTAGGCCCAGGAAAACATCGCCCACAACATAACGTTATCTCAACAGCACAATCCCTGACAGCTCTCAACATCGTTGCGAACCAAGTTTTCCTATTCATGACAACTGTGTTCCCTGCTGGTGTTGGCCATTACCAAAAGGATAATGAGCCATGCCACACTGACAGAATCGCCAAGGAGTGGTTCGAGAAGCATGCTGGTGACTTTCTGATAATGCCCTGGCCTACAATTCCCTGACATGAACCCAATCGAACATTTGAGGTTCGACTTGGAAAAGCAGGTTCGCCCTAAATCACAGAGATGCATGGGAACTGGAGGACCTGCTGTTGACATTAGGGTACCATTACCCCAGGTTACCCATCGCCACCTCATGCCTCGAGTGGTCGCTGTTTTGCGGGCTGAAGGAGGACATACAGCTTATTAGGTAGGTGGTCAAAATGTAATAGCTCATCTGTGTATATGTAGAGGTTTTACATTTCAAAGTTTCAGTTATTTGCCATATTCAAGACAGACCTTCGCCAGAAAAAATAAAATGATTTCAACATATTGATCGAAAAGCAAGTACGAAAAACGAAAATTCGTAGGCTGATCGAAGCAGATATTTTCGTTGCCTTTATCTTTTGACGCCAATGACGCAACGAAAGGCATATGAAATGAAAATGTCATGGCCTTTGCGTATTTCCGCAAAAGATTGCTCCGAGATAGAATTCTGGGAAGCTTGAGTTTTCTCGAAGAGGATTTCGTAGCTAGCCCCTTCTCTCCCTCCCCTCGTCTCCCCTTGCTGCGAAGATCGCGTAATTACGGTCACCTTCCAGGATCCGTGCATGTTTACCTGAATGAAACGCATTGCTCTGGGCTTAATAACGGGATTTCGACTTCTGCAAAGTCCGATCGGACCAACCCTTCACCATCTCATAACTTCGGGGCATTGACGAGGTCGATCGAAAGCAGGACATTTATGCACATGCAAATAACTCGCACCGACTTTGAGAGGTTTGTTGACTTGCGGAGAGAACATTTCGATTTATAGTAATTTCACTAGCTAGAATAAAAAATTTTTTAAATAATATGAAACCAACTTCTTAATCTTTGCACACCCATTTATTCTCTCTTGCCCAGAAAGTTTTCATGTTAAGATGGTGTCGCAGGTCATGTGAATTTTCTAAAGTGGTAATACGATAAGCGAGCATTTATGTCTTAAATAAACTCTTAACGTACACAAATGGACTTTATGTATAGCAACGGAATAAAACACAAAACAAGTTAGTAAAATCATGCAATACATTGACTATGATACGCTTTCCAACATACCAGAAATCACGCACAGAAAAAACCTTTCTCCCTACCGTGACTATTGATTCGTTCAGTACTATACCCCCGGAACAACATACTAAAGTTTTGTCGTAAATAGAAGCATTTTTACTCAAGTTATGAGGATAATGACGGCGGAAAAAGGTTCGTACTTTTCCAAGCAAAATAAATTCACGCACTTTTCAAGGTCTTTTTAAAAGTAAATTTTCATACGTGTGTCTGCTGTCGGCCGATCATTAGGTAGGTATTTTAGTAAGTTCAAACAAGTAAACCTGCTGGGACGGGCACACTTTCAATGACCTGCCTGTTACTCCCTGTTGGTTTATTTTATTAACTTTGAATTGCCCCTCTGTTTTGGTGATTTTCGAAATAATTTTATTTTATGGAATATTTTAAAAGGGAACATAATTTTCATATTGAACCCTCCGGCAAGAACGACTCCATAACCCCAATCAATAGAAACCCATCGCGATTTGCAAATACATTATCCCACTTATCTTCCTCCAATGACTGATGTTTTACTCCATAGTGATGTCAAAGCCAAGGTACAGCTGCCCACGCGCTTCCCTGGGTTGAACGTATAGTAAGTTCTCCACTATTTGATCAGCTTGGTGTTTTTGTCGAAACTACACAGAAATCACTTATACAACTTTTTAGCACAAACTTTTAACAATTATTTTACACATGCTCTTTCATATCATTACTTAAAAAAAAAAAAAAATTCAAGTACTATTTACAGTCTCACACTTCAAGCACTTTAAAAATGAACTTTTTTCAAGGAGCGTAAGAACCATGTGTGGAATAAATTTCGCTCTTGTGCCCCGACCTTTGACCCCATTTCGATGATATTAAACAGAACTCGTTCAGTATAGCTTCGGAACAACATGATAAAGTTTCGTCGCAATCGAAGCATTTTTACGCAAGTTATGACGCATAAGGGCGATGGAATGAATACCGCTCTTATGTCCTGACCTTTGATCCCATTTCCAATAGGGTTCGTCACCAGGCTGTCCCCTACCACATACTAAAATTTCATTGAAATCGAACCATTTTTACGCGAGTTATCGTGCAGGCAGGCAGACAGACAGACAAAGCTGGAGCATATACGCTTCTTCAACCTACAGTTGGAAAGCGTAAACAAGTTAGTAAAATCATGCAATGCATTATGATACGCTTTCCAACATACCAGAAATCATTACTCAAGTTATTACGCAAGTTATGAGGATAATGGCCGTGGAATAAATCTCGCTCCTGTGCCCTGAGCTTTGACCCCATTTCGATGATATTAAATAGAACTGGTTCAGTATACCGCCGGAACAACATGATAAAGTTTTGTCTCAATCGAAGCATTTTTACACAAGTTATGACGCATAAGGGCAATGGAATGGATTCCCTTTTATGTCCTGACCTTTGATCCTACTTCGCCCATTATTAATAGAGTTCGTCCGTAGGTAGTCCCCTACCACATACAAAAATTTCATCGAAATCGAACTATTTTTTCACAAGTTATGACGCATAAAAGCAATGCAATTGATCCCGCTCCTATGTCTTGACCTTTGACCTCATTTCGCCCATTTTCAGTACAGTTCAGTTCATCCCCTGGTGGTCCTCTACCACGTACTAAAATTTCTTCGAAATCGAACCATTTTTACGCGAGTTATCGTGCCGACAGACGGACGGAGAGAGAGAGAGAGAGAGAGAGAGAGAGAGAGAGAGAGAGAGAGAGAGAGAGAGAGAGAGAGAGAGAGAAGCTGGAGCATATACGCTTCTTCAACCTACGATTGGAAAGCGTAAATAAGGGATAACAATAACCAGGGCCCTGATGGTGATGAACAAAAAATTCCTAAAAAAATGCGCTTAAAATTGGAGGGAAAATCCCCTAAAACAGTATTAATAACTTCAATCTTAGATAATTCATAAACCAGAATTTGGCCTTTTCTTTATAAAATGCACTATAAAAACCTTAGAGAAAAAGAAAAAAGAAAATACAAGTAAATACCAGCCAAGTAGCACATAAAGGGTTTGGAATGTCAGCAACGGTCTAGCATAAGAAGCTTTGAATTTAAATTCTTTTGTTCCGTACCCTCTAGCATATTCCTTTTTTTTTTTTTTTTTTTGATTGGAGGTTTAACGACCACCGTGAGCAACTCGATGGGCTATAAGCAATCGCCCGTCCCTAATTTAGGGTCACTGGTTCCAGGGAAGGGAGAGAGCCAGCGCCGTAAGACAAACACAACATCCATGCCTCACCGGGATTCGAACCCGGACCCCTTACAGACGAACGATCAGAGGCCAGCGCCTTAGACCACTGCGCCACCGGGGCGGCACATATTCCCTTTCAAAAGTGGGCAATGGGGATGCTCTTTCCCCAAAAGTGGAATAACAAGAAATTGGTGGCACTTGCGTACATGTCAAATTTGGTAGCACTTGCGTACATATCAAGGCGTCCCAAATCTAACAGGTGCAGCATAGGAAAAGAAGTGGAACTTGTGGCACATTATATTACCCCTGTAGCATAATCTTCACTGAAATTCACTGTTTCAAAATTTACTCTAATTCAGCAATATAAGCTAAAGACTTCATTTCAACTAATGCCTATGACGGCATGTTCTGTCAGTTGGAATAGCTAGTAATTATAAAGAAAATGAAGAAATCAGACTTCATGTGAGCATATGTGCAGCATTAGCACACCTTCCAGATGCAGACATAGACAACGGATAGTTATCAATTCAAGAAAGTTCACAGCAGCAACCAAAGCTGATTATTTTGTGAACGGAGAAGATGTTAAATATATTGGATCAATGACTTACGTCCCTCAGGTGAATGTGACTTTATCAAACATCTGTCACAGGTACGGGGTCGGATTTGGTCTAAAAACATTGAAAATTTATTCCCTGATTAAAAATGATCGGGACCGTGTTGAGCTGTCGGACAAAAAAAATGCGGCATTATTCTATTACAAAGAAATCAGTCGATCCTCAACTCAAGGGCCTATATATATATATATATATATATATATATATATATATATATATATATATATATATATATATATATATATCGGCTCAACCCTACGGAGACTACAAACAAGAAAAAAGGAACACCAATATACCGTGAGAAACGGATCGTCATCTACTACTTCAGCCAGGCTTACTTCAAGTGGTACACATTATCCATTTTGGTCAGACGTTTATATTCTATCCACCTCTACACTGAAGAGCAATTGAATTACAGACAGCTGGCGTTATGCAAATGTGGCGCTGTGGGCGGCCCTGTAAACGGAAACGACATGACGTATGCAGCGATCCGACAATATAAGGAGTGATGCGACGGAAATCAGTACGAGTCGGACGCAGTATGTGTAAGACGAAGGATCTAAGCGCATTTCATCGTGGGCAAATTGTCGGGGCCCGACGAATGGGTCACTCCATCTCGGAAGTCGTGCAGGCACTGGGATTTTCAAGAGCCACTGTGTCACGGGTGCACCGTGAGTACATCGAATCCGGTAAAACCATCCCTGCAAGGGCCAACTGCAGTGGACAACAGCGTGTGGATGAGCGGGGTCATCGTCGGCTAGCTCGCATTGTAACAGCGGATAGACGGGCCACAGTGCAAGAAATCACTCTGCAATTTAACGCTGGTGCACAAAAACGTGTAAGCAGACACACCATCCAGAACCATCTTCTCGCTATGGGGTACAGAAGCCATCGTCCCACGAGGGTACCGCTGCTGACCGCACATCACAGGGTGCAAAGATTAGCATGGGCGCGGTAACATCGCCACTGGACCCTAGACATGTGGAAAAATATTGCCTGGACTAATGAGTCGAGATTCACGTTGGTACATGCGGATGGCAGGATACGAGTACGGCGCAAACCAAATGAAGCGATGGATCCTTCTTGCCAGCAGGGTACTCTTCAAGCTGGTGGGGGTGGCATTCTCGTCTGGTGACTGTTTACGAGGACTGAAATGTGACCCCTGGTACGTGTGGCACCGTCCCTCACAGGTTAACGTTACCGGGATATCCTGGACTACCATTTGCTTCCGTTTGTGCGTCTTCAACATCCCACTGGGGACCTCATCCTTCAACAAGACAATGCACCGTGCTATCGCTCCCGAATTGTATCCGAACGGTTGCATGAACACTCCACCGACGTGACGTCGCTTCCTTGGCCAGCTAGGGCACCTAACCTCAATCCCATTCAGCACATCTGGGATGCCATCGAGAGAGATGTTCGAGGCTCTGACCCCCTCCATCAAATCTTCGTGAACTGTGGGAGCTTGTTCAGGGGTTGTGGATCCGTATGGCTTCCCAACGGTTCCGGTGTCTTATCGAGTCCATGCAGAGACCAATCGCCGCCGTCATCAGGACGAAAGGTGGTGCTACACGTTACTAGACAGATATTTCTAATTCAATTGCTCTTCAGTGTAGAACGAGAGAAACAGTACTCTTTACGGAGAGTCTCTACATTTTATACCGACTGGACCTTTGTTGCAATGATGAAATACCCAGCTATATTTCCCAGGACGGGAAAACTTTACTTTCCTCGATTCCGGTATCTACTTCTAAGCATTGCAGTTTCTGACTAGTACTAATTAAACTCTACATGACTCCACTTTGTCATATTACGTTATACTAAGTGAACTTTTTAGAATATCCTTCCTTTCATTGAGAACGTTTGTCAACGAGACTGGTGTATAAATGTGTGTTCAGGTACTCCAACTTGGTCTTTCATCTGATAATGTGCTCGCCGCGAGCACGGAAGTACTCATGAGATTTTAACTATGCATATACACTATATTGACAAAAGTCACCGGACACTTCTTCAAAAGCAAATGTACGGATCCCCTGCGTTGTTAAGACGCGTGGTACAGCTACAAACGGTATAAAAACAAGACTACAGCTGACCGCGATCAAATCGCACTGTGAGGTTGAGAGAAAATGTCGCGGCGGGAGAGAACTGACTTTGAGAAAGGAAAGATTGTTGGATATTATATTAGTGGGTTGTCCATAAAAGAAAACGAGAGGCGTTTAAACATACCCAAAACAACTGTTTTGGATGTACTCAATAAGTGGAAGACACATGGCGTGCCTGAAGCAGCAAAACGTACCCGCAGACTAAAGAAAATCAGTGACAGAGGACGTCGAAGCCTCAGGAGAGTCGTTACAGCTAATCGACGGAGTACTGCACAATACCTCAGTGTACAGGTGAGTAAAAATGCTGGAACCTCGTTATGTACACGTACCATTCGTATAGAACTTCATTCCATGGGTTACCGTGGTCGTGCGGCTGCTCATAAGCCTTTCATCTCCACTCGGAATGCTACTCGTCGTTTAGCATGGCGTAAAGAACATTTATCGTGGACCGTAGATCAATAGAAACGGGTCCTATGGACTGATGAATTCAGTTACACAATCCATCAGTCTGATGGCCGTGTGTGGGTATGGTGGCAGCCAGGGGAACGCTGTTTACCACAATGTACTGTTCCTACGGTCAAGTTTGGAGCTGGCAGTGTATTCGTGTGGGGTGTTTTTCGTGGTATGATCCCCGCCCATTGGTTATCGTGGAACAATCTGTTAACCAGCATGTCTACCTCGATGTTCTGGACAATTATGCCCTACCAACTCTGTGGCAATTCTATGGAACCGAGCCTGGAAATGCTTCTTTGAGGACTATACATACATGCTAGATAGCACGCCGACGAATTATTTCCCCCTGCTTTCATGCGACAGCTCCCTGCTTATCCTACTGAGCAACGTACGCAGATTGCAGCGCCTCCCGATCTTCCGGATGCCTGCTGCCCGAAGGAAGAAACGGAAGATCAAAGATAATCGGGTGGCTCTACTACAGAAACATATGAAGATCCCTTCTCACTCCACAGTTGAAAGAGGTATCGGTCAATTGCACGAGGAAGAGAGAGAGGAAGTCTGGAAGAAGAGATTTTTTTTTATTATTATTATTATTAGTGCTTAAAGAAGTTAGTCACAATTCTCGGGGTCGTTCGGGCCCAAACTGTGTCTTGCAATAAAAACTTCGTGCTCGGACTGACATACTTCAGGGTCGACCTCATAAAATTTAGCCCGAACTCAGGACTGTCAGGAATGCTTACAAGAGAAAAAGGCAATAAGTGTGAACAGCAAAAGGTGTTGCTTCAGGAATGTAATGAACGTCAGTGAAGCTTGAGTTGCGAGCCAAGATGGCTGTAGATCGATGCCTTTGATACAACAACAGTATACAAAATCTACCACCATCAATCACTCTGTCTCGGCAGATGATCTTGATTTGAAGAGCTAACCTGTAAAACACAAAGCACAGCCGTGTGGTGTGTATGTATGTATGTATGTATGTATGTATGTATGTATGTATGTATGTATGTATGAAGTCACTATTCAAAGCAGAACGAAACGGACTACAAAGAACGATGACAGTGTACACGGTGGTAATCTTTAAAAAAAAATTGGGGGGTGGGAGGTGAAATGTTAGCTTTATTGACCAATATGTCGAAAAGAGTCCGCAAAATAAATAATTCTAGAAGGTTTTTTATTGTGAGTCGCATTTTGAGAGACCCTATTTTGAGAACCGGCTGAACGTAAAGATATGGTTGAGGCATCAAAATATAGATTGTACCATGTAGATGTGCCAGTCGAAGAGAAAAATGAAATTGGGGCAACGGTTCGGCGTTGTGGGGCGGCAAATTTCCCATGTAAAATCTATGGGAGAATCGTGCGGTTGGCTCACGCGCTGTTGAAGCCTTCGGAAGCATGGAGGAACTGAGATGGTCCAAAGTCTTCTCTTTCGAGCCGTTGGGCAAAGCAACGCTAGCAGGCATTCCTATCAAAGTTCTCATCGGAACAGCGAACACTCTCGAAGACCTGATTGCGTTATGCCGTTGGACTGTGTATGCATACAATTTAGTATTCATTCGATCCAGTTTATTCACGTAGGTAAGACGTTTCCCATTATGTAAAGATGTAAATAAACATTATGTTGACCATTGTTAGTGAAAATATTACAGGCGACTGTCCATTGAGTTGCTCACGGTGGTCGTCAAACCTTCAGTTAAAAAAAAAATCACGAACCTGGACTATTGTCTTTACTGAAGTGGTTGAATGATTTTGCCAATCAAATAAAGTTTACATTTGTTGTTTCATATGAGTTCACTCTTTCCAAAAACAAAACAAAACTAATCGTCGATTCCCAGGGGTTTCGTCTAGTTTTACTTGCATTTCGACAAGAAAACTGATAAGAGAAAACACGAAGCCGCTCATTTACGTCATCACCACATTTTCTTTTTCATGGCATATATATAAGTTCTTTATGATTGTTAGTCTCTGCCGTCCATCCAATTTTTTTTCGATTTTTTTGTTGTCTTCATGTTAGACAAAGGTGACGGACGAACCGAAAACATATGGGAATAAGCCCGATTTTAATTTAAAAAGCGAAAAAAAAAAAAAAAAAAAGAAAAAGAGTGTTTGTTCCACACCATTACGCTAATACCCCATAACTAGGCGATAACGATACCGTACACGTAGGACAATAATTGTGTCTTTCACTTAACCACACTATTGTCACCTGATGAAAAAAAACCTCTATACTAAATGAGGAAAACATAAGAAAACTTTTTGTCATTCCTAGTTTTACCTGGATGGAGCAAAGAGGCCCCCATCTAACGTGCCGTGGTTTATCTAACAGTAAGTCAAAAGAAAATTTCATATATTTATACCTTACCAAAACATTTTGTACAAATAAAAGGTGGAGAAATACGCAAATATTATCAAGAAAATCTTATGACACACATTATGATTCGACACTTCCAAAACGCAGTTACGGTGACAAACATATTCACACGAAACAGAGGGGGTTGGGGGTGGGGGTGGAAATCACACTGAGCAGCATCAAATGAGGAAAACACATGGGTATACATGGCCGTACGTACTATGTATATACGCCATACAAAAATAATTTCGCCATTCTGAGTACTGAAAGCGAAAATATAGCAGGAACAAACTTTTTTTTATTATTTTGTTTGTTTGTTTGTCTGGGGGTTTAACGACCACCGTGAGCAACTCAATGGGAAATATACAGCCGCCCGTCTTTTATTTATGGGCAACTGTTTCCAGGGAAGGGAGAGAGCCAGTGGCGTATGAAAAGCATGTCTCATCCGTGAATCGAACCCGTACCCATTTCGGACGCATGACTAGAAGCAAGTGCCTCGAGTTACTTGGACAACGGGGTGGCATCCCCCCTTTTCCTAAAAGGGGTTGCCATTTGCCTTTCACGCGAAACTGCAACAAGGGGTATACCTAAATTACGTTCTCTGAACACCACAGCTTAAAAAGAAAAAAAAAAAAAACGTATTTCAGCACACACGTCTTTTGTCTTGTTTCATTAAAATAACGGAAAAAAAAAGGGGGGAGAAAATATTATGCAGATTAGTCTGCACACACTAATTTAATAAAAAAAGCGTAGTTAACAACAACAAAAAATAACAATAATCTTTTGTTACCATTACATAACATCTGTACTTTCAGAAGTTAGAACAAACAGCAACATAAAACAAAATATGTGATGCTCTAGGAACGCTTTCGGAATAAAAGTAAAAAAAAAAAAAAAATGTTTTTAATACAATTTGCCCAGTTAGCAAAAATGCATTTCACTCTACGGAATTATCTCTGTCCGCTTCTGAAACACGAGGGGTACTAAGCCGAGGAGCGAATGAGTTTTCCGTTTGTTTCAACGGTAATTTTCAGTTTTTAAATATGCACGCTAATTACGCAGAGAAGTCTTCCACAACAGCCACAACGTAATTATTCAAGTTAATGGTGGGTGCTCTGTTCCAACTTTGTTTCGTGTAAGCGATGATTACCTCTACAGCACCAGCATTAAACGTCATTAAGATACTTCAACCACAAGAAAGTTCACAGACTGCATCACAAACAATAAAGAGAAAATGGTTAGAATCAGTTCTAATGATGCAGGATATAAGCAACCCCGGTGAACACCTTCAAACAAGAATATTGTGGAATTTATACGAGTATTGTGAAATTATTTACACTGTGTAGCACTGAAAATATAAAACAAAAACTATCACTTCCACCCGAATCATTCCTATACTTGCCATACTAATGACGTACATCCACTGGCTAAAAAATTAGGAACTTTTCTTTAGTATCTCGTAGAGCCACCTTTCTTGCAAATGGTATCAAGTTTGCGAAGCAGCACGGATTCTATTCAGCGCATGAGAACGTTTTAGTCCAAAGACAATCATTTCCGCGACAAAGGTCGCGCAACTGAAAAAAAAAAAAAAAAAATCGGTAACGATTGTCTTTTGGTACCATGACACCATCTTTCAACAAGACAAAACCGCACTGCGTACTTCCCATGGGCTGACCTACTAGCTTCAGCAGCATTCACGTAATTTCACCACATTCGAATGCCCTTCCCTCTCGATGGCTAGATCTCAACTCCATTGAGAATGTCTGAGACAAATTGGAAAGACTGAGCCCACCAACTGTGAAGAATAGCTTGCGATTCTTGCATCATGGGTGCCAGTACTGTTAGAAACATAAGTACGTCTCACAGCTGTCACCAAACATTGTTCCCACGTGCAGAGAGAAAAAGTTCATTACTTCTCCCTGCGTTAAGTGCTAAAAGTGTCACATCATCACCTCGTGGGAAAACTCCTGGCTGAGAAAAATTAAACTCGCTTCTGTTCACAAGCGCTTTGTGGCGACCCTTGTGCTCTGATGGTCATTTTTTCTGCAGCTGTGTTTTCTTGCAAGCAGATAATGCGTGTCGTGCTCCGACACCCCATGTTTCTCGTTCAAATGCTGTGTTATTTATTTCTCAAGTGTTAGAAACTCCATTTATTTTCTATTCATTGTGCGTGATCTCATAATATTATAGTTAATATATATCCTCAAGAGTGCCATCTCATCTTCATTAATATAGATAACCTTATTCCAGGTGAGTCATTTATGTGCATACAATAATTTCTGAAGTTTCTAGTTCGTCCATTGGAATGCAGCGCTATATAAGAATACTGAAGGTAAGAACTGCAGATACTGTATATAAAAATCGTGTTTCTTATACATTTTATATTACACTAATAATAAGAACTACAGCAAATACCCCCTTCTGTGTTTTCAACAACTCATCGAGATCTTACCAAGCCATCTGGCCGCTGTTCTGAGGCCAAAAAAAGGTGGAGCAACATGTTATTAATTAGGTATTTATATAATATATGTGTAGTCCGTTCCCAAAGTAATGAGAATGATTCGTTCACGCCCGCCACGAAGACCGCGGAAGGCAGGTGGCGCTGCAGTTTGTTGCGTGGCCATCTCGGGTAAACGGCTGGACCATCCTCAGTTGAGGGCAAGCCTTTCGAAGTGTCGGAACATTAAGAAGCGAAGCCTTGTTTTTCACACTCGTTGCGGACGAAAATGCAAAGCAGCGTTACGCAATCAAATTTTGAGTAAAACTGGGAAAAACAGCCGCCGAAACCTTATAGATTCTGAAGACAGCGTATGGGGACGCAGCTTTGTCAACGGTCCAAGTTTTCAGGTGGCACAAGGCCTTCAAGGATGGAAGGGAAGCCGTTGAGGATAAGCAGCGCTCAGGGCGACCTACAACGTCAAGAACCGATGACAATGTGGCCCTTATCAATCTTGCTCTGGAACGGGACCGACGTTTAAATGTCCAACTAATCGCAGATGAGGTCGGAGTACCAAAAACGGTGGTTCATTGAATCATTACGGAAAATCTCAACAGGAGGACGATTTGAGCAAAACTCGTCCCAAAAAACTTGTCCGATGAGCAGAAGGGGAATCGTTTGTTCATTTCCCAAGAACTGTTGGATCGTGTGACAACTGAGCCCGATTTTTTGCGTAGGGTGATTACTGGGAATGAAACGTGGATGTTTGAGTACGATTCCAAAACAAAAAGGTAGAGTTTAGAATGTCACACTCCCTCTTCACCTCGACCGAAGAAACCTCGCATGAGCAAATCGAAAGTAAAATCAATGCTCATCCTTTTTTTTTCTTTTTTGAGTGTCGAGGAGTGGTGCACACAGAATTTGTACCACCAGGATAGACAGTCAATTAGACTTTTTACTAGTAGGTCCTGGAACGTTGGAGGAAATGGGTTTTGTGAGTGCGTCGTGACACTGCGGAAACGTGGATCCCCCACCATGACAATGCGCCGAGTCACACATCATTGGCTGCAAGGGAGTTTCTGGCGCGAAAAAACATCCTTACCCTTCCTCATCCTACCGCCCTATAGTCACTTCCGGAAACGACCAGCCACTTCTAGCTTTGGCCAGCTCATGTGGCCAAAGCAAGAAATATACAAGAATTTACCAGTACTTCAAGCTTTGGCCAGCCAATTCTAGATTTGGCCGTGAGACACTGGCCAAAGTGTTAGAACCACTGTGTAGCAGTGTGCTCTCCTACGGACATGATTGGATTGTCTGAGATCACGTGCCGTGATTGGTTGCAGGACGCTGTTGTCTTTTTCTGTTCAGTGTAATCCGAGTTTTCGCTTCGACGTAATTCATACGTGGTGTCATTGATCCAAGAGGGTGTCACTTTTTTAACTGCATTATTACTGTTTTTACCGCACTAATCATGTCAGTCGCTGCTCGAAGTGGAGAGTGGGAAAATGATAAAGTTCAAGTTGGCTCTGTTGCTACGTTGCGGGAGAAGTTCTATGCTCCTGCAGGAAATCTTCTTAGAGATCACCTGGGACATAGATCCCTACCGGCGGCACTGAGGGATTTTTACCTACTAAACCCTCACCTTCGGTTCACATAGGACCACCGAAGGAAAGAGGAAAGACAATTACTAACTTTGGCCAGTTTCTCACGGCCAAATCCCCCCACACACACCCACCCGGGAATAAATAAGGGCGTCTTTTTCCCCCTTTCTACCTCGCTTCCGTGTCACTTTCCTATCGAGCACTCTAGCCCAAATCTCCTAGCTTCCTATTTCTAAGGGTTGTTTAAGACATGGGGTCAGACACTCCCTTAATAAAATCCTCTACATATGATCTGATCTGGCCTCGACGCGTTTTTCAATTTCCTTAGAATTAAATTCATCCATATTAACAAATAAGGCATTAATTGCGACACAACATGCAATGGAACGGGATATTAGCACGTCAAACAAAAACCGCTAAATGCTAAACGCAAAAAAAAAAAAAATGTGGAAAATAACTCTTAGTCTTACAATGTGACACACGGAGTGTGAGAGAATGAATAGTCGTTTGCCTATGTCTCGCTCCGGACAATTGCACTGAAAACAAACGCATCTTGGATTTAAGAAAGAGACAGCAATATTTTTGTATGACGTCAATTTTCATTCCGCTGGCACCAGCATCAAACACAGATTTCCACAGTACGCACTTTTCTTTGAAACATTGTTTCCTTTTCAAAAACCGGGTCGAAATCGGGACAGGAACACCTTAACTCACCCGTTTGAACCGTAAGAAATTGTCGGCCCGTTTCTTCTTTTTACGCATTACAACCGTAGGTTGAAGAAGCTTATATGATCCAACTTTGTCTGTCTGTCCGTCCGTCCGCACGATAACTAGCGTAAAAATGGTTCGATTTCGATGAAATTTTAATATGTGGCAGGTAAGAACCTGCGGAGGAACCCTATTGAAAATCGCGTAATGGGGTCAAAGGTCAGGACATAGGAGCGGGATCCATTCCATCGCCCTTATGCGTCATAACTTATGTAAAAATGCTTCGATTGTGACAAAACTTCATGTTGTTCTGGAGGTATACTGAACTGGTTATGTTGAATATAATCGAAATGGGGTCAAAGGTCAAGGCACAGGAGCGAGATTTATTGCACAGCCATTATTCTCATAACTTGAGTAACAAATTACTAAAACCATGCAATGCATTTATTATTATACGCTTTCCAACATACCAGAAATCATTACTCAAGTTATGAGGATAATGGCTGTGGAATAAATCGTGATCCTGAGCCCTCACCTTTGACTCCATTTCGATGATATTCAAAACAACCGGTTCAGTATACCTCCGAAACAATATGATAAAGTTTTGTCACAACCGAAGCATTTTTACGTAAGTTATGACGCATAAGGGCAATGGAATGGATCCCGCTTTTATGTCCTGACCTTTAACCCCATTTCGCCTATTTTCAATAGGGTTTGTCCCCAGGCGGTCCCCTATCACATACTAAACTTTCATCGAAATCGAATCATTTTTAGTCAAGTTATGACGCAAAAGGGCAATGGAATGGATCTCGATCCTATGTACTGACCTATGAACACATTTCGCCCATTTTCAATAGGGTTTATCCTCAGATGATTCCCTACCACATACTAAAATTTCATTCAAATCGAACCATTTTTACGCAAATTATGACGCATAAGAGCAGTGGAATGGATCCCGCTCCTATGGCCTGACCTTTGAGCCCATTTCGCCCACTTTCGATAGGGTTCGTTCCCAGTTGTCTTCTACCACATACCAAAATTTAATCGAAATCGAACAATTTTTACTTGAGTTATCGTGCGAACGGACAGACAGACAGACGGACAAAGCTGGAGCATATACGCTTCTTCAACCTACGGTTGGAAAGCGTAAAAAACGCTTCTATTACGACTAAACTTTAGTATGTTGTTCCGGAGGTATACTGAACCAATTCTGTTTAATATCATCGAAATAGGGTCAAAGGTCAGGGCACAGGAGCGAGATTTATTCCACAGCCATTATCCTTATAACTTGAGTAATGATTCCTGGTATGCTGGAAAGCGTATCATAATCAGTGCATTGCATGACGTTACTAACTTGTTTTTTTTTCTTTATTGGAGGTTTAACGACCACTGTGAGGAATTCAGTGGGCTATAAGCAGCCGCCCGTTCCTAATTTAGGGCCACTGGCGCCAGGGAAGGGAGAGAGCCAGTGCCATAAGGCGAACACAACATCCATGCCTCACCGGGATTCGAACCGGGACCCATCGCGGACGAATGATCAGAAGCCACCAATTAGACCGCTGCGCCACCGGGGCGGCGGACTCGTTTCCATCTCTGTTTAGAATGTAACACCTGTATGAGGGGGGGGGCTTTCCCCCCTCTTACGGATGCACACATGTCCAAGCTAACAAGTACGTTTCTATTAGCTTTCTTTCCTCCAGAAGCAGGTAATTCATATCTAATATCTGAAATTCAAATATTGTCAATGTTAAAACAACGTTGAACGGGCTGTTTCCCTGTTATAGTTTTTACATCGTATCCCATAAGGAAGCCTAGATTTTGTACCAAAATCTCACTAGTTTATATACAGTATTATGTACACCTAGGTTTGTTCTCAAACCAGCCTGCTTCTTTAGAAAAATGTGTGATGAAGAGCTACGTAATCAGCCCGGATGGTAAATGCATAATATATTAAATCAACGATGAGCAGCATCGATCAACTTTCCACAGCTTAAAGAGGAAAAGTATTTCTGAAATAACCGATATAATTTCACCAGAAACTACTGACTAGGGTTGATGAATCACCAGTTCACTTTGATACATTCCAGTGGCGTTGTACGGAAGAATAAAGAACAAAAACTACACGCTGCCTCAGAACTCTTAGCAGGTGACCGCAGAGCAATTTCCTCGACCTGTCACTGGATCCGCAGATCGGGCGGAGACTTCTACAACACAGCACAGGGCAAAACGGAAGCTCACATTTGACAGCCTTGCTTGCGCATTCCCCTAGCACAACCCCCGCACCCCACCACGTCCACCCGCGCCCCACTTCGAAGCATCCTCGTCATCAGAAGAAACGCTGTAACGCCCTTTCCCTCGCTACAAGCATTAGATATTTAACTGACATGTGACGTGGAACAACTACACCAGAAAAATATCGATTAAAACACCTTTTTTTTTTTTTTTTTTGTTTCGAACCCTTAAATATCATCCAAGCTTGAACTAAGGAATGAAACACAGCAGCACGGATAGTTGAACAGTTCACGGCTTGATGCCAAACTGCAGTTCACGATTCTTAAAACTTTTAATTACTGCGATCAATTATTTCTAACACTTAAATACAATGAGTGGCCATTTTATAAGGAAAACAGTTGTATCATATCTGTAGAAAGTAGGGCTGGATTAAGGCATTAGTGGGCACCTAAGTTGAGACATATGAGAGCCCCCCCCCCCCCACCAAAAAAAAAAAACTTATGACGGGAAATCATTATGAAGTCCGTTAAAATACGAAACTGTAGCAATATGATTGTGATAATTAATAGGTACTGCATCCTTCAAACTAATACATTATCCACAGTCTTCATAATAAGTTTCCATTGTTCTCATAAGAATTTGAATTAAAAGCTTAAGATCCTAGAATTTGTCTTGGCATTTTTTTTAATGATTTAGCATTGTATACTTTTATTAGCACACCGTTTTAATTATGCACTGTAAAGCCACAGGAAGTGACGAATCCAGAGGGGGGGGTCTCCCCTAAGGACTAACAAATTGAAGGAAAACCTTCAGTTTGTTAGGTTTTAACAACAAATTGAATATTTTTTATACTTTCCTTAAATAACTGGAATAATTTATAAGACATACTAAGAATACTTTTCATTTTGAGGAAAAATATCAGAAAGGTTCCCGGTTATTCCCGACACTTGCGCCTTCCTCACGAAAACTCTGGATCACTTCCACCATTAACGGTTCTATATGCAAATTGGGAGGTGTGGGTGGATAGTAATGCACTAGCGCACCCAGAAATTCCCCGAGGAGGAGGAGGGAGAGGGGAGGTCATGGCCTACAGAATTTTCCCAAGGTGGGAGTGACCCCCCTAAGTTTACTGGTAAAAATAGTCATGTGGTATAACAATTAAGAAGGAGGTTGCCTGTTGTACATTTATTCTTATCCAGTTACTAGTAATGTTACAGTACAAGACAATCAAATGATTAGAAGAAGCAGTAAATAAAAAAAATTTTCCTGGTTAGATTTTTCGAAATTTATTTAACAGAACTACTCCCTTATAATTATTCTATGTTAAAGAAGTATATGTAGATCGTGTATCGTGACTTTTTGTTTCAAACTTCGACCTAACAATTTTCCGATCTGTCAGCCCAAGGAGGGGGAGGGGGGCGCCCCTGTGGTAGTGGTAAACTAAAACTGTCTCGGCAACCCCGCTGTACACAGGCGAAATGAAACCTTTATCCTTGGTGTGTTACTACCTTGAAATCTGTTCGTCTTCCAGCCTCTGTTTCTAATCAAGTGAAAACCATACGAGACAAAAGTACAACTATTTTATAACCCTCTCTATCTCTTTCTCTTATTGGCTCAAGCATGCTTGCTGGGCCCTAGGTACTGGTGGGTCCCAACGCATTATAGACCTCCCCATCCTTAATCCAGCCCAGGTAGAAAGGAGCACTCACGGCTAGTTTGTAATTAACGCTAACTACGTTTGCGCAATGTTGAACCAATAATAATACACTAAGTAGGCAAAACATTAGAGATAGGGGGGTGATGGGTAGTTCACATGGGCATCCCCGCGCAGAGTGGAACAGACACTAACCGAACGCGGACGATAAATAGGCGGACAGCAGCACTTCCCAACAGTGCGGGCCGCGGATGACCTAGTGGTCAACGTTCGTGACTGCCACGGAATAACCTTAGGTTCGATCCCGGGGAGGTAACAAACGCTCGAACTCCTAAATATCCGCCGTGCGTCGGATGGGCACGTTAAGCCGTCGGATCCTGGGTACCGGCCCTCAGGTAATAAATAAAAGCGTCTTCCTCCCCCTTTCTACCTCGCTTCCGTGTCACTTTCATATCGGGCATTCTAGCCTAAATCTCCTAAGCTTCCTATTTTCTACGGGTTGTTTAAGACCT
Source organism: Macrothele yani (assembly GCA_039090855.1). Classification (NCBI taxonomy): domain Eukaryota; kingdom Metazoa; phylum Arthropoda; class Arachnida; order Araneae; family Macrothelidae; genus Macrothele; species Macrothele yani. The sequence goes on from CM077003.1 coordinate 29,946,663, forward strand.
GGGGTCAAACATTCCCTAAAATCCTCTACATATGATCTGATCTTCCCCGCAGTGCATCGCAATCGACGAACATGGGTAAACGTGGTGATCTACCTATGACAGTTGGTCATAATTTTTTTGTCTGGGTTGTGTATACTGTTTTCTTCGTGATTATCTTTCGTGCATTAAAAATTGCAATTTAGCAATACTAACGAACCCAAGCAAGAAATAAAAAGAAATCCGTTAATACAGTTATCAATTTTATGATGACTAACACCTGCACGTTTAACAATTCCTAAACTGAAAATTAAAAACAAAACTGATGCTAAAGTTATTTTTATATTTTTTTTTTTACCAGAGTAAATCACAGAAAGAAAAAAAAGTTAATTATGAGTAAGAATTTTAATGAATCAAACTTAACAAAAGTTAAACATTTAAATCATACATTACAATTGCAGCATTCAATGGATTATTTCCCCTTATATCAAGGCAAACTAGAAAACAAGACTCCAAAAGAGTTTTCAGCAACGATACGGCGAATCTAAAACACTCGGAAGTTGTGAGAAACTTCTTTTGTGTAACCCTTCATTGAAGCAACACTGACATCCGAACAATTCCCATCTTCTGTTTGCCTCTGCCAATCGAATTGGATTCTTTCTGCTTAAACGTAACGCAGCAAACCGCAGCTGGCGGGCTCTCTTCTCTTTTACACACGTATGAGAAAGACAGGGGGGGGCTAATCTCAGAGGATCAAACAAGCGAGATCTTAAAATTTCATGAAAGCTTACCAGACACATTTTAAACACAAAGACTGTCAAAGAACAGCCCCATTTGGCAGAACTTCCGAAGCATAAACAATGTGTAAACTTTATAATTTAAGGCACACATGAATTTTACTTTCTCCTGTCAGGATCAACGTCAGTTTTCCATTTTACAGTTCGTCCTTCACGAAACGTTACGGAAAAGCGCAAAAAGTACATACACTGAGAGCCCACTTGACATTGCTGCATTCAGAGAGTTTTTTCTGAGTGGGCAATTACAAACATCGAGGGGGCTAAAACTCGTTGACTGTATATATACGTATACATACAATTTTGTTATATATATATATATCATTATCATCCATTATCAATCCACTGCTGGAGGTCTCGCCACGTTTCTTCTACAACGGTCTATCTTGTGCCAATCTCTTCCATTTTACTCAAGCATACTTTCGAATTTCATCCACCCATCTCCCATGTGGTCTTTTTCTGTCCCTTGGAATCCAGTCTAAAATTTCAGCTGTCCATCGAAGATCTGCTCTTCTGGCAATATGTCCAGCCCATTGCCATTTCAGGGATTTTACTCTGATCATGATGTCTTCCACTCTTGTCATTTTTCTGATCCACGAGTTCCTCTTCTTATCTCTCCCGGTTACACCAAGCATGCACCTCTGCATGCTTCTTTGAGTTGTCTGCAGCCTTTGTATGTCTCTTTTAGTTAAGGTCCACGTCTCTGCTCCATATGTAAGCACTGGAAGGATGCATTGATCAAATACTTTTCTTTTAAGACATAATGGCATATTGCTCTTAAAAATTATACTGTTTCTCCCAAACGCTCTCCAGGCAAGTTTTACACGCCGATTAATTTCTTCATCACTGTGACCCTCACTTGATATCTGCTGTCCAAGATAAATGTAGGTATTGGTTATCTCCAGCTTTTCCCCATCAATCAATAAATCTTCATTTCTTGTAAAAGCATTGTACATCACTTTTGTCTTCTGAAAGTTCATTTTTAATCCCACTTCTTTACTCCTGTCAGCAAGTTCCTGGATCATACTCTGCAGCTCTGATGGGGTAGTTGGAAAAATGACTACGTCATCAGCAAAACGACGGTCAGTTAGATAATCTCCATTAAACTTTATCCTTTTGTTTTCCAAGTTCAGTGATTGAAAGACATTATGTAAATTTTAAATAGAGTACACAAATTTTCTTATGCTCTTATAGCACAAATGCAGATTCCAAAAAATCTACACATACAAGTGATTAAAAATGTAAAAATGTTATACCTTTGCTTTAATTCAATAATGGACTGCGTATCTCATCATGTGCAGGTGTAAAATATTGAGCATGCTAGTAAAGGTAAGGCTGTGTTGGAGATAATCCCCCCCCCCCAAAAAAAAAAAAACATCAGGAGTGGTAGAAATGTCAGCGCTTACTTCAAGCGCGATTCTGATTATTAAGGAATCATTACAGTGTTATTTGAAAACGTATGGTGTAAGCTATTCCCCTGCGATTTGGTTTGAGCCCCTTTAGATTATTTAGATCAGTAAGTAGCCTAGTACAAAAAACAAAAACAAAAAAAAACCCCTAACTAACAGATAAGATGCCGGTTTGAGGTGCCTCAATTTTTTTTTCTTTTTTGTCACCGAGTGTAATCCACCACCGCCAGAAAAAAAAATCTTATTATGGGAAAAATTTCTAATAATTTGCTATCGTTAAAAATTAGGTAGCAAATATTTTGTTGTATTAGAAGAACTAACCTCACGTTAGGTACATTGACGCTTAACGTATACATGGAAAGTCGGCATCCAGAAGACTGAAATAAAGCTGAATGCCAGCTTCCAAAATATGATAATGTATTGCAATGCAAACATCTCTACTCTGTGGAATTAGGGTTTTATTGCGGAAGTAGTCCGAGCCAAGGTACCTCCTTTTTAAGTACCTTGGTCCGAGCTATCAGTGCTTGCAAAATTGCCCCTTCAGCGAGGACTGTTTGTTTTGTTGAAGGATAATAAAAATTTCAGATATAAGTCCACGTGGATGTTTTTTTTTTTTATTATTATTATATTTTCCCTCATTTTCTTGATTTTTTAAATCAATTTCTCTAAATATTCAGTTATTAACAGGCACAATTAGACTAAATATAAGGACAGATCGCACAAAAACCAACGGAGGGGGGTGTCATTCATAGATTTTCGGGGGGGCTAAGCACCCACGAGAAGATGCCTGAATACATCACTGGCACGTGTACACATATTGTACCAGATTGTAAAGAAAGTATCCGAAAAATAAAGAAGCATGTATTTCAAGGTAAAAAAATCGTACAAAACAGTTAACCTAATCGTCCAGGTACCCCATTGGAACTGATGATCTTTTCCCACCGATCAAGAGTTGAAATATCTCATCGCGATAGAAGTCTTGCAAGCGAGAGTTGAAGAAGTCGCCCATGCAATATTTCACATCGTCATTAGCAAAGCCTTTCTCAGCGAGGAAACTCGACAAAGACCGGTAGAGATGAAAGTCGGACGGGGCAAGGTCCGGGGAATAAGGGAGGTGCGACAATATTTTCCATTCCAACTCGTGCAATTTTTGCTGGGTCCGTAAAGCTACATGTGGACAAGCGTTATCCTGGGGAAAAACTACTCCATGGCGATTAATCGACGCTTGGCGCTTTTCTTGCAGTGCAGCATAGAGTCCAACTGTTGGATAGACTAAGGTGATGCTGGGAGCTTTTCTTGCAGTCCAACTGTTAGATGTAAGCATCCGCTCTGATGCTATTGTTCAACAGTAAGTGTTCATAGTGAATCACACCACGACGATCCCACCAGCAACTCAGCATCACCTTCCTCCATGAGGGGGTGGCTCAGCGACCTTCTGTGGGGATTGTCCCTGCTTGGTCCATGCCCTTTGTCACGTAACATTCATATATGCAACCCACTTTTCATCACCCGTGACCAATCGATGCAAAAAGCCCGATTTTCACGAAGAACAACAGCATTAGAGTAGCGTGGCATTCGATTCTGGTCAGACAAAGCATGGGGTGCCCAGTTTACACGAATATCACAACTTCTGAAGTTGAGTGTTGATGGTCGTATGGGAGGTCTCAGGCTCCTTTGTCAGTTCCCGTAGTGTTGAATCAGGCTTGGTCGATAGCCCGTGCTGCAGTGTTTAATCTTCAACCTTACTGGGGTCAGCCACTTCTGGGCACATCAGACAAATCTCGCGTACAACAGTGTCGAATTCCCTGTGCCAGTCATAGCAAGCATCTGTCCGATAATATCCTCAGCAAAAGCGTTTCGCAATTTTCCAAGTGTTTCCGTAACTTTTCCGCCATTCAAATATTCATAGAGCAGTACTGCATGCACACCGTCTTTCGTCTCTTCGGCGCCATGCTTGCCAGGTCATCTGTGACACTGCCGGTTTTTCGAATTTCGCTCCCAATTTCGTCAGGTACGCATGGGATGACTTACGATGATTCATTCTTAAATGCTGTACCCCACTTTCGTAACACCTTTGTGGGGTTTCCGCCCTCCACATAGCAATTTTTCACCAAGAAAACACTTTTTTCCGTGGTATATCGCTGCACTTCCGAAATCGCGTGTCCACCGTCCCACTACTTCCTCGCGAATGCCTGTCGCCTGCTGATTGACGTCTCGGACTTACAGCGCCATCTAGCTATTCTTTAACGATTTATTTCACAGGAAAGTTGTCATTACCCAGTGAAACACCCGGCACGATGTACGTATATATAAGGTTTGCGCAGGAATCTTAACACATCGTGCGGCAAAATAAGAAAGGTTGAAAAAGAATACTAGGATTTTTATTTCATTTATTAACTTATTTATTTATCTTTTGTTAAAAACTAAAGGATTGATATGTTATCTAGTCTCCATGAGTTCTTTTAAGATCGCAGATAATGTTGAAGGTGCTATATCGAATTTCGTTGAAACATCGCATTCCACAAAATTTTCTTTTCAATTATCGATGTAAATTCATGTCGTCGTCTACAGACGTTAAAAGCAAAAAATTTTTTTCAAATGACAGTAGATGAAAAGAAGTTGCTATCTCCTGACCTCACCCGTTTGACCCGCAAGGAATTGACGACCCGGTGACCCGTTTCCATCTCTATTACGGGTCGCTAGAAGAGAGGGTACTCTCTTCATACTCCCCTCTCCGTAAGTAACTTTCCTCCTCTGTAAAACAGGTTCAATTTGTTTCAGTCTCACTAACCGACGGTGTGTGTTCGCGATGTCAAAAAGAAAATATATCAGTTTTCTGAAAAAAATTGAGTTGTTGAAAAACGTGGACAAGAGAATGCGCAAAAAGGATATTGTGGTTAAATTTGGTGTTCTCCCAAGTACAGAGTCGACAATTACACAAAACCGGAAGTTCGTTATGAAAATCTTTAAAGATGTCAGATCTGACAGGAAACGATCTAAAACGTGTTATTTCGGAAAAGTGGACGACATTGTTTTGAAGTGGATTAAAATTGCTCCTGACAAAAACCTGCCAATCTCGGATATTCTTATAAAAGAAAAGGCATCAGACTTTGCCAATTGCGTGGGGCAAGTGTATTTCCAAGCTAGTCCCAGTTGGTTGGATAAATCTAAGAAGTGACATGGCTTAAAAGAATAGATGGTTTCGGGAGAAAGTGGGAGAGTGTGTGACACTGACGGCGGCCAATGGAAATATGCGATTTTGATGAAGATTTTAGAAGAGTACGCACCTGATAACATTTTTAATGTCGACTAAACAGGACGTTTCCTTAAATGTTTGCCAAACAAGACTCTTACTTTTAAAGACTACGACTGTCATGGAGGTAAATAGATAGCAGAGAGAGGATAACAGTTTTGGCGGGCGCTAATACGAACGACAAAGAAAAATTGAGATTATTGGTGAAAGGAAAAAGTAAGAAATGTAATTGCAGAATGTGGTTCTAAATACAGGGTGATTCAAAAAGAAGTATACAGTTTCAACGCACTATAAAACAAGAACAATGTAAGATATTTTATGTTACCTGCAACAGAATTGTAGGGGAATGTTTCAAGTTTTTTTTTTTTTTTGAGACAGTCACAGATGTTCTCTGTGTGCACCCTTAGTCACACGATCTACATCATTGAGCCGGTAATCAATTTCCGCCCAAACGCGAGGTAAGATATCTGAATCAAAAGCAGTGATAGTGGGGTGTGATACGCCGTTTCAGCTCCGCGAGTTTATGTCCCTCAGTAGCAGGACACAAACTTTATGAGTACATCTACCTAAGGGTTCGCAGTTGTGGTCCGTGTCTTCAACTGTTGTTTACTAGCATCTGGAAACGGAAATGGATTGCCTGCTTGATGTGTGTCGTGTGACTAAGGGTGCACACATAGAACATCTGTGACTGTCTCTAAAAAAAAAAAACTTGAAACATTCCCCTACAATTCTGTTACAGGTAACATAAAATATCTTACATTCTTCTTGTTTTATAGTGCATTGAAACTGTATATTTCTTTATGAATCACCCTGTACAATATACTACACAATGCATATATTGGGTTGATGCATAAGTTCATGCCGTTTTATTTCACGAGTGTTTCCCAGGTCAGTAGCGACGGTGCATATAGCCAGTTGTATATCAAAATGTAGGCAGTAAAACATCGTGTATCTAAATCATATTGCGTTGTGTGATTGTGGCTAATGTTTTTTATTTTCAGGTCCGGAATATGGAGTGTCAAGTAGAGAGGAATGAATATTTCCGACGTCTACTCCTCTACGAGTTTAACAAGGGATCCACAGCTGCCGAGGCCACTCGACAAATTTGTGCTGTGTATGTATGGGGAGGAAGCTATTGCTCCGAGGACAGTCCGCATGGTTTGATCGGTTCCGAAGTGTTAACTTTGACCTCAATGACTTTCCACGCTCAGGTCATCCACCTCACTTTGATGAGGATCATTTGAACCATCTCATCCACTTGGATCCGCATCAAACCACAGTGGCCACTGAGATGGAGTGTGATCAGTCCACAGTGGTGCGACATCTGGAACATATGGGAAAGGTCCAGGATTTGGGTCTTGGGTGCCTCACACTCTCACCAAGGACAAGAATCAGCGTGTTGCCATGTGTGGTTCCTTGCTCGCCCGTTATCGCGAATGTTCTCAGCAACACGTATTGTTACTGGAGATAAAAAGTGGTGCCTGTACGTGATTTTCAGGCATCGGAGGAAATGGTTAAGCCCAAACAACACGCCCACACCACGTCGAAAACATGACCTTCATCCTGCGAAGATCTTGTTGTGTGTCTAATGGGACATAGAAGGCATAATTCACTGGGAAATGCTGCCGAGGAATGGGACCATCAACGCTGCACTCTATTGTGAGGAACTCCGCCGTGTGAAGGGAGCAATTCAGTAGAAACTGCCACATCGGCACCATGGTGTCCTTCTCCAACATGATAACGCACGCCCTCACAGTGCAAACAAGACCAAAATGTCCATTCAGGACATGAAATGGGAGATCCTTCCACATCCGGCTTATTCCCCGCAGATGTCGCCATTTCAGTCTATCACCTGTTCCGAACTCTGTCGAATGCACCCCGTGGCAGAACGTTCAACAATGACGTTAACACCCAGAATTTCCTTGATGATTTCTTCGGAGCAAATCATCCACGTTTTTCAAGAATGGCATTGCAGACCTATCCAGACGTTGGGACATCATCGTAAACAATGGGGGGATTACATAGCTGATTGATTCTGTTTTCCTTTCTGATGTAAAACATTCCTGTAGTGCGGTGAAAAAAAAACGGCAAGAAGTTATGCATCAACCCAACATATAAAAAATGATAGTTTCCATATATCGAATTTTTTGTGTGTGGAACCATAGACTTCGATATATGGCGGTCCGACTGTATAAAGTAGCATTTGCAGGACTAGCGCGAAGTAATCTGTTACCAGTTCATATTCATTCCAAACGACCGTGGAACTTGGTGCAAAAATATTACTGATAAACAGCAATTTGCTCTTTTTGTTTTTGCGTGGGTGGTGCTCATAATCCAAACCCATCACGCTCAGCAGTCGTTGCTATAGTAACACGAATGAGATACGCCTCATGAATTATTGTTGCAAATTATTGGCTCTTATACACTGAGTTCGCTTACAGGAGACAGAGTTGGGTGGAGAGAAAGTAACAAGGCCATTTCTTTTTTAGAGCTCATCGCACGACAGAACGTTCCTCGAGCGTCACGTCACGGCTATCGATCAAATACGTATATGATGCACGCATACATTTTTTATTAATAATTAGTAAACCTAAGACACTGATTCCTCGGCTGTGGTTGTTCACACAAGAAGGGCAATTAGAAATGCAAAAATAGGTAAATCACAAAATAAACGTCTCAAGTTACGAGCACTTTATTTGAATGATTTTTTTTTTATTCAGCTGCTAAAGAAAAATGGAAAATATCAAATATCTTAAATTATCAAGCAGAGTCAAAAAAGAAAAGGAGAACCATAAATATCGGATCGGTTACTTGTCTACGAAAGTTGAGGACGGTTAAATTCTTTTCTGCAATATTCTTTCAATTTACTGTACAGCAATTATCAAGGTACATTAAACAATCATTTTTTAAAATCATTAAATTTACAGCCATTACCAAGATTTCCGTTGCCTGTATAACCTTAACCAAAAATGAAAGAACAAAATACTTTCTACATTTTTTTTGTGCAGTATTATAGAGACGCAAAACTTCAAGCTTCATTTTTCTTTTCACATCTGCAGTTGATTTTTTTTTCGGAAATATTTCGTTTACGTTACAAAAACCATAGAAAGCATTAATTGTTTTTTTTATCCAGAGGATGCGTGCATTGTTTCGAGATATGAAGCAAAATAAATTTATTATTCATGAAATATGAGCTAGTAATGTCAGCAGAGAGACAGCTTAGAGAACAGTGTAACTGTAATACATCGAGCAAAATACCAATTAAGTGCATTATTATTATTTTTTTTGTTTATTCTTGTTATATCCATCTGCGGGGAAATACAAGAAAAAAACCGGTAGGTTTTAATTAGTTCGTTTGCTCTCGAATCACAACATTTTGCAATTATTCTTTTTACGACAATTTCTTAAAATTTATTAAAATGTTAATATACCAAAGAAAATTAGTATAAAGGATTGTTTTCCGAAAATAATATGAAAGACTGAGAAAACATACATAAATTGAAAAAAATGGTAAGAGGTGAAAAAGAAAGAAAAAAATGCATATCTAGTAAGGCATTATGAACCCAGAAATAGAAATACAGTGACACCAGCAAACCAGGGCGGGAATTTCAGTCTTGCGGTCCATTACAAAAACACGCAGGGGAATACTTCATAAATTCCCTCACGTAAAATTTTTTTAATTAGATTCTGGATGAAAGAGAACTCTCAAAAAATGCATTTTAAAACTAATTCAGTCGTGAACGAATTTTAACAACAATTTTAATGTTAAATTCTAAATCCGTTTCTGATTGAATGTAGCATCAAACCACGCTCAAAATGAGGTGTTGTACAGGACAAAATTTTTCTCCGAAAAATTTGGTTTTGACAAAATCACGAGTCTCTCAAAACACCCAGTTCCAACTTAGTCATCACTAAGGTTATTCTGAGAATTGAAATGTGTGTACGTGCCACATAACAATACTCCTACGCAATTAATATTTAGATTTATTTGGCTGCTAATCACCTACTGCGTTATCATCATCACCATCAACACAATTGTCAACCATTATCAATCCACTGCTGGACGAAGGTCTCCCCAAGTTTCTTCCACAACAGTCTGTCTTGTGCCAGTCTCCTCCATGTTACTCCCACATACTTTCGAATTTCATCCACCCATCTCCCATGTGGTATTCTACTAGGTCTTTTCCTGTTCCTTGGAATCCAATCTTAAATTTCGGCTGTCCATCGATGGTCTGTTCTTCTGGCAGTATGTCCAGCCCATTGCCATTTCAGGGATTTAACTCTGATCATGATGTCTTCCACTCTTGTCATTTTTCTGATCCACGAGTTCCTCTTCTTATCTTTCCTGGTTACACCAATCATGCATCTCTCCATGCCTCTTTGAGTTGACTGCAGTCTTTGTATGTCTCTTTTAGTTAAGGTCCACATCTCTGCACCATACGTAAGTACTGGAAGCATGTATTAATCAAACACACTTCTTTTAAGACATAATGCTCTTGAAAATCATCCTGTTTCTTCCAAACGCTCTCCAGGCAAGTTTTATGCGCCGATTAATTTCTTCATCAATGTGACCCTCACTTGCTATCTGCTGTCCAAGATAAATGTAGGTATCTGTTATCTGCAGCTTTTCCCCATCAATCGATTAATCTTCATTTCTTGTAGAAGCATTGTACCTCACTTTTGTCTTTTGAAAGTTCATTTTTAATCCCACTTCTTTACTCTTGTCAGCAAGTTCCTGGCTCATACTCTGCAGCTCTGATAGGGTAGTTGCAAAAATGTCTACGTCATCAGCAAAACGAAGGTGTGTTACATAATCTCCATTAAACTTTATCCCTTTGTTTTCCAAGTTCAGTGATTGAAAAACATTTTCCAATGTGGCATTAAAGAGTTTGGGAGATATAGTGTCACTTTGTCTCACTCGCTTTCCAATTTTTATGGGTGATGCATTCTCAAGTCTAGCCGAATCTTTGCACTTGCATTTTCATAGATGTTATTAATAATATTAATGATTGCATCTTCAATAATACAGGATTTCAAAGTCATTGTAACTGGTGATGGTTTCACCGAATCAAAGGCCTTTTCATAATCGAGAAAAGCCATGCACAATGGAAGTTCATATTCCCTCGCTCTTTCAATTAGTTCTCTCAGTACGTGGATATGATCTATAGTGCTGTAGCCACTCCTGAATCCAGCTTGTTCTCTCGGTTGAGCCATGTTTGTTACCTTCAAGCGGTGTGAAAGAACTTTAGTGAATATTTTATAAACCACTGATAGGAGGCTGATAGGTCTGTAATTCCCGAGATCCTCATTGTCACCTTTTTTTATGTAGCAGGATCATTGTTGCATTGTTCCAGGAATCTTCCCTTCATTAAGGCATCGAGTGAAAACTTGGGCGAGTACCGTTTCAATTTTCCCACTTGCTTCTCGTATGATGTCTACAGTAATTCCATCTTTTCCTGGAACTTATGCCCGTTCCATGTTCTTGATTGCATGTGCAATTTCTGCTGGGAGGACTGGAAGAACTCTGGTACCTTTCATGATGTCTGGAGTACATGTATCATCCCTTTTATATAGTTTTGAGTATAAATCTTTTACTCTTGTCAAAATTTCACCTCTATTTCTTGTTACAGAACTATCTTCTTTTCTCAATGCCATAATCTGTTTTCTTCACTTACTGAGATGTTCCTTTGCTCTCTTCAGCGTGATCAATCTCACATATAAAAGTGAAAGTTTGTATATTTATTCCGCATACGTTCCTAAACGATTTGATGGATTTGCACCAGAATTGGCATACATACTCTTCATCACCCAGATTAAAATACAGGCTGAACGATTTTCAGAAAGTCCATCCCTAAAGGGGTCAAATGTGTTTTTACGGGGCCCTCTATAGACTGGGTGCAAGTCGGCTGCTGTGGTATCACTCCGCGTGTCAGAGCAACAGTCGTCAGGTGACGCCTCACTCCTCGCAAGCTACCGCGGTTCAAGCATACGGGGAAAGAGTCTGATTTTTGAAAACACAACGCACCGGCGGAACATATTGTCATAAGTATTATTTTGTTTATGTCACCATAGTATTTTCTTTGTAAGGATTAGGTTTCATTAGACTCCCAACAATAGGCGCAGGAGTCTCAAATATGGGTTGAGCTACAGAATCCCACCAATAGGCGTGGTCCTCTTAAAGAGCATCAAGGTTAAGTTGAAGTTAAAATAAACGGTCTTCTTCATACATAAAATTTAAATACAAGGTAAATATTGGTATTAGTATAGATTAAAGAAATAGCTTATGTCCACCGGAAAGAAGTGCGCTTCCCAACGGTGAAAGAATTATCTGAATGGGTTTAGTTTTCGATATTAGTAAAAAACAATCCGTATATTATCGTGAACTACTTTCTTTCACGTTGGGTGTGATCAGGTTGTGTGTAAACAAAGCGGAACGATACATGGGAAATTAGAAACTACTTGAAAGCGATGCTATTCGGTAGTACAGGCAAAAATAATAACAAATAATAAAATAATAATAATAAAAAATAAATAAACGAACTAGCCTATGTCCTCCGGAAAACTTAAAGAATTATCCGAATGGGTTTAGTTTTCGAGATTAGTAAAAAACAATTGCGTATATTATCGTGAACTACTTTTTTTCACGTTGGGTGTGATCAGGTTTTTAATCTACACTCTAGAAAGCTGAATGCGGAGTGCAGGAAGTGCATTATTGTGCACGTTTGCCATTTCGAGTTTTTAGGGCTCAGAACGGCCATTATAAATTGTGATTTTTATAATCAAATTTTCATCAAATGTGGTGAAATGCCTCCAAAAAAACGGAAAGCCATCGGACAAGTTCAGCCGAAAGCAAAGAAAGTAAAATTACTTCGAGAGAGTGAGACAACCGAACAACGTGATCGAAGACTTATGGATCAGCGGGAAAAAGCCAGTGTATCTAGGGCAGCAGAGACCTTGGAACAGCGTGAGGCCCAACTTGAGCGTTGTTCATCATGGCAGGATTTTTTTATAGTGCGATTTACATTGTTACTTGAAAACATACTTTTTGTCTATCACGGGCAACGCCGGGTATCTCCGCTAGTAATCAAATAAATACACGTATTGGTACTTCCATTTATAGTATTGGTACCTAGAAGACCCATAGTTAGAGCCGGCGGATGGCCTAGTGGTGAACGTTTGTGAATGCCACGGATTCCGAGCAGGTGCGAACACTCGAACCAAATATCCGCCGTGCGTCGGATGGGCACGTTAAGCCGTCGGACCCCGGGTACTGGCCCCCGGTAATAAATAAAGGAGCCTTTCTCCCCCTTTCTACCTCGCCTTCGTGTCACTTTTCTATCGGGCACTGTAGCCCAAATCTCCTAGCTTTCTATTTCTAAGTGTTGTTTAAGACCTAGGATCAGACACTCCCTTCCTAAATTCCTCTACCCATGATCTGATCTGGTCTGATAGTTTGATCAATATGAACCAGATATGATGAAGACACCATCGTGCTGATTGATACACAAATAAAGAAGATAGCTGTCTAAGCACGAACACTATAGCTCAAACCAATTGCAACACTCAAATGAAGTTAAGACGTATCACCGGTATCAAAAGTATACACAGTTAAAAACCATGACGACACAAATAACTCATTCCATTGAGGTTTAAAAAGGTTTAATGTTAAATAACTTGCGAGATCGAGTTTTGGTGCCTGATGATGAACCTATAAAGTCGTAGGTTCGAAAGATCTCGCAAGTTATTTAACATTAAACCTTTTTAAACCTCAATGGAATGAGTTATTTGTGTCGTCATGGTTTTTAACTGTGTATACTTTTGATACCGGTGATACGTCTTAACTTCATTTGAGTGTTGCAATTGGTTTGAGCTATAGTGTTCGTGCTTAGACAGCTATCTTCTTTATTTGTGCAATATGAACCAGTTTTGTGGTAAATCACTGTTGCTTTTAAAATAAATGCAGGAGGGACATGGATTTCGGAATATCTGCCCAAGAATCACTTTGTCTGTATGTTAATAATGGTGTGGGGTTATTGGGCAATCACAATGGGTGCGAGTGTCTCCGTCAAAATTAGAAAAGAATGGAAGGGCCTACTAATTACGCTGAGCTGCAAGTCCAACGACCTAAGTCGGAATGTAGTAAGCACTTTCTTAAAAACACCCATATCCGTCTGCCTCTCTGGAACGCTTGACGTCACACCAACGTCTGCATTGTTGCGTCATGATAAATTTGTGTGCGCTCTCGCGATGTCAAAATGATTGCCTGATATATAATAGCACGCGATCACTTTTAGATGTCAAAATGATCGCGTGCTAATTTAAAAGCATTGGATTATTAATGACTCGAGTGCTGTTCTTCCGATCTACAAAATTCGAATTGAATTCTTAATATCACGGCAAATTGAGTTTTTATATCAATTTAATTTAGAACAATTCGAATATTCATTTGTACGCTTTAATTAGTTTTTACTTTTTTAATTTAACTAACTTTCCGAGTTTAGTGCTGATTATATTAAACATTTTGCAAAATATCGATCTATCTAAACGCTCTAACCTACAATAAAAACTGAAATCTTGAGATGTCAAAGTGAGCAAGATTGTATCTAAAAACACACGTCGCCCAAATAGCACACTGTTGAGAATTTAGATAGTTCCGATTTGTAATAACAGATGTCGCATTATTTTGTAGAAAAAGGTTCGGTATGAAGTTTCAAACTAATCGTCGAATAGGACAGTCTAAAACATGCCGTGAAGGGAATAACAAGTGTGGCGGAGAAAAAATAATTAAACGCAAAAAATCAAAGTTATTAAGAAAACAACTTTCCGAGTTTAGTGCTAATTATATTGTATATTTTACAAAAAATCGATCTATTTAAACGTTCTAATCTACAATTGTGAAACAACAACAAATATTTTACACAGAATGTTATTTATCTCTAGGTCTCTTGAAAAACGGAAATAAATAGCATATATTTTTTTAGTCCTAACATGAATGAGTTCTTAGTATATAAGTTTTTAGTATATTTCCTTACAGAAAGCCGGCATGTTTGATTTGTTTTCAGTCTGCTTCATTTAAAAATTTCACTCCGTCATAGGACGGGCAACATCTCCAATTTATTAATATTTTTTAAAGCTTAAAAACAATCGCCCTAGGACGGGCTATACGCTAGTTAATTTAACCCAGTGTACTTGTTCCGGCTCACTTTCCTTGTATAAGTGCGCACAATTTTGCTGTCTTTTTAGAGCAAACACCCAAATTACAGATAGAAACTTTTTTTTTCTTAGGAAAAAAACACTTTTCAGACGGATATAAAGCACAAATGAAGTTGCTGATTTTTATTCATAAGTTGTAAAATAATTATTTGTTCGTTAAAAAAATTCAGATCAAAAGATCACAAGAAAATGGGCCATTTCTCGAGAGGTCGACTGGAAAAAGCCCCCGTGTCCGGCGGGCCAATACGAACCTGGCCATCACCAATAAAAGCAACGCATAAGAGACCTCTATTTGGCGGCCACGGCGGCAAGATTTTGGTTTTAGCGATTTAAAAATAGTGATCGCAGCCTTGAAGACAACGCACATGCTGGGAGACCTTCGACTGCGAATTCTGAAGCTGTACGCCAAGCCGTAGAGTCAAACACAAGCACTGGACAACTGTCAAATGAGCTGGGAATACCTCATCTTCCAACTGTTCGAGGACACAAGCTTGGCAAGACGCACAGAAGCTGTCAACGAGTACCCCATGAACTAACTGCTGTTGATGCTGGAAGACCGACGGTGAATCCCGAAGCTGTACGCCAAGCTATAGAATCAAATCCGTGCCCAAGCCCTAGACAACCGTCAAATGAGCTGGGAATACCTCAGCCCACAACTGTTCGAGAACTGCACAAGCTCGGCAAGACGCACAGAAGCTGTCAACGAGTACCCCATGAACTAACTGCTGTTGATGCTGGAAGACCGACGGTGAATCCCGAAGCTGTACGCCAAGCTATAAAATCAAATCCGTGCCCAAGCCCTAGACCTAACCGTCAAATGAGCTGGGAATACCTCAGCCCACAACTGTTCGAGAACTGCACAAGCTCGGCAAGACGCACAGAAGCTGTCAACGAGTACCCCATGAACTGACTCCTGCTGAAGCTGGAAGACCGACGGTGAATTCGGAAGCTGTACGCCAAGCTATAGTGTCAAATACGTGTCCAAGCACTAGACAAATGTCAAATGAGCTGGGAATACCTCAGCCCACAGCTGTTCGAGAACTGCACAAGCTCGGCAAGACGCACAGAAGCTGTCAACGAGTACCCCATGAACTGACTGCTGCTGAAGCTCAGCGGCGTGTGCATGTGTGTCCCGAATTGCTGAAAAATCTCCATGACGACCGTTTCTTCAGGCGAATTATGACGAATGGTGAACACGGGTGACCATATGGGGGAGGGGGGGGGGCAAGAGAGAGCATTTTCCCAGCCCTGGAAATCTGACCGTTCCCTTTCTTTTCTTGGAAGGTACAACAGAGATTTTTGCGATTATAAAAACACTGACTGCTAATTTTTTTTTGTAAAACTTCTGGATGCGTGGTTTATGCAGCAAAAATAGGAAAAACGTTGGGAATTTCCACCATAAAAAGCGAAAATCTACAGTAGAAAGTCAAAATGAAATTGCCCATTACATGTTGGAGATCACATACGTACAGCATAGAAAAACATGAAAGACGAAGAAATGGAAAACACATCATCCTTTGCAGTTGCTATTCATTGCTGGATCTCTCAAAAATTTTCCCTAGAAATTGGTCTTGAGGGTAATTTTTCTTTCTTCATGATCAATTGAATGATCTCTGGGGTTTCGTGGTGTATGTGACACAAGTGGCGAAGAGGATCAAAAGAATGACAAAGGAATTTTTTTACTGTCCCAACATGCTGTCTAATTTCATTTATACATCTTTTTCATGTAGATTTGGGGTCTTCTTGTTTGCAATTTGTTTGTTAGGAAACAAGAAGGCGCAATGGAAATTTGCATATGGTGTTTGTGTATGTTATTGGTAGTTATAATTTCTGTTTACCCCGTCCTGAAAACTAGGCTATGGGTGGCCATGCTGATGAAAAGTGGATATTTCTCCGGAATACTGACACGAGAAAACAGTAGTTAGATCCCAAAAAGCATCCAGAACCAGTCCTAAAAAAGGGAAGATTTGAGCAAAAAGTTATGCTATGAGTATGGTGGAACTTTGAGGGCACCATTTATTGGGAATTGGTTCCAGATGGTCGAGACATTAATGCGCAGCTGTAATGTGACCAGCTAGAGCGGACGTATGTCGCTTTAAGCCGAAAGATGAACCGTAAACGAATTATCCTCCAATAGGAGGATAATGCCCCTGCTCATTGTGCCCGTTCAACTAACAGAAACTGCAGGGTTTTGAGCTAATGCTCCAACCTGCTTATAGTCCGGAAATTGCGCCAGTGGACTACCACTTATTCCGGTCCATGGCACATTTTCTACATGGGAAACAATTCCAAAACCTCCACGATGCTGAACTTGCGGTAAAGACTTTTTCTCCTCGAAACCAAAGGAACTTTTTTCGGAGGGGATTCAATGCATGGCATCACGATGGTGTAAGACGATCAGGGCCGGATTAGGGTGAGGGGGATTTATAGGCGCTGTAGCCTTCGGGCCCACTATGACCAAGGGCCCAGGAGGCATGCTGAGGAGAGAGAGAGAGAGAGAGAGAGACAAAAGGCCCAGGAGACATGTTTGGGCAAGTAATACACTGATAGGTAGAGAGATAGAAAGGTTTATAAAATAGTTTTATTTTTTTCTCGTATGATTTCCACTTGTTCAGTAACAGGGTCTGATAGACGAACAGATTTCATGGCAATGACTCATAAAGGATAAATAAAGGTTTCATGTCGCTGTGTGCGGCGGGGTCGTCGAAACAGTTTCGGCTTTTATACTACCATCCACCCACACCTACCAATTTGCAAATTTGCACTTGGAACTCTAATGAGCGAAGTCTCCTGTGGCTTCACATTGCATAACGAAAATGATGCAGCAAGAAAAGTATACAGTGGTAAACCATTAAAAAAATTCAAGACAAAGTCTAGGAATCTTAAGGTTTTGACTCATATTCTTATAAGAACAATAGAAAATACAGTAACTTATTATGAAAACTCGGCAAATAATTTATTAGTTAGAAGAATGCACTACGTACTAATTACAAGCATATCGCTACAGTTTCGTGTTTTAACGGACTTCTTAATGATTCCCCGTCATAATTCTTTGAGGGCTTACTCAGATGTCTTAGCCTTGGGGCCCACTCAAATGCCTTAGCCAGTGGGGCCCACTCAAATGCCTTAGCCAGTGGGGCCCCACTCAAATGCCTTAGCCAGTGGGGCCCCACTCAAATGACTTAGTCAGTGGGGCCCCACTCAAATGACTTAGCCAGTGGGGGCCCACTCAAATGTCTTAGCCTTTGGGCCCCACTCAAATGTTAGCCTTTGGGGCCCGCTCAAATGTCTTAGCCTTTGCGGGGGGGGGCTCAAATGTCTTACCCTAGGGGCCCACTAAGGTCTTAATCCGGCCCTGGAGACGATCGATCATGGACTTTATTTTCCAAGATCAAAATTTTAAGTTTTATAAAGAAGTAAATTTCTCCGTCATTTTTGGTCTACGCCGGGATTCGAACCCGAGGCCGCTTATTCCGGAACAAGTCGCTCTACCAACTGAGCTACGCAGACGTTTTATTCTGATTCCTATCTGCCTTTATGTCGTGTCCGTCCTTCGGGCAGGTACGTCACATCTCCTGGTACGTTACAGTTTATGCACGCTTTCATCAACTGTCAGAAAACTGCAATGACTTTTGGATCACCCTGGTAAGTTACTCTTTATCTTCAATGAACGAAAAATATTTTGACACTTCACTTTACCAGGGGGGGATCCATAGTTTCTTTCTGAAATAAATTAAGTTATTTCCATACCCAATACGATACGGACATGATATACATGTGCGGTGACTGACCAATCTGACCAGTCAATTTATTATATAATATCGTACTGATAATATACATATAAAATGATTCACCCATCTGATTACTGTCATTTTAATTTTTGGGTTCTGACTCGATTTTTAGTGACCTTGGTCCAGCGGGCCACTAAAGGATTTGCGAACGCTGCTTCCCGCAAATTTCAATAAGTTCACACACACACCGTTAAAAAGTTTTGGGAAACAATACTTCCACTGAAACGATAACCTTAAAATAAAAATTATTAAGTGGAAAAAGTACAACAATAACTTGTGCAGCGAAGGTAACATGGCAAAATAAATTTATAGATGTCCTTACGGTGTATATACAGGACATAACACGTGCATCGAGAAGCAGCGGCACAGAAAAGTACATTGGCAGTTCATCACGGTTCCTTTTAAGTCGGGAACATCGGGCACAAAGTACTTTTCAATAAACTAGTTTTCACATCAACTGAATCGGACTTCAAGTCACGTTTACAGCGATGTCTTCCGAGTTCGTACTGACAACAAGGTAACGAGATGTACAAGAAGTGCACTTGCGCAGGAAGCTACAAAAAGTGAGATAACACAAAAGTAAAATAAAAAGACGGTGGGAAGGCAATGCGATGTTTCCTGAACCAATGCGTTCTGCAGATAAAAAGTCACGTGACATCAAAAGCGTTTAGGAAAAATCAAAAGGTAATTAATTTTACGAAATACTAAAAAAACAATGCATAAACAAAGTTCTAAGACTTTTCATTTCTCGGGATACTTTGACACACTCTAAAGTCTGGTGCGATTCATAATACAAAAAAAAAAAAAAAAAAAAAAAAGGTTTGGCATGTTTCGCTTCTCATAATCAAGATTTGGAAGTTGAACAACGCTTCTTTCATTTTATAAACTTTAACTGACTTGATTTCTTGAAAGACGGTTCCTTTTGGTGTACGGATGTTTTGATGTTACATACACTTCGCCACGGGTGAGAGGATTTAAAAAAATCAACATCGGTAAGTTGGTGCAGCTGCATTCTTACAGAACACGGTGGTGCGCAACCTTTTTACGTGTGCGATCCCACTGAAGAATATTTTATTATGGAGACCACATGTCACCATGCAAATAAAACAAGGGGTTAAAATTATAATTATATACGCATTTTTAAAATATATTTTTTATTCATCAATATTAGTTACATTTATTACCTTAAAATTTCAAAATATCCCATCTAACTAGATATGTGTAGCAAACATTGAAACAAAAAATAAACACAATTAGCGGGAGGAAGAAAAAATTACACAACTTTTGTTTGAATCCTAATGTGAAATTTCAACTTGAATCTTGGGAATTATGCTCTCCATTCTTGGTTTTAAAAAAAAGTGGAAAAAAAAAAAGAGAAAGAAATAGCGATCCCCTTAAGAAACCCTCGCAACGCTGAAAAGGGTCTCGACCTAAAGACCACTGCTATAGAAGATTAGAAGAGATCGTTCAGAAAGGAACTCAAAGAACCAACAAAAAAAGCGTTTTAATTACTGACAACTCACTGATGACAAGTTATGATTTTGGCAACATCTCCAAATTCTCACAGCTGGTAACATTTCCTCCGGAAAATTTAACATTTAGTTTTTCTAGGATTCTTGATATTGCCTGAGCCCACGGATTCCCCGGTACCATTATTACCTGTGTTTTAAACAAGGTTAAGAGACAATTTATGTCCTCTCTTAGGAGGGAACATAATAATACTAGATATGTTGGAGCCTTGGATTATGTACCTGATTTGGTTAATGTTTTGAAAAACTGTTGCCGACCTCTTAATTTTGACTTCGGCATTCGGACTAAAAGCATTTTTTCATTGGTCAGAAACGAAAGACCACCTAAAGATAAGGACCAAAGGTACGGTGTTTACGGTGTTCCACTAGTTTCAACGAGCTCACCTCCTGCTAACACTGTCTATGTGGGATCTACCATGCGCTCATTACAGACCAGATTGAAAGAACACAAATACACAGTCAAAATGGGTTCCCAAAATACTGCACTATCTCGACTTACTTTGAAAGGGTCTCACCAGCCTTACTGGGATGAAACACGCATTCTAACCACATTAACTTCGAAGCCTGATACTCTGTTTGCTGAAAGCTTAATTATTTACGAATTTGGGTCTGCGTGCTGTAATGATGATTACCCTACTATTATTCCTAATGCATGGAAACTCACATTGACAGCCAGAAACAACTCCATTCTGAACTTTAACATTTGTAAATAACATCAATTAAGCCTTTTTCTTTTCGGTTCATCTGCGCATATAAACTACGCCACCTCATCACGTGACTAATTTCCTGATGTATTTATATCCTTGTTCCTTCATGTATTGTGTGATTGTGTTACATCTGAGGATGGGACCGATGCAGTTCCGAAAGGTCTTATGTTTTTTAACTGTGATGTTTTAATTGTGCTTAGTAAAGTCTTTTAATTTATCATCAGCTTTTAACTACATTTTTTATCGTGCAAAAACAGTTTCGAGAACTTCAATTTATTGTTTAGTGTTTATAGCGTAAAAGCCATTTTGCCGGTGGCGGGAATTGAATCCGCATAAATTAACCTATTAAAAACACATCGATACGCATATAACCCCACTCCTCCTTCATTTCACGTATCACCTACGAGAGTTTCTGAAGAGTTAATTTCAAATTAACCTCACACAAAAAAAATTTAGAACTCATTTATTCTGTTCAGAAGAACGCGCATTTTTTTACAGAAAAAATACTGCATTTTTTTGCTTACTTTTAAAAAACAAAAATGCATCAGAAATTTCAGATGAAAGAATGATACGAGCCCTTAAGATTGATTCTCCAGCCAGATTCGATCAAATTAACTTTTGTTTTCTAATTCTTTCGGGCATACAGTTCTGGCCTCAGCATGGTCGACCATGTATTTCTACAAAAATAGTTTATTTTTGTTCTCTCTCTCATTTTCTTTTAGGTTCACATACCGCCACAAAATGTCTTTAAGAAACATTATTTTCGCAACTTTTGAGATTCCTTTGTTTCAGGCTAGTGAATGTAAGCTTTTCACTATTTTCTTTCTGTCTTTTTTATTTATTTATTTATTTATTTATTTATTTTTTGTACATAAGGCCATTTCTTCAACCAATCCGAAGAACCAAAAATGTTTAGTTATTTTAAGAATGTTTCTCATCTCGAGTTCCTCCCGCTGCGAATATCAGGCTCTTGCGCACTCTTTGAAAAATGAGTCCTTTCCATGATAAATGAATTTATCAGTATATTGCTTTTACTCTTCGCATAAATTAAAATCATGTCACGCACTTAACGCTTGAATGCATGAAATTCTCTGTACTCTCGTAGCAAACCATACATTACATGACCCCATAGTATGCGATTTGAAAGCCTAAACACACTCGGAACGGAAAATTACGAAAAATCACAACAGCAAAGGATGTAGAGAAGTGTCTTTTGTGGAATTCTAGAATATTTGTTTTTTGAATTGTGTATGTTTTGAGACTAGACATTCTTTAACACCAGAGCCTTGCGCCAAACAGAGAGAAGTAAGTGGAGTCACAAGGTCAAGATGCGCCCATATTTTTTTCGGGAGTGGGGGGGGGGGAGAAAAAAAATGAACGATTAGCAATCACCAGGCCCAAATTTAGGCCACAAATTGCAGAAACAGATGAGAATTTGTGCTATAAGACAACTACACTCAATAGACAAAACATTAGAGGTATGGGTGACGGGTAATTGACACGGGCATCCCCACGCAGAGTGGAATGGAACAGACCCAGATCGAACGCTGGCGATAAATTAGCAGACTGCTGGGCTTCCTAACCGTGTAGGGCCGCGGGAGGCCTAGTGGGCAACGTTCGTGACTGCCGCGGAAAGTACCTCAGGTTGGATCCCAGGAAGGTACGAACGCTCGATCCACTAAACATCCGCAAGTGCGTCGGATGGGCATGTTAAGCCGTCGGACCCCGGGTACCGGCCCCCGGTAATAAATAAAGACGTCTTCCTCCCCCTTTCTACTTCGTTTCCGTGTCATTTTCCTATCGGGCACTCTAGCCCAAATCTCCTGGCTTCCTATTTCAAAAGGTTGTTTGAGACCTGGGGTCACACACTCCCTAACCGTGCATCGCAAGAGAAGTACATGAATAAACGTGGTGAACTGAGTGACTTTCATCGTGGAAGCATTGTCGGAGCAAGACAGATGGGTCATTGCATCTCTTAAGGTGGTTCCACTTAAAATTATGTTTGCAATGGTAAAATTTCTGTAAATATTTTCTTCGCAATTAATGTATTCCCAAGGATGAAAATTTGCACATCCATAAAACTGACTTTAAGTTATAACATGGGATACTTATTACTTGCTAAAATATAACCATAATTATATTAAAAATCAACCATTTTTCTTTGAGTAATGTTCAGACCTGTTAACAGATGGCGCGACCTGTACATTGATGACGTCAGTAGACAAACAGATGTTGGATTGCTTAATTATGGTTATGTTTTAGCAAGGATTAAGTATCCCATGCTATAACTTAAAGTTAGTTTTGCCGACGTGCAAATTTTCATCCTTGGGAATACATTAATTGCGAAGAAAATATGTACAGACGTTTTACCACTGGAATCATAAGGCAGAGATTTTAGGTTTAGGTGGAACCACCTTAAGTGGTCGCGAGGGCAATCCTATCAAGGGTGTACCATGTGTATACCATCGACAGACTTACCAGCACACAGACAGCAAGCGATGACAGACTACACGCCATGGATGACCGGGCTCTATGTTATACTCCGAGTCAACCTAAGAGTATACCATTATAAAAGGTGTGAAACAGCTATCTCCGCTACGAAAAATAGTCCCTAACGTTTAGGGCGAAAAGCAGTAAAATTATTGCTTAGAATCCGTTTTTGTTGGGACAGCAGTTTATCAGACAAAACTAAAATTCCAAAAAGAAGTTAGAGCGCATTTAGAAATAAATTTGACATCTCAGTTCTTTACTCGGAGTATAGACTATCCAGCCTCCAACTGACCGAAGGCTTGACAACAGAAGTGCAAATCACGTCCAGATTAAATGTCGGAGGCTCCAGCAGCGTAAGTGAGCGAACGCTACATACCTTGGACTACGAGAGCCGATGCCCTGCTCGTCTACCACTGTTGACTGCTCATCATCCGAAACCACGAATAGCCTGGTGCCGGGAACAACAAAAGTGGACCTCTACAGAGTAGCGTCGGGTCACGTGGTCAGATGAATCCCGTTTTTAGCTGTACAGTAGACAAACAGATGGGAGGGTGCGGGTGTTTCGAAGCGGCGATGACTCTGTGATGCTTCGGGGAACATTCTCATACATGTGTATATATATATATATATATCTCATCATCATCATTGTCAACCATTATCATTATCTCCAAGCCTCTTCCACAACGGTCTGTCTTGTGCCAGTCTCTTCCATGTTACTCCCGCATACTTTCGAATTTCATCCACCCATCTCTCCCATGTGGTCTTCTTCTGGGTCCTTTCCTGTCCCTTGGAACCCAGTTTAAAATTTTAGCTGTCCATCGACGGTCTGTCCTTTTGGCAATATGTCCAGCCCATTGCCATTTCAGGGATTTTACTCTGATCATGTCTTCCACTCTCGTCATTTTTCTGATCCACGAGTTTCTCCTCTTATCTATCCTGGTTACACCAAGAATGCATCTCTCCATGCTTCTTTGAGTTGTCTGCAGGCTTTGTATGCCTGTTTTAGTTAAGGTCCACGTCTCTGCACCATAAGTAAGCACTGGAAGGATGCATTGATCAAACACTTTTCTTTTAAGACATAATGGCATATTGCTCTTGAAAATTATAATGCTTCTTCCAAAAGCTCTCCAGGCAAGTTTTATACGCCGATTAATTTCTTCATCAATGTAACCCTTGTTTGATATCTGTTGTCCAAGATAAATGTAGGTATTGGTTATCTCCAGCTTTTCCCCATTAATCGATAATCTTCGTTTCTTGTAAAAGCATTGTACATCACTTTTGTCTTCTGAAAGTTCATTTTTAATCTTACTTCTTTACTATTGTCAGCAAGTTCCTGGATCATACTCTGCAGCTCTGATAGGGTAGTTGCAAAAATGACTACGTCATCAGCAAAACGAAGGTGGGTTAGATAATCTCCATTAATCATTATCCCTTTGTTTCCCCAGTTCAGTGATTGAAAGACATTTTCCAATGTGGCATTAAAGAGTTTGGGAGATATAGTGTCACCTTGTCTCATTCCCTTTCTAATTTTTATGGGTGCTGTATTATCAAACAGCCGAATTTTTGCACTTGCCTTTTCATAGATGTTATTAATAATATTAATGTATGCATCTTGAATACCGCAGGATTTCAAAGCCGTCGTAACTGCTGATGGTTTCACTGAATCAAAGGCCTTTTCATAATCGATAAGAGCCATGCATAATGGAAGTTCATATTCGCTCGCTCATTCGATTAGTTCTCTCAGTACGTGGATATGATCTATAGTACTGTAGCCACTCCTGAATCCAGCTTGTTCTCTCGGTTGAGCCATGTCCAGTGTCACCTTCAAGCGGTGATGTGATATCATCATCATCATTGTCAACCATTATCAATCCACTGTTGGACGAAGGTCTCCCCAAGTTTCCTCCACAACGGTCTGTCTTGTGCCAGTCTCCTCCATGTCACTCCCGCATATTTTCGAATTTCATCCACCCATCTCCCATGTGGTCTTTTTCTGGGTCTTTTCCTGTCCCTTGGAATCCAATCTAAAATTTCGGCTGTCCATCTATGGTCTGTCCTTCTGGCAGTATGTCCAGCCCATTGCCATTTCAGGGATTTAACTCTGATCATGATGTCTTCCACTCTCGTCATTTTTCGGATCCACGAGTTCCTCTTCTTATCTCTCCTGGTTATACCAAGCATGCACCTCTCCATGCTTCTTTGAGTTGTCTGCAGCCTTTGTATGTCTCTTTTAGTTAAGGTCCACGTCTCTGCACCATACGTAAGCACTGGAAGGATGCATTGATCAAACACTTTTCTTTTAAGACATAATGGCATATTGCTCTTGAAAATTATGCTGTTTCTTCCAAAAGCTCTCCAGGCAAGTTTTGTACGCCGATTAATTTCTTCATCAATGTGACCCTCACTTGATATCTGCTGTCCAAGATAAACATACGTATCTGTTATCTCCAGCTTTTCTCCATCAATCGATAAATCTTCATTTCTTGTAAAAGCATTGAACATCACTTTTGTCTTCTGAAAGTTCATTTTTAATCCCACTTCTTTACTCTTGTCAGCAAGTTCCTGGATCATACTCTGCAGCTCTGATGGGGTAGTTGCAAAAATGACTACGTCATCAGCAAAACGAAGGTGGGTTAGATAATCTCCATTAATCTTTATCCCTTTGTTTTCCCAGTTCAGTGATTGAAAGACATTTTCCAATGTGGCATTAAAGAGCTTTGGAGATATGGTGTCACCCTGTCTCACTCCCTTTCCAATTTTTATGTGTGTTGTATTTTCAAACAGCCGAATCTTTGCACTTGCATTTTCATAGATGATATTAATAATATTAATGTATGCATCTTCAATACCGCAGGATTTCAGAGCCGTGGTAACTGCTGATGGTTTCACCGAATCAAAGGCTTTTTCATAATCGATAAAAGCCATGCACAATGGAAGCTCATATTCCCTCGCTCTTTCAATTAGTTCTCTCAGTACGTGGATATGATCTATTGTGCTGTAGCCACTCCTGAATCCAGCTTGTTCTCTCGGTTGAGCCATGTCCAGTGTTACCTTCAAGCGGTGTGAAAGAACTTTAGTGAAGATTTTATAAACCACTGATAGGAGGCTGATAGGTCTGTAGTTCCTGAGATCCTCAATGTCACCTTTTTTATGTAGCAGGATCATTGTAGCATTGTTCCAATCCTCAGGAATCTTCTTTTCATTAAGGCATCGAGTGAAAATTTGGGCGAGTACTGTTTCAATTTCTCCACTTGCTTCTTGTATGATGTCTACAGTAATTCCATCTTCTCCTGGAGCTTTCCCCCGCTTCATGTTCTTGATTGCATAAGCAACTTCTGCTGGGAGGACTGGAAGAACTCTGGTACCTTTCACGATGTCTGGAGTACATGTATCATCCCTTTCATATAATTTGGAGTAGAAATCTTTCACTCTTGTCAAAATGTCGCCTCTATTTCTTGTTATAGAACCATCTTCTTTTCTCAGAGCCATAATCTGTTTTCTTCCCTTACTGAGATGTCCCTTTGGTATCTTAAGGCTTTGGTTGTTTTCAATTGCTTTCCTCACTACAATTGAAAACAACCAAAGCCTTAGTTAAGGTCCACGTCTCTGCACCATACGTAAGCACTGGAAGGATGCATTGATCAAACACTTTTCTTTTAAGGCATAATGGCATATTGCTCTTGAAAATTATGCTGTTTCTTCCAAAAGCTCTCCATATATATATCTATCTATATATCTATATCACATCCCCACTTTATTTTGGTAAACATACGCTGTAAATGAACCCAAATATCGGCGGCTCTCCTCCCATTATGAATGTGGAATTCCACAACAGTTCTGTAAGTTTTAATGAAACATGGAATAACTTGTTGAAGAAGCCGAAAGCTGATGAGATCGAAAATGACGAAACGATTGATTTGTTACCAACCTTAAAACAGATTCCGGGGTGCTTTGAGTGAGATCTTCATGATGTACAAGAATGGCTGAAGAGCGACGAAGGAAGATCCAGGGTATCAACTTTTAACGGAAGAAGAAATCATTGAAGCTGATGAAGAGAAAGAGTGACGATTTTTTTAATTAGAAGTTTAACGCCTACCGTGAGCAACTCAATGGGCTATAAGCAGTCGCCCATCCCTAATTTAGAACCACTGGTTCCAGTGAAGGGAGAAAGCCGGTACCGTAAGACAAAGAAAACATCCATACCGGGATTCGAACCCGGACCCCTTTCGGGCGAATGATCAGAAGCCACTGCATAGACCACAGCGCCACCGGGGGCGGCTAGGGAGATGATGAAGGACTAACCCATACAGATGCAGATGAGGGGCCTACGCATTCCGAGACATTTGACTGCTTCGAAAAAGTGATGAAATGAATGGACAGGCAAGAAGAACGCAATTTTACTGACTTATGAATGGAATACGGGATTACAACATACAATACAAATTTTGAAGATGTGAATCCGTATTTTTGGTGTAAATGTGACAAGGATGATAAGTGAGATAATATCCGAAAACTTGAAAATTTCATCGCCCTGGAGCGGGACTCGAACCCGCGTCTCCCAGATAGCGACCGATGTGATAACCACTACACCACCCAGAATGACCCAGTCTTTTCCCACCCCAGAATACTGTCTTGGACCGGGAATCGAACCCGCACCTCCCGATTTCCGATCGAGCATGCTAGTCATTACACTACCCAGGACAAGGAAATTTCAAGCAACTGAACATAAATATCTGAGAACCTTCAGATTTGCGCTAGTCGAAGCTATTCCTGCCCCATCGTAACGTCTCACGATCTTTTCTCACATCCAGGTACGGCTGTAGGTCACCCAGTGATGAAGATACGTCATATACAATTAATTAGGGAAACCAATTTCCCCGAAGAAGTAATTCTTCATAGATACATGGTAGGCATTGAATGCAATTATTGGCATATTTTCACTGTACTCCATGAATCCACTTCCTTCAGAAAACCTGAAAATTTTATTATTTCTCACAATGCCTACCATGTATTTATGAAAAATTATTTCTTCGGGGAAATTCGTTTCCCAATTCTGTATGATTACAAACCTATTCAAAAAATAAAGCCCAACAGAAAATACATTGACTAAATCACACAACTTAATGCCAAATTAAAAAAAAAAAATTGCCCAATTAGTCTTACCATGAATGTGATTCAGATTTCCGAGTCTTTCTGGCTTAGTGGTTAACAGGAGCGTTATCTGTTGAACCAACCCAAATGACGTCGGTTCGATCCCCATCGCAGATTGTCAGGTTTCTAAAAGCTGAAAAGTTAAGCGTAATCGATTTTGCAAAGCTATCTAAATACGGAAAAATTTGAAACAGACTTTTCTGAAATAAACGGAATTTCTGACTACGGAACATCTGTGGAATTATGGAAATTAAAAAAAGAAGTCACTTTTAAAAACGGAAATTTCGTTAAGAAAGGGATATCTACTGGGAACTTCGCAGCACTCCATTTTGAAAAATGTTCCGTGAATTTACATAGGCCTCTGATCTATTGAAGAAAAATACTTTTAGCAATGTGTCTTCGCGAAAAAGAGCTACTGTGGTTTACAACGGCGGAAAAGTCGACCACACACAAAAAAAAAAGCTTAGAGTCGTCATTTATATTGGCTTACATGTAGAAGCCAAAGAACGGTGTCTCCAAGTTCATATAACCTGATGGGAATTCTCGTCTAGACAGAATTTCCTGGGAGTGGAATAACAGCCAGGTTTCAATCTTCAAGCCCATAACCGTAAATAAGAAACAGCCAGAATTCAGTACTGCCTAGCCTGAGCAGACGAGATTACTTAAATTTTCTTTAGTTACGCGTTTAATGGGCAATTAGTAGCAGAACTGCAGCTCCAAATACGTGGGATCAGGAATGATTTCGCGGAACAGCTCGTTTCAAAGAGCTTGTTATTAAAAGGAAATTTCCAAGAATGATAGAAACTAACTAACTCGCATATATTAGAACATTCAATTTGTAAGTATTTAAAGGAAAATAAAAAAATTATGTACATATACGATGCAGATCATATGCACACATTCGGAAAATAATTGCATATGCCTGCAGATCATATGCACACATTCGGAAAATAATTGCATTTGAAAGCACAGAAAACAATATTACAATTTAGTTTAATGACAAAACGATTTGCAAAAGCAAATACACGGTCGAGTCACATTATTGTGACCACCAGCTAATATCCAGAGTAACAGACATGTGCAACTAAAGGGCTGGGAGTGACTCAATAAGGTGCTGGAAGGTGTTCACAAATATATAGAGCCATGCTGACTGCAGTGCATCTGACAGCTGCTGGAGGGTGCGTGGTGGAGGATCCATAGAGAGAACAAGAAGATCGAAGTGGTCCCACAGATGCTCACTTGGGTTTAAGTCTGGTGAATTAGTAAGCCAAGGAAGAACTTTGAAGTCTTCATCATGCTCTTCCAACCACTCTTGGACATTTCTAGCTGTGACACGTCGCATTGTCGCATTGTCGTTCTGGAAGATCCCATCCGCCCCAGGGAAGACAATCAGCATGTATGGGTGTACGTGGTCTGCAAAAAATGGATTCAAAACGAATTTGGTCAATTCCACAGGTATGAGTGGACCCAGAGAATGCCACGAAAACATTCCCCAGATCATAACGCTGCTTGTATTCTTTCAGCAATGGTTGAAGAGTTTGTTCTCCAATGTTTCTCGCCTTATACGCCAACGTCCATCCGTTCGATGAATCAGAAAACGCGACTCATCGGAGAAGGCAATCCTTCGCCAATCAGCGGAGGTGCAATTCCGATACTGCCGTGCAAATGAAAGCCTTTTCTGGTGATGCACCTTCGTTAGCATAGGTACAGAGTGACCATCCGTCTGCATCGGAGCCGCATACGCAGCAGGGTTCGCTGAACTGTCGTTTTAGACACACTTCCGGGAGCCCCCTGGTTCATTCGGCCAGTGAGTTGCTCCACTGTAGCGTGTCAGTCGGCCCTAATGCACGTACGAAGCCGACGTTAACCTCTCACATCAATGGCGCGTGGTGTTCAGCAGTCTCTACGTCGCTTATTTGCAACGGTGCCAATTCTACAATCACAATACACTTTAACCACACCAGCACGCGACCAGTTCACAAACTGCGCTGTTTCAGAAATACCGACACCCTTGGCCCGAAAGCCGATAATCACCCCTTTTAGCAAATCTGATAAATCTCTCCTTTTATCCATGACAGCAACGAGTAATATGCTTTCAGATTGCCTACAGCGCACCTTATATAATACGCCCCAAACGAGCTCACAAAATATGCCTTCTTTCGTTGGCTACGCGCTGTTGACGTCAAAAGTAGAAGGTGGTCACAATAATGTGACGCGACTATGTACATAATACCGCTGGTGGACCTAGTTGCAGAAAAGAAAAGAGTATGAGGGTCATAACAAAAGTTCTGCACACGTTAATTTACAATGGAAGAGGATGATGCAATCGGGAAAATTATCGCATCATGTCAAGGTCAGACTTCTACGAGGGTAATAACAAAAGTTGTGCACACGTTAATCTAAAACGGAAGAGGATGATGCAATCGGGAAACTGATTGCGTCACGTCAAGGTCAGACACTCAGTACGGCAGTGGTGTCAGAACGACGAGCTATCATTTGCTGTGTGACGTGGGCGGGTTTGGAAATGGAAGCGTACAGCTCCTCAGGTCGAGTCACAGCGATACACCAGCGCTCGTACGTGAAAATAGAAACGCTGCGGGGAAAAACTTCGGACACAGATCCACGCTGTCTTGCAAGAAGTTTGTGGGGAAGGAACTCTTGATCGAAACACATTTTCTATCTGAGAAAAATGAAGCACATTTTCATTTGAATATAACCATCGCCGGATTCGCTAGTCGAAACCAACCGTCATTCATGTTTAGCTAATCTGGAGGTTAGGAATCCTATCCCGTCATTGCCCGGAGGAGCAGATAAATCATGAAAGAAATACGGGATTACACCATATAATACAAATTTTCAAGATGACAATCGGATTAGCGAATCCTCCAGATTCGCTAAACATGAATGCTGGTTGCTTCGACTAGCGAATCCGGTGACGGTTATATTCAAATTAATCGGAAACTTGAGACTTGATCGTTCTGGGTGATGGTGTGGTTAGCATACCTGGACGCTTTCTGGGAGAAGCTGGTTCGAGTCCTGCTCCAGGACGATGAAATTTTCAAGTTTTCGGATAATATCTGACTTACCATCTTTGTCACATTTACACCAAAAAATCGGATTGTCTTCTTCAAAATTTGTACGTGTAATATATTTTATCGCATGGTAAAAATCATAAAGCCTACCAAAATCAAACTTCTCTTTAGTCGACTCTTTATAAAAAATGCGAAATCCTCACAACTAAGAATCTGATACCAGTGCTTCAGCATGGAACTCATGAATTAAGAGGTTTTTCTTCTGCGAATTCTGAGGCCATCCATTTGACACCGGAATGTTGAATATTGATACATTTAGAATTCTATTCAACTACGTCGTGAAACGGTGGTGACACAAAGTTACTTCCCAGATATTTATCAGTTTTTAAATAGTGCATGTCGTGAAATGCGAAACCAAATTTCCATCCAAACCGAAAGTAAGAAGCATACTCTCTTCTCTGATGGGAACAAGGTTCAACTTCTGCACAACGCTGCTACGTTGCCAGATTTTTGAAAAGCAATCTGCCAAATCTCGACTGGGTAACGTATTACCGGGTTCGAATCTCAGTGAGGCATGGATGTTGTGTTAGTCTTACGGCACAGGCTCTCTCTCCCTTCCCTGGAACCAGTGACCCTAAATTAGGGACGCTTTTTCTCCCCAAAGAGTTTTATATACTTATCAACATGCTTCAACCTCAATTTCATTTATTTCCCAATCATGTAAATTAATTAAATAATTATAAAACATTTAATATTTTTTTAAATTTTAAAATAGAGTTTTACCTCGTTTGTATATATACTGTATATAGAGAGAGACACTTTAGTAAAAAATAGTATTCTACAACAGGTAATTGTTACTACATTCATCCATTTTATTCGCAAGCAATTTTTTTTAAATCTGACAAATTCTGATTTGTAGAAAACGAAGGAGCTTTTAATATCTTTTTATTGAAGAAACAATAACAACAAAGATGACACCGAATTTTCTGGTGTAATAAGCATGTCTTTTGAATCCGTTCTGACGCAAACTAAATTTATCAAAGCTATTCAAAGTCAATGGAACCGGTATGGAAAACAATAGTATCTGACCGAAAAAAGAAGTTTTTCAATCGGGTTTTTAATCCCTCAGATATTGCTGTAAACGGAATCGTGAGCTTACGCCCTCTGGTTGCAGACCTGTGCTTTAAGAAAAACATGAATTTATATGAGAAACGTTTCGCACCGGAAACGCTCTCCAACACCGAAAGAATTTTTCAAATCAGACTCTTAAAAACAGAGAT
The DNA here is from genome assembly GCA_039090855.1 of Macrothele yani. Taxonomy (NCBI): domain Eukaryota; kingdom Metazoa; phylum Arthropoda; class Arachnida; order Araneae; family Macrothelidae; genus Macrothele; species Macrothele yani. The sequence continues at coordinate 29,979,288 of CM077003.1, forward strand.
ATCGACAAAAATAAGATGTGACTTTACGTCCCCTGGTGAGAAAACCATGCATTATTTTAGGAAGAAAGTATTCTCAAAAGGTTTTTCCATATGAGCGGTATCGGTACAAGAAAAAAATTTAGTCGAGTTTTCAGGAGCCCAGATTTTGCTCCAAATACATCAGAAGCAGAAATTAACCCATTGGCCAAACCATTCTTCACCAAACATTAGAAATTATGTGAAAAATATTTTCCTTCAGGTCTTGAATGCGATACAGGAAGAATTTTTCAAATCGGAGTTTTAGAAGCAGAAATAATAACCCAGAAAACGTAATTTACCTTTGTGTCCCGTAGCGGAAAGTCTATGATTTAGTTGAAAATTTTGAATTTATAGGAAAAACATTTCGCATCGGAAACACTTTCCAACAAAGAAGGAATTTTTCAAATCGGACTCTTAGGAGTCTTAAAGATGTTGACAAAAATGGGATATACATCTACGCCCCCTGGCGGAGAAACTGGAATATTTTAAGAAGAAAATATCCCTAAAAGGTTTATCGATGTGAGTGGCATCAGTCCACGAAAGAATTTTTCAATCGATATTTTAGCTCAGATTTTATGTCAAATACATCAGAAGCAAAAATTAACGTTTACGCCCCCTGGTGGCGAAAGTATTCTTTACCAAAAATTTGAAATTATATGCAAAAGATTTTCCATCTGGAGGTGTATCCGCTGAAGAAAAAAAATTTCAAATCGGAGTTTTAGAAGAGTTATCAGGAAAAATGTAATTTACTTTTACGTCCCCTATCGGAAAATGTGCGTAATTTGAAAAAGTAACTATATCTAAAATACTCTTAGACATAAATGGAATCGAAAGATAAATATTTTTTTCAATCGGATTTTTAGATGCAAATATGTGGAATAAAACGTATTTTTGAATTCGACACAATCTGCATTTACTCCCTCTAATGGCGAAATTGTACATCATAAAAAAAAAAAAAAAAAAACGAAATGAAGGATCATCATTCGCATATTTCAAGCTTCCCAATGCAAAAATAATTTTTCAAATCGGGCTAATAGTTGCAAAGATATCGTGAGTACAGACTGACGGACGGACAAACTGGAAACATAAGCACGATCTTTTTTTACAAAAGACGTGCTAAAAAATGGGCTACTTTTCAGAGTAAAGTCTCTTATTTTCTCATTGAACTGTGTGACAACACTGCAACGCAGTCTCAATTCCCTCAAAGTTGTAGCATGCCCATTTTCAGTTTCCACATTTCTTTTTTTCTGAATTAAACTATTACACAGATTTTTTGACGTAAGACGTCTAACTCCGCGGATAGTATGGGGAGACTTACGGCGGACCGCCTGTGACAAAAAAATAAGTCCCAACTGAAATCATTATAGCATTAAAAACACGCGCCGCACACTAATCGTGTTAGCATATTCGTAAACAGTATGGAGTCCAATTCGCGTACTGCGCAATACATCGTGCGCGCGAGCTACCTGTCCGCGGGGGAGGTGATGCAATATTCCTGGGTGTGGCACCGCGTTTGACTCAGTTTATCTCGGCAACCGTCAGCGCAAGACGACTATGCGTGGTATTGTTTTAAAGCTCTCGACGAGATCTATTCAAATATACGAAAAACATTTCGCAGTGGTATGAGCTCAGCACTTTAAAAATTGTTTTCTTGTGAACCGGTGAATACTTTTGACAATATCGCGGTTTATCTGGACAACCGTGAGTGCAAAACGACTGTGCTTGGTATCGTTTTAAAGCTCTCGACGAAATCTATTCAAATATAAAAAGAACATATCGCAGTGGTTTAAACTAAAATTTATTAAAAATTGTTTTCGTATGAACGGGCTAACGTTTTCGACAATGGCGTGGAATTCGCAGAATGAACGCAAGCAAAAGTGGAGAAAATCAAAACGAGAGGCAAGAGCAAGTGATGAGGAATGTAAGAAGCCCAAGAAGACAGAGCACTACGTTGGGTAATGCGTGTATCGATCTGCTTTGTGTTTGCAATGTATCCAGCATTATTAGTAAAAATTATGTAAGCTACTTTTCATACCATAGATCTGCGTTTGCTATAACAAATTAAATAAATGCTTTGAAACCATACTGGACTAGCTCATTTCAACTCTCCAATCTGCAAGTCGTAGTCCTACGTTCCAAACTGGCGGCTCGAATTGAGCCTACCTGTTTTTTTTTTTTTTTACTTCACCACTGGCAATTTTTTTTCTATTCTTTTCTAAATCATTCCACATCACAAGAACTAACGCAGAATTTCGCTTAGAGTGAAAATCGTATAACCGAGGTTCCACTGTATTTGCATTCATGGCTTACTACATGTATTATGTGCTAACGTAGGATCATTTACTCAGATATAACTTCGGAAAAAAAATGAATTGATTAATCCTGCGTGATAGATACAAACTGAAACGCGCGCGACGACAGGCAGATTAATAAATCGATCGCGGAAAACAGCATTGATCGGGAAGGAAACTCATCACGATCTACTACTGACAAATCCTTGCATAGAAAGCAATTTCATCTGAGGTATGTTGACGTTAGCTTTCAAGAAAAAGACAGGTTCCGGCAGAAAGGAGAGAAAAAAAAAAAAAAAGGCAATGCTGGTACACAGTGAGCAAGACGTACTCGGAAATACTGCATAGGATAGAACGCAGTTATGGGGCGTTTAGAGCCGATAGGCAAGAGGTGAAAGTATGTCTGATGGAAGCGGAATGAAGAATAATTCCCCTGAGTGAAGAACGAGCGATGAAAAACAGGTTCGTGGCTGCATCAGCCTGTTTCCATAGTGACAGGAACTTGCCACAACGCCGTTTGATTTATGGACCTGGAAACCATGGTAACGCACACAAACGCTACTTTTCAAACCCATGCTTGCCTGCCAAGCGGCACCTGTCACTGGGAAAAAGGTCTACCACCGAAAGAAACAGCATATCGACTTCGGATTTTTCCCAGAGGCTTCAGAGCTCTAGGCTCACTTAACGACACAATAGCGATAGGCCTGACAAAATGCGGCAGCTATTTCGGAGGCGTTTGTGGATACGTTTACGATGTCAAAGGACATTTTTCGAAGCTTGTCTACTTTAAACGAACCACACGCACACGTAAAAGGGCTAAGAGTTCTTTAATTTCGCGTAAAAACGACTTTTTCTGTATTTTATCCTCCGGCTGATTATTAATGATGGAGCGAAAAAGACAGATCCAGATTTTCCGTTTTTGTTTCCGATATATATAGATGAAAAGAAAGAAAGAAAGATGACGTTGAGACGGGTGATGATTCTGTTATCCCCAGTTGGCTTTATGTGTTAATGAATCAGTGGTAACTGCAAACAGTGTAAAAAGTTTGCAATACGAGCTTCATCAGCTGACCGAAACATTTGGAATGATAGAAAATACTGCAGAGCGTAAACCAATGATTCAGATGCGAAACCCAAATATTATTTTGTAACAGTGTTAATTATTTGGATAGAATCACTGCTGATACACGGAAGCTTAATAAAGAATTAGGCATTATCATCACAAAACGAAATGCTGTCGGATACATACAGAGGTTGTCCAAAATAACGGAAACACCTAGCTGAAAACGGTGACTTTGGTATCTGCTGCTTTTTGAGGGAAATGAACATGTAGATAAAAAAATTTTTGTAAAAAAGTGTTGCTTATAGTCTCAAGGGTCTGTGTGATTGCATTGTAAATCGGTGTTTGCATAATTTCGTTCCAGGTGAACGTACAATGAGTGACCTGTCGGGGTTCCAAAGAGGGCAGATTGTCGGAGCTCGTCTGGTTGGTGCGTCGGTAACCACAGTGGTACAAGTATTGGGGGTATCGAGAGGTACCGTGTCGAAGGTCATGACAGCATACAATGTTCACGGCACAACATCATATCTGCGAGACACAACTGTGGAAGGAAAACCAAACTCGCTGCGAGAGACAGGAGGATATTAAATACGATTGTGACTGCAAGGAGGAAGACCACGGCGACGAAAGTGACTGCCGAGTTTAATGCCCATCTCCTAAACCCAGTGTACCCATACCGTGCGAAGGGAATTGTATAAGCACAATATTTACGGCAGAGCTGCGATTGCAAAACCCCTGGTGTCACATGCGAATATGAAACTGAGACTACAGTGGCGCCAGGAACATAAAACGTGGACTGCGGATCAATGGAAACATGTCTTGTTTTCCGATGAATCAAGTTTCTCCCTATTCCCTACCATAGGACGGGTTTACGTGTGGAGAACTCCCGCAGAAGCCTACAACCCAGACTGTCTCCTTCCTACAGTGAAGCATGGGGGTGATTCCGTAATGGTTCGGGCATGATCTCGTGGTTTGCAGAAGGTCCCATTATCACCTTACACGGACGGAACACTAGCGGTGACTATGTCACTCTTTAGGCAGACCATGTGCATTCAATGGTGCAGACATGGTTTCTGTTAGGGCATTGCACGTTTCAAGATGATAATGCCCCGATTCACAGAAGTCGAACTGTTCAATCATGGTTTGTGGAACATGAAGATGAAGTTGCACACCTCCCCTGGCATGCACAATCACCGGACTTAATCATCATTGAGCCCCTGTGGTCTGTGTTAAAAAACAGAGTGCGATCCCATTATCCTCCTCCGGCGTCTCTCAAGAGATTGGAGCAGTTTCTGTAGGAAGAATGGTACAACATACCACTTACCATCATCCAGGACTTGTATGCATCCATTCCAAGGAGGATTCAAGCAGTTTTAAATGCCAAGGATGCTCCCACACCATAGTAGGTAAGTAACACCTATTGTTTCAAGGTGTTTCCATTATTTTGGACAACCCCTGTATATCAGCTGTATACACTCAATGGACAAAATGTTAGAGACACCTACCTAATAGCATGTTGGTCCTCCTCTAGCGCAAATAGCAGCTTGTACACGCCTTGGCGTTGACTCTAACATATGCCGGAGGGTTTTCGGAGATAATGCCAGCCATGCCTGTCGCAGAATTGTCAATAACTCAGCACGAGACATCGGTCCAAGATCCATGGATCTGAAGTTCCGCTCCACGACTTTCCAGAGAGCTTCCACAAGGTTTAAATCCGAGGACCTTGGGGGGGGGGGCACTACTGCGTTCCAAACTCAGAGGAGTGTTCCCTAGCCCTGGTGGTTGCGGCCTGGTGGGGCGGTGCATTATCCTGCTGAAATAGGCTGCAGGATGCGCAATGGCCATGAAAGCTTGTAGGTGATCAGCCAGCACATGCTGGTAGCGTGCAGCTGTTAAGGATCTTTCTAGACGCACTAAGGGACCTAATGTATCCCATGAGAAGGCTCAGCAAACCACCACGGAGCCACCACCGCCTTGAACAGAGCCAACCCAGCACGATGGGGCTATGGCCGCATGCTGTAAACGCTACACCCGCACTCTCCCTTCAACTCGGTACTGCTGAAAACGAGATTCACCTGACCACGTGACGCGGCAACACACTGCAGAGGTCCAGTTTTGACGTTCGCGGCACCAGATGAAGCGTAATGTCCGATGACGAGCATTCAACAGTGGCACACGAGTAGGGCGTTGGTTCTCTTAGACTTAAGATACGCAACGTTCGCTCGCTGACGCTGCTTGGGCCTCCGATATTTCATCAGTAAGTGTTTTGCCGTTGCTAAGCGTCGACGTAGACTATCCAGGCACGTGCAGACCGACCTGGATAGTTCGAGGCTGTCTAACATAGTCTACGTCGACTGATCGACTGACCTGGATAGTTCGAGGCAGTCTAACATAGTCTACGTCGACTGATCGACTGACCTGGATAGTCAACGTCGACTGATCGACTGACCTGGATAGTCTACGTCGACAGATTGACGGACCTGAATAGTCTACGTCGACTGACCTGAATAGTCTACGTCGACTAATCTGGATAGTCAACGTCGACTGATCGACTGACCTGGATAGTCTACGTCGACTGACCTGGATAGTCTACGTCGACTGACCTGGATAGTCTACGACGACTGATCGACTGACCTAGATACTCTACGTCGACTGACCTAGATAGTCTACTTCGACTCATCGACTGACCTAAATAGTCTACGTCGACTGATCGACTGACCTGGATAGTCTACGTCGACTGATCGACTGACCTGAATAGTCTACGTCGACTAATCTGGATAGTCAACGTCGACTGACCTGGATAGTCAACGTCGACTGATCGACTGAGCTAGACAGTCTACGTCGACTGATCGACTGACCTAGATAGTCTACGTCGACTGATCGACTGACCTGGGTAGTCTACGTCGACTGATCGACTGACCTGGATAGTCTACGTCGACTGATCTGGATAGTCAACGTCGACTGATCGACTGACCTGGATAGTCTACGTCGACTGATCTGGATAGTCAACGTCGACTGATCGACTGACCTGGATAGTCTACGTCGACTGATCGACTGACCTGGGTAGTCTACGTCGACTGACCTGGATAGTCTACGACGACTGATCGACTGATCTAGACAGTCTACGTCGACTGACCTAGATAGTCTACGACGACTGACCTAGACAGTCTACGTCGACTGACCTAGATAGTCTACGTCGACTGATCGACTGACCTGGATAGTCTACGTCGACTGATCGACTGACCTGGATAGTCTACGTTGACTGATCGACTGACCTGGATAGTCTACGTTGACTGATCGACTGAGCTAGATAGTCTACGTCGACTGATCGACTGACCTAGATAGTCTACGTCGACTGATCGACTGACCTGGATAGTCTACGTCGACTGATCGACTGACCTGAATAGTCTACGTCGACTAATCTGGATAGTCAACGTCGACTGATCGACTGACCTGGATAGTCTACGTCGACTGATCGACTGACCTAGATAGTCTACGTCGACTGATCGACTGACCTAGATAGTCTACGTCGACTGATCGACTGACCTAGATAGTCTACGTCGACTGATCGACTGACCTAGATAGTCTACGTCGACTGATCGACTGACCTAGATAGTCTACGTCGACTGACCTGGATAGTCTACGTCGACTGATCGACTGACCTGGATAGTCTACGTCGACTCCAGTCATTAATGGTGTGTGGTCGACTGCCGCTTGTTCTCAGGGCGCTGGTACGTCCGTCGATGGTATACTCGCGGTTACACCCTTGATACGGTAGCCCTCGGGTTCTTATCACTTGATTGACATAATGATTCATCTGTCTTGCACCGACAATGCATCCACGATGAAAGTTGCTCAGATTACCACGTTTACCCATGTTCGTTGATTGTGGTACATTGTTGGGGAAACGCTGCTGTCCGCCTATTTATCGCCTGCGTTCGGTTTTCTCAGACTTACACTTTTGCTTCCTCCAACCTAGAAAAGAACGGTAATTTTTCACTTGCTGATCATTGTCTGATCTTGCAGTGCATGGAATAAAGTAGTTGTCTCCACGTCCAGAATTTTTTTTTTTTTTTTGATTGGAGGTTTAACGACCACCGTGAACAACTCAATGGACTATAAGCAGTAGCACAGAATTTAAAAACATCTATCTTCTTACTCTCACTCTTCCTCAATGTCCAGCTTTCACAACTATAAATTAACAGGAGAGACCATTGATTTAACAATTATAAAATCTATTGTCCTGAGATGCCATTATTCCTCATGATCTTCTCTAAATTTGACATTGCCTTTCTCCCAAGGGATAACCTTGCTTACGAGAGGCATACTCAAAACGTAAAATGTTCTTGATCTGTTCAGAGCTGAGTTTTTTTTTTTTTTCACGAAATAATTTCACAGTGACAAAGAGATATTAATTTAAGTTTCTTATCCAGCATGAAGAAAAAGAAAAAAAAAGAGGAAGACTTTAGTAGTAACTTAAAATCCTGAGTGATTAAATGAGGTAACAGTCTAGAAGCAAACACACGTGAAAAGGAACAGACTGTGAAATCACAACCTCCTCTTCCAGTCTTGTTTCCTAAAATGCCCTAATTACGGTGAATAAATTTGAAAGACGTTGAGATAGTGAAAATAGACGATGACATCGCTCTGTCCACGTTATTTTATAAACAACGCATAGCAACTGAAAAAAACTGTTCATCGAGTGATGTCGGATGAACATTTTTTTCAGTTGCTATGCGTTGTTTTAAAAAATAACGTGACCAGAGAGATGCTATCGTCTATTTTTTTTTGCCATAATTACTTAAAGGAAACGTAAGAGAGACTGAATACAGCCATAGAACTATTACTGTGCAGCCATACAACTATTCTGTAAAAGTTTCATACGGATGCTACAAGAAACGCAGCCACTGAGCTGTTGAGCTAGAGCGAATCCAGAAACTCATCTCGGGGTAAGAAGACACACTATAAACTTGCAGCGCTCTGTTCTTTCCTGGCAATGAAAGACTTAAAAGTTTTCCATGGAAAACATGTACTGAATCTCTAAACCACAAACTGTAAATGAGAACTGCAAAATCAGCGTTATTTTTATGGCGTTTAACTGCCCGCTTTTTTGGGGGGGGGGGGAGAGGGCGGGCAGTTTGATGCTTTTTGAATCTCAGGTCTGGATAAAATCTTTCAAAATAAAGTTTGATCCCTTGTATTCAATTCATATGAGTTGATTTAATAGACTCCCAGAGGTTTCACAGGTCTTTGCGCACCCCAACGGTCACAACTCGCAAACTCAAATACTTTGGGTGGGGATCTAACACTGTTCAGTTGTAGCGATGGGAAAACAGATTCTTCGCACTCGACTCAAACTAAAACAATTCATTCGCACTGATTCGTTTGTTGAAACTTCGTGTGAACGATTTCCGCAGGGAATGACTCCAGCGAGTCGGATCCATTTGTCTCGTTCGTAGATTTTTCCGGTGAACGATGTCTGCATTAAATGACTCTCCCAAATCGGTTCCCTTTATGTTGTTCGTTGTCTCTTCCAGTTCAGTGAAAGATCTTCAGTATAAATTTATGTCTACATCTTATTGAATGTAAATTAATTTCAAGTTTAGACCCCCCCCATCCCCAAGCTACCTCAATGCATAGCAATACCGTATGTAGATGCAGTAGCCGCCCAGGTGGCGCAGTGGTTTAAGCGCTGGCATTCATCCCAGAAGGGCCAGGGTTCCAATCCCAGTGATGCATTTTTTTTTTTTTTTTGATTAGAGGTTTCACGACCACCGTGAGCAACTCAATGGGCTATAAGCAGTCGCCCGTCCCTAATTTATTATTACTGGTTCCAGGGAAGGGAGAGAGCCATTGCCGTAAGACAAACACAACATCCATGCTTCACCGGGATTCGAACGAATGAAACAGAAGCCATCGCTTAGACCACTGCGCAACCGGGGCGGCCCAGTGAGGCATGAGAGGCACAAAGATGTGAGGCCAGTGAGGCATAGAGATGTTGTGTTTTGTCTTACGGCACAGGCTCTCTCCCTTCCCTGGAACCAGTGGCACTAAATTAGGGAAAGTTGACTGCTTATAGCCAATCGATTTGCTCATGATGGTCGTTAAACCATCAATAACAAGCTAGTAAAATCATGCGATGCATTGATTATAATACGCTTTCCAACATACCAGAAATCATTACTCAAGTTATGAGGATAATGGCTGTGGAATAAATCTCGGTCCTCTGCCCTGACCTTTGATCCAATTTCGATGATATTCAACAGAACCGGTTCAGTATACCTCCGAAATAACATGATAAAGTTTTGTCACATTCAAAGCATTTTTACGTAAGTTATGATGTATAAGGGCTATGGAATAGATCCCACTCCTGTGTCCTAACCTTTGACCCTATTTCGCCCATTTTCAATAGGATTCGTCCCCAGGCAGGCCCCTACAACATACTAACATTTCATCCAAATCGAGGAATTTTTACGTTAAGTTATGACGCATAATGGCGATGGAAGTGATTCCGCTCCTATGTTCTGACCTTTGACCCCATTTCCAATAGGGTTTGTCCCCAGGTGGACCCCTACCAGATACTAAAATCTAATCGAAATCGAACCTTTTTTTACGTTAGTTACACTGATGGAAAAAAAAATCCCAACACCACGAAAAAATAGCTGTAGAGGAATGAAATGGCGGCAATACATTTGTATAGGTAACATATTTAATCGATTAAGGTTTCAAGATCACAGCTTATTGTAAGCGCGAGAAGAGCCATTTTAAATGTGAAATGCTGGTACATTAATAACCGGTGTAACCGCCAGAATGTTGAATGCAAGCACGCAAACGTTCATGCATTGTGTCTTACAGGTGCTGGATGTTAGTTTGTGAGATGGAGTTCCATGCCTGTTGCACTTGGTCGGTCAATACAGGGACGGTTAATGCTGGTTGGGTGTGACGCTGGAGTTGTCGTCCAATGATGTCCCATACGTGCTCGATTAGTGAAATATCTGGTGATCTAGCAGGCCACGGCAACATGTCGACACTCTGTAGAGCATGTTGGGTTACAACAGCGGTATGCGGGCGAGCGTTATCCTGTTGGAAAACACCCCCTGGAATGCTGTTCATGAATGGCAGCACAACAGGTTGAATCACCAGACCGACGTACAACTGTGCCGTCAGGGTGCGTGGGATAACCACGTGAGTGCTCCTGCTGTCATAGTAAATTGCTCCCCAGACCATAACTCCAGGTGTAGATCCAGTGTGTCTCGGCCGCAGACAGGTTGGTTGCAGGCGCTCACCTGGCCTCCTTCTAACCAACACACGGCCATCACTGGCACCCAGGCAGAACCGGCTTTCATCAGAAAACACAACAGATCTCCACTCCGTCCTCCAATGAGTTCTAGCTTGACACCACTGACGTCGCAAACGGCAGTGGTTTGGAGTAAGTGGAGTGCACGCTACAGGGCGTCTGGTTCGGAGCTGTCCTTCAAGTAACTGATTTGTAACAGTTCGTTGTGTCACTGGGGTAGCAACTGCAGTTCGAATTGCTGCCGCAGACGCGGTACGATGCGCCACGGCCATACGCCGTACACGGCGGTCTTCCCTCTCAGTAGTGCCCTTTGGCCGGCCGGAACCCGGTCTTCTTGAGGCAGTTCCTTCCCTTGACCACCGCTGCCAACAATCATGCACAGTGGCTACATTCCTGCCAAGTCGTTCTGCAATATTGCGGAAAGAAAATCCACCTTCTCGTAGCCCTATTACACGACCTCGTTCAAACTCCGTGAGCTGCTGATAATGGCTTCTGATCGTGGCTTCTTAAAAGCATTCGGGACTAACATCAACACCCTAAGTCGAATCTCAACGATAACTAACGCTCACGAACGTTACAGCGCGTATTTACAGGAAACCTGCTTTGCCTGTTCCGAGGGGCGCTACTAGCGCCACACGTATGCGCCGAGCGCGAAATTTGCATAGATGTCATCTTACAGATGTACTCTCACCGCCTACCAACTGTCGTTTATCTAACACAACCCCTTCTTGGTGTTGGGATTTTTTCCCCCGTCAGTGTATGACGCATAAGAGCAGTGGAATGGATCCCGCTCTTATGTCCTGACCTTTGATCCCATTTCGTTCACTTTCAACAGGGTTCCCCTTCCACATACTAAAATTTCATCGAAATCGAATGATTTTTACGCGAGTTATCGTGCGGACGGTGATACGCACACAAGGCGTGACGTAATGAGGCAGATGGGAATCGCGACCATCTGCTCGCAAGAGTGTGACGTCATTAAACTTTAATAAGATACACACAACGCGTGACGTAATGAGACAGATGGCGTGACCGCGCGCCTACATATCAATCGCGAGAATTTGACGTCATAAGATTTCTAAGCATGTATAACATCAACGCGACGACGCCATGACACTAAAAACGTGTTAATTAGGGGTGGTTATTTAACGCACTAAACGAATTTTCCTTAAGTCGAAATCAAGCTAAATCGATTTCTAGTACCAGAAAACGGTAGGTTAACGACTTTCATCAAAATCGTTAGAGCCGTTTTCAAAATAAAATTTACATACATACAAGAATTGCTCCTTTAAGGTGGACGTCAAGTAATTTTGCTTCCTATACTTCCAATGGAAAAACGTCTGTACACATTTTCTTCACAATTAATGCGTTCCCAAGGATGAAAATTTGAACATCGATTAAAATAGCTTCATTTTATGACTTGGAATACTTAATATCTTCTGAAACATAACCATAATTATGAAATCCAACATTTGTTTGTCTACTGACGTCATCAAAGTATAGGTCGCGCCATCTTTTTCTGATTCCAACACCACCAAAGGTATAGTTATTGATTTTTTACATAATTATGGTTATGTTTTAGGAAATATTAAGTGTTCCCTGTTATAATATGAAGTTATTTTAATCGATTTTCAAATTTTCATCCTTGGGAACACAATAATTGTGAAGGAAATGTGTACAAGTTTTTCTATTGGAAGTATAGGAAGCAAAATTACTTTGACGTCCACCTTAATAGTATGGGATAAGGGCGATGGAATGGATCCCGATCCTATGTCCTGACCTTTGACCCCATTTCGTCCATTTTCAATACGGATCATTCCCAGGTGGTTCCCTACAGTATACTAAAATTTCATCGACATCGAACAGTATTTACGCAAGTTATGACGCATAAGGGCAATGGAATGGATCCCGCTCCTATGCCGTGACCTTTGACCCCATTTCGTCAATTTTCAATAGGGTTCGTCCTTTACCACATAATAAAATTTTCATCGAAATCGAACTATTTTTACGCGAGGTTTCGTGCCGACAGACGGACGGACAAAGCTGGAGCATATAAGCTTCTTCAACCTACGGTTGGAAAGCGTAAAAAACAAACAAACAAACAGATGATTCCGTTTAACTGGGCCGTCGGTTAATCGAGGCAGCCGTTTATTTGGGACAATTCTTGAATAACGTTCCAAATAAACTCTTCGGGATAAAACCTCGCATAATTCGGGCAGCCTCTTATAATTCGGGCAGCCTCTTAGTAGAGCCAAAGTGTTTCAGCTACGAGGGGTCCCAAATAATCGGAACCTACTGTACTCCGAATTCCGAGAAACTTCCTTCCCCAAGCATTTCGGTTAAGAGATGCTCAACTTGTACCAGTTCCCAAAGAAAGCTATAAACTCATATCGGAGTGTTTACGCGTTGAATATATCAGAAGTTCGTGAATTCCGTTCTTTAAAATAACATCCAGCACCATGCATGTAATACTTTGCCACAGCAGCTCCAACTGATCTAGTAATGTCAACTCCCAGTTACGAAGAGGTTACCTGGAAAACGCTGGAACTACGTTGCAGAGAGATATCTAATAAAGCCGAAAAGCGTGGACCCTCATCACAGATGGTCTCGTACCGAGGAAGAGACTGAAGTTCCCTATACAAATATACTTAGTCCTCTAGTCTCGGACGCGAAAGCTTCCTCCGTTTGTTCTGCTGAAGTCTCTCTCTCACGCTAAGCATATTATTCCTTCTTCAAATGCGACGCTCACAAGGGGTCTCGGAGCTTTATATTGAAGAGGCCCTAAACTCTGAACAATTCCTTTCACACATTTATACAACGCGCGGAGTCCAGTGAAATGGGTTGCTCGTTACATCTGAAATAAAAATTAATTATGGCTTAGTCTAGAGTTTATCACACTGCATGGGCGCCATAATTATCAAAACTGAACCCTTCACTCTGAAAGGCCGTTTTACTTACCTGCTGACACCAACATAGTTTCAGAAAAGTTATATTAACAGCTGAAATTCCGCATGGAAGGCAATTTATGTAGGAATTAAAACACACAGGGTGTACAGTACGAGAATAGAAAGAACGAAATTTGTTTTCCACCATCAGCATTCACTTGCTGCCAATTTGTGTTTTAACATTACAATACAGCAAGACGCAGATTATACGGATCAATCAGTCGGGACGAGGAGGGTTTTGATAATCTGACGATTTGGGGGAGGGGGAAATACAGTAACGGAAAAATTAACGCGTAAAACATAAACTTCAAAGTTCAATAAAAGTAAAAATGATTCACAGAAGCACACTGAAATTAAGTGATGTTTATTTTTCTCTATACACGAAGAACTCGATTATTGATTTTCTGCTTCACAGAAGGCATTCGTTTTTTTCTGCTAAATAGCGAAATCTTAACTACCTGTATAGAATTATATTCTTCCTATCCGTTGCTTGGTAAAGATGTCACGAAAAACTACTGCCCAGTGCAGTATTCCAGAGGTTGGATAATCAGGGTTTAGATAGTAATCGGCGCACTAATCTACAAGCTTACATCTTTTTTTTTTTTTTTTTGATTGGAGGTTTAACGACCACCGTGAGCAACTCAATGGGATATAAGCAGTCGCCCGTCCCTAATTTAGGGTCACTGGTTCCAGGGAAGGGAGAGAGCCAGTGCCGTAAGACAAACACAACATCCATGCCTCACCGGGATTCGAACCCGGACCCCGTTCGGACGAATGATCAGAGGCCATCGCTTAGACCACTGCGCCACCGGGGCGGCAAAGCTTACATTCAATTCATGTAACAATGAAATCATAGAGAGCTGCAGATATACGGTAGGTGCTGGGCGTGTTGACAATTTTTAGATTGAAAGCAAAGCTTTGCAAGCAGTCGTCTCAAAACTGAGATACGGTAGATATTCATGTGCGCGTGTTCGCGCCACCTAGAGGGAAAATTATGCACCAAGAAGAGCATAAGACATACGGGACTTTTTTAGTTTTTGTTTGAGGGAATTAAAGACCACCATGAGCGACTCGATGCGCCACAAGCAATCGCTCGTCCTTGATTTAGAGTCACTGGTTCCAGGGAAAGGAGAGAGCCAGTACCGTAAGCCAAACACAACATCCATGACTCTCAGGGATTCGAACTCTGACCCATCATGGACTAATGGTCAGAAGCTGGCGCTTAGACCACTGCGCCAACGGGTCGGCTTCATGGGACATCACTGTCACAGTTATGTTTATTACATTAGTGATGAACACTTCTTTTTCCAGTAGACCACGCACCGTGAAAAATGCCACCTTACATTGGCCATCACCTTACAAAAAAAAAAAGCGGGGCAAAACACGAACATTTTGGGGTCAAGTTTATGTGCATTATTACCAAACGGATTTTTTTTTGGATAAAATATTTCTTAACACACACACACACACACACACACACACACACACACACACACACACACACACACACACACACACACACAGTGTTAGAATTAGAAATAAATTTTCTACAGGCCCAGCGGACCAGTCAGATTTACAAATCACTGGTCCGTCAATATGTCCGCTGGTCCGTAAGAAAAACCATGCACATTTACAGTATATGCAAAAAATATTTTTTTTTTTTTTTTTTTTTTTTTGGTTGGAGGTTTAATGACCACCGTGAGCAACTCAATGGCCTATAAGCAGTCGCCCGTCCCTAATTTAGGGTCATTGGTTCCAGGGAAGGAGAAAACCAGTGCCGTAAGACAAACACAAAATCCATGCCTCACCGGGATTCGAACCCGGACCCCGTTCAGACGAATGATCGGAGGCCATCGCTTAGACCACTGCGCCACCGGGGCTGCGTATATCATTTCATTGGAGCTGTGTAGCACAAATTAAGAGCAACAGAATGTGTACTTGTATGCATACAAACAAATAATACTAATTAATAAAACACAAAACACGGTAAGAAGTCGTAGAAATTTGAAAAAAAAAAAAAGTCACTGGTCAGCAGGGCCAGTATATACCAAAATGTGGTGGTCCACTCATTTTTACTGGTCTAAAATTGGCACAAATACTAATGCATTTGGTATGCACATGGTATTAGTACCAAGGATGGAACAATGAAGCATAACGAATAGTTAATTTCAAATTAAAGTTCATTGTACAAATATTATGCAATGTTTTGATTGCCACTCACAAACGCAAAAGTGACCTGGGTCGGTGGTTTTTAAACTGACACTTCCGAGTCTGCCACTGCAACAATACACTTCTCTTCAAATAGTTTTTTCCACGTTTTGGTCCCATAGGGAAACGCTAATGTTGAATGCAAAGTGATGTTTTACAAAAAATAACCTACACACATCCATTTGACATCTCCTGCAAGTGTCTCTCCCTCAGCAAAAAAGAAAAGCCGGCTCGCATCTGATTTCAGGGGGAGAACATACAGAATCCCTTATTTGTCCCTGTTGCTTTCTTATCGCGTTTTTGTATCTTCGCAGTTTAGCCTTTGCTCTGCAGCAGGAACAATATGCACCAGAATAAAAACTACAGTTTTTTATTCTGGTAAAAACTACAGTTTTTATTCTGGTGCATATGTTTGCAAAATTTTGATCTCGAATGATTAAATTTAGAATTTATCAATCAAATTGTGATATTTACGCAGATATTTTCATTTTCTAGTGGCAAAATACGCGTAAACAGTTGATAAAAAAAATCAAAAGGTTTCTTTTTTTTTTAAGTCATAAAATCGAATGCATGTGCATGCATGGCACGCGAAGTTGCAAGGAAGAAAATAAGTAAGCGGGAAATCATACAGTGTACTAATTATGAAACATCAAACAGAAGTCATCGCTCTTTCCACAACTGGAAGACCCTGGGTTCGATTCCCGGTGGCAGACAATGAGAACTTTTCCGTGATTCACTTATAAACGTGGAAAGAGCGATGACTTCTGTTTATGGTCCTAGTCCACGTCAAATATCTGTATTAATTATTAATTCGCCTTCTAATTATTTGTTCAGCTGCTGCTTACCATCTTTGGTGAATCCCCAGCATTGTGCGGACCTCCAAGAAGCAATCTGCCAATTGGCTTGGCAGTTAGTGTATGTGAGTCTGGAAGAATCTGAGGCCGCTGTGGTGCATTGGTAGCATATCCGGCGCGTAACTGGAAGACCCTGGGTTCGATTCCCGGTGGCGGCCAATGAGAATTTTTCCGTGACTCACTTATAAACGTGGAAAGAGCGATCGATGACTTCTGTTTGATGTTCCTAGTCCACGTCAAATGTCTGTATTGATTTTTATGAAACACTTTGCAACTTATCAAAAGCCACCTGCATTAAATACCTTGCTTCAGTGTGAAAGGCAGGAGGTTTCCTCATGTGGACAGAAAGACAGAAGGGCAAAGCCAGAGAATAAACGGTTCTTCAACCTCCAATTGGAAAGCATTATAAAAGACCTATACTGTGTGGTCACTATTTGGGCAAACAAGTGGTGCTGCCTTAATCCAAATATTTTGATTCGGACCTCGGCTTCCTGCAGTCCAAAATTTTTATAAAACTAAAGTATGGTTTGAAATTTCGATATTCAGTTTTTGAGCAGTAAATATCTGAATTTCAGAAAAATCCAAAAACTGTCATTGCTAAACCTGGATATTTTGAAATTTGGTTCAGTTCTTTATAAACTTGCAAATTCCAAAACAAACGGGAGTACAAAAAAATTACTGCGCACCCGGGCCAGTAACATAAATAGTTCACTGGGTAATTCGAACGCTGGTAGGGAACATATTAAGAAGCGATAAACATGGGATCTGAAAAACAACTGAACTCTGTTAAAAAAATTTTAAATGTCAAGTACGAAATTTAGGGACAGTTCTTGTTCTACAGATAGGCCAGGTAAATGCCAGGCATCGAGTTATTACCCATAAAGTTCTCCATTAAAAAAGCAAGACACTTTGGGAAAGAATATCAAAATCGAGAATTCAGCTACAGTAGTGGTTGGATACAAAAATTCAAAACACCGAGACAGCCGAAACCTATGAACGTTAAATGGATGAGGCAAGAAAAAAATATTTTAGAATTCATATTTGGCTACGAATTTTTAAAGATTTGTATAGCATGTGATCATGTGTAGAAGATTTTAAGAAGGGAATATCTGACCCCTGGTCTTAAACAACCCTTAGAAATAGGAAGCTAGGAGATTTGGACTAGAGTGCCCGATAGGAAAGTGACACGGAAGCGAAGTAGAAAGGGGAGGAAGACGCCCTTATTTATTACCGGGGATCCGACGGCTTAACGTGCACATCCGACGCACGGCGGATATTTAGTGGATCGAGCGTTCGTACCTGCCTGGGATCGAACCTGAGGTCCTTTCCGTGGTAGTCACGAACGTTGCCCACTAGGCCACCCGCGACCCTTTTATAGCATGGATGAATTTGGTTTGCTATATAAGATGATACCCAAAAAAATCGATTTCAAGCTAAAATGAGAAATGCTGCAAAAAGATGAAAGGTAGAACAACAACAAATTTACACTTTGTAAAAGCCGAAGGTGGTCATTAAAAAATTAAGTACTGATTACAGAAAAATGAACAAAAACAATGAAAACCCACTTTCTTTTAAGAATTTTCGTTACGAACTGTAATCACCGTTTTCAATCCCTACATTCTCAAAATTAGAGATCCGATACGTAAGAACGCAAATTAGTTTTATTTCTTCCATTTTATTTAATTAATTTTACTCTTTCTTTTTTACAGTGGTGTGCAATCGTACTGCATCACCGGCAAAAACCGTGAAATTTTAAGTTCAACTCTTTTTTTAACTAACTAATTTTCATAGATATTTCACCGTTTATATGTCATTAGATGCTAAATTTAATGGAAATTTTCAAAAATATTTAAGCTTTTCTTGTAGCTACTTCTGCTCTTAAGATATGACATAAAATATGGGGTTTAACAAATACATTGAAATTCACGTTAGCTGCGTATCAGTTGTTACAGAGAATCATACACATTACTTTACCTGATTGGCTGCTTCTTAATGCTATCCTAATCCTACTCCAGCCTTTATAAGGGTCGCCCAGCCAGCCGCGGGTGGCCTAGTGGGCAACTTTCGTGACTGCCGCGGAAAGGACCTCGATCCACTAAATATCCGCCATGCGTCGGATTGACACGTTAAGCCGTCGGACCCCTGGTACTGCCCCCCCAGTAATAAATAAGGGCGTCTTCCTCCCCCTTTCTACTTCGCTTCCGTGTCACTTTCCCATCGGGCACTCTAGCCCAAATCTTCTAGCTTCCTATTTCGAAAGGTTGTTTGAGACCTGGAGTCAGACATTCCCTTCCTAAAATCCTCTACATTAGATCATTTGACCAGAGCATTGTAGTGGTCGCTTTTAGTTGTTATCAAGGTATAATTTGTGTACATTCTCAATATTGGTTAAAACTGCGGAATTTTCCACGGTGTACAGAGTAAAAATAGTTGCTCTGCATGAAGAGGGATATTCTTCAAGGCAAATCGCTGATTGAGTGGGTTGTAACCAATCTACAGTTACAAATTTTGAAGATGACAATCCGATTTTTGGCGTAAATGTGACAAGGATGGTAAGTCAGATAATATGCGAATTTTCAAGTTTTCGCATATTATCTGACTTACCATCCTTGTCACATTTACGCCAAAAATCGGATTGTCATCTTCAAAATTTGTATTATATGGCGTAATCCCGTATTTCTTTCACAATCTACAGTTATTAGGATACTGAAGAAAGTGAAAGCCACTGGTGATATTATAAATATGTGTTGCAGTGGAAGGCCCAGGTCCACTGCAACCAGGCAGGACAGAGTGCTCAGAAAGCTAAGCTTGGCAAACAGGAGGCCCAATTCACCTGAATTGCTTCAAAGATGGTCTGAAATGACCGAAGTTACTATTACTACATCTACTGTTAGGAAGAGGCTTCTTCACTATGACTTACGTGGCTGCTAATGCAGGTGTAAATCACTGTTAACTGTAAATCAAAGACAGTGTAGAGACTTCAGTGGGTAAAATAGCATGTCTTACGGACAACCAAGCAATGGGAAAATGTTCTTTTCAGTGTTGAATCAGAATTTTGCCTTAATGGGAATCAGAGTAGGGCCTATGTAAGGAGATTCAAGCATGAAGAATTCCATCTAAGCTGCTTAGTGACTACTGTTAAGCATCCGGTGAAGGTCATGGTTTGGATGTGTGCACATGGCGTTGGGAACCTCCATATTGTCGATGAAGGTCATGTTTTGGATGTGTGCACAAGGTGTTGGGAACCTCCATATTGTCGATTAAGGTCATGGTTTGGATGTGTGCACAAGGTGTTGGGAACCTCCATATTGTCGATGAAGGTCATGGTTTGGATGTGTGCACAAGGTGTTGGGAACCTCCATATTGTCGATGAAGATGACGGTTTGGATGTCTGCACAAGGTGTTGGGAACCTCCATATTGTCGATGAAGATGACGGTTTGGATGTGTACACAAGGTGTTGGGAACCTCAATATTGTCGATGGTATGGTAAATGCCCAGAAATACATCTGGATATTGGAAAACAAGATGCTACCACCATCTAGAACACTTTATGACGGCAATTTTATTTTTCAAGATTACAATGTTCCCTGCCATCGTGTTATAGTAGCGCAAAAGTGGTTTCAGGAAAAAAATGTTCAGCATCTTGATTGGGCACCACAGTCACCAGACTTAAACCCGCTTGAAATTTTGCGGTTAAAAGCGTCGTATGGACTATCAAAAAAGGAGCCAGCAACCAAAATTCAACTAATTGAAGATGTACACTGAAGAGCAATTGAATTAGGGATACCTGTCTAGTAACGTGTAACACCACCTTTCGCCCTGATGACGGCGGCGATTCGTCTCGGCATGGACTCCACAAGACACCGGAAGCGTTGGGAAGCCATACGGATCCACGGCCCCTGAACAAGCTCCCACAGTTCACGAAGATTTGATGGAGGGGGGGGGGGGGGTCAGAGCCTCGAACATCTCTCAGGATGGCATCCCAGATGTGTTCGATGGGATTGAGGTCAGGAGACCTAGCTCACCAAGGAAGCGAGGTCACGTCGGTGGATTGTTCATCCAACCATTCGGATACAATTCGGGAACGATGGCACGGTGCATTGTCTTGTTGCAGGACGAGGTCCCCAGTGGGATGTTGAAGACGCACAAACGGGAGCAAATGGTCGTCCAGGATATCCCAGTAACGTTGACCTGTGAGGGAAGATGTCACACGTACCAGGGGTCCCATTTCAGTCCACGTAAACAGTCCCCAGACGAGAATGCTACCCCCACCAGCTTGAAGAGTACCCTGATGGCAAGAAGGATCCATCGCTTCATGCGGTTTGCGACGTACTCGTATCCTGTCATCCGCATGTACCAACGTGAATCTCGATTCAACAGTCCAGGCAACATTTTTCCACATGTCTAAGGTCCAGTGGCGATGTTCTCGCGCCCATGATAATCTTGGCACCCTGTGATGTGTGGTCAGCAGCTGTAGCCTCGTGCACTGTAAAAAAATTACTGTAGATTTTACGGTTTTAAACCGTTTTCCAGGGTGCCAACACAAAACCGTAAAATCTACAGTTTTATGCCGTGTTGGAGCAAAGTTATAGCTTTGCCCCAACACAATCAACCCATTCGTTCCAGCCAAATTTTTGTGTTTTCGTGATTATTTGGAGTGACTCGCTCCAGCCGAATTCTGTGCTGTTTTCTTCATTAAATGCGGTGTTGGGGCAAAGCTATAGCTTTGCTCCAACACGGCATAAAACTGTAGATTTTACGGTTTTGTGTTGGCACCCTAAAAAACGGTTTAAAAC
Organism: Macrothele yani; assembly: GCA_039090855.1. Taxonomy (NCBI): domain Eukaryota; kingdom Metazoa; phylum Arthropoda; class Arachnida; order Araneae; family Macrothelidae; genus Macrothele; species Macrothele yani. The sequence goes on from CM077003.1 coordinate 30,000,758, forward strand.
CGTAAAATCTACAATTTTTTTTTTACAGTGTGGGACGATGGCTTCTGTACCCCATAGTGAGGAGATGGTGTGGCTGCTTACACATTGTTGTGCACCAGCGTTAAATTGCCGCCGAGTGATTTCTTGTACTGTGGCCCGTCTATCCGCTGTTACAATGCGAGCTAGCCGACGATGACCCCGCTCATCCACACGCTGTTGTCCACGGCAGTTGGCCCTTGCAGGGATGGTTTTACCGGATTCGATGTACTCACGGTGCACCCGTGACACAGTGGCTTGTAAAAATCCCAGTGCCTGCACGACTTCCGAGATGGAGTGACCCATTCATCGGGCCCCGACAATTTGCCCACATGAAATGAGCTTAGATCCTTCGTCTTACCCATACTGCGTCCGACTCTTACCGATTCCCGTCGCATCACTCCTTATATTGTCGGATCGCTGCATACGTCATGACGTTTCCGTTTACAGGGCCGCCCACAGAGGCACATTTGCATAACGCCAGCTATCTGTAATTCAATTGCACTTCAGTGTAATTCAAATTTCGAATCGTATTGTTCAACCCAATCTTTTACAAAACCTTGTTCACAGTATGCCAGCTAGATATAAAGCTGTGATTAAAGCTAAAGGTTGGGCAACAAAATCTTAGGTACATTTCATAATTTTGCTCATTATATTTCTGTATTTAAATGTTATTTCATTCCTTATGAATTACGAAAACGATATATTCCCGTAAATCTAAGTATTGGATAAATGATCCTTTTCATAATAATTTCGAATTGGTCATTATTTTTGTACATATATCTTAAGAACGCAAGGGAAAAACTAAGACATTTTTGAAATATCCATTAAATTTCTCATCTAATGACGTATAAATGATGAAATAACTATAAAAATTAGTTAGTTAAACAAGGAGTTAAACTTAAAAATTCACGGTTTTTGCAGGAGATGCAATACTCCTGCAATAGTAACAGTTTCGAAAGAAGTGATTAACGGACACCACTGTTTTTGAATTTCTTTAAACCACCATCCTCGCCTATCCCCACTTCAGCACGACGAAAAAAATACGGTGGTTTAACAAAATTTGACTGTATGTATATTACCAATTATTATGAATCCACTGCTGGATGATTGTCTCCCCCAAGTCTTTTTCACAACCTTCCATTTTAAGCCAGTCTCTCTAATGTTACTCAAACATGCTTTTGAATGTCATCTTCTACATGGCGTTCTTCAAAGTCTTGCCACTTGGGAATCTCTATTTTGACTATGTGCTTAATTATTGTCGTTTTCTTGACCCACGAGTTCATTTTTCAATCTTTCCTGGTTGCACCAAGATTGCTCCTTGAGATTTTTACTGCCACTGAATCCTTCACTCTGGGGTCGGAATATTTTGCTTGCAGAAACCTGAGTTTAGAAACTGATTTATATGTATTTTAATTCCTCAAATAATTACAATAATACTAAACAGGAATACATACAGAGAACAGGAGAATAATTCTTCCACGATTAAGGCATCAATACTCACCTAAAAGAAAAGAAAGAAACACATATAGTAACAGTTTCGAAAGAAGTGATTAACAGAGACAAACATTTTAATAATCGAAAGAGAAAATCATACAATTCAACAAAAATCAGCATACAAGGTAGTACAAAAAAATTATCTTAACTAAAACATTTTCCAATCGTCGTTGAAATAATCCTTCTTTAGAGTTGTTCCTGGAGATTGAAGACCACCATGCAGTGTTAGAATTAGAAATAAATTTTCTAGTAGCTCAGGGGACCACTAGAATTTCCAAACCACTGGCCCGTAAAAAAGTAATACAAACAACCTTAAAGACATTTACAATATATGTAGAAAATAAGGTATCATTTCAATGGAATTATCTCAAATATTTGCTTTTAAACCTATCATTAGTTAGCAGCTTAAAAAGAAAACCATACAGCAAGGTAAAAGAAATAGAAATTCATTTTTTAACTTGTGACAATTTAGAAAAAAACAAACTAGCCATCCGGGCCAGTAAAATCAACAGTTCAGTGGTCCGACGGAAATTTTACTGGCCAATGACCAGCGGACCACTGGGTAATTCGAACGCTGTACGTACATGCATGCATATGTACATACGCCACATGTCACCATTACGGCGCAGTTGGGCCCACGTGATCACATACTTCCAAAATTCGCATTGAGACTACTCGGTCTTCCACCAGTACCCTCTGGTTGGTCCTTTGTTGTTTCTCTCACACTTTTCCTCACTTCCCACCTAATCCTTGGTCTTCAATACTCCTAAATCTGTAGTGCAGCACAATAGGGAATTTATTCCTCGGCATTCTAGCCACACGTTCAGCCTAAGTCGCCTGGTTTTTAATCATATCTTTGTTTTCCTTCTTCAAGTTCTTTATTATGTCTTGTTTTCCTCTCTTTCCCCCGCTTCAGTGTCAAATGCACGAAAACAGATTTTCCTCAAGGTTCTTTTAAACACTTGAGTAATCGCTGATCTTGATTCTGGGTGTTCCATATATCGCATCCACGCAAAGCCACAGGTAATATAAGAGTTCAATATAGGTGCTTTGGTGTTCTTTGATGTGCTGACCAAATCTTATTTTATCTCAAACCACATAGATTCCCAGCAGGTAGCGTAGCTTTCATTTCTGCTGTCATATCCGTAAACATAGCACCAATATGTTTAAACTCTCTCTCTTTTGATTTGCAATCATTAATGTACAACTGTGGTAGCGTTAAAATGTCACCATGCTTCTAGAAAGAAAGTATTCCGTACTTTCTTCATTTGCTCGCACTCTACTTTCTTTGCGCAATTTTTAAGACATCAGAAAATCTCAACTGCCCTTCTTTTCCTCCATTAATAACATTATCGTCTATAATACGAACATATGCTAAAAAGTACATTTTTGCGTCACTTTTATCATCATTATTTATCCAAAATCTTGTCCAGGAATATATTTTATAACTTTATCCAATATTATATTAAACACAATGGGAGAGATTCCATCACCTTGTCTCGGTCCACTTCTAGGAGAAAATTTCTCTGTTAAGTATCTATCCCATCAGTTTAACTTTTGAAGTTGCTCTATCTAGGAAAAATGAAAACTAAATTAACTATTTCTCCTGGCAGTTCTCTTAAAATGTTAGACAAACAAAACTAAATTTTAATCGATGCCCCCATAGCGGGAACTTTTGCAAGAGGAGAATTTTTTTCATTGAACACATTGATTGAATTTATCAATCTAACCGATGCAAAATTAATTTTTGCGAAACAGACTTTTTCGAGAGAAGATATCTTCACAATACGAAATTGCAAACATGTTATTTCTTCGATATGGATGTATACGTCAAAGAAAGTACGTCAACTTTAAAGTAAAAGCATTCCAGATGGAAGACAAAACAATGAGAATTAAAACAATAACAAAAAAAAAAAAAAAAAGAAACCAGAAGGTTTTTTTAAACAGAACTACACAGTAAAAAAATTAACATTCGCATTTTTTACTTACTTTGAAGATCCCCGCTGTTTTGCTTGTGGTTAGTTAATACTGCTTTTCGATCAGAAAATGAGTTACCCAATGTTACAAGTCTAAGTGCTTTTTTTAATATATTCCCTTACTCCATAAAACAGACTTCAGTCTGTGCAAGCTTCGTATTTCGATCAATTTTTTCGGCTTGGATTCCCTACAAACAACTGCTGGAAGACACATAATCTCGGAATCTTATTACCCATTAAGTTAATAAATCCACTGATTTCAGCTCTAGTGAGACAGCCGCTCGCGAAAAAGCGGAAAGGAATTATTTACATCGTTCTCTAGAGGGAACTGCGTCGGTTGTGTTCTACCGGAAGATGAAAGCTAAAAATGGGAAAGAGCTTAATGTCGGTAAAATTAGCAACTTCAACCTTCGGCGAATATAGGGGCACCTTAAGCTCGAGTTACAACTGGCCCTTTTGAGCAACTATGACTTCTCCTCCCCATACACACCCGCACGAGCATACATGCACAGTGAAATCTCAGTTATACGTTTTTCTAGGGAATGAGCTTAAAAAGCGCATAAATGTAAGAAATGTGTACACGAAATTTCAAAATGGTACATACTATCGTAAAATTTATGCTTTAAAGGCGTAAAAGATGTTCCTTAATAATGATAAGTTAAAGTCGAATTGGAGACCAAAATTCCTTAATAATGACTTATTTAAAGTCGAATTGGAGGCAAAAGAGAAAGAAGCGTCACAAATTGTACTCCATAATATATTTTATCGCTCTGCAAAAATAATAACGCCTATGAAAATCATACTTCTCTTTTTTGACTACTCTATATGTCCATAAAAATTCTGACTCTAGATTAACCCTTTAACGACCATGACCCCAAAATCTTGTATCACTCTAAATACTTGGGTATATAAATAAGTTTTGAGGGATTTCCGTTCAGTGTCGTACTTATTACTGCTCGCATGTATTTTAAGGTGGCAACACTGCGATATCGCAGTACGAGACGCCAGCTGTCAGAGTCCGTATACGACGTTCGATTGAAGTGCGAAGACTTATTTGTTTTACTCGATGGAAAATGGCAACTTTCGTCCCGACAAAACAGCATTTGCAGGAAGTGTTAGTGCATAACTTTATTGTCAAGAAAAGTGCTGGCGACAGCTATCGCTTAATGTCAGAAATCCATGGTGAACATTCCCCATTAATAAAAACATGTGAGTATTGGTTTAGACGATTCAAAAGGAACGATTTCGATGTCAGTGATAAAGAACGTTCTGGACCACCCAAAAAATATTGCTGATGCCGAATTGGAAGCTTTACTCGACGAGGTTCTGTGCCAGACGCAAAAAGAACTAGCAGCAGCATTAAATGTTAGTCAACCATGCATTTCACAACGTTTAGCTGCCATGGGAATGGTGCAAAAAGAAGGGAATTGGGTTCCACATGCTTTGCGGGAAAGAGACCTTGAACGTCGAAAAACCATTTGCGAATTGCTGCTTCAAAGGCAAAAAGAAAGGGTTTTTTGCATCGTATTATTACTGCCGATGAGAAATGGATATGGTACGATAACCCAAAACGGCAGAAAGCATGGGTGAAGCCAGGTGAACCAGGTCCTTCAACGCCAAAACGCAATATCCATGGTTCAAAGGTAATGCTGTGCATCTGGTGGGATCAGAAGGGTGTGATCCACTATGAACTGCTGAAATCGTCAGAAACATATTACTGGTGATCGGTATCGAACCCAATTAATGCGTTTAAAATGAGCTCTCACGCAAAAACGGCCGGAATGGGAGAATAGACACAACAAAGTAATCTTACAGCATGACAACGCAAGACCACATGTTTCTCGACCTGTGAAAAAGTACTTAGAAGGAGGATCCAACTGGGAAGTTCTACCCCCCCCCCCACCCCGCGCCATATTCGCCAGATATTGCGCCATCAGATTACCAACTGTTCCGGTAGATGCAGTCAGCACTTACTGGAGAACGGTTTAGTTCTTATGAAAACATCAAAATTTGGCTGAACAACTGGATCTCTTCCAAGGAACCGGAATTCTTCCTTCGGGGCATACGTTCACTGCCTGAAAGATGGGGTAAAGTTGCAGCTTCAGAGGGAGCATACTTCGATTAATATTGAAATATTGTTTCTGTTCTCCAACAACGTGTTTTGTTCACCTCAAATCCGTCAAAACTTATTTATATACCCAATATAATGTCCGAAACTGCCTGATGTTTCACTTCTTTGTTTAATAACAACAATAGTGACCTAGCGTGACTTCTGATCCCTTATAGGTCGAGAAAATTTGGAGAACAAGTAAGAGTAAGAAATCTGACTCATCCTAGACAATCGTTTCGGACGGCTATGGCCGTTTGTACGTACAGGAGTTTTGGGCGTTAGGGTCGTTAAAGGGTTAAGAGAAATCCTTATAACTTAACCTGAGACCAGTGCTTCAACATGGAGCTCGTGAATTAACAGCTATATATATATATATATATTTTTTTCTGCTCATCTGATTGCATCCATTTGAAACCAGTATGTTGATGTGTTTGGGATTCTATTCTGCAACGCCACGAAATAGTGAAGTCATAAAGTTATGTTACAGAGATTTATCAACATGGCGCATACGTGTGTGAGTCATGAAACACGAAACCAATTTTTCATTCAAACTGAAAGTGAACATTTTCAAATGGGATCACGGTTCAACTTTGGCTACGGCAAAAAGGAACACAACAGCGCTCTTTCAATTTTCACAAAGCTGTACCAATCAATGTTTCCCCATCCCTCAGTCATTGTCTCACATAGAGGTGAGCTTAACAGTGATATTCCTGTCACAATGTGAACGGTGACAGTTCCACGGAAGTAACAGTAGCTTGAAATGGTGTAAAGATCAACATTTACGACAGCAGTTAGAGAGCTGTAAAGCAGCTGAAACTTGCAGTCATTGTCTTACTTGTAACAATGACACAAACGCTGTTACAGTCGGCTCGCTTTGAATTCTTCGTTCGCGAGAAAACGCACAACAAAAGTCAAAGCAAAAATTATCTTAAGCGTGGGAAAAAGGAGAGACTGAAAGAAAGCTCACATCAATAGTGATTTCTATGATATTTCAACAGAAAAGGAGACAAATTGCATAGATAAATGAGATGGTAACCGAAACTATGAAAACTATGACATAACAGTGATTTTGGACTCCACGCATTACTCAGATATGGCTATCGGTCGCATTCTTATCAGTGACTTCGGACTGTTATTTTTCGTCACTATTCATAATGATGACAGTGATTTTTCAGCAACGGTAATGAAGTGACTGTGACGTGATTTACGACACATCTCTACTGTTTTCTATAAGAATAAATAAAAGGCTCGAGCGTTTTGCCGTTTCGTTGAAGATAAATTGAATTTCAAAATCGTAACTTTAACTGTCCGTTGCTGTATTTCGCGATACGCAATCGTTTTCTCTGCAGAAGTGGTGTTTTTGAACTTTAATTTCGTTCAGAAAATGGGAAAATACCTGTTTTGTTCCTTGATCCAGGAAGAGGTGACTAAGGAATGGCAAAACATGCATTTCAAGTCAAAGTAAATCCCAAAATCTGTACTGGAGGTAGCTCACTCTGCCGTGGAAATAATTTTACGGGTTACGGAAATGGCGCCGATTCATTCATTCACACGGAGGGAAAATGAAGCTGAGTTTTAAAACAATCTGAAAATCTTGACAAGTTGACAAAATTTTCAAAACGGAAATTTCCGGAAGAATGGCCGCCATGCGACCAATCCACCTACATGTAAGGCCAACGCCACTTTAACAGGGTCTGCTCTACACCGTAAAATTTTTTTTCTGAAATCCACGAGCCACTTTACGCGATTCCTTTCGTGCATTAACGGAGAATATTTATGATACAACTTTTTCCGTGAAAGGACGGAAAGAAACATGAATTTCACATATTTTTCGTACTACAGAAAAATTCTGAATTTTCAGGAACCTTTTCGCAATTTCTTTCTTATATTGACGGTATATTTCCGTTGTTGTGTTAACGCTAAAATTCTTAATTTTCAGAAACCTTTCCGTAATTTCTTTCGTATTAACGGGAAAACTTCCGCTTTAGCTTTTTTGTATCCACATGACGAAAACATTCTGGTAATAGGATAGATTCGCAGGATTACTTTGAGGTTTCATTAACTATTAAATTTCAATCGCCTGTCAAAGGAACTGATTTTGAAGTTTTGCGGCGAGATCAAATATTGTGGATAGCATATCGCATGAATTTTGGTTATTGTGGCACAGTATATTGTGAATAGCATATCGCATGAATTTTGGTTATTGTGGCACAGAATATTTCTTCTCCTCTGCCTCACTTTATGCACCATATATTGTGTTACCGTAAGAAACCGGGTATTTAATTTATTGTACAGGTGATTGTACGATGTCTATGCATCATTCTGTGGAGTGCTTAAGATAAAAGCTATTGTAGCTATCAAAAGTAAATTTCATACTTAGAAGTGTTGTGAAATAATACTATAAAACAGTGCGTTTCACCATTTCTTAAAGATAACAAAGTTATTGTCAATTAAAAAAAATCACAAGTTCCAAACCATTCTGCTGATTCTAAAGATCACGTTGAAAAAAATACTTAATTTGTGATAAGCCCTCCTACACAGAAAAAGTAAAGTTATTACAAACGTATTCGAAAAAATAACAACCTCCAACAGAAAAATCGATTTGAGGAGTGCTTAAGACAAAAGCTAATGCATCTATCAAAAGTAAATTTTATATATGTATATATACACAATTTTATATATGTATATATACACTGACGACCGCCCATAGCGGTATAACTATACCATCGGGATCAGAGGAAATTCTATCCCACACTCACCAACCCGCTTGGCCAGCGTGGTGAGTTATGGCCAAACCCCTCCAAAATGATTCCACAACTTAAATCTTGGCCCTCAGTCTCCGGCAGCTGGAATGTACCTGGCCAAGGCAGCGGCCAGTGCGACATGAAGGCAGAGGGTGCTAAGAATCCCCGGAGGACCGGACTAGGCTGCCATCTGATGCTGACCTTGGCTACTTACAATGGACGCTCCCTATCTTCTGATTCAAGGCTCCTTGAATTGGAAGAGGAACTACAAAGGATCAAGTGGGACATCGTGGGGCTAAGTGAGGTAAGGAGAAAAGGAGAAGATCTCATCGAACTGAAAAGTGGACATCTCTTCTACTATCGTGGGACAGATACTGGCAGAACTAGTGGTGTTGGATTTATAATAAACAAGAAACTGAAGGATAAAGTTGTAGAAGTTGAAAGTTCCTCTGACAGAGCTGCACGACTTGTTATCCAACTCTCGAAAAGATACCAGGCTCAGATTATTCAAACTTATGCACCCACCACAAGTCATCCTGAAGAAGAAATTGAAGAATTTTATGAGGAAATTTGTCATCTAAATAATAAAGGTAAGCAGCACTTGAAAATAATTATGGGAGATTTCAATGCAAAAAATAGGGCAACGGCAACACAATGAAACTTCAGTAGGTAAATTCGGTCATGGCAACAGAAACCAGCGTGGAAATACTCTCGTTGAGTTTGCAGAGGCAGAAGGGTTTTTCATCTTGAACTCCTTCTTCAAGAAAAAGCCACACAGGAAATGGACATGGAGACATCCAAATGGGACGACAAGTGAAATTGATTTTATTATGTGTAACAAAAAATTCGTCATAGAAGACTGCAATGTGCTAAACAAGTTCAACACAGGCAGTGACCATAGATTGGTGAGATGTAAGATGCACCTCAACACTAAACTTGAACGTGGCAAGCTCATAAGACAAACAAAATCTATTGACATAACCAACCTTAAAAAACACCATAATACCTTCAAGTTAGAACTGAAGAACAGGTTCTCTGCTTTAGAAGGCCTAACATCGGAAGAAGTGGACATCTCTGAAGTTAACAGAAAAGTAACCAAAGCTCTTATGGAAACAGCAACAAAATTAGCTGGGTCTAAGAACAAGTTGCATGTGAACAAATTATCAGGAAAAACCAAAATGTTGATGCAAAAAAGAAGAGAGATGAGGACAACTAAAGAAGATGTGACTTCCAAAGTGGAATATATAGAGCTATGCAAGACAGTAAGAAAAAGTATCACTGAAGACGTAAGGAAATTCAACTGTGAACTAGTGAGGAAAGCAATTGAAAACAACCAAAGCCTAAAGATAGCAAAGGGACATCTCAGTAAGGGAAGAAAAACAGATTATGGCACTGAGAAAAGAAGATGGTTCTGTAACACGAAATAGAGGCGAAATTTTGACAAGAGTGAAAGATTTCTACTCCAAATTATATGAAAGGGATGATATATGCACTCCAGACATCATGAAAGATACCAGTACCAGAGTTCCTCCAGTCCTTCCAGCAGAAGTTGCACATGCAATCAAGAACATGAAGCGAGGAAAAGCTCCAGGAGAAGATGGAATTACTGTAGACATCATACAAGAAGCAAGTGGAGAAATCGAAACAGTACTCGCCCAAATTTTCACTCGATGCCTTAATGAAGGAAAGATTCCTGAGGATTGGAACACCGCTACAATGATCCTGCTACATAAGAAAGGTGACATTGAGGATCTCGGAAACTACAGACCTATCAGCCTTCTATCAGTAGTTTATAAAATCTTCACTAAAGTTCTTTCACACCGCTTGAAGGTAGCACTAGACATGGCTCAACCGAGAGAACAAGCTGGATTCAGGAGTGGCTACAGCACAATAGATCATATCCACGTGCTGAGAGAACTAATTGAAAGAGCGAGGGAATATGAACTTCCATTGTGCATGGCTTTTATCGATTATGAAAAAGCCTTTGATTCGGTGAAACCATCAGCAGTTACAATGGCTCTGAAAACCTGCGGTATTGAAGATGCATACATTAATATTATTAATAACATCTATGAAAATGCAAGTGCAAAGATTAGGCTGTTTGAAAATACAACACATGTAAAAATTGGAAAGGGAGTGAGACAAGGTGACACCATATCTCCGAAGCTCTTTAATGCCACATTGGAGGTGTTTTTCAGTCGCTGAGCTGGGAAAACAAAGGGATAAAGATTAATGGAGATTATCTAACCCACCTTCGTTTTGCTGATGACGTAGTCATTTTTGCAACTACCCCATCAGAGCTGCAGAGTATGATCCAGGAACTTGCTGACAAGAGTAAAGAAGTGGGATTAAAAATGAACTTTCAGAAGACAAAAGTGATGTTCAATGCTTTTACAAGAAATGAAGATTTATCGATTGATGGAGAAAAGCTGGAGATAACAGACACGTACGTTTATCTTGGACAGCAGATATCAAGTGAGGGTCACATTGATGAAGAAATTAATCGGCGTACAAAACTTGCCTGGAGAGCTTTTGGAAGAAACAGCATAATTTTCAAGAGCAATATGCCATTATGTCTTAAAAGAAAAGTGTTTGATCAATGCATCCTTCCAGTGCTTACGTATGGTGCAGAGACGTGGACCTTAACTAAAAGAGACATACAAAGGCTGCAGACAACTCAAAGCAGCATGGAGAGGTGCATACTTGGTGTAACCAGGAGAGATAAGAAGAGGAACTCGTGGATCCGAAAAATGACAAGAGTGGAAGACATCATGATCAGAGTTAAATCCCTGAAATGGCAATGGGCTGGACATACTGCCAGAAGGACAGATCATCGATGGACAGCCGAAATTTTAGATTGGATTCCAAGGGACAGGAAAAGACCCAGAAGAAGACCACATAGCAGATGGGTGGATGAAATTCGAAAGTATGCAGGGGTGACATGGAGGAGACTGGCACAAGACAGACCATTGTGGAGGAAACTTGGGAGACCTTCGTCCAGCAGTGGATTGATAATGGTTGACAATGATGATGATGATGATGATATACACAATATTGACAAAAGTCACCGAACACTCCTTCAAAAGTAAATGACGCATCCACTGCGTTGTTAAGATGCGCGGTACAGCTGCAAACGGCATAAAAACAAGCCTGCAGCTGACCGCGATCATATCACACCATGAGGTTGAGTGAAAATGTCGCGGCCGGAGTGAACTGACTTTTAGAAAGGAAAGATTGTTGGGTGTTATATTAATGTGTTGTCCAAAGAGAAACCGAGAGGCGTTTAAACATACCCAAGTCAACTGTTTTGGATGTACTGAATAAGTGGAAGACACATCGCGTGCCTGAAGCAGCAAAACAACGTACCGGCAGACCAAAGAAAATCAGCGACAGAGGACGTCCAAGCCTCAGGAGAGTCGTTACAGCTAATCGACGGAGTACTGCACAAGACCCCAGTGTGCAGGTGAGTAAAAATGCTGGAACTTCGGTATGTACACGTACCATTCGCAGAGAACTTCATTGCATGGGTTACCGTGGTCGTGCGGCTGCTAAATAGTACTCGGAATAGTACTCGTCGTTTAGCATGGTGTAAAGAACATTTATCGTGGACTGTAGATCAATGTAAACTGGTACTATAGACTGATGAATCCAGATACACGATCCATTAGTCTGATATCCGTGAGTAGGTATGGCAGCAGCCTGTGGAACGTTATTTACCACAGTGTATTGTTCCTATGGTCAAGGTTGGAGCTGGCAGTGTACTCGTGTGGGGGTATTTTTTGTGGTATGGTCCCGGTCCATTTGTTATCGTGGACAAACCTGTTAACCAGCAAGTCTACCGCGATATTCTGGACAATTATGCCATACCAACTCTGTGGCAATACTATGGAGCCCAGCCTTGTTGGTACCAGCAGAATAATGCACCGAGCTATAAAGCAAGGACTGTTACGGCGTAGTTTGACGATAATTCCGTATCGTATGTGGACTGGCCAGCACAGAGCCCTGATCTTAATCCCATAGAGCGCCTATGGAATGAATTAGAACGCCGCATAAGAAGTTTGGAACCAAGGCCTAATACTAAGCAACAGTTAGCGGCAGCATTATGTACTGAATGGAAGCGCATACATATCCCTGTGTTCCAAAACCTTGTGGAAAGCATGTCTCGAAGGGTCAGTGCATGCATTAAGGCCAAAGGTGGACCGACACCGTACTAATGTACGTCAATAAATGCTATGTTGTGTTTCTCTTCTAGGTGTCCGGTGACTTTTGTCAATAATGAATATAATGTATATCACCGCGAAATCAGTTTCACTTTGAATGTGAGTGCAGTTTCTAAGACTCAGTGGTTAAGACGCGCTGCTTGTGTAGACCTAACCCAATTGACCCGAGTTCGAACCCCGCCACCGGCGCGTAATGATTCTACGGCGTTGGGGCTAAAAACTCAGCTTCTTCGTTTTTGTGAATCTATATATTAATTCTGTAAGGTTTTTTACTGTAAGACCAGTTGTGAGAGAACGGCTGAGCGTAAATATATGGATGAGGTATTAAAATAAAGGTCTTACCATGTAAATGTGCCAGTCGAAGAGAAAAATGAGATTAGGGCAACGGTTTGAGCGTTATGGGGTGGCAAAGTTCCGATGTTCTGTCTATGGGAGAAGCGTGCGGTTGACATCCGATTGCCTGCGGTTGACTCACGCGCTGTTGAAGGCGGGGTACGGAGGGACTCAGATAGTCTAAAGTATCTCTTCTTGGCGAACCGTTGTGCAAAACAACGCTAGCAGGAATTTGTTTGAGAGTTCTTATCATCGGAACAGCGAATACTCGAAGACGTGATTGCGTTGTGCCATTGGACTGTGTGATGTATACATGCAATTTAACATTCATTCGATCCAGTTTATTCACGCAGGTAAGACGTTTCCCATTATGGAAAGCTGTAAATAAACTTTTCATATGTGTTTATTCTTTAGGAAAAAAAAAAAAAGAAAACTAATCGTCGATTCTGACGAGGTTCGTTTACCGGAAAAAAAAACAACAAAAAACTATTCGTCGATTCAGATGGGTTTCGTCTACCGGGTTCGAATCCCCGTAATGCATGGATGTTTTGTTTGTCTTACGCCACTGGCTCTCTCCCTTTCCTGAAACCAGTGACCCTAAATTAGGGATGGGCGACTGCGCACAGCCCACCAAGTTGCTCACGGTGGTCGTTAAATCTTCATTCACACAAAAAAAAAAAAAAAATTCAGGAACTTGTCTTTACTGAAGTGGTTGAATGAATTTGTCAACCAATTGTCTAGTTTTCTGAATAAATACGGAAAAACTTTAAACGAACTTTTCTGAAATAAACGGAAGTCAAGAGAGAAAAAAAAAAAAAAAAAAAAAAAAACGGGCACTTTTAAAAACGGAAATTTTGTGAAAAGACTGTACACGGACCTTACCAGCAAATTTGCTGCACCTTATTTTCAGGAATCTTCCGTGGATCTACAATTTTTTTTTTTTTTTTTTTGTCTGTGTAGCTGAACTTCCGAAAAACTTGAAACCTAGGTCCAAAAGCTAAAATTTCGCCATGCGTCATTACAGCCCAGCAAGTTCTATTGAACACGCGATTACTTAACCACAGACATAAAAATAAAAGACGATTGGAAAATTGTAAGCGATCTCTGCACACCAATTACACAATTTTTTGAAGAAAAGAATCATCGTAAAAGTGTTGCTATACACTTTTACTAATGACCATACGCGAAGATAACAAGCGGCAACATCACGTCTCTAAAGAAGTTTCAACAGGAAAGACTCCAGAGACTTCTTAATCTATTCAAGTGGGGTCTCACTTTCCAACTCGAAGGGGGTCATTAACAAAATCTGTGCACTCCAATTCCAGACTTGTCGGTATTACAACGAACGAACACAAACATCTCGAATTTTATAGCGACGAGAAAGCGGAGAGCAACGTCACCCGAAACGTGCACAATCCTCTTCGTCATCTCCAATCCAATTTAGAGTTAAAACCCTTCCTCTCTCTCTCTCTTTCGAAGCTGGGCGTACAAGTGGACTGTTGAGAAACTTTATAACGAGCTTTCTCCTCGAGCTCGATAATCTCGAGCCCAGTCACCAAACACCAGTCGTTCACCAGGTTTCTCTGACGATGCCACTTACCCATCCCCCGGCCAAAAGGAAAAGAAGGCGATCCCGGATTATTAAGGTGCACATTTTTCACAGACATCGTGCATGAAGTGGACGGCAGACCTCTTGCTCGCATTCCGTCGCGGATCAAGAATAAATATCCCCATGGAACGTGTTTACAGACGCCAGCAACAAACATTCGACAGTATGTGAAGTCTAAGGCGCTAAAAATAAAACAAAATACCGGTGACAAGTCTTGAAACATTATGTCGTAAAGTGGAGGCGTATGATTTTGAATCTTTCCTGGAAAATCCGCGCAATGCACTTTATAAAAGTAGTTTCAAGGTGTGCGGGTGTATACATACGTATTCTGTTATCTCTTAAGGGTAAACTAAATTTCCTCTTTCTAAATAGGCAACGTGAAACCATTTAAATTTGTAAAGAAATAATTTCCCTTCCGAATGTAAAACAAATTTCGTGTAACGCAACGTAAAAATACAACGTTTCTTATAATAATGTATTATTTGGAAATTATGGTCAATAAACTAAACTTTTTTTAATAACTGATATACACACACCAGCCATTGAATTGGAAACCTTTATGCACATGTACGTAAATGCCTATATACAAAATATGTGGTCCCGTGCGTCACTACGTGATCTACGAGTCTAACATTTTTTAAAATTGTGTAATCATTGCAAGGAGGTTAGAAGAAGAGGAGGTGAAGGGACCCGTTTTGAGTGAAGCCAAAACAGATCAGCTGTTTCAGTCCTCTCTCTGAGGTGGTGGGAGTCTGCGCTGCGGAAGTTCGGGAACGTGACGTCACTTCCTGTGGCTTAAGCAGTTTTGCTTAGCGCATGCAAACCAAGGATGGAAAGAAGGAATATTTCGGACTTCTTATTTCTTAACATTAGGCTTTTGTTTATATTTTAAACATGGTTACTTGCACATGGGCAGTATGCAAGTAACCATGCGCACTATGCACTCCCGCTCAAAAAATCACTATTTAGTTCAATTTTTTAAAGAAATACCAACACATATTTTCCTGTTTTTTCTGGAAATTTTTTATTATGGGAATGAATATTTTAGCTACAATTTTTTTCATGCTTGTATGGGTAGAGTAAGGGTCCGAAAAACCCGTTCAAAATCGCGATTTCCCCATAGAGATATACAGGAGATTCTCAGGTTGGGCGCATTGGCGTAGTCAGCTGATAAAAAGTGGCGTCACGCCAAAAGCACATGGAGAGGGGCTGTTGCCATCTCCTTCTACTTCTAACCTCCTTGAATCATTGTTAACACATTTATTATTAATGCCGAAACGTCCAGAAAACCGTGGCCTAGTCGATTTACTATAACAGAACTTTTCGGTGTTTCGGCAAGAAAGTATTAAATACATAGATAATAATAATAATAATAATAATAATAATAATAATAATGCGCCAGACATAACACTCAAAGAATATCGGAAAGTCTGCATAATTGATATTGCGATCCCTGGAGATGCCAGAGTCGATGAAAAAGAACTGAAAAAAATGACTAAATATAGAAACCTGGTCATAGAAGTTACCCGGTTATGGACTAAACACACAACGGTAATCCTTATTGTCATCGGGGCATTTGAAACAATGTCAAAACATTTTATGAATCATTTTGAAAAATTGCAGCTTTCTGATATGCCACCTACAGAACTGCAGAAGACAGCTTTACTTGGAGCATCATATATTTTATGCCGATTCTTGACTGATACCTAGGTCTCCGGTGGAAACTCGTATCAGTTCAACAATACCAGTCAGTTATAATTTGTTGTTTGTTTCTTTGTCATAGGCTGTGATTCGTATATTTCGAATAAAGAAAATAATAATAATAATAATATAATAAATCGGACCATGTGGATAAGACTGCATCAAATGCATGGCTAACAAAAGGATCACACTTCCCCGAGACCGAAGGGTTCCTGATGGCTATACAAGATAAAGTTGTAAACACCAGAAACTACCGGAAGCATATCCTGAAGGACACGTCAGTGGAAAGCGACACATGTCGGTAATGCCATCAAGCGCCAGAGACCATCCAACATATCACAGCAGGGTGCAGAGCCCTCACACAAACAGAGTACACGAACAGGCACAATCAAGTCACCAAGATTGTCCATCAAAAATTGGCAAGAAAGTACCACCTCATTACAATTGAGGATGTCCCCTACTACAAGTATGAGCCAGCAACGCTTTTAGAGAACAACACCCACAAGATGTACTGGGACAGATTGATTAGAACAGATAAGACCATCCCACAATCGGCCCGACATCGTCCTGGTCGACAAGAAGTTATCACACCTCATTGACATAGCCGTGCCCAACACGGGCAACATCCAAAAGACGCACGGAGAGAAGCTGTCAAAGTATTAATGTAAAGATCTATGATACGAAGTCAAGGAAATGTGGCATATGGAGAACACCACCACCGTCCCCATAGTAATATCAGCCATAGAAGTTGTACCTAAGACCATTCACAGCTCGATACAGGGACTAGACCTTCAACCTAACACCTACATGGAACTACAGAAGGCAGCTATCCTGAACACTTGTAGGATAGTAAGAACGTTCTTGGACAACTGAGAGGAAGAAATACCACTTCCCAGACTTGGTACGTAGTACCCGTTACGGAAGGAAGAGAAGAAAAACCTCAGGAAGAGGTGGAATCTCTAAAAAAATATATATATATATATTATTATCCCAAACTGCGCGGATTTCGGCGTTTCATTTCGGGTGAACGTTTTTCATACACACAAAAACACAGCGAGGACAGGCATCTTCTCGCAACATGGTGACCCACTGGAGACAAATGTTACATTTCAATAAATCTCTTTTGACGATGCGTGGGCGAAAAATATGCGTCACCACCAAATGGTATTCGTCGGTAATCCCCCACCAGAAGGATAAGAAAGCCTTCCATTCACCCTGTTCCCAACTTAAGGACCTCTTCTGTTGTCAAACAGACGTTTCCCAGGGTTACAAAACACCATATATTTCTACTGCAACATTGAACTGCGCCTGAGAAAAAATGTTTCCTTTTATGACTCGAGGTTGGGAAATGAGGGAAACAAAACGAAAGACGAATATTTGCTCTCAAGGCAGAAGATAGTAGTGTTTCTTTACATTTGTTTGCCGTTTAACGACCACCATGTGCAATTCTAAGAGCTATAAATACTCATCCGTCCATTAAAGGACGGACGAGTACTTATTGCTTAGAACGAGTACCTAGTTAGTACCTAGCTTGGAACCAATAGCTAGGGCCATTGGTTCCAAGCAAGGGAGAGAGCCAGCCAGCCATCCTCATGAGACAAACGCACCACACGTGTCTGATCCGAGACTAGAACCGGGGTCCCCCTTCGAATGTTAGCCGAAGATTAGTGATAAGCACATAACAATCATTGATTGCACTTTAACAAGAAAATTTCAGTTAAGTATTTGCAAAACGTGAAGTATTAAGTTAAGTATTTGTAAAACGTTCAATTAAGCATTTGTAAGTCCTCGATTTAAGCGAAAGTTACGTTCTGCAAAAACCTTGCATGAATTGAAATCGCACATATCGAATGCATTAATTCATTGAGAAAAGGAAGTTGTGTGGAACAACGTGAGAGAGTATAATGTCTCAAATGGAATTTAATCACATTGAAATCATGTGAGTACATCAGAAATATGAAGAGGTATGAACACAATCATTGACGGAAACATTATGTTTACTGAAATAAATCAACACCCGCCAAGATAAGTGATCATTCTAGCTCAGGCGGATGAGATTGTTTTTGTAGAGGCGGATGCTTATGCATGAAGAGGTGGGTGCAGATTCATATAGATGAGAATCATACAAATCAGGCAGGGTTACATAAATGGGAAGAACTTCTTCTGTGAAGCAGTTAGTAGCAGATAACATCAGTCATAGGTGTAGCGTGACCAAATATTCTGTGTGTGTGTGTGGGGGGGGGGCACTCTAGGAAATAGTTTCTCCGAAAGTACTCCTTTCCAACTGCCATAACTTAGGGTTTTACAGCATGCTTAATATATCCAAATCTACGAGATGTACAAGGCTTGGTTGTTTCACCCTAATGAGGATAAAAAAACCCAAAAAACCATGCCTTTCAAAGCACCTCATACAGATGATGAAAACACCATCATCAGATATGCATGGTATTGTGTATGGAATCATAGCAATGCTTGCTATTGCGTAGCGTTGTTCCATTGGCTGTATGTCACACTTTATAACATTTAAAAGACAAACGAGTGGTTATTTTGTTTCCAAATTTCAAGTTTGGGGGGGGGGGGCACGTGCTTCCCCCAACTTGAAATTCGATGCCCCCTCTACTTGAGATGCAAGATGATCCCCCACTCATCTTCCATCCAAATCCCACAACGTTAAGCACTGTCACTTGGAAATTAGGGAAACACTTGAAGACGTCAACGATGTCTTTCCATCTTCCATGATGAATTTAGTTTTGGCTTCTTCCCAAGATGCTTGAATAATGTCTACAGCAATCTTGATGTTGTAGCGTTTCCAACACTGCCGATTTACTCACTGGGTTATCAAAATCATCGGTGTCTTTAAGGAGCTGAGAAATGGTCCTCCGCATGTAATATGCCTTGAAAGCTGATATGACTCGCTGGTCTAGTGGCTGGGTTAGAGAATTTGTGTTTGGGGGCACAAACACAGGAATGCCAGAGTTGTTTAGGGTAGCGAGGAGCATTATAGAGGATTAGCAACACTTTAATAGCGTAGTTAGATTTCCGAAAACATTTTCCAGATCCAATGCGAACCGATTCGTATACGAATCCAGAAAGACTTGTCCAATTACCTATGCCTTTTTCTTTGATTTCCAGAGCAAACGTAGACCATCAGAAGTTTCATTTTAGCCACTTGCTGCAATGGCTTCTTTGCTGATGTTAGTTTTAATTCAAGCTGCATTTTGTTTTCTTTTCCTGATGTTATTTCTGAATGATATCTGCTTCCAACGTAAGCCTGTTTCATCCGCATTTAACACTATCTTGGGGTGGTGTAAATTTCTTTCGATGACAGCGCCTATTCATTAAGACTTGATTTCTTTGTTTCGTGTTCAATGTGGAGCGATGGCATTTCTTTCCTTATTCTTCCTTAGTAGGTTTCTAATCTTCATGGTTATCTTGGCAGACAGCAATACAAATTTTGTCAGCATTCTTCTTCATATTCCGAATTGTTGACTCACTCAGATTGAATGCACGCCCAAATGCCGGCGACTCTTCAGCAGTGCCTCATAAAATTTCTAACTTCCTAAAGTTAGAGAGGTTTTCTTCCGTATATTTAACGCTCCATCAGTAGTAGAAGCATCTTTAAGTCGTTTGAAATCCATAAAAAACGACTGAAATGAAAGCAGGGTGCAATGAACACGATAAGTGACATATCTTAACAGCACGATACCTACTACCAGACTAAATGATCCGTCTTGTGTATACCACACCTCTCATGTGCTCCACTAAGGTCATACACACTATGAAGGGAAAGTAGAACTATGCAGGGAAAGTAGAAGGAATCCATGCAGGGAAAGTAGAAGGAATCCAGCCACTTAGTCTTCAAACAAGCAGAATAGCGAATTTTCTCGCATATAACGAGCAGTTGGGAGATTTTCTCTTTCTCAGCGCAACTCTCTCTTTATTAGCGCAACTGCATATACCGAACTAGCATAAATAAATCGATGATTTGGTGTACTTAATTTTCATTTACGATTCTTGAAGCAGCAAGTGACCACTACACTATTCACCCTTCTTTCCATCATTAAAATTTACACAGTTGTGAAATTCCACATTTATAATGGGAGGAGAGACGCCGATTTTAATTTTCGGGTTCATTGCCGGCGTATTTTTACCAAAACAAAGTGATGTGATATATACAGGGTGATTCATAAAGAAGTATACAGTTTCAACGCACTACAAAACAAGAACAATATAAGATATTTTATGTTACCTGCAACAGAATTGCAGGTGAATGTTTCAAGTTTCTTTAGAGACAGTCACAGATGTTCAATGTGTGCACCCTCAGTCACACGACACACATCCAGCCGATAATCCATTTCCGCCCAAACGCGAGGTAAGATATCTGAATCAATTGCAGTGATAGTGGCTGTGATACGCTGTTTCAGCTCCGCTAGATCAACAGGAAGGGGAGGGGCGAATACCTTGTCCTTTACGTACTCTCACAGGAAAAAGTTACAAGGTGTTAAGTCAGGACTTCTGGGTGGCCATTTGGTCAGTGGCATGTTGTAATCCGCGGCACGTCGGATCCGTCGGTGAGGAAGATGTTCATCGATATAATCTAGTCACGTGACACGCGCGCTATCGCCTACGTCACTTCCCTCAGTAGCGGGACACAAACTTTATGAGTACATCTACCTAAATGTTCGCAGTTGTGGTACGTGTCTTCAACTGTTACTGTTTTACAGCATCAGGAAACTGTATACTTCTTTATGAATCACCCATTGAATTTGCTTCTTACTTTTGAGTGAGTATATATACATTGTATATATGTACTCACTCAAAAGTAAGAAGCAAATTCAACGGGAGCAAAGAACTAGAAAAAAAAATGCATACAAGCAGAGAAGAACAAGCAAAAATGCAGAAAGTTTTGAAAATGCTGAGCTTTGGCTTTTTCAAAAACCAGTAAAACACAGCATTAACTCATCTCTACAAAGACCTGGTTAAAAATGGGTTTCTGCTATGTCATAAATGTAAGCCAGGCAAAGGACCCCATAAATCAAAAACACCTTTAAAGTTCTGAAAGGTGAAATTATTAATAATCAAATTTAGGTTCTTACATTTATGACAAACTTGGCCCGACCCACAAGACTCGTCGTACACAAGACCAGGAACACAAAACACGGACACGATGATTACAAAAACAAATAAATTTTGACGATATTCGCGATACTTGTCGAGACTTTAGACAAATAACTATGAAAAGCTGCAATATGTACACAGTATTGTAAAATATGCTTTACCTAGAAGAACACTAATAAAAAATGAACCAAACGCTAACAAGCAAACGCTATGGAAGGACCACGAGGCCAAAAGCCTACCAGAACAAAGGCCAAAAAAGAATTCAGTCCCAAGGAAAGAGAAAACGCCCGAATTTTAAAATTAAACTAAAAGAACACACATGAACGCCAGCAAGCTTTAAAACACTAAAAAACTTTTAAAAGGTACGACCAACAACGACTCATCGATCACAAGACCAGGAAGACAGAGCACGGACACCATGACAACAAAAACAAATACATTTTGACAAAATCCACGAGACGTGTTGAGACTTTAGTCAAAAAATTAAGAAAAGTTGCAATATGTACAGAGTATTGTAAAAATATTTTACCCAGAAGAACACACTCGAAAAATTAAACCAAACGCCAACAAGCAAAAGCTACGGATGGGCCACGAGGCCCAAAGCACGCACAGAACAAAGGCCAAAAAATAATTCAACCCCAGAGGCAAGAGAAAACGCGTGAATTTTAAAATTAAACTAAAAGAACACGCATGAACTTCAGCAAGCTTTAAAACGCTAAAAAACTGATCTAGGAAAAAAGCACAGCGAAGCTACCACGAGGCAAACGTAATGGCGACCTTTTGAAAGAACCGCGGATAAATGTACTTTTTTAATAGTATTATTTCACAAAACTTCTAAATATAAAATTTACTTTTAATAGCTATACGGCTTTTGTCTTCAGAAATCCAAAGACTGATACATAGCAGAGTTGGGCAGGAACGCATTACAAAGTAATGGAAGTACAGATTACAATTAACGTGTAATGCATTACAAGGTAATGCAGTAACAGGTAATGCATTACAAGGTAATACCAAGTATGGTTTGCACGAAGTAATGGAATTCTGTAATGCATTACAATGAAGAGGATATAATTCAATTATTTAATAATGCCATTCAAACGCAATGGAATTATTTGATCATGAAATTACACAATTTGCAAGTACTAATTACATACTAATAGTTTATAGAAATGTGCCTAAAGCTATATCTAGAAAAGTCGGCCATGTAACTAGCAGACAGAGACCGAAGTGTCGTGTAGAATGTTCTAGAAGCGGCAAGAATCGGTTAGAAGTTTGTAGAATGTTCCAGAATGATCGCTCAGTGGGAAGTTGGAGAGCTTTATGTAAATCAGGAATATTCCAGGAGGTTCAGGTCCTGTCGTGAAGTATACATAAAGGAGTCAGTCGCTCGCTAGTCCAGTGTTCGTATCGGACTTGAGAAGTATGGCAAAAATATCAATAATTCGCAAATTTCTGTAATATTCGGCAGTGCACCCTGAGTTGCTGAACTGTGAATGTAGTGCTAATATGTGCTTGTGGCTATAGTGGGGTCATTATTTTCGACAGTGAAACTATGTAATGGACAAGAAAGACACGACTGGAGATGGACGAAATGAGAATCTCAAACCGAAATAAACATTCCATTCGTACTTACTTCATATGTATTATTTCGTTCAAATCAATTTACTTGCGGCGAAGACGGGGCAAGTACTTATGCCATACACGTACAATCTCCAATACTTACATACACGCATTTGAGGTCCGAAGGGTGGAACAACTGTCAAATAACCTTCACAATGAGTAAGGGTGTACTGCTTGGTGGTTTATTCACGTTGTACTGTTACCCATAAGTTATTGGTTAGTTACCAACATATAGTTAACCATTACGATTATAATGGATAAATGCTACATGCCATACAATTGCCATGAGATTCTAATGACCAGCTCAAGCTCACCATTACCATGTAATTCAATTACGATTTTGCCCAGCTCTGGCAGAAAGTGAAGGAAATTGTGTAATAGAAAAGAAAATTAGAAATCAGTTACCTGATTTAACGTTTTAACAGTGAAAATTCACTTCGAGTGAACCTGAATAACAGTTCAACTTGGTTTTAACCGTTCCCCTACACCTCCACATGGCTGTTACAGAATTTGTAACACCTTCCGCCTGTTTTCCCTATGGCACATCGAGCAGATAAAAAGCCACAAAAATTAAACACCACCTTACTTCTCACCATTGACAGCCACATGTCATACTTTAATTATACTACGCATCAGTTAACTGCGCCTCCCGTGTCACCAAGTGGTATGAGGTGCTATTTTGTAACTACATATAAGTCCAAGATGGGCCCGGAATAGAATCCCAAATAAAGGATGGTTGGTATGTTTTTTGGATTGAGTTGTCCTTTTCCCCTTCCTTGGCACCACAGGCACAAAATTAGGGACGGGTTAATGATTACAGCCCAAAGAGTTACTCATGCTGGTCGTTAAACATAGAAACAAACAAATAAATGTCGCTTCCTGACGGGATATTTAAAAGCATGTAAAAGAATAAGCTACCACAGACCTACTAAGTAAACTGATCTCTGAATATGACCGTTGGGGACTTAAAATGAACGGAAATAAAACTGAGCACCTGTCCTATGATCCCAGAGACTTCACTGAAATAACCGATATTACATTAAGAACAGTTGAGGAATTTAAATACCTCGGATCCATAATATATCAGGATGGTACATGTCATCATGACTTTGAGCTGAGAACTGCGGAGGGCAGGAAAGCTATATCTGTTTTGAATCCTGTTCTTTGGAGCAGCAATGTCTTTCCAAGACTAAAAAGACACATTTTTTCTGCGATTGTATGCAGTATCATTTTATATGGTGCGGAGACGTGGGCACTGAATAAAAGACATCAACGAAGATTATTGGCTACAGAGATGGACTTTTGGATGCGTTCTACAAGAAAATCCAGATGTGAAAAAGTGCGTAATACGAAAATTCGAGATATTATGAATATTAAAGTAGACTCTTCAAGCTATTGAGATGCGGAGATTACAATGGTTTGGCCATGTAAAGAGAAAGTCATCAGAGAGACTTCCTAAAATTCTGATGGAGTGGGAGGCTCCAGGAAAAAGTGAAAGAGAAAGGAGAAAGTGGATGGAGGAGATCAAGTCAAGTTTAAAAAACAATGAACTGGATGAAGTGATGGCCTTGGATAGAGAGAAGTTGAGGAAGACTCTGGCTAAACTATATGGCAGAGGAAATCCGCTTAGTAGTGGAAATTTATGATGATGATGATGCTTACTAAGAGCTTCGCTCTGAATAACCCACATTTTTCTTTTTTTCCCTTCCAGTTACTTATGTCAATTTTTTTTTACTTCTAACTGAATCTGAACAAAAAGTAACCTAATAAGGTTTTAATTTAAATAATGAGCTTTGCACGAAATCTGATTCAAACATTGAAATACGCATCGGTGAGCAGAATATTTTTTTCTCTGTAATTTTTTTTACTTCTTTTTTCCATGTCAAGCAAATTATTTATGTAAAATAACAGCGTCTTATTTTCTTAATAAGTAAAAAAAAAAATATTTCATTCACAAAGCGTTGATATTTTTTTTTCAAAAAAAAAAAAAAAAAAAAAGTTAATCTTGTAAATGCACATCTCAGTCAACTAAGTTCCTTTTTTTTTTTTTTTAATTTATTTTACATTTATTTTGCTGTTACGCACGGCTGTTGTTTTCTCACTAAGTATAATTTTCCTTTCAGATTAAATTCTTTAGAAGTACGTGAAGAAATTGTTGATTCTGTCTAAGGATATTTTAAATCGATTCACCAGTGAAAAAAAAAAAAACGAGACAAACTGGATTATTTCAATAAGCTGAGAGTAGCCGGAAATTCAATTTTAATTTCCGTTACAAAAATAAGCAGCATTATGTCTTAACGATATATATCAATGTGTTTTTTCTGAAGGAGTCTCAGGCTACATGAAGCATCTGGCTATAAAATAATTAATCCATTTTTCTAATCAGAGTCATCAACAACATGAACTTGGCGTCCACAGAGTCATCTTAATGTATTAACACAATCGGATTGCATTTAGCTGTTTTTGCAGTCGAATCAAATGCATTTTCCATCAGCATTTTGATACGTAAAAAAAAAAATAGATTTCAGGAAGAATGAATATTAAGCATATTCTTAAAGAAAAAAAAAATTCTCTAAGGTTTTTCCAGTAATTTTGTAACTTCAGATTTCTTAACCAAAGCTATGATCATCTCAATGTTAGGAAACTATTCTACAATAATGCAATTTATTTTCCCATTCCCAGGCACCAGTCTGTAGTAAGTTTTAAATATGTTAGGACCTTAGGGTCTATAGTTAAAAACTACAAACCCGATTCTTCGTGTTTCTTACCTGTAGATATTGCATGTTCTTGTGAAGAACTTAAGGATACAGTTCACTATAATAGGCATTACAAACATATTATCACTGGTAACTCAAATTTTGTTGAAAATGTAAAGCTCAGAAGTTTGTTAGAGTATGGTACTAAATTCAGGCCTTCTTTTCTCATTTCTAAGAAACAAACTCTTGAGAATTTTACTCAAGATGTTAATAGATACATTATTAAGACAAGTTTAGCTTACAATCAGCCTATTGAGGCCTTCGCAGAATGGAAAGCCAAGGATCGGCATTCTCGACACTTTCTGCATTCTGGTTTTGCTATTAATCTTTTCATTACTCATGCCTGTTGGGTATTGAGTTTGAATTTGTATATTCTGTCCTTGTAAAACTATTATTTCTGTTTCTGTCTCTGATTTGTAGTTTGTAATTTCTGAATATTCATCACTGCTGCGTTGCGCGTCATGATCTTCAGATTATTTGTAGTAAATTTTGGTAAATTTTAGGGTGTAAGTTATGTCCTAAACTCTTTTTATGACTATATACATACAGTATATATATATTTCTTTTGGATTGAAGGTTTCTTTTTTTTTTTTTTTTTTACAGAAGGTTTAACGACCACCGTGAGCAACTTAATAGGCTATGAAAGCAGTCGCCAGTCTCCAACTTAGGGTCACAGACACACTGGCTCCAGGGAAGGGAGAGAGCCAGTGCCGTAAGACAAATACAGTATCCATGCCTCACCGGGATTCGAACCCGGACCCTTCTACAACGAATGATCATAAGCCAGCGACTAGATCACTGCGCCACCGGGACAGCGATTGAAGGTTTAATGATTACAGTGAGCAACTCAATGGGCTATTAGCATCAAACATAAGTCATCTCTCTTTCCACGCTTATAAGTGAGTCACGGGAAAATTCTCATCGGCCGCCACCGGGAACTCAGGGCCTTCCAGTTACGCACCGGACATGCTACCACTGCACCACAGCGGCCTCGAATTTTCCAGACTAACTTCCCCAGACTCAAGGCCGCTGTGGTGCATTGGTAGCATGTCCGGCGCGTAACTGGAAGACCCAGGGGTTCGATTCCTGGTGGCGGCAGATGAGAATTTTTCCGAGACTCACTTATAAACGTGGAAAGAGTGATGACTTCTGTTTGATGTTCCTAGTCCAAGTCAATTGTGGGCTATTTATTAGCAGTCGCCCAACCCTAATTCAGGGCCACTGGTTTCAGGGAAGGGAGAAAGCCAGTGCCGTAAGACAAACACACCATCCATGCCTCACCGGGATTTGAACCCGGACCCATTTCGGACGAATGGTCATAAGCCACCGGGGCGGCCATACTTCCTTCTTTGACCGCTGCGGAAAAATCTCAGAATCAATCCCAGGCAGGTACGGGTACGAACGTTCCAGCCACTAAATATTCGCCTTGCGTCGGACGGGCACGTTAAGGCGTCGGATGGTTATAAATAAATAAGGAGGTATTCCTTCCCCTTTCTACCTCGCTTCCGCGTGACTTTCCTGTCGGGCACTCTAGCCCAAATCTTCCAGCTTCTAAGGGTTGTTTAAGATATGGAGTCAGACTTTCCCTTCTTAAAATCCTCTAAATAAATATCTCTCGTCACTCCATTTCCTTCGACCTGGGTGTCAGACACCCAGGTCGAAGGTGTGACAGCGAGCCCCGATACCAGTACACGACAATTGGCCGGGTGAAGTGGGGTCGGTTCCTAATCCACTATCGTTCGTCACCTGAACTAGCTTGGTTTCTCCTCCAGGTGCCACTGAATGGTTTCCCATTAATACACTCCAATAGGTGGAACAACGTGTTGCTCTCAGTCTCAGACTGCTGTCAAATACACAGAATAACAGGTTTTGGCATATATCGTCATAGGTAATGAAAAGTGGACATTCCTACCACTGAGAACCATCGGTTAGGGGAGTACAGCCAGCAGCGCAAAAAGGGTGGTTTGAGAGAAAAGTCATTTTGTGCTTTTGATGTAATCGAGAAGATCTTCTGCACTGGGAACTCGTGCCACACGGTCAGGCCGTGGACGACATCTGTGCTGAGCAACTGCAACGGGTCAATAATGCTCTGCGCCAACGCTTTCCAGAGCTCATCAATAGGAAGGGGGTGTTGCTGCAAACAGATAATTGCCCCATGTTCAGAGATCGCGTTAACACCTGCACAGGCGTATTTCACGCATCAAAAAAGAAAACTACTTCCTCAAAAAATATCGGGACGTATTTTTACTGCTCCAAAAATTATTCATCATGATAAAACCGACCTCTAGCTTTTTTTTTTTCCAATTATTATCGTTACTACTGTTTTTTCCTCGGCTGTTCAACACAGCAGTTGCGCCATCGACAACGTAATTCCTCCCTCCTTCCCCACCACAGCTCCGCGTTTGTTCTCCGATTACACATATCCCGGGCTGCAGGAAAACACGACACCAAAGGCCCAAAACATATTGGGGAAAAATTCTTTATCTGCGTATGTCACAACTTGGGAGGAGTAATTCCAGTGATCTTGAGCTCTGCCCTGCCGTACCCGGCACGACAAAACAGTCATATATGCAACCGGGGTTGAAATGGTAGTAAATGCGATTGGCTTAACGCAAAGGGACGGGGAAAGAAAGAAGGGAGGTCCCAAATGGGCCTAAGATAAAACCAAATCCATAGGTTCGCTTTGATCTTTCTCTGTTTTAATGCTAAATGAGCTTCCAACCTTACTCCAGTAAACAAATATTGCTAGACGTTACGGTATCTGTGTGACTGACACCGCATTTTCTTGGTGTCTTTAACCCCCCCTCATTCCATTTTTTTCACCACTTTCGTTAGTGGGAACTGAAGACACCACTGTTTTGTTTACAGGTTCACGTAGCACATCCTGACAATCACAAACTAAACAGGTCCTATTTAAGATAAAACACATGGAATGGGAAGGTAGCAAAAGGGAGACAGGAAGTATTCCGATCTTTATTGTTTAGACACGGCCTTTAAGAAACCTACGGGGAATTGAAACAAATCGTTACCGCAAAGGCAATGATGGATGTTTGCATGTTTTTAACCTTAGGAAATAATTAATCGATTTTAAATGATGCTATACTTACTAAAATAACTGCATGTCTAAAGAACAGATTTTTTTCATTGTAATGCATTTATAGTTTTAATAGGGTTAAAAAAGTTTTTGAGAAGTGAGAATTTTTATGGCAGTCGTTTGCGCACTGTGGCGGGGTGCTATTTCTAGAAATCACAAAATACTTCTTCAAAATCATGTGAGAAGTATTTTTACTCCCTGTCCCAAAACTTACCGTGACCACTGCTCAAGGCACACCTTCAGAGCGGTCTGCCGAAAACTACAGGAATTGGAAGGGGTTCCGATCTTACCCCCTCCCCCCCCACCTCTATAGCGTACGGACCTTGCCCCAACTGAACACGCCACGGCACATTTCTTGAAACCTTCATGGAATCTGGCATTAGAGAGTTTGTCTTCGAAACCTAAAGTGTGATCGTGGCTCTGGTGGAGCGTTGGCAAAGGACTATAAAAGAAAAAACAACAACAATGGCCTGTACTTTACAGAACATGGTGAACGTGTACACCTTTTTTGCATCATTAAAGTTTTAAGTTGTAAACGGCACGAGCTTTTGACGCATCAGGGATCAACTTTTAATTCACCTGTTATATGTCAATATATTTTTACTTTATGTTGTGTTTCACCTCCTTACGTTGAGCATCTCATCTTACCCTACCTTCTGGTGAACTAAAGTACTCTTTAAAACTCTTCCTTATGTTGGGATCTTCAAGTGACGCATTATCGCTTATCCTCGGGAGGGATCATGCTTTTCTAGTTCTCTGGGCAAACACAAGTTTTCATGCCTCCATCGGAAATTTTGCAAGCATGT
Source organism: Macrothele yani (assembly GCA_039090855.1). Lineage (NCBI taxonomy): Eukaryota > Metazoa > Arthropoda > Arachnida > Araneae > Macrothelidae > Macrothele > Macrothele yani. Next base: position 30,030,357 of record CM077003.1, read on the forward strand.
TTTTTCCTTGAAGGCGGTCACAGACACGCGTTTGAGTGACATGCCAGCAAATGGAGGAGTTGTATCTGAGGCAGCATGTAGCTTGGAGTGAAGTTCCTCAACGCCTGCCTGAATTCCTCTTCACTCTACGCTACATCCCGCCTCAAGCACAAAACTCACTCATTTGCTCCATGGAGTGACACTTAAACGTGTCATTCAGACATGTGTATCTGTCAAGGTAGTTAGAATGATTACCCCGTAATCATTCCGACTACATATATCTCAACATGTATCTAATTTGTATCTGTCACGGTAGTCAAAATTTTAACTACCTTCTGCATCTGTGGCCGCCTTAAGATCAAGAAGTCTACTAAATAAACAACCTGTAATCACATCAGTTAAGTCAAAAATATAACATATAATTTCTAACTACAGTACGCGCGATACGTTTTCCAGCGCGGTTGACGTCTACCAAACGAATGATTCCGCTTCCGTCTGAATGGTTCAGAATTGTCTAAGATTCAAATTATTTACGCTTTCCAGCCTTAGGTTGAAGAAGCGTATATGCTCCAGCTTTATCCGTCTGCACGATAACTCGCGTAAAAATGGTTAGATTTCGATGGAATTTTAGTATGTGGTAGGTTACAACTGGGGATGAACCCTATTGAAAATGGACGAAATGGGGTCAAAGGTCAGGACACAGGATCCATTCCATCGCCCTTATGCGTCATAACTTACGTAAAAATCATTCGATTGCGACAAAACTTTATCATGTTGTTCCGGAGGTATACTGAACCGGTTCTGTTGAATATCATCGAAATGGGATCAAAGGTCAGGGCACAGGAGCGAGATTTATTCCACAGCCATTATCCTCATAACTTGAACAATGATTTCTGGTACGTTGGAAAGCGTATCATAATCAATGCATTGCATGATTTTACTAACTTCGTTTTCGTTACGATCTGTTCCGATGAGAAAAAAGTTCGTTTCCGTTACGATCTGTTCCGATGAGAAAAAGTTCGTTTGCGTTCCGACATAGTACGTGCGTCAATCTTTAGTCTGTCTCAGCAGTTTGTTTGTTTGGGGGTTTAACGACCACCATGAGCAACTCTATGAGCTATAAGGAGTAGCACTCCCTAATTTAGGACCACTGACTCCAACGAAAGGAGACAGCCAGTGCTGTAACACACACACAACATCCATGATTCACCGGAATCCGAACCCGGACCCACCTCGGGTGAATGGTTTTTAGCCGGAGCTTAGATCACTGTGCCACCGGAGCTGCCTGTCTCGGCAAAAACGATATAGTATCCGGTTCTAAAACCCGAACAAAGAAATACAGGTTCGCCCCGCTCTTCGAAAGTTCGCTTTACACCACTTCGCTCTTAAATAGCGTTCAACGTTTGTTTTGCAACGAGCCGTTATAGATGCAGCGTACACCCTGAGCAGCGAGAATGGCGCCGTCAAGGACCTTCTTCGGGAACTACACTTATGTGTTCTGTCTTGATTTATTTGTGAACCCGTTAGCGAGCTGTCTCCTAAGGTATCAGAAAAGCCTATGAGAGTTCGTAAGGGTTTTATACTTAGCACCAAACTAGACGTAACTAAGCGTTTCGATCGTGGTGAACGAAATAAGGGTGTTACGCGTGCGTTGAATCTGCCTGTGTCCACCATTCATACTATTTACTAGTGCTGTCAAAAACCGGATATTTTGAAATCCGGATTTCGGATTTTAAAATATCCGAAATATTATAAATCCGAAATCCCGATTGCCGCATGAAATCCGAAAGCCGAATTTGAAATCCGAATGTCAAAATCCGGATATTCGCAAATCCGGCTAGTGCTGTCAAAACCCGGATATTTTGAAATCCAGATTTCGGATTTCAAAATATCCGAAATCCGGATTGCCGCATTAATTCCGAATTTCGAAATCCGGATATCTCTTTAAATATTTTCTTTCTTTCTTTACTGTCCCAGTGGCCTAGTGAATTAATCACAAACACTATAAGTGCTAGTGAGTGGGAGATACCGGGTTTACCCAATTTAGCAATAATAACCAGCCATTGTTTCTTTTGTTCGTTCTTTCTAAATTTTTGTTTGCGTCTTCTTAACAAGAATATTTTTCCCCTTCCGAACGTTAAAAAAAAAAATGCTTGGCGTGTTATTGTGAAATTGAACTTTCTATAGTAATAAATACACTGGATTCAAATTCATGTTTTTTTGTTCTAGGGAAAAGAGTTCTACAATGTCTTTGTTTTGCTTTCTTTTGCCCCAGAAGAGACAATTCATCGTTTGGTAAACTTGTTATTTAGGTGACTTGGGTCTTATATGATGGTGAGGGGAGAGCTCTTTGTGTCCTGTGATTTCCGCGGTTTTAGGTTAATACCTTTTACTTTTACAATTTCAATATAGTGTTACACGGCACTAGCAGTGTTCCTGCCTAGTCTGCCGGTAACGGTGCTTGAGACCTGAAGTACAATTTAGTTGGCCACGGCACCAGGTGAGAATCTCAGGTGCACTGCTGCACTCAAAGATTCACACCAGAACATAAAAAAATGAAAAGTTGAAGAATGACCCGAAGCATAAGGCTTGGGTGAATCCACCTTGTGAACAAAATAACAACAACAAATAAACAATAAAATAATCTAAAAAAAATGATACTTTGGGATCAGAGTTGTGATGAGGTTCACCCGCAATCACCAATTCGTGACTGAGTGTAGTGGTCCGGATCTTACTCCGGTACATTCAATCCCCAACCAGCCAGTACAACACTCACTTTCGCAAATAACACATGATTCTCAAATACACAACACAACATTTAATAACGTTCTGCGAGATTTAAACAGATCCGGCGCTCTCTAGGCGCATAGACAATTGCCCCTCATATGTGGGCAGCATACGGTATCACACTTTACTGTCGGATAACGCAGCCGACTGAGTCTCCACCGGACTATCTGAACAAGAGATACTACTCGTTTACACACTAAATAGAGCTGCAGGTGATATTCATATACAATTGCTTAGAGAATGAAAAAAAAAATTATATGCAAACGATCACATTAAAAATACTCGCGACACAAAATACACAAGCACGTTAATTTGCGGTATAAGATTATAGGTGCGAAATACTGCCAAAGTTAATTAACTAAATCTAATAAGCATGCACATGCAGAACCCTTCTCCGCTCGCTTTGGCCCTGAACCAAAGTTAAAAGAAACTGTCCCGCCCAGCGGAATTTGTGGCCACACCTTCTCCCTTATTCATGTAAAAAAAGTAATCAGGAAATGGGCCCTGTAAGAAATAAATCTGTATGTGCAGGTATTTCCTCTGAAGTTCAGTCACTCAGCATTACTGCATCTATGTCCCTGCAGCTTTGGGTGTCGGGATGGCACAAGTTCGCAGATGTGCGAAGAAAGAAAAAGGAAATATTCATCTACTTACAGTTTCGTGACTTTGCTGTGCAAATCCGTTGTGCATCACATAATATCACACGACAAAAAAAAAAAAACACGCACACAGACACTTGCACCATGTGGCAGCACCGATGATTCAACACTTCACTTTGACGCTTGATGTAAATGAAGCACACAATTAAAAATGGTAATATCACGCCGCACTTTGTTGCAATGATTAGAGTGCACACTGATCTATTCTCGTGACGATTTGAAGGTGGGCGTTAAGCAAAATAGGCCCTCTCACATCTGATGTTGCGGTTTCCAAGATTAATTTTCTCGGCCGAGCGAAATCAGACGTGCTTTTACCTTAAGCGTATATCGGCAACTCAACATTTCACCTGTATATTTGTTAGGTATCGAAGCCACCGCTCTTACGCTCATATTTTTCTTTCGACATGTTTTTATCCCGTCGCACTTACACGTAGTGGCTTCGCTGCTTACGCGACCACACACACGCACACATGGGGCCTCGCTTCACCCCGTAAGACAAGCGCATCTCTTCACTTCCTCCACAGTAGGGGATGAATGGGGGTGACGATTCCACACTGCAGTGGTTGGCATCCGAACCCGACTTTGCTTGGCTTCGCTTCTCATAGGAATGACCACTGTCCACTCGCAGACTTCTTAATTCCCCTGTAACTTGGCTTTCATTAGGCCAAACAGTCGCTGAGTTCCATTACGCTCCAGCCTAGAAATTTCTGCTTTATCCCGCGGATTTAGGCATTCTGCTGTCTTTATGGCAAACTGGCATCTCCAGCTGCCTCGAGTTGTCTCCATTTCTTACCAAATGCGGGGAGGTTTGCTGCTTCATTTTCCCCAATTCATTTTTTGCAGATCCAAGGCATCCAGCCTTTCACATCGGAGAGCGCACAGACAACTAAACTTTCTTCCTTATTTTCATGCCAAGTGCGAACTCTTATTTTTCTGCACGGACCACACAGAGAGCAATTGTTCTCGAAAATGCCCCAAACAATCGACGAATTTACGATTATTCGCTAAACCTTTCGTCCCCTATCTTCATTCATTCCTACTCAAGTGGCTCATTCGATACGTATTCCTCTTTCCCTTTCCGTGTTGCATAGGCTGCCCGTCAGCTGCGCCCTGATATTTATGACCTAACAGAGCTATTCTGAGACCACCCAGCCAGAGAGAGAATTCTTCGCCTCTTTTCTTTCCAAACCCCCAGATAAAACTTTATCTGCTGTTTACACTTTTAAACTCCAATCAAGCCTCGAACAATTAATACTTAATTAATTTCACACATCAACCACGCCCATTAATTACTAAATTAATGGCGGGGGTGGGTCGTAACATCGGCCCCTCCTCAAGAAATCTAGAAGTCCTCTTCTGGGCCTATCGCTTTGCTCTTATCAATTTCCAGAGCAACCATTGAGTGCTACCTTTTCCCACAGGTAGAAATAATTCAAAAATGGCAAAAATATTGCGTTTCTTGCCTTCAAGAGCATTGGAGCGACTTCCCAATTATCCCGCAATTTTGTTAATTAATTTAGAGAACATCCGAAAGAAAAAACAACGTAAATGAGAAATAAATAAAAAAAACTGAACTGTAAAAGAACATGTGAGCCTGCCGAACTGTGATTCCTAGCTGCCTCATACAATACGCGACATGGCGGACAAATTTTAAAGTTTTCTTCAGGTTTTAGGATGGGGGGGGGGGGGGGTGTCCACTGTAACAATAGAACAGTGCAATAACTCAGCGCAATCCTAAAGAAGTTGACCCCGCTTGTCAAAGTTTGTTACAGGATAAAACACTGCAATTTTATTTATTATCCCTTCACTTAGTACAATACCACCAAAGAATGCGGCCTATCATGGCCAGACAGATCTATGTTGTTGAGATGTCTGAATATTTGGTATTCTAAGTCCGGATATCCGAAGTTCGAAATCTGGATATCAGCCGGAGTTCTAACTACTCGAATGCTAAAATCCGGTTTGCAGATAGTAAAATATCTGGAAATCCGAAATCCGTGAGCAGCACTTTCGAAGTTCGAAATCCGGATAACAGCAGTTCAAAATCCGGATATCCGGAGTTCGAACTATTCGAATGCTAAAAATCCGGTTTTCGGATACTACAATATCCGGATATTCAAATATCCGAAATCCGTGAACATCCAAAATCCGTGAACATTTTCGAAAGCTGCCGAAGTTAGTATTGGTTCTGCTAGAAGCAGAACCGCAATCTCAATACTAACTTCAGAAACCAACAGTACCTCCTCACACCTCTCAGCCTTCCATAGTGTGTGTCCTCTGTCATCTCGATTTTGGTACGTGAAACTACACTGTCCACGCATTATTTCTACTTTATATAGGCTCTTTATTTATCATATCATTCCTGTTTTCACTGTGTAGGTTTTGTGTTATTTTTAGGTTTTATGTGTTATTATTTTGTAGGTTATTCTTGGGGTTTGGGAATGCTCAAAACCTTTTTCCCCATATAAATTAATGGGAATTGCTTCTTCACTTTACGCCGTTTTGGCTTACGAAAGGTTTCATAGAAACGCTTTACTTTCGGTTAGCGGGGGAAGCCTGTATTTTCTGGGCCTGTCAGGGGACAGAGAGAGGAGACAGTTGAACAGCAGGACGTAAATATGGCAATTTCTGTTCATGTGGTTTATTCTTTCAAGTACAAACGGAATTTATTCCATAGGACTTTCAGAATTTTTGCAGGTAGGTACACATAGTGAAGGAAGAATGCACGGCATTGAATATCTAAAACGTATTTTCGTCTGTCAGACATGAATAATTTTTGTAGTCCGATACTCTGACTGATTTACGCCTAGGGCCCCGCATTTCAGGAGGCCCAGAATAGCAATGCCAATTTTTTTTTATTAATTAATTAATTATTATGAATGGAAAAAATATTAGACGTACAAATAAGTTTTAAAGCGTTTTTTTTTGTGTGACGTATACCGCTAATTTACATATCCGACATTCCCTCGCGTTGTTGTCACGTGACCGTAACTGGCCCAGAGTATAAAATGTGACACAGAAGTTTATCCAACAGTCAAACGTACTTGCAAACTTCGGTAGGTGAAAGATGGCAAGCTATACTACATTTATTTGAACACTGCATTCGTTACGAATTTCATCAAGGAAAAAGTGCTGCAAAACCATGTGCATCGATCTGTTCAGTTGTGGGGGAGAACATTGTATCGAAAAGCGCCTATGAGTTTTGGTTTAGACGGTTTAAAGCAGGAACTCCAAGCATTGCTGGACGAAGATTCGTCTGAAACGCAAGAAAGAACTAGCTGAACAACGGGTGGTAACTCAGCAAACCATTTCCAATCGTTTACGCGCAATGGGAAAGATTCAGAAGGAAGGAAAATGGGTGCCACATGTCCTGAGCCAGAGGAACAAGGATGAGCGTTTGAATCTGCTGAATAAACAACAGAGATTTTTTTTCCTGTGGAAAATCGTTACGGGTGATAAAAAGTGGATATGGTACGACAATCCCAAATGCAAAAAACACTGGGTAGACACCGGTGAAGCAAGGACTTCGATACCGAAAAACGATATTCACTCCAAGAAAGCTCTGCTGTGCATCTGGTGGGATATGAAGGGTGTACTTTATTGTGAACCATTGGAACAGGGTCAAACTGTTACTGTTGATCGTTACAAGCAACAACTGCTGTGACTGAACCAGGAAATATGTAGGAAACGTCCATTCACAGGCAAAGGATTGCGTCCCGTGAAATTACTGCATGACAACGCTAGGCCGCATGTCGCGAAATCGTGCAAGGAAACGTTATTGACGCTTGGCTGGGAAGTTTTGGAGCACCCTGCGTATAGTCCCGACATAGCCCCTTCAGACTACCATTTGTTCCGATCGATGCAGCATGGTTTGTCAGCTGTACGGTTCCGGACATGTGACGAAGTGCAAAAATGGGTTGACGACTTCATCGCGTTACACGACGAAGAATAATTCTTCATGGCTGGAATCTGTCAGCTGCCCGACCAATGGCAGAAGGTGATAGATAATGACGGCGCATATTTTGATTTGTAAAGGTATTGTTTTCTTCTCTCAAATTACATGTTGCGGTGTCTTAAAACGCTTTAAAACTTATTTGTACACCTAATATTTTTTGGGGGAAAGTTTTTTTTTTATGAAGATTAACACTGGTGTTTTTACTAGGTTCCTTTACTACCTCTAAAATAATCAGGTATTATACTTTTTTTTTTTTTTTTTTTTTTTTTTTTTGTTTGTTAAATTTCTACTTTGGATATTTGATATAGATGTAGAATTGCATTAAAGTTTGGGAATTGGGGTGACTATTTTCCAAGGAAATTTCGCAATATTGTAGAGCGGCCTAACATTTGCATATTTGTGTAAAGTAAAAATATTTTTTTATGTTCAGTGATGCTGCAAGGGCTTTAATTTGTGTGTGGGTAGACAAAGATGTGGAGTGACTTAATAATAAAAAAAAAAAAAGCCACACTTTGTGGTAAGGGTACGTTTATGCTGCAGCCTCGCTGCTGGCACATCGCCGAGCTGTGCACATGGGTGCCTGGCGATAATGAAAAAAACCCATAAATCTTCACAGGCTGATTTATCGTGGAGCAGCGATGATATCAAACTGGTTTGTTTTTCGAGCCTCGACCATCCAGGCATCCTTAAACTTACGCTGTGATTGGTTCCTTCAAGGCCACTCTTCCCGTCCATTGACCCACTTTCCCAACCGAGTGTGAAACTACGCAGTAATTTCTCTCGTATCTTTAAAAACCGTGTTGTGTTTTTATAAAAGCTAGTTTTATTTGTGGAGTTTTCCTGTTATTTGAACTTCTCCTTGGAATGATCAAGAGTTTTCTTAGCTTAAGGCTTCATCATGTGTCTCAGTAAGGGATAGGCTTCATCACCTATGAACACAAAGGGGGCTTGAATGTCAGTACTTGATAGGAAGTTATCTTCAGGAATGTTAAGCACATCCTTTTTCATTCTGTCATACAAGGCACTCTTTCTAAAAGTGCCCCCATCACTTTGTTTTCCATAGGCTCCGACCTCAATGAAAATAAATTTACAGTGAACATCAATGACGGCCTGCAGAACTATCGAAACGTAGCTTTTATAATTAAAGAACATGGAGCCTGATCATTGAGGGCGAAGTATTCGGATGTGCTTTCCATCGACAGAACCTAGACAGTTAGGGAATCCCCATTTTTTTGTAAAACATATCAGCGATTTCTTTGAATTCTTCTGTAGTTGGTGGCTTCATATGCAGTGGTTGTAAAACTTGCCATACCACTGGTAAAGTCTGTTAGACAATAAGAGATACAGTTGTGATTCCTATAATAATAAAAGCAATGTGAACAGCTGCAGGGTAAATGCTCCATGGTGAGCATCGCAGCTACATGCAAGCAGCGAGGTGCCTGAACGAGCATTTATATGCCAGCAGCGAGGCTGCAGCATAACGTACACTTAAAGGGTGTGAATAACTAACTTGATCTTAACTCTGATAACCGTTCCCTTTTTTATATAATATGATAAGCTTTGGGAATTTCATATGGACACACACACAACTTAGTTTTGGTCCTCAAAGTCGCAAACATCTTAATTTCTCAGAAAAATTAGAACCTAGGGAACTTGTAAAAACTGATTTATATGGAGTCCATTGAATTTCAAATGTGAGTAATGGATAAGGCAAGAAAATCGCAGTACTTTACATCTAAAACTTGCAGATGAAATATAAATGTGCTATATTCCTATGTATACTGTACACCTCTTGCGAGAGGTTTTCCACTGCTAAGACACTTTGTAGAAGCTTTGGGTATTTCGTATTGTAAGGTATTAGATTTTAAAATTGCTTGGGTCTAAATTAAGTGAATTAATGAGCTGAAAAATGTGCTTTTACGAGTGAGAGAATTATCCAGTTATGCATGTTTGCTCAAATCTTAGTATCATTCCTCTGTTAATAGAATTATTCTACTACAATATTGAACACATCACAGGTGATTAATAAGCTACATGGAAGTTCACATTGCCCCCCCCCCCCAAAATAAGTCTGTACGGTACGAGTCAAAATAATGTTCATTGGTTAAAAATAATATTAAAAGGGGGATGAATAACTTAACATCTGTGGATATTTGAATTAATAGTTAAATGCAAAAATAGCAATACTAAACTATTAAATAGTGTTTTACTTACCGGTCTCTATTTTTAAGTGCGAATTCCCTTGTTAAATATTAAGATTTAATAAAAGTAGATATAATTTCCTATTTTTCCCTGGACAGTGTCCCATTTATTAAATTAACTTTTAAATTAATGGATAATATTAAGTGGCAACAAATATACTTACTTTTTCAAGAATATGGACGAGTAAGAAGCCTCATCTTGTGCTGTGCCTAGAGCCCGATTCTGTGTAAATCGGGCCCTGGAAACAGTTTCTCAAAAGATAAAACAGAAGGATAAACATAATCAACCTCAACTTTCATCTGATTTATATGCCCTTCGGGACACACGAAAAAGCAACGAACTGACGAGATACCATTAACATCCGCTATGTCGATGCCTTCATACAATTTCTGAGAATTATGGAACACTGAAAAACTTTCCAAATTTGAACCTTTATCTCCCCCCACCCCCGAGATTTCAGTTGAATTCATCCATCATTCAATTTTTCAGATTTCATTTTGTAACCGCTGGGCCATGCATACATACAACGCAAAAATAAAAAATAATCGAATATAAATACGAATTTCGTCTTCCGGCCGCCGTTTTTCATTTTTCCGAGAACGAGCGCGACATTTCAAACCGTTCATAACACACACACACACACACACACACACACACACACACAAGAATAAGACACGGAGAAAACTTGATCAAATACATCTTCGGAAAGAAGCAAACAGTCAAACACACAAAGAAGATTGAATAGATGTTTGCCCCATTTGTAAAGTCTTCCCCCTCACGACGTGACGCCAGGCGAGAAAAAGGACTTCGCTCAATACAAATGGAATACAGAAATAGCTGCGGTAATCCCACGAACGCCATCTCGGCAAACAATATTAATGCCTAATCCAAAGGGGCAATATAATACGGAATTCCGAAGGCTTTGTAAATACATAAAGGAAGTTTTCTACGACTTAGCGTCAACACAAAGACCACTACTATTCTAATAAAATCTTCCCATCTGCATTTCCTACCCACATTTCGGTACTGAGATATCAAGCCCGGCGTTTACATACGATCGCCCTTGCTGATATCAATAAGCTCTTTCCCTACCCTCGACAGCTTTCTTTAAAATTGACAAAGTATCAGTTCGCAGAACCTCATTTCAACACCACACTCATAAGGTAGAAACATTCGCAGTCATTCGGCTTAGACGTGCATGACGCCATCCGCATGCTTGTCAATTGCAGATCTGCAGCTATTGCACCACAGCAAAGATCTCCGGCAGCATATAACCAGAGCCCATTTAAGAGGGGGGAGGGGGGGGGGCTAGGAAGGCTGCAGCCCAGGGCCCCAGAATTATGCAAGGTTGTTGAAGAATTGACAGAGTTCTAGTCTTTTTTTGCAGATAGCACAGCGAAAACTATAAGAAATGCCTTGTAAAAAAAAAATTATATTTCTTTCCCCTTTTTTAGGATGAGTCCGAAAAAAGTATGGTCGCCACCAGTTCATCCTCAAATGTTTCGAAAGCATTACAGATGTTTTTCCGTACACATCTGTAATTGGGGAAATTTTCATCCATTAGAATTCGTTTGAATCATATTTGGATATTATTATTTTATCCACTGCTTTTATACGTGTATATAATTTCAACAAGTTGAACCCTGGGGAGTGGGAGAGTTAAAGCAGAACTGAACTGGTGTGTATTTTTCAACCATGCATTTTTCCATTTTCTTTGCTAACACTGATTCGTCCATGAATCATGGAATAAACACTTCAATATGGTGGGGATATTTTTATGGTTTCCTCATCACATTTTGGGAATGTTTTCTTCTGGGTATTTCTACTAAGCCACCCATGGTCAAATTTAGACGTGCCGCTAATACTGGGGCCCGAAAATTATGTCCAGCCACGGGGCCCTCTGTCTCCTTAAATGGGCTCTGCATAAAACTATGGACAGATTTAAAAAAAAAAAAAAAAGCAGGGAGTGGGGGATCTCCCACAATATTGAGAGGCTCAATGGTCATTCATTCATTAGTGTTCTGTCTCTTGACAGGTCCAACGGTATATCCGCAAGTTCTCTTCCTCCAGTTTTCTCTGTCCCTTGCTTCCTCCTTTATTTCTTGATAGCCTCCTGTGCCTATTATATCACCAAGCATTATTAGTCGTCTCCTTCCTCCTTTCAATAGGCGGTCTCATCTTAACACATATCCTATCCAATTACATTTTCTTTTCCTTATGGTCTTCACTATATTTCTTTCTTTTTCAACTCTTTGCAATACTTCATCATTGGTCATTTTTTCATTCCACTTCATTTTCTTCATAACCACATTTTAAATGCCTCCAACAGTTAAAAGCTTCTTTCTTCTGAATTGTCAACGATTCCGCCCGTATAAAATTATACTCCAAATATAGCACTTAATAAGCCTTTTCTTTAAATTTTTATTCATTTTATTAATAATTTTTTCTTGGGTTAGAATACATATTTTTGTTTGATAATTCTTTCTTTTATTTTCATGTCACATTTTCCATTTTCTTGGATTATACTACCAAGGTATTTGTATAGTCTCACTTGCTCTACATTTTCGGAATTCATCACCTCAGCAATCACTGAAGACTCATCGTATTTGTTTTCTTTGTGTTAATTTTCATACCATATTTTTTGTTTTTGCATATCCTTTCAAATTTTTTGCAATAGATGCTGTAGTTCGTCTTCAGTATTAGCTAATATTGCTTGGTCACCTGCAAAGCTAGTACTCTGTATTGTTCTTCCTCCAATAGTGATTCATCTTTTCTCTTCATCAAATGCTTCTATTATCATTTCTTCTGAAAAAATAATGAAGGGCGTTGGTGACAGACAGCATCCTTGTCCTACACCCCTGTCAATCACACATTTTTAAGTTTTCCTACTTTTGTCTTTATTATGGCAGTCTGGTTCATGTATAATTCAGCTATTAACCTTCGTTCTCTCCAATCTAATCCTATTTTACTTAGCACTTCCATCGGCTTTTCCCAATTCACCATGTCATGCCAAAGCTCAACATAAGTACTTATTATTTGTGACCCACTGCAGAATTATTAAAATCGTGTGAACAAACAAACCCAAGGAATAAAACGCACGAACTATCCTGCCGTCAGCATATCTGGGAACTGGGTATGCTGAAATGGCGAGGAGTAACCCGATGCCCAAGAAAAACGAGAGTGAACTGACTGACCGTGGAAGTAGATCTGGGTAATTCCAATACGCATCAGAATATTGAAAACGCACAAAACTCTCTGAAAGGTATTCTCCTTATCGTGTCCTTATCTGAATCCAGAGTAGACTCTCAATTGGCGCTTTAACAGAAGCGAGACTTGTCACTGAATAGGACATAGTTCCACTCGACTTACCACGCATGTCTGGCACAGTCAAAACGTAACCTTGTAGGACGATGTACTAAGATCACTGCCAGTCGTCATAATAGCTAGGGAGAATGCATACCTGCATCAGCCAATCTACGATTCATAGTAAGAGTCGATATGGGAAACCCCATAGCTGCCTGTATAGCTACTTCTTTGCGTGTGATGAAAGCATTAATACTTTTCTTTTCTATAATTCCATATAGCTACTTCTTTGTGAATGATACAAACACGAGTCTCTTCGCAAATTGGGCTTCTTCCACTTCATAGTCACAAACAAGTGCATCTTCCTGCACTACTGCCTGCTTTTCCCTAAACCATGGAGAGAATATATAAACCGATGAGACATTATATTATAACCACCCTCAGCGTAGAGAAGTGAGCTCGCCTGGAGGCGGAACGGTGTCGCATGTCCAGTTCACAGAGCAGTATATATACAACCCGAACACCGGCATTCCGTTACTGGAGTGTTCGGAGTCAGAATGGGAAAAGCTGCCGCTTTATCTGAGTTTAATAAAGGACAAATTGTGATGGCGCGGCGCCTCAGAACTACGATCTCATAAACGGCGCGGCTTGTGGGTTGTTCACGTGCCGCTGAGGTGAGTACGTATCAAAAGTGGTGCACAGATGGACAAACCGTCGCCCGGAACTCATTGATGCCAGACGGGAGCAGAGATTGTCGCACATCGTTCACATCGACAGCAGGGTCATGGTGCGACAAATCACCCGCAGCTACAACAGTGGTGATCAGGGCAATGTGTCACAGCACACAGTTCATCGCAGCCTTCTGCGCATGGGTCTGCGTAGCCGAAGACCCGGCCGGGTACTCACGCTCACTGCAAGTCATCGCCAACAACGCATGATATAGGTCGAAGACCATCGAGATTGGACCATGGATGATTGGAAGAAAGTGGCCTGGTCTGACGAATCAAGATTCCTGGTGCATCACGTAGACGGCCGAGCCCGGATACATAGATTACCAATAGAAGCTATGACACCTGGATGCACTGTTGGGCGGAAACAGGCTGGCGGCGATGGTGTTATGCTGTGGGCGATGTTTTCTTGGAACACTTTAGGTCCCATTATCCCAATAGCACAATCCCCGACAGCTGTCAGGTATCTGAACATCGTTGCGGACCAAGCTCACCCATTCATGGCAACTGTGTTCCCTGCTGGTGATGGCCATTACCAACAGGATAACGCGCCATGCCACACTGCCAGAATCGTCAAGGAGTGGTTCGAGGAACACGCTTGTGACTTTCTATTAATGCCCTGGTATCCAAATTCATCTGACATGAACCCAATCAAACATTTGCGGTTCGACTTGGAAAAGTGGGTTCTCGCTAAATCACCCCCACCGCGAAATGTACGGGAACTGGAGGACCTACTGTTGACATTATGGTACCAGATACCCCAGGATACCTATCGCCACCTCATCGAATCGATGCCTCGCCGAGTGGTCGCAATTTTGGGGGTAAAGGGGTCCTACAGCTTATGAGGTAGGTGGTCATAATGTAATGGCTAATCGGTGCACAATCCCATCGTGGGTAGTAAACGTAAAACCCGCGAAAATGCTCACACTGGCACGATAAGAAAAACCACACCTGCGGAAACCAAAGTAGAAATACTTGCACGACAAGAAAAGGTGGAAGTTCGTAGTCATTGCACTTGCTCATAAAATAGATCAGTTGAGAACAGTAATGGAAGTTAAAAATCAAATGCACCAGCGTGTAAGAAAAAATCGGGACAAGGAACGCTGCAATTATTTCCTATGAAAAAGCCAGTAAAATACAAGATTCTCGTGAGTTTGAATCAGGGAAACAGGAACTGGTGAAAATTCGAACTTCGTGTGTCTCGCAAAAAAAAAAAAAAAAAAAAAAATACGCCGCCCCGGTGGCTAAGCGATGGCTTCTGTTCTGATCATTTGTCCGAGATGGCCTAAGCGATGGCTTCTGTTCTGATCATTTGTCCATGCTTCACCGGTTGGAATCCTGGTGAAGCATGGATGTTGTGTTTGTCTCACGGAGCTGGCTTTCTTCCTTCTCTAGGGCCACTGGTCCTAGTGATATATATATATATATATATATATATATATATATATATATATATATATATATATATATATATATATATATATATATATATATCAGGGATGTAAGGTCAGGTGATGCGTAACATCACAGCCTCTCCTTGACAAATGTCAACCCCGCCTTCTCGTGGTGCATCCTGTTCCCACTAAAGGGGCTCTGACGACCGCAAATAGCGGTATAACTATACCATCGGGATCAGAGGAAATGCTATCCCACACTCACCAACCCGCTTGGCCAGCGTGGTGAGTTATGGCCAAACACCTCCAAAATGACTCTACAACTTAAATCTTGGCCCTCAGTCTCCGGCAGCTGGAATGTACCTGGCCAAGGCAGCGGCCAGTGCGACATGAAGGCAGAGGGTGCTAAGAATCCCCGGAGGACCGGACTAGGCTGCCATTTGATGCTGACCTTGGCTACCTACAACGGACGCTCCCTATCTTCTGATTCAAGGCTTCTTGAATTGGAAGAGGAACTACAAAGGATCAAGTGGGACATCGTCGGGCTGAGTGAGGTAAGGAGAAAAGGAGAAGATCTCATTGAACTGAAAAGTGGACATCTCTTCTATTATCGTGGGACAGATACTGGCAGAACTAGTGGTGTTGGATTTATAATAAACAAGAAACTGAAGGATAAAGTGGTAGAAGTTGAAAGTTCCTCTGACAGAGCTGCACGACTCGTTATCCAACTATCGAGAAGATACCAGGCTCAGATTATTCAAACTTATGCACCCACCACAAGTCATCCTGAAGAAGAAATTGAAGAATTTTATGAGGAAATTCGTCATCTAAATAATAAAGGTAAGCAGCACTTGAAGATAATTATGGGAGATTTCAATGCAAAAATAGGGCACCGGCAACAGAATGAAACTTCAGTAGGTAAATTCGGTCACGGCAACAGAAACCAGCGTGGAAATACTCTCGTTGAGTTTGCAGAGACAGAAGGATTTTTCATCTTGAATTCCTTTTCAAGAAAAAGCCACACAGGAAATGGACATGGAGACATCCAATTGGGACGACAAGTGAAATTGATTTTATTATGTGTAACAAAAAATTCGTCATCGAAGACTGCAGTGTGCTAAACAAGTTCAACACAGGTAGTGACCATAGATTGGTGAGATGTAAGATGCACCTCAACACTAAACTGGAACGTGGCAAGCTCATAAGACAAACAAAATGTATTGACATAACCAACCTTAAAAAACACCATAATACTTTCAAGTTGGAACTGAAGAACAGATTCTCTGCTTTAGAAGGCCTAACATCGGAAGAAGTGGATATTTCGGAAGTTAACAGAAAAGTAACCAAAGCTCTTATGGAAACAGCAACAAAATTAGCTGGGTCTAAGAACAAGTTGCATGTAAACAAATTATCAGGAAAAACCAAAATGTTGATGCAAAAAAGAAGAGAGATGAGGACAACTAAAGAAGATGTGACTTCCAAAGTGGAATATATAGAGCTATGCAAGACAGCACGAAAAAGTATCACTGAAGACGTAAGGAAATCCAACTGTGAGCTAGTGAGGAAAGCAATTGAAAACAACCAAAGCCTAAAGATAGCAAAGGGACATCTCAGTAAGGGAAGAAAACAGATTATGGCTCTGAGAAAAGAAGATGGTTCTATAACAAGAAATAGAGGCGAAATTTTGACAAGAGTGAAAGATTTCTACTCCAAATTATATGAAAGGGATGATACATGTACTCCAGACATCATGAAAGGTACCAGAGCTCTTCCAGTCCTCCCAGCAGAAGTTGCTCATGCAATCAAGAACATGAAGCGGGGGAAAGCTCCAGGAGAAGATGGAATTACTATAGACATCATACAAGAAGCAAGTGGAGAAATTGAAACAGTACTCGCCCAAATTTTCACTCGATGCCTTAATGAAGGGAAGATTCCTGAGGATTGGAACAATGCTACAATGATCCTGCTACATAAAAAAGGTGACATTGAGGATCTCAGGAACTACAGACCTATCAGCCTCCTATCAGTGGTTTATAAAATCTTCACTAAAGTTCTTTCACACCGCTTGAAGGTAACACTGGACATGGCTCAACCGAGAGAACAAGCTGGATTCAGGAGTGGCTACAGCACAATAGATCATATCCACGTACTGAGAGAACTAATTGAAAGAGCGAAGGAATATGAACTTCCATTGTGCATGGCTTTTATCGATTATGAAAAAGCCTTTGATTCGGTGAAACCATCAGCAGTTACCACGGCTCTGAAATCCTGCGGTATTGAAGATGCATACATTAATATTATTAATAACATCTATGAAAATGCAAGTGCAAAGATTCGGCTGTTTGAAAATACAACACACATAAAAATTGGAAAGGGAGTGAGACAAGGTGACACCATATCTCCGAAGCTCTTTAATGCCACATTGGAAAATGTCTTTCAATCACTGAACTGGGAAAACAAAGGGATAAAGATTAATGGAGATTATCTAACCCACCTTCGTTTTGCTGATGACGTAGTCATTTTTGCAACTACCCCATCAGAGCTGCAGAGTATGATCCAGGAACTTGCTGACAAGAGTAAAGAAGTGGGATTAAAAATGAACTTTCAGAAGACAAAAGTGATGTTCAATGCTTTTACAAGAAATGAAGATTTATCGATTGATGGAGAAAAACTGGAGATAACAGATACGTATGTTTATCTTGGACAGCAGATATCAAGTGAGGGTCACATTGATGAAGAAATTAATCGGCGCACTAAACTTGCCTGGAGAGCTTTTGGAAGAAACAGCATAATTTTCAAGAGCAATATGCCATTATGTCTTAAAAGAAAAGTGTTTGATCAATGCATCCTTCCAGTGCTTACGTATGGTGCAGAGACGTGGACCTTAACTAAAAGAGACATACAAAGGCTGCAGACAACTCAAAGTAGCATGGAGAGGTGCATGCTTGGTATAACCAGGAGAGATAAGAAGAGGAACTCGTGGATCCGAAAAATGACGAGAGTGGAAGACATCATGATCAGAGTTAAATCCCTGAAATGGCAATGGGCTGGACATACTGCCAGAAGGACAGACCATAGATGGACAGCCGAAATTTTAGATTGGATTCCAAGGGACAGGAAAAGACCCAGAAAAAGACCACATGGGAGATGGGTGGATGAAATTCGTAAATATGCGGGAGTGACATGGAGGAGACTGGCACAAGACAGACCGTTGTGGAGGAAACTTGGGGAGACCTTCGTCCAGCAGTGGATTGATAATGGTTGACAATGATGATATATCACTAGGACCAGTGGCCCTAAATTTTGGACGATATCATCATGATCAACCATTATCAATCTATTGCTGGATGAAGGTCTCCCCAAGTTTCTTCCACAATTGTCTGTCTTGAGCCTCTTTCCTCCATCCATCCATCTCCCATGGGGTCTTCTTCTGGGTCTTATCATGTCTCTCGGAATCCAGTCTAAAATTTCGGTTGTCCGTCGGTGATCCGTTCTTCTGGCAACATGTCCAGCCATATATATATATTCGTTGAAAGTAGTATATATATATATATATATATATATATATAGGGATGTAAGGTCAAGTGATGCGTAACATCACAGCCTCTCCTTGACAAATGTCAACCCCGCCTTCTCGTGGTGCATCCTGTTCCCACTAAAAGGGGCTCTGACGACCGCCCATAGCGGTATAACTATACCATCGGGATTAGAGGAAATTCTATCCCACACTCACCAACCCGCTTGGCCAGCGTGGTGAGTTATGGCCAAACCCCTCCAAAATGATTCCACAACTTAAATCTTGGCCCTCAGTCTCCGGCAGCTGGAATGTACCTGGCCAAGGCAGCGGCCAGTGCGACATGAAGGCAGAGGGTGCTAAGAATCCCCGGAGGACCGGACTAGGCTGCCATCTGATGCTGACCTTGGCTACTTACAATGGACGCTCCCTATCTTCTGATTCAAGGCTTCTTGAATTGGAAGAGGAATTACAAAGGATCAAGTGGGACATCGTGGGGCTAAGTGAGGTAAGGAGAAAAGGAGAAGATCTCATCGAACTGAAAAGTGGACATCTCTTCTACTATCGTGGGACAGATACTGGCAGAACTAGTGGTGTTGGATTTATAATAAACAAGAAACTGAAGGATAAAGTTGTAGAAGTTGAAAGTTCCTCTGACAGAGCTGCACGACTTGTTATCCAACTCTCGAAAAGATACCAGGCTCAGATTATTCAAACTTATGCACCCACCACAAGTCATCCTGAAGAAGAAATTGAAGAATTTTATGAGGAAATTTGTCATCTAAATAATAAAGGTAAGCAGCACTTGAAAATAATTATGGGAGATTTCAATGCAAAAATAGGGCAACGGCAACAGAATGAAACTTCAGTAGGTAAATTCGGTCACGGCAACAGAAACCAGCGTGGAAATACTCTCGTTGAGTTTGCAGAGGCAGAAGGGTTTTCATCTTGAACTCCTTCTTCAAGAAAAAGCCACACAGGAAATGGACATGGAGACATCCAAATGGGACGACAAATGAAATTGATTTTATTATGTGTAACAAAAAATTCGTCATAGAAGACTGCAGTGTGCTAAACAAGTTCAACACAGGTAGTGACCATAGATTGGTGAGATGTAAGATGCACCTCAACGCTAAACTTGAACGTGGCAAGCTCATAAGACAAACAAAATCTATTGACATAACCAACCTCAAAAAACACCATAATACCTTCAAGTTAGAACTGAAGAACAGGTTCTCTGCTTTAGAAGGCCTAACATCGGAAGAAGTGGACATCTCTGAAGTTAACAGAAAAGTAACCAAAGCTCTTATGGAAACAGCAACAAAATTAGCTGGGTCTAAGAACAAGTTGCATGTGAACAAATTATCAGGAAAAACCAAAATGTTGATGCAAAAAAGAAGAGAGATGAGGACAACTAAAGAAGATGTGACTTCCAAAGTGGAATATATAGAGCTATGCAAGACAGTAAGAAAAAGTATCACTGAAGACGTAAGGAAATTCAACTGTGAACTAGTGAGGAAAGCAATTGAAAACAACCAAAGCCTAAAGATAGCAAAGGGACATCTCAGTAAGGGAAGAAAACAGATTATGGCACTGAGAAAAGAAGATGGTTCTGTAACAAGAAATAGAGGCGAAATTTTGACAAGAGTGAAAGATTTCTACTCCAAATTATATGAAAGGGATGATATATGCACTCCAGACATCATGAAAGATACCAGTACCAGAGTTCCTCCAGTCCTTCCAGCAGAAGTTGCACATGCAATCAAGAACATGAAGCGAGGAAAAGCTCCAGGAGAAGATGGAATTACTGTAGACATTATACAAGAAGCAAGTGGAGAAATCGAAACAGTACTCGCCCAAATTTTCACTCGATGCCTTAATGAAGGAAAGATTCCTGAGGATTGGAACACCGCTACAATGATCCTGCTACATAAGAAAGGTGACATTGAGGATCTCGGAAACTACAGACCTATCAGCCTCCTATCAGTAGTTTATAAAATCTTCACTAAAGTTCTTTCACACCGCTTGAAGGTAACACTGGACATGGCTCAACCGAGAGAACAAGCTGGATTCAGGAGTGGCTACAGCACAATAGATCATATCCACGTGCTGAGAGAACTAATTGAAAGAGCGAGGGAATATGAACTTCCATTGTGCATGGCTTTTATCGATTATGAAAAAGCCTTTGATTCGGTGAAACCATCAGCAGTTACAATGGCTCTGAAAACCTGCGGTATTGAAGATGCATACATTAATATTATTAATAACATCTATGAAAATGCAAGTGCAAAGATTAGGCTGTTTGAAAATACAACACACGTAAAAATTGGAAAGGGAGTGAGACAAGGTGACACCATATCCCCGAAGCTCTTTAATGCCACATTGGAGGGTGTTTTTCAGTCGCTGAGCTGGGAAAACAAGGGGATAAAGATTAATGGAGATTATCTAACCCACCTTCGTTTTGCTGATGACGTAGTCATTTTTGCAACTACCCCATCAGAGCTGCAGAGTATGATCCAGGAACTTGCTGACAAGAGTAAAGAAGTGGGATTAAAAATGAACTTTCAGAAGACAAAAGTGATGTTCAATGCTTTTACAAGAAATGAAGATTTATCGATTGATGGAGAAAAGCTGGAGATAACAGATACGTACGTTTATCTTGGACAGCAGATATCAAGTGAGGGTCACATTGATGAAGAAATTAATCGGCGTACAAAACTTGCCTGGAGAGCTTTTGGAAGAAACAGCATAATTTTCAAGAGCAATATGCCATTATGTCTTAAAAGAAAAGTGTTTGATCAATGCATCCTTCCAGTGCTTACGTATGGTGCAGAGACGTGGACCTTAACTAAAAGAGACATACAAAGGCTGCAGACAACTCAAAGAAGCATGGAGAGAGGTGCATGCTTGGTGTAACCAGGAGAGATAAAAGAGGAACTCGTGGATCCGAAAAATGACTAGAGTGGAAGACATCATGATCAGAGTTAAATCCCTGAAATGGCAATGGGCTGGACATACTGCCAGAAGGACAGATCATCGATGGACAGCCGAAATTTTAGATTGGATTCCAAGGGACAGGAAAAGACCCAGAAGAAGACCACATGGGAGATGGGTGGATGAAATTCGAAAGTATGCAGGGGTGACATGGAGGAGACTGGCACAAGACAGACCGTTGTGGAGGAAACTTGGGGAGACCTTCGTCCAGCAGTGGATTGATAATGGTTGACAATGATGATGATGATGATATATATATATATATATAATTTTACTTACTACTTTCAATGGACGCTCTCTGAAGTATGCGGGAGTGGCATGGAGGAGACTGGCACAAGACAAACCATTGTGGAAGAAACTTTGGGAGACCTACATCCAGCAGTGGACTGATAATGTTTGACAATGATGATGATATATATTAAGGAAACGTCTACCAAAATTTCTAACATTGGTATCCGGTGCTTGTGGTTCGGGTTTAGGGCCTACATCAAACACAAGGTTCGTACTCTTCCAAGAAAAATAAATTCAAGCACTTTTCAAGGACTTTTTAAACCCGAATTATCATGTGGGTGTACTGTTGGTCGGTCATAATTAAAAATTTTAGTTAAGTTCAGACCATTAATCTTAGCTGGGGCGAGCACACCTTCAATGACCTTACCATTACCTCCTGACAACAGTTGGTCTATTTTATTTATAATACTCTGAATTGCCCCCACTGTTTTGGTGTTTTTCGAAATCATTTTATTTTGTGCAATATGTTGAAAGGGTACATTATTTTCGTTTTCATCTGCTGGTATGACCCTTATTGTTTGCTTTAACTTTTTATTTTTGATGCATGACTTTGGTGCATTTTTTGATACAGCCAGGAGACGAAGAGGTCACGCATGAAGCACAAGCAATTCCAGGAAGTTCCACCCTCCGGCAAGAACGTGTCCCTAACCCCAGCAAACAGAAGCCCATCACAATTTGCGAATACATCATTCCACTTATTTTACTCACATGGCTGATGCTTTACTTTGTAGTGATACCATAGCCAAGACACCAGCTGTTCACACACTTCCCTGGGTTGAACGCAAGTTCGGCGCTATTTAATCAGCTTGGTGTTTTTATCAGAACTACACAGAAATCTACCTATACATCTTCTTTGCACAAACAATTTTTTAACACATGCTCTTTTATATCATTACTTAAAAAACAAAACGAATTCAAGTACTATTTACAGAGCCTTAAACTTTTTCAAGTACTTTCAAGGACTTGAGAAAATGAACTTTTAAAATTCAAGGACTTTTCAAGGTTTTCAAGGAGCGTACGAACCATGAAACACATATGTGAATAAGTCTTATGCAAACAACGTAGTTCAGTGGACCTGTTTAATGGACTTGTGGGTACGCTGCTGTCACATCAACAAACACGAACTTAAGCCAAGTGAGGTGATAATAATGTCTTGGTGTAGGTACTAAGCAGAGTATTTCTCAAAACGGAGAACTTCACGTGACATCATACTCATGGTTAGTATTATTAGATGAAAAAATAATGTTTAGAATCTGACTCATAGATTTTGAGGTATCAACAGAAAGACGAAGTAATATTATAAACTTGTACTTAAAAAAAAAAAAAGAAAAAAAAATAGTGCGCACGGAAAAATACAAAGACGTAAGAAATCAATTTTTCCGTAACTTTCTAGTATTTTAGCAATTTGCTGTATAAATAGCAATGATATAACGCTATCTTCATTTTAACGAAGGAAATGTTCAGCACTAGAGACCAAATTCTGAAGACAAAGACGTCAATAAGAAAATTAATCTCACAAAAGAGAATTAGTAATGATAATAAAAATGAATCGTTGAAAGAATACACGGTATTAAGTTAAATGATAGTACAGAAACGAGAAACTGTAAAAATACAACTCAAATTACTGGTAAGCGAGAGAGAGGGGAAAAAAAGGGGGGGGTTGTGGGGGCTTGAGGGAGGGAGAGGAATAAAAAAAAAATGCTAAGAAATGCAAGCGTATTTATAATGTGAATGAACTCCAAAGCAGCTAAACGACGATAATGAGCTACAGCGGGAGATCATGAAGAGTGGCACTGACAGTTTGCTAATTGCAAGATGACATCTTCATCAGACGAATTACCGCCCATCAATTACGAAGCTTTAAGATTAACAGCAACGGAAAAGAAAGCTCAGAGCGTAACCGAAAATGCAAGGAAATAATTAAGAAAATAACAATAATAACATTAAACAAGAAAGATGACACCGAATTTTCAGGTGTAATAAGCACGTGTTACAGTGGACACCCCCATCCTAAAACCTGAAGAAAACTCTAAAATTTGTCCGCCATGTCGCGTATGGTATGAGGTAGCTAGGAATCACAGTTCGGCAGGCTCACATGTTCTTTTACAGTTCAGTTTTTTTATTTATTTCTCATTTACGTTGTTTTTTCTTTCGGATGTTCTCTAAATTAATTAACAAAATTGCGGGATAATTGGGAAGTCGCTCCAATGCTCTTGAAGGCATGAAACGCAATATTTTTGCCATTTTAAATTGTTTCTACCTGTGGGAAAATGTAGCACTCAATGGTTGCTCTGGAAATTGATAAGAGCAAAGCGATAGGCCCAGAAGAGGGCTTCTGGATTTCTTGATTAGGGGCCGATGTTACGACCCACCCCCGCCATTAATTTAGTAATTAATGGGCGTGGTTGATGTGTGAAATTAATTAAGTATTAATTATGTTCGAGGCTTGATTGGAGTTTAAAAGTGTAAACAGCAGATAAAGTTTTATCTGGGGGTTTGGAAAGAAAAGAGGCGAAGAATTCTCTCTCTGGCTGGGTGGTCTCAGAATAGCTCTGTTAGGTCATAAATATCAGGGCGCAGCTGACGGGAAACTAAGCAACACGGAATGGTACCTTTCGAAGAGGGGTCCACTTGAGTAAATGAATGAAGATGGGGACGAAAGGTTTAGCGAATAATCGTAAATTCGTCGATTGTTTGGGGCATTTTCGAGAACAATTGCTCTCTGTGTGGTCCGTGCAGAAAAATAAGAGTTCGCACTTGGCATGAAAATAAGGAAGAAAGTTTAGTTGTCTGTGCGCTCTCCGATGTGAAAGGCTGGATGCCTGGGATCTGCAAAAAATGAATTGGGAAAAATGAAGCAGCAAACCTCCCCGCATTTGGTAAGAAATGGAGACAACTCGAGGCAGCTGGAGATGCCAGTTTGCCATAAAGACAGCAGAATGCCTAAATCCGCGGGATAAAGCAGAAATTTCTAGGCTGGAGCGTAATGGAAATCAGCGACTGTTTGGACTAATGAAAGCCAAGTTACAGGGGAATTAAGAAGTCTGCGAGTGGACAGTGGTCATTCCTATGAGAAGCGAAGCCAAGCAAAGTCGGGTTCGGATGCCAACCACTGCAGTGTGGAATCGTCACCCCCATTCATCCCCTACTGTGGAGGAAGTGAAGAGATGCGCTTGTCTTACGGGGTGAAGCGAGGCCCCATGTGTGCGTGTGTGTGGTCGCGTAAGCAGCGAAGCCACTACGTGTAAGTGCGACGGGATAAAAACATGTCGAAAGAAAAATATGAGCGTAAGAGCGGTGGCTTCGATACCTAACAAATATACAGGTGAAATGTTGAGTTGCCGGTATACGCTTAAGGTAAAAGCACGTCTGATTTCGCTCGGCCGAGAAAATTAATCTTGGAAACCGCAACATCAGATGTGAGAGGGCCTATTTTGCTTAACGGCCATTTTCAAATCGTCACGAGAATAGATCAGTGTGCACTCTAATCATTGCAACAAAGTGCGGCGTGATATTACCATTTTTAATTGTGTGCTTCATTTACATCAAGCGTCAAAGTGAAGTGTTGAATCATCGGTGCTGCCACATGGTGCAAGTGTCTGTGTGCGTGTTTTTTTTTGTCGAGTGATATTATGTGATGCACAACGGATTTGCACAGCAAAGTCACGAAACTGTAAGTAGATGAATATTTCCTTTTTCTTTCTTCGCACATCTGCGAACTTGTGCCATCCCGACACCCAAAGCTGCATGGACATAGATGCAGTAATGCTGAGTGACTGAACCTCAGAGGAAATACCTGCACATACAGATTTCAATTTCTTACAGGGCCCATTTCCTGATTACTTTTTTTACATGAATAAGGGAGAAGGTGTGGCCACAAAATCCGCTGGGCGGGACAGTTTCTTTTAACTTTGGTTCAGGACCAACGTCAGCGGGGCAGGGTTCTGCATGTGCATGCTTATTAGATTTAGTTAATTAACTTTGGCAGTATTTCGCACCTATAATCTTATACCGCAAATTAACGTGCTTGTGTATTTTGTGTCGCGAGTATTTTTAATGTGATCGTTTGCATATAATTTTTTTTCATTCTCTAAGCAATTGTATATGAATATCACCTGCAGCTCTATTTAGTGTGTAAACGAGTAGTATCTCTTGTTCAGATAGTCCGGTGGAGACTCAGTCGGCTGCGTTATCCGACAGTAAAGTGTGACACCGTATGCTGCCCACATATGAGGGGCAATTGTCTATGCGCCTAGAGAGCGCCGGATCTGTTTAAATCTCGCAGAACGTTATTAAATGTTGTGTTGTGTATTTGAGAATCATGTGTTATTTGCGAAAGTGAGTGTTGTACTGACTGGTTGGGGATTGAATGTACCGGAGTAAGATCCGGACCACTACACTCAGTCACGAATTGGTGATTGCGGGTGAACCTCATCACAACTCTGATCCCAAAGTATCATTTTTTTTTTTAGATTATTTTATTTTTTATTTGTTGTTGTTATTTTGTTCACAAGGTGGATTCACCCAAGCCTTATGCTTCGGGTCATTCTTCAACTTTTCATTTTTTATGTTCTGGTGTGAATCTTTGAGTGCAGCAGTGCACCTGAGATTCTCACCTGGTGCCGTGGCCAACTAAATTGTACTTCAGGTCTCAAGCACCGTTACCGGCAGACTCGGCAGGAACACTGCTAGTGCCGTGTAACATTAATGATGCCGTTGTCCCAGGATCGATACCTATATTTTGCAGCTAGCGGAACAACACTCATGTTCGTAAAATAAGTGCGAATTGACTGCCATTACTATTTTTATTTAGTTTTGTTCGGTGCGAATTTTGTATAATTTAGCATTAAGTAAGCCTTAAGCTGTTTTCTAAGAACTGCCATAATTTTAGTGGGTAAGAAAAACAAAATGGCTAACACAAAAAAATCGTCATCTGCGAGTCACATGGATTCAGATGATTCTGGTGGTCACTCTGACGGAGAACATGTGAGCACTGGGGCTGCAATTGTTCCGGAAGAGAGTACACCTGTTACAAGTACAGCGGGTACATCACAGCTGAGACAAACAGCTTTAGCCGCACCTATGGTTTACGGTGAGCAAATAGCGGGATGCATAAACATGTTGAGGCTATTTACAGGCACTGATCCGCTGTATCGTGCTAAACACTTTTTTCAGGATGTCGAAAGTGTAGCGATGGTGGGTAGATGGTGTGAGCAAACTAAACTCGCGATTGCAAAATCTAAATTTCGGGAGAGAGCTGCTGAATTTCTATCTGATAGCGATGAGCTGAGGGCAGAAACCGAACCCTTTGCAGCGCGAACCCGCATGATTGTGGATCCCTTACGAGTGCAGGGAAGCCAGGTCAAAAGTCCTCCAATCATTTCGCGGGCGTAGGAGCATCGAACGTGAGAGATCTGTGGAACTCGTGGATTCTCGAAGCTATGCCTCATATTTAAACTTTCTTTCCGCATATCTCGACGGGTAGCAATGAACGTGTGATGAAATCCTTAAACTTTCCTTCCGCTCTCAGGGCACTTAAATCCGGAATTAGGTGCCTTGCGACGGTGGGAAAGGGTTGAGTGTTTACAGTTAAAAAAAAAAAAAAAAATGGAGTGATTGGATGAATAAACTTCATCCAGTCATCCCTTTTTTTTTCTTTCATGGGGGGATGGAATGTTACAGTGGACACCCCATCCTAAAACCTGAAGAAAACTCTAAAATTTGTCCGCCATGTCGCGTATGGTATGAGGTAGCTAGGAATCACAGTTCGGCAGGCTCACATGTTCTTTTACAGTTCAGTTTTTTTTATTTATTTCTCATTTACGTTGTTTTTTCTTTCGGATGTTCTCTAAATTAATTAACAAAATTGCGGGATAATTGGGAAGTCGCTCCAATGCTCTTGAAGGCATGAAACGCAATATTTTTGCCATTTTAAATTGTTTCTACCTGTGGGAAAATGTAGCACTCAATGGTTGCTCTGGAAATTGATAAGAGCAAAGCGATAGGCCCAGAAGAGGGCTTCTGGATTTCTTGATTAGGGGCCGATGTTACGACCCACCCCCGCCATTAATTTAGTAATTAATGGGCGTGGTTGATGTGTGAAATTAATTAAGTATTAATTATGTTCGAGGCTTGATTGGAGTTTAAAAGTGTAAACAGCAGATAAAGTTTTATCTGGGGGTTTGGAAAGAAAAGAGGCGAAGAATTCTCTCTCTGGCTGGGTGGTCTCAGAATAGCTCTGTTAGGTCATAAATATCAGGGCGCAGCTGACGGGAAACTAAGCAACACGGAATGGTACCTTTCGAAGAGGGGTCCACTTGAGTAAATGAATGAAGATGGGGACGAAAGGTTTAGCGAATAATCGTAAATTCGTCGATTGTTTGGGGCATTTTCGAGAACAATTGCTCTCTGTGTGGTCCGTGCAGAAAAATAAGAGTTCGCACTTGGCATGAAAATAAGGAAGAAAGTTTAGTTGTCTGTGCGCTCTCCGATGTGAAAGGCTGGATGCCTGGGATCTGCAAAAAAATGAATTGGGAAAAATGAAGCAGCAAACCTCCCCGCATTTTGGTAAGAAATGGAGACAACTCGAGGCAGCTGGAGATGCCAGTTTGCCATAAAGACAGCAGAATGCCTAAATCCGCGGGATAAAGCAGAAATTTCTAGGCTGGAGCGTAATGGAAATCAGCGACTGTTTGGACTAATGAAAGCCAAGTTACAGGGGAATTAAGAAGTCTGCGAGTGGACAGTGGTCATTCCTATGAGAAGCGAAGCCAAGCAAAGTCGGGTTCGGATGCCAACCACTGCAGTGTGGAATCGTCACCCCCATTCATCCCCTACTGTGGAGGAAGTGAAGAGATGCGCTTGTCTTACGGGGTGAAGCGAGGCCCCATGTGTGCGTGTGTGTGGTCGCGTAAGCAGCGAAGCCACTACGTGTAAGTGCGACGGGATAAAAACATGTCGAAAGAAAAATATGAGCGTAAGAGCGGTGGCTTCGATACCTAACAAATATACAGGTGAAATGTTGAGTTGCCGGTATACGCTTAAGGTAAAAGCACGTCTGATTTCGCTCGGCCGAGAAAATTAATCTTGGAAACCGCAACATCAGATGTGAGAGGGCCTATTTTGCTTAACGGCCATTTTCAAATCGTCACGAGAATAGATCAGTGTGCACTCTAATCATTGCAACAAAGTGCGGCGTGATATTACCATTTTTAATTGTGTGCTTCATTTACATCAAGCGTCAAAGTGAAGTGTTGAATCATCGGTGCTGCCACATGGTGCAAGTGTCTGTGTGCGTGTTTTTTTTTGTCGAGTGATATTATGTGATGCACAACGGATTTGCACAGCAAAGTCACGAAACTGTAAGTAGATGAATATTTCCTTTTTCTTTCTTCGCACATCTGCGAACTTGTGCCATCCCGACACCCAAAGCTGCATGGACATAGATGCAGTAATGCTGAGTGACTGAACCTCAGAGGAAATACCTGCACATACAGATTTCAATTTCTTACAGGGCCCATTTCCTGATTACTTTTTTACATGAATAAGGGAGAAGGTGTGGCCACAAATT
This sequence comes from Macrothele yani, assembly GCA_039090855.1. Classification (NCBI taxonomy): domain Eukaryota; kingdom Metazoa; phylum Arthropoda; class Arachnida; order Araneae; family Macrothelidae; genus Macrothele; species Macrothele yani. Next base: position 30,059,733 of record CM077003.1, read on the forward strand.
CCGCTGGGCGGGACAGTTTCTTTTAACTTTGGTTCAGGACCAACGTCAGCGGGGCAGGGTTCTGCATGTGCATGCTTATTAGATTTAGTTAATTAACTTTGGCAGTATTTCGCACCTATAATCTTATACCGCAAATTAACGTGCTTGTGTATTTTGTGTCGCGAGTATTTTTAATGTGATCGTTTGCATATAATTTTTTTTTCATTCTCTAAGCAATTGTATATGAATATCACCTGCAGCTCTATTTAGTGTGTAAACGAGTAGTATCTCTTGTTCAGATAGTCCGGTGGAGACTCAGTCGGCTGCGTTATCCGACAGTAAAGTGTGACACCGTATGCTGCCCACATATGAGGGGCAATTGTCTATGCGCCTAGAGAGCGCCGGATCTGTTTAAATCTCGCAGAACGTTATTAAATGTTGTGTTGTGTATTTGAGAATCATGTGTTATTTGCGAAAGTGAGTGTTGTACTGACTGGTTGGGGATTGAATGTACCGGAGTAAGATCCGGACCACTACACTCAGTCACGAATTGGTGATTGCGGGTGAACCTCATCACAACTCTGATCCCAAAGTATCATTTTTTTAGATTTTTTTTTTTTTTATTTGTTGTTGTTATTTTGTTCACAAGGTGGATTCACCCAAGCCTTATGCTTCGGGTCATTCTTCAACTTTTCATTTTTTATGTTCTGGTGTGAATCTTTGAGTGCAGCAGTGCACCTGAGATTCTCACCTGGTGCCGTGGCCAACTAAATTGTACTTCAGGTCTCAAGCACCGTTACCGGCAGACTCGGCAGGAACACTGCTAGTGCCGTGTAACACACGTATTTGGAATCCGTTCTGTCGTAAATTAAATTTATCAAAGCTATTCAAAGTCAATGGAACCGGTATGGAAAACAATAGATTTGACGAAAGAAAGAAGATTTTCAATCGGAGTTTTAATCCCTCAGATATTGCTGTAAACGGAATAGTGAGTTTACGAACTCTTAGAAACAGAGATATCGACAAAAATACGATGTGACTTTACGTCTCCTGGTAAGAAAATCATGCATTATTTTAGGAAGAAAGTATTCTCAAAAGGTTTATCCATATAAGCGGTATCGGTCCAAGAAAAAAAAAAAAAAATGTCGAGTTTTCAGGAGCACAGACTTTGCTACAAATACATCAGAAGCAGAAATTAACACTTATGACCCCTGGTGGCAAAACCATTCTTTACCAAACATTAGAAATTATGTGAAAAATATTTTCCATCAGGTCTTGTGTGCGATACAGGAAGAATTTTTCAAATCGGAGCTTTAGGAGCGGAAAGTCTATGATTTACTTGTAAATTTTGAATTTATAGGAAAAACATTTCGCATCGGAAACACTATCCAGCAAAGAAGGAATTTTTCAAATCGGACTCTTAGAAGTAGAGATATTGACAACAATAAGATATACATCTACGCCCCGTAGAAACCATGCATTATTTCAAGTAGAAAATTTAAAAGGTTTGCCGACATGAGTAGTATCGGTCAACAAACGACTTTTTTTTTTTTCAATCGAGATTTTAGAAGCTCATATTTTGCTGCAAATACATCAGAAGCGGAAATTAAAACTTACGCCACCTGGTGGCCAAACAATTTTTTACAAAAATTCTATTACGTGCAAACGATTTCCCACCAGGAGCTGTATGTGGTGCAGAAAGAAATTTTCAAATCGGAGATTTAGAAGCAGAGATATAGAGGGAAACGCAATTTACCGCTACGCCCCCTAGCGGAAAGTCTATGAATTACTTGAGAAACATGTCACAAGGAAAACACTATCCAACAAAGAAGGAATTTTTCAAATCGGACTCCTAGAAGTAGAGATGTTGACAAAAATAAGATGTACATCAACGCCTCCTGGCGGAGAAACTGTGGAATATTTTAGGAAGAAAATATTCCCAAAAGGTTTATCGATGCGAGTGGCATCAGTCCACGAAAGAATTTTTTCAATCGATATTTTAGAAGCTCAGATTTTATGGCAAATACATCAGAAGCAAAAATTAACGCTTACGCCCCTGGTGTCCAAAGTATTCTTTACCAAAAATTTGAAATTATATGCAAAAAATTTCACATCAGGTGATGTATCCGCTGAAGAAAAAAAATTTCAAATCGGGGTTTTAGACGAAGAGTTATCGGGAAAAATGTTATTTACTTTTACGCCCTCTAGCGGAAAATATATGCGTAATTTGAAAAAGTAACTATATCTAAAATACTCTTCGACATAAATGGAATCGAAAGATAAAATAATTTTTTCAATCGGATGTTTAGAAGCCAAATATGTGGAATAAAACGTATTTTTGATACATCGTAAAAAAAAAAAAAAAAAAAACGAAATGAAGGATCATCATTCGCATATTTCAAGCTTCCCAATGCAAAAAGAATTTTTCAAATCGGACTAATAGTTGCAGAGATATCGTGGGTACAGAGGGACGGACGGACAAACCGATAACATAAGCACGATCTTTTTTACAAAAGACGTGCTAAAAACGAGTTCAAAGCTAAATAAAAGGAGCGGGATAAACAATTTTACGCAAGTCTAGCATTCAAGCAGAGAAAACATTTAAAGAGCATATATTTTTCAGACATCTCATCTATGACAAATACTTGAAGTGGTATGAATTTAAAAGCGAATTATAAAACACGGTGATAAGGGAATGAGCCGTTAAAACAATTAGCATTCTATTATATTTCACACTGTTTTATGTTTCGGGGTTTAACGCGCGAAAACCTTTACATTTATGATGATCAAAAAATTTGTGCTGTGCAATAACCACAAACCATGAAACAGCACGATTTTTATAAAACTCAAAGTGTTACTAAATAAAAGATGACATTTATTTACAGATTAAAAACACACTAAATAGTTAAAATTACTATTATAAGAATCTTTCAAGGTTCCAAAGCCCCATCTTGAAGTCAAGTGCACACAATGATCACGAACATGGGCACATATACGGTCAAATTTAACCACAATTCTTTGCGGCCTTGGATACTTGTTGCCACCTAAGACCGTGTACGAGATGTAAAGTAAGAAACACAAGAACATCTCACACAGGCGATACGTCATCATCCCTGTCAAAAAAGTCATTCATTGGAGCTAATATTCCCAATGTAATACATCTCTTTGGCTCTACTATGCGCAATTTCGGACTGAGATTATCGGAGCACAAATATGCAATACGCAAAGGATTGAACTCTACTGCCCTGCGCCGAACTATTGCTAAGGGTGAACACAATACCAATTGGGATCAAGCTTCAATCATTACTTCCGCAGCCAATAAATACGCACTGTTATTTGCAGAGAATTTATGCATTAACAGATACTTTTCAACGTGCTACAATGACGAATTTCCTGTATTCATCCAGCAATCTTGGCTAGCGCTAATGAATGACGCTAGTTGGGAGTTATTTTGTCTCCAGCGATAAGGAACACTCAGCTCAACCACCATCACAGGCAAATCTTCTTACAGCCACTTCTTACCGCGGTCAACAGCCATACATTTCCCTCTCAAAAACCAAAACAGCAGAAGCCTGCTAAAAAGAAAAAATTCCATTACAGACATCGAGACATGTCTGCCTCACTTATTCTGCTAGACGACACCATAAGCACTTTCGTTCATAACTGTAAATTTAAAACTTTAAGCCTACACGAAACAAATCAAAATACGTCGTTGCTCTTCACTTTCATCGTTAAAATATTAATAGACAACGGAACAAAACACGTTGTTACTTTCAGCATAAATGTGAAAAGAACCTTGCTTATAAACAATTTTGTTCGAAACTGTACATTTAAAAGCTAGCAAGTCAGATGTTTTTGGAAGCGCGAGCAAAATTGTATTGCCATCGCTAATATCTGAAGGGGAAAACTTTTTTTTTTTTTTTCACATTTCAATTACTATGGAAATCGAACCGCATATTTATATTTATTGCCGTCACCTTACCACTTACATGACGTCACTGTTGCTTCAATGAAAACGAATGTTGGTAATTTGATTTTTGAATCAAAAAAAAAAAACACTTATATGACGTCACCGTTGTTTCGGTTAAAACGAATGTTGATAATTTGATTTTGAATCAAAAAAAAAAAAAAACCACTTATATGACGTCACCGTTGTTTCGGTTAAAACGAATGTTGGTAATTTGATTTTGACTCAAAAAACCTTGACATTCGATATGTGAAATGTTTAAATGCAAAGCATATGACATAGCGCTATTTACGTGATATTTTTAAAAGTTTTTTTGTTAAATAAATTTAGAACAAATCAAAAAACCTTGACATTCGTATATCAAACGATAATAAATGTTTAAATGCAAAGCATATTATGATATAGCGCTTTTTACGTGATTTTAAGGTTTTTTTGTTAAATTCAGAACAAATAAATTTAGAACACAATATTCCTAGCGTTATCAAAGCTGGGTTATTTAAAAATCCCATTTCGACCCACTTAAAGTTATCGTGGGAAAAAATTCTTTCTCAGTGCGCCTCTATGTTGTAAACGGAACATTCCTGCCAAATACGAAGTTCTAAGTTCAGCAGTTTCTGAGATTCGGCGATGAGTCAGTGAGGGCTTTCAGTTTTATATGTACAGATGAATTGGACGTAGAAAATGAAATAAAAACGCTACCGATATTGAAACGCAAAACGAGCATGCATTAGTGCCTTACTCGAGTTACGTTACGGGCGATCTTTTTATAGAATGGAAGAACGGCAACAGAAATTGAATTCCTGTTCGAGTGTCGAACTGGAATGTCGAAACAGACGAGATTAAAGACTGTTTTACAAGCGCTGCTACAATATTGATCCCATCCCATCACACAAGCACGCACACCCATCTTTACGAAGCAAGAAGAAACGTGCTAAAGTACTATTAAAGTAACCACCGCACCGGGAAGAAAGCCTCGGTAACGTCTGCTGATAGGATGGTGCAGCACAAACAAGCTAAACGAGCACGATTCATTCCCCTGGCTAATTTATTAGGCACACAGGAACCGCCCATGATTAAGGATTGAGGACTATTCCCAAAAGGATTTCACCTTTACCTAGTCCACAGTGGGCCATCATTCAGAGGGAGGGAGACAGATGGTATTCATCTTGAAAGTGCAGTAATTGGCAACAAGTACGGAAGAGGAATGACGCAAATCCTACTCGATTCAAATAAGCAAGGGGCTTTTGTTCGATAATAATTCGTTCGACACGTCTCAGAACTTATAGCCATTACCTAATGATGATGAACCGTAGGTTCTTCACACATACATGTCACTAAAGTCAGAAGTTAACTCTTCAAGGAAAGCTCATCCGCCAAATTAAAGTTTAAAACTGGTGTTGCTAGATTTTACTTTCTGATGACATATCAAACGTGTCCATTTACAGCGATCTGCACACACAACTCGAGCTTCGCCGACATTCGTCATACGTCTCAAACAAGACCGTTTGTACTTCATCCTCATTACCTTTTTCTCATGCAAACATTCCTGAATCTGACAATCAAATAAATGTGCGTGCAGATGGATGCCAAATTAATCAGACAAGTACACATGCATGCCTCAAAAAACTTGAAAATTACATCGTCCTGGAACGGGAATCGAACCCACAGTACCCGACTTACGTTCAGGTATTTTACCGTTACACCACCCAGAATAAAGAACCTCCAAGCAACTGAGGATGTGTTTCAAGACTCAGATGAAACGCTCCGCCGTGGGCAAATCGAAGCATACATGGTGATTGTAAACTCCTTCAACAAAACAAGAGGGGTGATAGACTAACAAAACAAGAGGCATCAAGACGAACAATATTTGCAATGAAACCTAGGGCCGCATTTCACTCCTAGTGCTTGGAAAGAGTAAAGTTACATATCCACGTTGAGCCTTCAACAGTGAAAACAAAGAGGCATACCTAATTTATGAGTTGCACAATTCCAAACGCATCAGAGAAAGACTCAAAGGAGCTGTTCAAACTGGCGTCCAGGGCGTCGTTGCACAGCCCACGCCGGCGAATGAAGGACTGTCGCACCCTCTCGTAGACTCCAGGTGTGGTGTTGATTTTGTCCGCAGCAACAGCGATTCGCGCGACGAGATTTTCCAGGGAGTCTACAGGTGTTTCGTACACCAATGTTTCCATGTGCCCCCCAAAAAAGAAGTCCAGTGGATTAAGGCCAGGGGAGTGTGGAGGCCAAGCTACAGGTCCATCGCGTCCAATCCACCGTCCGGGATATGTCGCATTTAGGAAGTATCGGACCTCGGTAGCAAAGTGTGCTGGGGTCCCATCATGCATAAACCACGTGTACCTCCGTGTGGTGAGCGGAATATCCTGTAACAGACCGGGAAGCACTTGCTCGAGGAACACACGGTACGCTGCGCCGATCAGACGTATACGCCAATTCTCGTGTGATGTTCGCACGGTAATATTGCTGAACGGGTTCGGCTGCGTTTTTAAATGTTTACACACGTGTTCAGCGCACCTGATGTGCATCTTGTGCTTCTCTTGCACTGGTTAGAACTCCCTGTGCCTGCTGGACGTTTTTCGAACGTGCTTTTTTCCCCTGGCACTAAGAGCGGAATGCGGCTTTAGGTTCCATTGGAAATATTGTTCGTCTTGATGTGTACTATCAACTCTCTTGTTTTGTTGAAGGAGTTTACAATAAACTTGTATATGATCCTTCATTTTAGGACCACGGGACTCTTCAGGGAACTCGCCTTGTGCTCGCGTGCCGCTAAGATGAAGGATCATATATGCTTCGATTTGCGCAAGGCGGAGCCGTTTACCTAAGTCTTGAAACACATCCTCAGTTGCTTGGAGGATCTTTGTTCCGGGTGGTGTAACGGTAACATAGCTGAACATAAATTGGGAGCTGCGGGTTCGATTCCCCTTCCAGGAAGTTGCAGTTTTCAAGTTTTCTGAGGTATGCATGTGTACTTGTCTGATTCCTGAATCTGGTCCTCCCGAAGTTTTCCCTACATTTCTCTACCTTTTTCTTTCCTGTCACTTGGGCTGAACTAATTCTTTTAGTAAGCTTCTCACTGCACGTGTTTTCAACATAGTGGCCAAACCAACTCAGAATATTTATCTCCACCTCACTAACCCCATTTCGCTTCACATCGCCCATCTACAACACATCTTTGATCCTCACATGATGACAAGGTGTTTTGCCACAAACCCCCTCCGCAAGGAACGCAACTCTCCAGCATTCATCTACGTTTCTTTTGCAGTACCCAGGTTTCACAGCCGTACATCAAAGTAGGCACAATTGCACTTTCATACAGAGCCATTCAGGACCTTTCTAAGAACTCGTCAATCCGGTGCAGTGACGCACCCAGGATTTCTTTATGGGGGTGGCCCAAAATTTTGAAAATGCAAATAAAATCATTCCGCGCAAAATATCCCCCCAAAAACATTGGAAAGTGATAATAACATCTCCGCTATATGAAATGCCTTCCCAATTATTCAAAAAATATATATTTAAAAATAAATACAAATATATTTAAAAATAAGCATCCAATGACCAAGAATGAAGGACCAAGTATTACGAGATCAGATCATAAGTAGAGGATTTTAGGAAAAGAGTGTCTGACCCCAGGATTTAAACAACCCTTAGAAATGGGAAGCTAGGAGATTTGGGCTAGAGTGCCCGATAGGAAAGTGACACGGAAGCGAGGTAGAAATGGGGAGAAAGACGCCCCTATTAATTACCAGGGCATAGTACCCGGGGTACGACGGCTTAACGTGCCCATCCGACGCGCGGCGGATATTTAGTTGTTCGAGCGTTCGTACTTGTCTCGGATCGAATCTGAGGTTTCTCCGTGGAAGTCACAAACGTTGACCACAAGGCCATTCTCGTCCACCAAGTATTACCTCACGGGGATGGGCGCTCATATAGGAGGGCAAGCGGGAGCATTTGCCCTCCTCTTGAAATTGGAACATGCCCTTTATATGTTCTTGGAAGGTACTACAGAGATTTTCGCAAACACACTAATTTTGATTCCTGCTTTTTCTTTTGAAGTTCTAGATGCATGTGTATGCAGTAAAAATAATAAAAACGTTAGAAATTCCCAGTAAAAAAAAGCGGAAATTTACAGTTAAAAGCAATAATGAAATTTTCCATTGCATGTTGGAGAAGAGTGTACATACGTACAGAATGAAAAAGTGTGAAAGGTGAAGAAACGAAAAATGTATCATCTTCTGCAGCAGCTATTCACTATTGGCCAAAGATCTCCAGAAATGGAAATCCTCCAAATACGTGGCGTGGCGTCAGTGAAGAAACAAAGACATCGCTCTTTCCACGCTTTAGCGACACACAACAACCGAAAAATTGTTATTCGGTCACTGCTACAACGTAGAAAGAGCGATGTCTTTGTTTCTTCACTGACGCCACGTATTTGGAGGATTTTCACTTTGGATCTCGCCTTTTGGATTTAACTGCTATAATAATATATAGCCAGTGCTGTTAATGCCCACCAGATGAAGACGTCTCGGTAGCTGAGCCCATCTTACGGATTTATGATGTCAGAAGCTGACATAAAAAACACACACAGCGCCGTGGATTGTTGGCCATCGTGGTGTAAGGCTAATGCGCTCGGCTAGATATCGAGAGATCTGGGTTTGGAGCGGTGACCGAATAACAATTTTTCGGTTGCTAAGTGTTGCTAAAACGTGGAAAAAGCGGTGTCCTTGTTTATTCACTGACGCCACGTATTTGGAGGATTTTCAATTGGCACGATTTTGTGAAATTTTGTTAACTCGTTTCAGATGTGTTCATATCATATGTAAATAATTTTAGGAAGGGAGTGTCTGACCCCAGGTTTTAAACAACCTTTAGAGATAAGAAGCTAGGAGATTTGGGCTAGAGTACCCGATAGGAAAGTCACACGGCAGCGAGGTAGAAAGGGGGAGGAAGACACCCTTATTTAAAACCGGAAGGAGGGGGGAAATGGCCGGGGCCCCACGACTTAACGTGAACATATTTAGTGGTTCGAGCGTTCGTACCTGCCTGGAATCGAACTTGAGGTTTCTACGTGGTAGGCACGAACGCTGACCACTAGGCCATCCGCGGCTTTAACGCGCTTCAGGAACGGTAACTGTGATTAATATACAGAAACTGTACACCATCTTTACTCAAAATAGTATAACTATACCAGTAATCCGAATTTATTGGTCATCAAAACAGCCACCGTCTCGGAGTGCCAGGAATTTGGATTTTAAATCAAATCTACGCTTTATTCAAACACAAGAGAGCAAGAGGTTTAAAACTGAAGCAGCGGGAATTGCGAAACTAAGTTACATGATTAAGGAGAAAAAATGTTTTTGTCACAAAGCCCTGCGTCTCCAAAGACTTAGAAATTCAGTTTCTTTATACAATCGAAACTTTCAGGGGAAATTTCTCAGAGCATAGCTTGCTGTCTACCTCCTTGAGGAAGTCATCTGGCTAATGTCTCAAAGCTTGGAAACTTTGATTTCTCTTCTACGCGAGAAATTCGGATTACTAGAAGTAGTTATACTATTTTGAGTTCAGTGTGATGTTTCAAACGTTCTTTTTACGCTTTCCAACCGTAGGTTGAAGAATCGTATATGCTCCAGCTTTGTCCGTCCGTCCGTCCGTCCGTCTGTCTGCACGATAACTCGCGTAAAAACGGTTAGATTTTGATGAAATTTTGGTATGTGGTACGGGACCATCTGGGGACGAACCCTGTTGAAAATGGACGAAATGGGGTCAAAGGTCACGGCATAGAAGCGGGATCCATTCCATTGCCCTTACGCGCGTCTAACTTGCGTAAATATGGTTCGATGTCGATGAAATTTTAGTATATTGTACGGGACCACCTGGGAATGAACCCTATTGAAAATGGGTGAAGTTGGGTCAAAGGTCAGGACATAGGAGCGGGATGCATTCCATTGCCCTTATGCGTCATAATGTGCGTAAGAATGGTTCGATTTCGATGAAATTTTAGTATGTGGTAGGGGACTACCTGTGGACGAACTCTATTGAAAATGGGACAAATGGAGTCAAACGTCAGGACATAGGATCGGGATCCATTCCATCGCCCTTATCCCATACTATTAAGGCGGACGTCAAGTAATTTTGCTTCCTATACTTCCAATGGAAAAACTTTTGTACACATTTCCTTCACAATAAGTGTGTTCCCAAGGATGGAAATTTGAACGTCGATTAAAATAACTTCATATTATAACTTGGAATACTTAACATTTTCTCAAACATAACCTTAATTATATAAAAAAAAACAATAACTTTACCTTTGGTGGTGTTGAAACCAGAAAAAAAAATGGCGCGACCTGTACTTTGATGACGTTAGTAGACAAATCTTGGATTGCATAATTATGGTTGTGTTTTAGAAAATATTAAGTAATACAAGTTATAAAATGAAGCTATTTTAATCGATGTTCAAAATTTCATCCTTGGGAACGCATTAATTGTGAAGAAAATGTGTGCAGAAGTTTTTCCATTGGAAGTATAGGAAGCAAAATTACTTGACGACTACCTTAAAGGAGCAATTCTTGTATCTATGTAAATTTTATTTTGAAAACTGCTCTAAGGATTTTGATGAAAATCGTTAACCTACCGTTTTCTGGTAGAATTCGATTTAGCTTGATCTCGACTTTAGGAAAATTGGTTTAAAGCGTTAAATAACCACCCCGAATTACCACGTTTTTTTAGTGTCATGGCGTCGTTCTATTAATGTTACCCATGCTTAGAAATCTTATGACGTCTCGCGACTGAGATGTTGGCGCGCGGTCACGCCATCTGTCTCATTACGTCACGCGTTGTGTGTGGATCCTATTAAAGTTTTATGACGTCACACTCTTGCAAGCAGATGGTTGCGATTCCCATCTGCCTCATTACCTCACGCGTTGTGTGCGAATGTCCGTCCGCACGATAACTCGCGTAAAAATCGTTCGATTTCGATGAAATTTTATTATTTGGTAGGGGGACACCTGGGAAGGAACCCTATTGAAATTGAACAAAATGGGTCAAAGGTCAGGACATAGGAGCGGGATCCATTCCACTGTTGTTATGCGTCATAACTAACGTAAAAAAGGTTCGATTTCGATGAAATTTTAGTATGTGGTAGGGGACTACCTGGGGACAAACCCTGTTGAAAATGGGCGAAATGGGGTCAAAGGTCGTGGCATAGGAGCGGTATCACTTCCATCACCATTATGCGTCATAACTTATGTAAAAATTCTTCGATTTGGATGAAATATTAGTATGTTGTAGGGACCTGCCTGGTGATGAATCCTATTGAAAATGGGCGAAATGGGGTCAACGGTTAGGACACAGGAGCGGGATCTATTCGATAGCCTTTATGCATCATAACTTACGTAAAAATGCTTCCATTGCGACAAAACTTTATCATGTTATTTCGCAGGTACACTGAACCAGTTCTGTTGAATATCATCGAAATGGGATCAAAGGTCAGGGCACAGGACCGAGATTTATTCCACAGCCATTATCCTCATAACATGAGTAATGATTTCTGGTATGTTGGAAAGCGTATTATAATCAATGCATTGCATGATTTTACTAACTTTTATTTTAATTTACACAAGTTTAATTCGATTTAATTACTGAACAGTGACTTAATCAGTGTAGTACAGAAACTTTTACAAGCGCAGTTTCGGAAAAAAAGTTTCAATAAGAAACAAAAAAGCACAAAGATGCACTGCATTGTTAGAATATTTTCACCAGAAGTTATTTTGGTGTTCAGGTAGTTTCTAAATTGAAATCACTACTGGGCATATTACAACGGAAAAAAATACATTTTGCATTGTTGAAAGAGGGTTACAGAACAAAAACATTCCTGCGAGACAGCTGAACACATTCGCACAGAATCAGAACGGGAAAAAGAGAGAAAAAGCGGACAAGAACAAATGTTCAGCTGCAAATCGTTCGCGCAAGAAATCATTATTTAATCCGAAAAGACGGCGTTTCCACAGACAGATTTCCACGCAGCAAACAAAATTGGGACAAAAATTCTTCATTTTCTTCGTCTTAAATGAAATCCGGAAACCTTGGAGTTCTCTGCCTTGCCTCCCGCGCTCTTCAGATACCGAATGCTTCTTTCGCTACGATATAAGTTGGCAGATTAATTTGGCAACATCGCCATTTTTCTTCCCACAGCAAAATTGAAATCGCCACCGTCTCCGAGTGCAAGGAATTCCGAATTGAATTTTAAATCGAATCTACGCTTTCTTCAAACACAAGAGAGCAAGAGGTTTTAAACTGCCGCGGCAGCGATTGCGAAACTAAGTTACATGATTAAGGAGTAAAAATGTTCTCGTCACGAAGCCCATGTGTCTCCAAAGACTTGGAAATTCAGTTTCTTTACACCATCGGAACTTTCGAAAACTTTCGGAACACAGCTTGAAATGTTATTACACCCTCGTTAGTGTGAGTGGAAAGACCTCTTCTTACGCAATGTGAAGTTCACGATACGTACTTAAAAGGGCCATTTTCAGAAATAATTGCATATGCACGCCCACTTAGTCATTAGAGTTTAGAAATTAGAATTACGTCGTACTAATTTCCACGAAGACTGCTTAAATCGAAAAGCGGAGCGATCGCAAGCAAACAGATGTGTGGAAATTATTTTTAAACGTGACTCTCAATTCTCAGTTCAAACCTTGTTTCAACTCTTCCAGGAAAATTTATTCGAAATTCTCGTGCCTACAGAAAAGCGCACTAAAATTGGTCAGAACTAAAAGTAACACACACATTTCTTTCTCGCGCGAGGCTAATACAATCATGTACCAATATACAGGGTTCAAAGGAAAGTCCTTATTCAGGGCAATAACTGCGGAAGGAAAGAACCGAGTGGTACACAAGTTAGGTCCATGTATAGGAAAACGACGATGGCCGATCGAATGAAAGTGATTGGAGCGCCCCTAGCGGCAAAGGTACGAAGTTAGGAAACCTAACTCGCGAACAACGCGAGATAGAAACAAAATTCCAATTACAAAGTTGTAGTTCATCGTCTAATTAGTAGGAAACGACATATCGTGCGCACGAATTATGTACATGGACAGGTCAAAATGCTGATAAAGTGCATGCGGTCGCTGGATGGTTAGGCAATGCAAAATTACCGGCCCACGATGGTGAACGTTTCAAATGCGTGCGTAAATATTTATAGTGAAGCAGAAGCCGGTCGGCGAGATAAAATACCCAGGCTGGGGGTTTGAACGTCAGTCAACGTACACGTTGCAAGCACTGATGGCGGGCTACTCGAACGCTGAGTACTGTGAAATGGTCGTGCTTTATGGCGAATGTCATCGCAGTGCCCACGAAGCTGCAAGGCGGTATGCCGAGCGTTTTCCAACTGGTCAACATCTGCGACAGAACACGTCAAAATCTACGCAGAACATTCAAATCTAATGTCTCGCATTTAATCTAATTCAAGAATATGGTAACCTAAATATAGCAAACCAGAAATCTCTTTCAGAGATTATGGTCTTGAATTTCATCAAAATGAAAGTGGGAAAGGGTGGAGGAGTTGCTTGAGTGTGGACGGACAGTTTTTAAAAGTTTTACTTAGATAATAAGGAGAGCAACCTCCATTCTGTAAAAAACAAAACAAAAACGGTGTGAAACATTTTGGGCTATGATCTTGCAAATTAATGAACAACTTATAGTGTTAGTAATGGACCTCGCTTCTCGTCTGTTACCTTATATGTCAGTAACATTTAACCAGCCTCAATATCCCGGGAGAGCCATCACACGTGATTTTGGTTCGTTTTCCGCTACAACAGAGTTAGTACCTCCTTTTTAGCACGTCTTTTGTAAAAAGAGATCGTGCTTATGTTATCAGTTTGTCCGTCCGTCTATACCCAAGGTATCTCTGCAACTATTAGTCCGATTAGAAAAAGTCTTTTTGCATTCGAAAGCTTGAAATATGCGAATGATGATCCTTCATTTCGTTTTTTTTTTACGATGTACAATTTCGCCGCTAGAGAGCGTAAATGCAGATGATGTCGAATTCAAAAATACGTTTTATTCCACATATTTGCTTCTAAACATCCGATTGAAAAAAATCTTTTATCTTTCAATTCCATTTATGTCGAAGAGTATTTTGGATATAGTTTCTTTTTCAAATTACGCATAGATTTTTCGCTAGGGGGCGTAAAAGTAAATAGCATTTTTTCCGATAACTCTTCTTCTAAAACTCCGATTTGAATTTTTTTTTTTTTCAGTGGATACATTTCTGATGCAAAATCTTTTGCATATAATTTCGAATTTTTGGTAAAGAATACTTTGGCCACCAGGGGGCGTAAGCGTTAAATTTTGCTTCTGATGTATTTGCAATAAAATCTGAGCTTCTAAAATATCGATTGAAAAAATTCTTTCGTGGACTGATGCTACTCACATCGATAAACCTTTTCGGAATATTTTCTTCCTAAAATATTCCACAGTTTCCCCGCCAGGGGGCGTAGACGTATATCTTATTTTTGTCAATATCTCGACTTCAAGGAGTCCGATTTGAAAAATTCCTTCTTTGTTGGATAGTGTTATCCGTGTGACATGTTTTTCATATAAATTCAAAATTTTCAAGTAATTCATAGATTTTCGCTAGGGGACGTAAAGGTAAATTGCGTTCCTCCCTATATCTCTGCTTCTAAATCTCCGATCTGAAAAATTCTTTCTGCACCGGATACAGCTCTTGGTGGGAAATTGTTTGCACGTAATCTCAAATTTTTGTAAAAATTTGTTTGGCTACCAGGTGGCGTAAGTCTTAATTTCCGCTTCTGATGTATTTGCAGCAAAATATGAGCTTCTAAAAACTCGATTGAAGAAAAGTCTTTTGTGGACCGATACTACTCATGTCGACAAACATTTTAGGAACATTTTCTTCTTGAAATAATGCATGGGTTCTCCGCCACGGGCGTAGATGTATATCTTATTTTTGTCAATATCTCTACTTCTAAGAGTACGATTTGAAAAATTCCTTGTTTTTTGGATAGTGTTTCCGATGCGAAATGTTTTTCCTATAAATTCAAATTTTTCAAGTAAATCATAGACTTTATAAATATAAAGAACCTCACACTGGCAATTACCGCCCAACACCAGTCAACTGGTTAAAAGTGTGGTCTAACAAGGGTAAATTGCGTTTTCTGCGTTATTTCTGCTCCTAAAGCTCTGATTTGAAAAATTCCTTCTGTAATGGATAGTGTTTCCGATGCGAAATGTTTTTCCTATATATTGAAAATTTTCAAGTAAATCAGAGACTTTCCGCTAGGGCGCACAATGGTAAATTGCCTTTTCTGCCCATAAAACTCCGATTTGAAAATTTCTTCCTGTATCGCATACAAGACCTGGCGGAAAATATTTTTCACGTAATTTCTAATGTTTGGTAAAGAATGGTTTGGCCACCAGGGGTCAAAGTGTTAATTTCTACTTCTGATGTATTTGTAGCAAAATCTGGGCTCCTGAAAACTCGACTAAAATTTTTTTTCTTGGACCGATACCGCTCATATGGATAACCCTTTTGTGAATACTTTCTTCCTAAAATAATGCACGGTTTTCCCACCAAGGGACGTAAAGTCACATCTTATTTTTGTCGATAACTCTGTTTCTAAGAGTTCGTAAGCTCACGATTCCGTTTACAGCAATATCTGAGGGATTAAAGACCCGACTGAAAAACTTCTTTCTTCCGTCAGATACTATTGTTTTCCATACCGGTTCCATTTGACTTTGAATAGCTGTGATAAATTTAATTTGCGTCAGAACGGATTCAAAAGTCGTGCTTATTACACCCGAAAATTCAGTGTCATCTTTATTGTTTAAATTGTGTCTGAGAAACCAACCAATTGTGCTCTAAGTGTTTAATAATGCCCAGTGTTTAGGTTTAGTAATATTCAGTATTTTTAAATCTTAAAGTTCACTGAAACACTTGTTATTCAGCCTACACGCCCATTTAATTTTTTTTATTGATATCATTCCTTTTTTTCTGATTCAAAGTCGAGCACAATGAGCAACTCAATGGGCTTATAAAGCAGTCGCCCGCCCTAAATTAGGGTCACTGGTTCCAGGAAAGGGAGACAGCCACTGCCGAAGATAAACACAACATCCATGCCTCACCGGGATTCGAATCCGGAACCTTCTCGGACGAATGGTCATAAGCCAGCGATTAGACTAATGCGCCACAGGGGCGTCATCCCGCCTTTCAAGGTAACCTTAACATATACGGAGGAATCACCACCAAAAACTTTTTCACCAATCCGGTTTTGACAAAGGAATTTTCTCCTTATGCTTCAACCTTTGTGTTTCACGAAACGCCGTAGTGTGTCCTCCGACTTTAGAGCTCAATTCTGTAACACGAAAATTCATCAGATACCAATATGCTTGAATATGAAACACCATAGTCTCTTTTTACGCCTACATGAACATGCAAGAAATTATTCTAACCAGACTGTTTTGCCATTTAAACGCCAAAAGTGCATTAGCGCCGCTGAGGCTCTTCTACCCTACTGACGAACAACTGTAGGCCTATTTTGAGGTGTCTTCTTTGTTCGTCGCATTCTGAGTCGAACTGTAAAGCGCATTCGAATATTATCACGACAGTAAGTCAAATATGTGTCAGAAGAGCTTATTAGAGTTTAAAAAAAAAAAAGAAAGTCACTTGGGTGGGGGGGGGGGGGGGATAGCGTGATTTTAGGAATACCTCAGAAAGCGCTGGCTGTAGGATGAATCATGTATTTTTATTTACTCCTCACCAATACCATTCCCTTTTGGTAGTATCAAAAACTGGCCCCACACCGTGAATATTTCGATTTATTCCGATCTTGCATTTGCTTCTGTGAACGAAAAAACAGGAATATTAAAGCAAATACTTGTATAACCAGGAGAAATAGTAATCTGACATTAAAAACATAACCATATTCCACGGGAGAGATTTCCTTTTTAGCACGTCTTTTGTAAAAAAGGTCGTGCTTATGTTACCGGTTTGTCCGTCCGTCAGTCTGTACCCACGATATCTATACAACTATTAGTCCGATTTGAAAAATTCTTTTTGCATTGGGAAGCTTGAAATATGCGAATGATGATCCTTCATTTCGTTTTTTTTTTTTACGATGTACAATTTCGCCGCTAGAGGACGTAAATGCAGATGTCGAATTCAAAAATTCGTTTTATTCCACTTGCTTCAAAACATCCGATTGAAAAAAATCCTTTATCTCTCGATTCCATTTATACCGAAGAGTATTTTAGATATAGTTACTTTTTCAAATTACGCATAGATTTTCCGCTAGGGGGGGGGGTGTTAAAAGTAAATCACATTTTTCCCGATAGCTTTTCTTCTAAAACTCCGATTAGAACATTTTTTTCTTCAGCGAATGCAACTCCTGATGGAAAATCTTTTGCATATAATTTCAAATTTTTGGTAAAGAATAGTTTGGCCACCAGGGGTGTAAGTGTTAATTTTTGCTTCTGATGAATTTGCCATAAAATCTGAGCTTCTAAAATATCGATTGAAAAAGTTCTTTCGTGGACTGACACCACTCACATCGATAAACCTTTTCGCAATATTTTCTTCTTAAAATATTCCACAGTTTCTCCGCCTGGGGGCGTAGATGTATATCTTATTTTTGTCAATATCTCTACTTCTAGGAGTCCGATTTGAAAAATTCATTCTTAGTTGAATAGTGTTTTCAGTGTGACATGTTTATCATATAATTTTAAAATTTTCAAGTAATTCATAGACTTTCCGCTAGGGGGCATAGAGGTAAATTGCGTTTCCCCCTATATCTCTGCTTCTAAATCTCAGATTTAAAACATTCTTTCTGCACCGGATACAGCTCCTGATGGGAAATTCTTTGCACGTAATTTCTAATTTTTGTAAAAAATGGTTTGGCCACCAGGTGGCGTAAGACTTAATTTCCACTTCTGATGTATTTGCAGAAAAATATGAGCTTCTAAAATCTCGATTCCAAAAAAAGTCATTTGTTGACCGATACTACTCATGTCGACAAACCTTCTAGGAACATTTTCTTCTTGAAATAATGCATGGTTTTTACGCCAGGGGGCGTGGACGTATATCTTATTTTTGTCAATATCTCTAGTTGTAGGAGTCCGATTTGAAAAATTCCTTCTGTAATGGATAGTATTTCCAATGCGAAATGGTTTTCCTATAAATTCAAAATTTTCAAGTAGATCATAGACTTTCCGCTAGGGGGCACAAACAAAGGTAAATTGTGTTTTCTGCGTTATTTCAGCTTCTAAAACTCCGATTTGAAAAATTCAATGCATCGCACACAAGACCTAAAGGAAAATATTTTTTACATAATTTCTAATGTTTGGTAAAGAATGGTTTGGCCTCCAGAGGGCATAAGTGTTAATTTTTGCTTCTGATGTATTTGTAGCAAAATCTGAGCTCCTGAAAACTCGACTAATTTTTTTTTCTTGGACCGATACCGCTCATATGGAAAACCCTTTTGAGAATACTTTCTTCCTAAAACAATGCATGGTTTTCCCACCAGGGGACGTAAAGTCACATTTTATTTTTGTCGATCTCTCTGTTTCTAAGAGTCCGATTTGAAAAATTCTTTCGGTGTTGGAGAGCGTTTCCGGTGCGAAATGTTTCTCATATAAATTCATGTTTTTCTTAACGCCCAAGTGTGCAACCAGAGGGCGTCAGCTCACGATTCCGTTTACAGCAATATCTGAGTAATCAAAAACCCGATTGTAAAACTTCTTTCTTCCGTCAGATACTATTGTTTTCCATACCGGTTCCATTAACGTTGAATAGCTTTGATAAATTTAAATTTCGTCAGAACGGATTCAAAAGACGTGCTTATTACACCCGAAAATTCGGTGCCATCTTTCTTGTTTTGTATGGTTTTGCAATAAACACTGACGAAAATGTTTCCCTGTCGATAATGTTAATACAATATGTACCACGAGATGTTGTTCCCGTCAGATTTCGTGTTTCGTGGCGAGTAACGCACAAAGATAGGTCTAGGAATGAGACTGAAAGTGACTTTTCTTTCTCTACCGTTGAGAGGAGATATATCGGGGTCTTTACAGACCAAAATAAACCAAGTGCTTTGCGGTGGTAGGGGGAGAGCAAAATAAAATAGATACCTCACATTTCACTCCTTAACTTGGCATTCTTACCGAATCGATAGAGATTTTTTGTTCAGCGTGATGACTCATAAAATCACAGTTGGAAAAAAAAATTCCTTTCGAGATTACCTGGGAAAGAAACTAGCGAAAGAAGCCGAACACTGAAATCTGGGTTCGAAAGACGCAATTAACTGAAATTCCCTTCACTTCCTATCTGTTCCTGCCGAATAAAATTTCCGCTTTGTGATTAGGTGGACGACATTTGGGTTTGGACCGATATTCTTTTGCTTCGTGAAATTAGAATCCCAGAGCTCCTTTTTTTACAAACACATGACAAGCCAACACATTTTCCAACCTCGCCTACGCCTGAGCTGCTCAAAACAATTTTCCCTAATGAAATATATAAATAAACGAGCTGTTTCCCCGCAGAGCATCTACGCTCTATTGTCTTTATTCCGAAATATGTCTTAAGAACTTATCAGAAATGTCGTTATGTTCACATTTGTGAATCAAATATAATTGCTTGAACAAATCATAAAACTGGTGAAAATGTGATTTAACCCACCGCTTGTCCCCATTTTGAAAATCGCCAATTTGGTGTGCTTCTGCGGAGAGTCCCCCTAAGAACGCCACTCTTCTCGTTTAGAGATGCAAGAGTAAATTTCACAAAATGAAGTTCAAAGATTTATATTTTACAAATTAACAAGATGTTTTTAAAAAAATATAACATTCATCAACTACTGTTTGTGTGTCTATTCAGAACACTTTAATTTGATTATTATTATTATTAATCAAAAACTTCTTTATACACACAATTGAAAATTTCTGAATTTGGGAACACAACAGTGACAGAGTCAAATGATCTTACTCTAGATAAACCTACGTACAATTGTCCATGATCGCTTCGGTCTCTACCGCTTTGGTAATGTTTTTCCTAGAAGAATTCATGTGATTCTGGAATATTGAAGAACATTAGAAATTGAAGCATTAACGGAAATTTAATAACATTACTCTTCCTTAAAATACGGTACTTTCGATTACTGTGCGGTCGACCCTACAACTCGAGAAATTGTTAGACAGCAGGGTTTCAGCCTAACTGCCCAAATTGAGGCTGGATAGGCAGAGATGGTATGTTCGATCTACTGTGATGGTTCTGTCGCTTACATGGAACCAGTGGCCCTAAATTAGGGTCGGGAGACTGCTTACAGACATAGATATTCACGGAAGTCGTTAAAACCGGAAACAAAAAAAAAAAAAAAAAAAAAAAGGAAAACGAAGAAAACCGAACTTTTTGGTGGTACTTTTGAATAAGGTTACAAACCGAAAGGCAAGATTAAGACCGCAGCCATTTTGTTTCAAAACTTATACCTTTACCAGTATTTCGAAATTAATAATAATAAAAATGGGAAAAAACATAAATCCGAAAACCGCCTTTTTATACAGTAAAGAAAAAATAAAGGAGAAAATAATTCGACTAGCTCTGCAATCTGAAATAATTTCTCAACAGCTAAATAAAAAAAAGAGAAGGGGGGGGGGGGAGAAAAAACGTTTGCATGTGCGTGAAAAGAACAACGATTACCCGAGCAATAATTTGTTAAGGTTCTGCTTTATGGAATGTTCTTTGAGTTGTTCAAAACTAGCAGATTGTGTTTCACTATTGCTGGGAGGAGCGGAATCGAAGAAAGAATCTTGTCATTAATAAACGCTCTGTGTACTAGATGAGGGTGGGGTGGAGGGCAAAGAAGGAAAACGTTTTTTGGTATGAAAAGCAATAATTACACGAACAGCGGGTTCAATACAAAATTCGCCATTTTTTACTTTCTTTGTGTTTTTCTTGATTTTTTGTTATAACGGAAATGTACAAAATACCTTCTCTTTGATAAATGTTTAGTGCATTAAAGTAATAAACCAAAGAAAATGGAAATGAACACATTACTCACCCAATACAATCTAAAATATATGATATACCCACACTTTTAGAAAGGGGGGCGGGTGAACAACGATGATTTATTAAAAAAAAATGTTCCTCTGGAAAATATTTAGATGCCTGAGCACTGTAAGAGGCGAGTTCTGACTATTGATGATCACTCATGGTGCACTCCCAAATATCAAATCCAGAGATGGAAACGGGTCACGGGCCAGCGGGTCGACAATTCCTTTCGGGTCAAACGGGTGGGGTCAAGGCATTCCTGACCCGATTTCAACCAGGTTTTATTTTTGTTATATTTCTGAAAAGAAAAAAAAAACTCAAAGAAAAATGCGTACTGTGGAATTTTGTGCTCCATACTGGTATCAGCGGAGTGAAAAATGATTTTTCATAAAAAAATATTGCCGTCTCTTTCTTAAAGCAAAGATTTCCACCGACGGACGACACGACGTCATATCGTAAAACGATAATTCCTTTGAATTTGTTGCCAGTGCAATTGTTTGGAGAAAGAGATGGGCAAACGTGTGCCGCCTGCTTCTCCGGTGATTCATTCTCTTACACCCCCGCGTGTCACATTGTACGTTACTTTTCACATCGCATCTTTTGCACTGAGCATTCAGAGGTTTTCGTTTGACGTGCTAACATTCCGTTCCCGTTGCATGTCGTGTCGGAATCAATGCCTTATTTGTTAATATGGATGAATTTAATATTAAGGAGACTGAATGAGGCGTCGAGGCCAACAAATACGTGCTTGTTGAAAACAAAAAGGGAAAGAGTGAATTCTGGAAGTTGTTTCGTCTAATGAAGGAACCAGAATATGTCTCACAGCATCACCAATTTTCACAAGCTGGTGACGAGTTGAAAGTTTCCAAAATGTGAATGTTGATTTCATGAGTGTTCCTTCCATCTGAGGGGCAATGATGAAATCAACATTCAGATTTTGGTAGCTTTCAAGTCATTAGAGAAGCTTGTAGAAATTGGTGTTGCTGTGAAACATATTCTGAAGCTTGCTTTGTTTTCAAGAAACCGGCAAATACCGAAATTAAACATTCAAGAAGTTAAATAAATCAAAAATGTTGACTGCAGCGCCGTCAAAACTAAGTGGGACAGCCTTAACATTTGCGCGGAGAGACTTTTGAAAACATTTGTAAAACAGTTAGGTTATGTTTTGCAAATGAAGGGCGACAATCTTAACACTTTCTGTAAGTAGGTAAGTGAGTAAATTATACAACGAGGAGCCATTACATTATGACCACCTACCTAATAAGCTGTAGGACCCCCCCTTCAGCCCTTAAAACACCGGCCACTCGGCGAGGCATCGATTTGAGGTGGCGGCGATAGGTATCCTGGGGTATCTGGTACCATAATGTCAACAGTAGGTCCTCCAGTTCCCAGACATTTGCGAGTGGTGGTGATTTAGCGCGAACCCGCTTTTCCAAGTCGAACCACAAATGTTCGATTGGGTTCAAGTCAGGTGAATTTGGAGGCCAGGGCATTAACAGAAAGTCACCAGCATGCTCATCCAACCTCTCCTTGACGATTCTGGAAGTGTGGCATGGAGCATTATCATGTTGGTAATGGCCATCACTAGCAGAGAACACAGTTGCCATGAATGGGTGAACTTGGTCCGCAACGATGTTCAGATACCTGACAGCTGTAAGTTAGTTAGTTAGTTAATTGATTGATTTTAGTGGCGCAAGGGCCAGGCTTGGCCAAAGAGCGCCAGACAAAGAACTATCACCTAAAGATTTTTAAAAGCGTGGAAAATGATTAAGAGCAGACAGGCCCGGCAAAAGTTAGAAAAGAGGATGATGAAAGCTGCGAAGACAAGTTAGTTAACCAGGCCCATATACAAATCTATCAATTCACTATTATAACTATTATAACTTTTTATTTTTTTTTATTTTATTTAAATAAGTTTTAAAACGTCAATCTGCCTTAAAAAGGAAACCACCGCGAAAGTGTCGCAGTGGCCGACCAAAAGCCCCTGAAGCGTAGGGATTATGCTATTGGGATAATAGGGCGGCCTAAAATGCCCCCAAAAAACATCGCCCACAGCATAACACCACCGCCGCCGGCCTGTTTTCGCCCAACAGTGTACCCAGGTGCCATATGCTTCGCTGGTAATCGACGTATCCGCGCTCGGCCGTCTACGTAATGCACCAGGAATCTTGATTCGTCAGACCAAGCCACTTTCTTCCAATCATCCACGGTCCAATCTCGATGCTCTTGGGCCCATTTCATGCGTTGCTGGCGATGGCGTACAATGAGCATGGCGACCCGGCTGAGTCTTCGGCTACGCAGGCCCACGCGCAGAAAGTTGCGATAAACTGCGTGCTGTGACACATTGCCCTGATCACCAATCTTGTATCTGCGCGTGATTTGCCGCACTGTGCCACTGCGGTCGCTGTGTACAATGCGCGGCAGTCTCCCCTCTGGCATCAACGAGATGCGGACGATGCACGGCTGGACGACGATTCGTAGTTTGGCGATCTGTGCACCACTTTTGATAGGTACTCACTGCAGCGGCACAAGTGAACAACCAACAAAGCCGCATCGTTTCCGAGATCGTAGTTCCGAGGCACCGTGCCATCACAATTTGTTCTTTATCGAACTCCGATAAATCGGCAGCTTTTCCCATTCGGGTCTCCGAACACTCTACTAACCGAAAGCCGGTCCTCGGGTTGTATACATACTGCTCTGTGAGCTTCACCTGCGCCACCGTTCGGTGTCCATGCGCGCGCTCATTTCTCTAGGCTCCGGGGTGGTCATAATGGAATCTCGCTCATCGCTGTACATTCTATGCGCGCGCACGCGCACGCGCACGCACACACACACACACACAATTATGTATAATGTAAAATTGAATTTCGAATTTATAGTTCAAAGCAGATTTGTCGAGGTCAGGTCTGGGTCTGCTACGGATCCAGGTTCAAAAAGTTTGACCCGTTTCGTTCTGGATGAAATCTGGAATCTCCTCTACCTAACCGCTTATACATAGGATCTGGTATCGAAGTAGTACGTAAGAGTTCGCATTTATGTAGTTCGATCAGACAGACCCCCTCTCTCCTCTTTTAACGTATGTTTATTATAATTATTATTAATGAGTTCTTGGCGATCTTCTTGCTTTCGCTAACAAGCTGTCCGATCAACTTTTAAAACCAGGAGACATTTTCGCCTCTCCTTTTTCTTCTCATTTTCCTCCATACCCCACAGGCTTGGTTTTTATATATTTTTTTTTTTCGCTTCTAAATACCAAAGGCACGCAGTTCTTCTCGGAAGACTCCACAGTATCTGTCATTTTCTTGTAGGACTTCCGTCCACTGTGAGTAAAGTTTTAGGTCCCAGCCACCTACAGCGAGATCGCCTTTTGGGCAGGACACAGAAACGGAAGGATTGAGAGCAAGTCTAGCGACT
The DNA here is from genome assembly GCA_039090855.1 of Macrothele yani. Taxonomy (NCBI): domain Eukaryota; kingdom Metazoa; phylum Arthropoda; class Arachnida; order Araneae; family Macrothelidae; genus Macrothele; species Macrothele yani. The sequence continues at coordinate 30,084,161 of CM077003.1, forward strand.
TTGACAGAACAGTTTGTAGTGAGATTAGAGTTCAGTAGTTGGCGCCACCGTACAAGTACGATGTTGCTCACAGAGGGGTGAGAGAATTTCAGGGGGGGGCATAGGAAAGGATACCCATTTAACCAGTGGGTCCAACCTAGGGGGCCGTCACTTAATGTGCTCGTCCGATGCACGCACGGCGGATATTCAGCGATTGTTAGTAAATCACACCATCTCTGAAAGATCAGCCCAAGCTCGAACCTGAGGACCTTGCATTGATAGTCTGACTCGCTAACCACTAAGCCATCCGCGGCTCTCGGAGGACTCCACCAGTCACGGAAACTAATTTGTATCACTTCACCAGTTCATTGCCTCTCTCGAAAAACAAAGCCACGCAGCCTGCTTTCGACGGTGAATATATCGAAAACTCCTTCCCTGTGTCAGACAATATCGCATCGTTACAACGCTTGTTGCAACCTAGTTGTTAGCTGGCAAAAATTGCTGCCCTTTAACAGAAATATTAAGCGTAAAGGATATCCGATAGTCATCATTTCCGGCTTGGCATAAACCAAAGCCATTAAGGTGAATATACACAATGTCCTAATAGATTGTTTTAGTGCAGAGTTACCACCGGACCTTCAAGTCTTAAGAATTCCTCTTGTAAATAGTTCCTTCCACCCAGTATATGAGACAAAGCTATATGAATATCATGAAATAACCAAAACTTCAATATGCACATGCAGTATGTATTTGGTAGACTGATTTATTGGTCCTTACACCTGCAATGTTCGTTTTTATTTTAAGCTAGAACAGCTAAAAATTCTGCACGAGTTTCTACTGAGAAAAAACAATTATAATTATATACACTGGTTTCCATAAATTAAGCAACAAATAGAAAATCGCGATAATAGGGCGAAATATATGTAGTTCAAATTGCACGAAATCTGCATATGTTACGGGCGAAGGCCATACAGGATCCATGTACGGAAGGTAAATAAGTGGCGCTGGCGGCGCTTTATGCAAATGCGCAATAGCTTAAAACCAGCTGTTTCGGAGGGCAATACCTTAAAACCAGCTGTGTCGTCCAATTCATGTGCGGGGGACCGCGGATGGCTTAGTGGGCAACGTTCGTGACTGCCACGGAAAGGGCCTCAGGTTCGATCCCAGACAGGTACAAACGCTCGATCAACTAAATATCCGCCGTGCGTCGGATGGGCACGTTAAGCCGTCGGACCCCGGGTACTGGCTCTCCGGTAATAAATAAAGGCGTCTTCCTCCCACTTTCTACTTCGCTTCCGTGTGACTTTCCTATCGGGCGCTCTAGCTCAAATCTTCTAGTTTCCTATTTCTAAGGGTTGTTTAAGACCTGGGGTCAGACACTCCCTTGCTAAAATCCTCTACATATGATCATCATAATTCATGTGCGGCAGTGAATGACAAGATTTCGAGATAGCGATTTCGTTAACAAGGCTTCGAGACGTCACTGACCAGCAGAGTTACGCTACAGAGCGATAGGCAGACTCGAAGCAGTGCAACGGCATGCGGACGTCGCAAGATGGCTCAACGGCGATCGTTCTGTGGTCAGCAGGGTGTGGCAGCAGTTCCAAGCCACGGGTGCAGCGTCCCGAAGGTACAACAAAGGGAGGCCAAGGGCGACGACCACCGCGGATGACTGGTATTTGCGGCTTTCGGCACGGCAGAACAGGACGACTATACCGACTCATCTCAGTTCTGTGCTTCCGGCAGCCACCGGACGGACGGTATCAGAAGGTTACAGGCAGGAGGACTGTATGCTTGGCAACCGGTATTATGCGTGTCTCTCACACCCCAGCTACTGGAAGGAACGTTTCGACTGAACACAGATGCATGTGAACTGGACTCAAATTCAGTGGAGGTCCGTTCTGTTCACTGATGAGTCGCGATACGGTTTACAGAGTGATTCTCGTTGAGCTTACATCTGGAAAGAGGTCAGTACTATCTATCTTCTCTCTAATATCCCGGAAAAAGACACCTATGGTGGTGGTAGTGCTGTAATGTAGGCACGCATACAGTGAGGCGGCCGTGTCGACCTCTATATGTTGCCGCATGGAAACCTCAGTGCTCAGAGGTGCAGAGGCGACATCCTAGACCCTATTGTTCGTCCGTATGCTGCCGCAATTGGCGATACATTTGTACTGCAGTAGGATAACGCTCACCCGCACACAGCTCGCCTCGTGCCCGGTACCTAGAACAGGAGACTACAGTCCGTATGGAGTAGTTAGCACTTTCTCCCGATCTGAATCCCATTGAACATGTCTGCGATGCTCTCGGGAGACGTGGCTCCGCACTACTTTGCTCGAGCAATGGACACAGTTACCCACGGAACTGCTCGACTACATAATTAACAGCATGGAACATTGCTGTCGGGCCTGTATTACTGTTCGGGGTAACTACACTCCGTAGTGAAGTACCTTTTCCTAATATTTCATTTTGATACCTCTATTTCTGTATTTTCGGATTCGCATCACTCTTACTAAATGTAAATGCTTTGTATCACACGTTCTTAGTTGTTTTTTTTTTTTGTTTTTGTTGCATTAGGTCTGATAAAGCTACCACCAAATTTCAACAGAATCGTTGTATACTTCGAGTTATCACGGTTTTTCCATTTGTTGTTTGATTTATGGAAACCAGTGTATTATATTTAGTATAAATCAGTGATCCTCAAATCTGTGTTACTCTGCTGATATTTCCTTCAGATATATATATATGTAGCAATAGAGTCAACCACACATAAATTACAATCCAAATACAAAACCCCCAAAATACCACCCCTAAAATCCTAAAATGAACCAAATTTATTCCAAAAAACAAGAGGACCAAAACAAGATAAATACAAACATATAATTAAAGTGCACCGGAACACCAGACCACTCTTCAGGGAAAGACATCTGGTGCCCCGGGTCAATGTTACACGTTTGTATGCATCTTGCTGTTTCATAAATATCTTTTTTTTTTTTTTTTGAATTTTCAATTAATCAATTTACTAATTTAACATTCTCACAACTTACGAATGTAGTACTTCTTGCAGTCATTTCATGTTTTTGAAGTTTAACGTTCGTCATGATCTCAAAGGGAAATGAAAGTCATCCAGGGACGAACGACACTTTTTAAACGAAACTAAAATACTTCCCATTTCGATAGAGAAACACTGGTACTACGCCGTTGCACATTTGTTGTTCTGCTTCGAACTTTTAACGACTTCCAAATCATGATCTAATGCAATTATGAATCGTAAGCCTTCCTAATTTACGGCCCCTGATTGCAGGAGAGAGACAGAACCAGAGCCATACGGTAAATGGCTATGGTTCTGTAAATTAATACATTCAAAAATGGCGGCGTGCATATTCGCATAACGTATACAACGTACACCGACAGAGTTTTGTTGATATAAAATGATAAATTAGCGATCGTTTTTCATCTGTTGGGGGTTTAGAAGTTGATACACGTTCTTTACATGTCCAATAATCTGTCTGATAGTTCGATACAAAACGCTTTCGTTCCATATCATAAACGTAAGAATTGAATTCATCCTAGTCCGAAACACAGCAGCACCATACATTTTAGTCTTCTTTTAGACTAAAAAGAGTTGATGTGTTTTAACTTTTGTAGAGAAACTTCAAAGTTTCTGAAATTTCAATACCACACAACTACACAATGTAATTAAAAAAAAAATACTTGTGATAAACATAGATTTAGCAAGCACTGATAAAATCATAAACGCAATGTATTCCTACGATGATTAGGGTAAACAATCGGCCAACAACTCCTGTACGCCCCCTGGCGAGCTATGACATTAACGTTCTATTTTTCTAACTGCTAACTCTATGGGGAGTTGTATCACCTGAATATTACACACCGTACCCACTACGGCGGATTTTTAATTTCCAGAAGAGCTGAGGAGCTAAATTAGGTCTCTAATAACAAGCCAGCCGAGGGAGCAAGAGCGCAGAAATTGTTGGAAAGTCTATGAATAGGGCAAGACTTTCCCTCAATCCCGTGGCCAAGTCGTTCGAGGCATCAGCTTCTGATCACTCGTCCGAGATTATCCGGGGTTTGAACGCCGCATGGGACACGGGTGGTGGTGATCTTGTGTGATAACACTGACTCTGTCACTTTCCTAGAAACAGTGACCCCAAATCATGGACGGGTGATTGGATCGCGGATGGTCTAGTGGTCAACGTCCGTGACTGCCACGGAGGAACCTCAGGTTCGATTACAGCAGGTACAAACGTTCGAACCACTAAATATCTGCCGTGCGTCGGATGGGCACGTTAAGCCGTCGGACTCAGAATACTGGTCCCCCAGTAATGAACAAGGGCGTTTTCTTCCCCCTTTCTATCTCGCTTTCGTGTCACTTTCTTATCGGGCACTCTAGCCCAAATCTACTAGCTCCTTATTTCTAAGGGTTGTTTAAGAACTGGAGTCAGATACTCCCTTCCTGAAATCCTCTACATATGATCTGATCAGATCTGGACGGGTAATTGCTCATAACCTTAAAACCAGTCGTTAAACCCAGAAACAAAAAGAACAGAAATAGAAAAAGAACAAAGCAATAATTTTAAGGTTCAGCTTGCTACGTTTTCAAGAACACAAAAGTCACTCTTTGTCGCAATTTCCTTATGAGTATGAAATAAAACTCACCAACCAAGAAGTGTTTTTGCGATGTGACAAAGGATATGAAGCACTATTTCTCAACGAAATCACCGTGATAATTCAGACATCTGTCGAATCGCAAGACCAGCTTGTCCATCCCGGATTGACAGAATTCATGTTTCTGCTGATGTAGCTAATTTGTTGCAGCTCATAGCCCACTGGAAAGAGGAGGCCCTGAAACTAACGGTTGGCATGTGACCAAAATGGTCTCAGTTTTGTGTGTCCAAGTTGTGAATATAGTTATTATTTTTGTGAATAAAGTCTCTTAAAAACCCTTATTGCATTATGTTTTCCATTCAAAACTGCTTTATTCTTGTGCCAATTTTGTGAAAAAAAGTAAGTGGGTATAATATTAAATTTTGCGTAGGGTTTAGATTACTATATCTATGGCACTTATAAATATAATTTGCTTGCAGTAGTAAAAAAAAAATAACTTCAAGTAATAAGCTGAAAACTGAGACTAAGTTGATTTGATCACATGACTTTTCGTTTCAGGGCCTGTTCTTTCTAGTGGGCTATGGTTGCAGCTACTTTGACGTCATCGTCACAGGTGAAGAGAGTACCAGACAGGTGCTGTTTCAGGGCAGGAAAGAAGTGAAAGTCACAGTCCGGTCTGCAGGCCACACATACCACCGGAATTTGTGGAACAAGTGCTGCGTGGTGTTGGCGGTGTGCGGCCTCGCGTTATCGTGAAGGAGAAAGATACTTTCCCTCAGCAGACCTGGTCCTTTTCGTCGGATGCTCTCGTGCAATTCTTTCGGCGTGGCACAGTACCAATCAGCGTAGATGCTTCAAGAAGTCACCAAAAGCACACCCCAGGAATCCGAGAAAACGGATGCCATTATCTTTCCAGTAGACGGTGTAACTTTAAACTTCCAGCGGTGAAGCAGCGAGTTTCCATTGCATGGAAGCGAAGTGGTGGAGTCACGTCTCGTCCCCAGTCACATTACGGTCGAGAAAGATGTCTGTCGTCAGCGTAACGGTGCAGAAACGTCAAACATGCCATCATTCGCGCAGCTTTGTGATCGATGGACAATGAAAGTGGCACCTATCTGGCATTAACCTTGGAGTACTGCAAAACATTCACCACAAAATGTTCAAGAACGCCATAGCTCAATCCCAGCTCGGACGCAATATGGCGCAAAGTTAATCATTTCGTCAGCACGTGCAGTAGATCTCCGTCACTGACGAACTCGAACGTCCACTGTTTGTGCAATGTCGGTTCCCCACATCATCACTGACGGATTGAAACGAACGGCGCCATTTCGCCACGTGTTGTCGAGACATCACGTTGTCACCATAAAATATCGTGAAGCTGTCAATGAATTTCGAGAACGGGCACGTTCTTGGCCCATAAAAACCTTATCACTGCTCCCACTTTAACCTGAGAAAACATTTTCAACCGCGTCGCTATTTCGAAATGTCACTGCGCATCTCACGCTGGGCACAGGAGTTCACACAGGCGCACTAGTGCCATTTCTCGAATGTACATGCCATCTATGCCACTCGTACGACATCAAGTATTTATTTTACAGCATGTGCAACCTTCTTTCCTGATCTACTTACGAATCATGATATTGGAGGGAGATGGGGGCAATACCGGGCGCGCGCGCGCACACACGCGCACGCACACGCACGCACACACACACACTGGATTCCATAAATTAAGGAAAAATCGGGATAATTTAAAAAGTACTGATTCCATGTATATATATACATGGTTGAGTCACATTACAGTGACCACCAGCTAATAACCAGAGTAACGGCCGTGTGCAGCGCGGACAGCACCTAGAAGGGCTGGGAATGTCTATATATAAGGTGCTGGAAGGTGTTAACAGGTATGTGTAGCCATGCTGCCTGCAGTACATCTGACAGCTACTGGAGGGTAAGTGGTGGAGGATCCATAGAGCGAACAACACGATCGAGGTGATCCCACAGATGCTCGACTGTGTTTAGGTCTGGGGAATTAGAGAACGAAGAGAGTACTTTGAAAACTTCATTTCTTTCCAACCACTCTCAGACATTTCTACCTGTGTGACAAGCCGCACTGTTGTGCTGGAAGATCCTATCCGTCCTAGGGTAGACAATCAGCATGTATGGGTGTACGACCCCCGCAAGAAAAAAGAGAGAGAAAGAAAGAACTATGTATTATTATAAGCATCGAATTCAGGTAATAAAATGCCCTTGTACGTGGTCTGCAAGGATGGATTCATAACAAATTCGGTTCACAGTGCCGTTCTCAAGTATGAGTGGACCCAGAGAATGGCCACAAAAGTATTCCCCAGACGATACCGCTGTGCCCACCAGCTTCTGTTCTTCCAGCAATCGTTGAAAAGTGTTTATTCTCCGATGTTTCTCGCCTTATACGCCAACGTTAATCCGTTCGATGAAGCAGAAAACATGACTCATCGGCAATCCTTTGCCAATCAGCGGAGGTCCAATTCCGATACTGCCGTGCAAAATGTAAGCCTTTTCTGCCGATGCACCTTCGTTAGCATAGGTGCAGTGGAGCCAGAAACGCAGCAAGGTTCGCTGAACTGTCGTTTCAAACGCAATTCCGGTAGACCCTGGTTTATTCGGCCAGCGAGTTGCTCCACTGTAGCGTGTCGATCGGCACTCACGCACCTTCGAAGATGACGTTCTCCCCTCACATCAATGGCACCTGGTGCTCTGGAGTCTCCACGTCGCTTATTTGCAATGGTGCCTTTTCTCCAATCTCGATACAGTTTAACCGCAGCAGCACACGAACAGCTCACAAACCGCGCTGTTTCATAAATACTGCCATCCTTGGCCCGAAACCCGATAATAATCCATTTTTGCAAATCTGATAAATCGCTCCTTTTATCCATGACAGCAACGAGGGATGTTTTCAGAAGGTCTAACAGCACACCTGATATACCCTCCAAGCCAGCTCACGACACGTGCCTTCATTCATCGGCTACGCGCTGTTGACGTCAAAAGTAGGAGGTAATTACAATGTGACTCGACTGTGTATATATACAATGAGTGGCCACTTTATTATGACCCCCCTCTCAGTACTTCGTTGGGCCACCTTTTGCCTTTAATACTGCGTCGATTCTTCGTGGCATGGACTCCACGAGATGTTGATAGGTGGTTTGTAGAATCTAAGACCATGCTTGGTGAATAGCACTTTCCAGGAGTATGGGATTGCAGGGTTGTGGATCCAGCTGTATGATGGCTCGTTCAACTTCATCCCACAAATTCTCAATGGGGTTGATATCTGAAGATTGTGGGAGCCATCTAAGCAAAGTAAACTCACTAGCATGTTCCTGAAACCAATCCTGTACAATACGAGCACTATGGCAGGACGCATTATCTTGTTGAAAGTAGCCATCGCCATTGGGAATTGGGATAAATCATCCACATGACACGATGCACTTGGTCTGAAACAATGTTTAGATATGATGTACCAGTCAGACGTTGATCAACACGAATTAAAGGGCCCAAAGCATGCCAGGAAAACATTCGCCAAAACATAACGTTGCGTCCACCAGCTTGAAGGGTTGTAGCAATGCATTTGGGGTCCATGATTTCGTGCTGTTTCCGCCAAATCCTCACTCTGCCATCGGCATGGTGCAACTGAAAACGTGATTCATCGGACCACATAATTTGTTTCCAATTATCGACTGTCCAATCTTTGTGCTCCTGTGCGGACTGGAGACGTTTTCTCTTATTAACTGCAGACAGCAAAGGTGTTCGAACAGGTCTTCGGCTGCCATATCCCATCCGATGCAGTGTACGGCGAACAGTGCGCGCAGAGATCATTTGAGGGGATCCTTGATTAAGTTGGTCTGTAATTTGCTGCACTGTTGCCCTTCTGTTGTCTGTTACCAGTCTGGACACTCTCCGTTCCGCCCGAGCAGTCACTAGTCGATGACGACCACACGTTGCACGTAGAGACCCAGTTTTTTTGGCTGACAGCCCAGTCTTTAAACACTTTAACAACAGCTGCTCTGGAACATTTCACGAATGCGGCGGTTTCGGTGATACTCGCTCCATGGCTCTGAGCTCCTACAATCATCCCACGTTGAAAATCCGTCAAATCGCATTTTTTACCCATCTCGTCACCCAAAAATCCCTTCTACTACTGTCGCAAGCACTAGCCTCGCCCTCTGGCGGCGACAGCGTGCAGCCATAGCTTATTTGCTTAAAACTGTCAGGTGGTCATAATAAAGTGGCCACTCAGTGTATATATATATATATGAGCTTAGGGGTGTAAAACCTCTGCATGATAGCAGTCTTCGTGTTCTTTCGCGGCTGCACTTTCTCTCCAGGATAAACATCTCATTCGCGGAAGTGATAAATAAGTAAATACACTTTTGTTTCTAAAGTTACGGGCATGTGTGCCCCCCACCCTCCCTAACTTCAGAAAATAAAAATACTGGGGTAAGCCTAAGATGGAGATGCAAATATGAATGGAGGCTTACTGGTTTTAACTCTTCAACGTCGGAATCACTACGAAGTTCAAAGGGAAAAAAACAGAGAGCTTCATAGACACACCCACATTGTTAAATTCACCTTCTAGACCTGGCAACAATTCATTTTTGTGAGGAAGTAAAACCACAGCAAAATGCCATCACTGTAGATAAGTCATTACATAACATTATTCATGGATCAGTAAAAAAGATTTATAATATTTAAAAGAATTTGTAATAAAAGAGAGATCTTTATTTTCAGAAAACTCAGCATCTCGTCAAAAATACGCTGAATTCTTCATCGTTCATTATCAGCAATAATCAAAGAGTAATGCATAACGAAAAACGCTTGTTATGAACTTAAAATGATCCAAATTTTGTAAAGTTTCCAAGATCTGCCTTCCCCCAAAAGAAAAACACCAGTATACATTTCCGTATCCCCCCCAATTTTTAGTCACGCTCCGCCTTTGATAGAGAATGACATTTTCTCCATATTAACCATAACTTTAGACGACGCATTTTACATTACATCACGGTGTGTAGGCATGATGTTACAAAGCAGTAATTGCTAAAAAGAAATTGATCTACGAAGATTAAAGTCTCACTATATTATTGCACGGCGTGTACTCGAAGTTCAACGAAGAAAGATTTGTTATACAACAGGCTGCCAAGCGACAAAACCGTAACCGCATTACCTAAATTGATATGGCAATGCCGAGGATGAAATATATGCCGAAACCCAACGCAGGTCGCCTAAAAATGCCATCAATCAAAATCTTTCGAGAAACATTAACCCTTTTTCTTCATAAATATTCACGACGAGGGCCGACGACGATAGTTATTTCAGTGCGAGAGGCTCATGTGTCGCATCTTGAGGCCCCGATATTTTCCGCAGCGAGATCGAAAATAAATGGACACCCAGAAATGCGCCATTTATCAAAAGCACTCAAACTTGAGGCCATTTAAACCGTAATCTTACACATCAAACATAAAGATGGCTCGAAGGTGCACTTAGGATGAGAGATTTAAATGAATCAGAGAGCCAATATATCATAAACTATGGAATGGACGTTTAATAGGAAATGAGGTTACGTTTTCTCTGGGCATTTTTCGAAGCTTTGATGTCAAAATCGATCATAAAATACCGTGTAATCATTTAAGAAGCTAAAGAAAGAAATAAGTTTTATCCTATTTAACAACACAGAATGTACAGGTATACGTAATACCCATGATGTTACACTGAATGGATAAATTATTATATACACCCCTATAACAATATGAAAAGCAGGAGTACAGAGGGAAAGTCGAAAATTTGGCAATATTTGGATCACTTTATGTCTTCATACGTACCTTTACGACGAAAGCTGATCAGCATTCAAATTGTAGGCCATCGTGTTGCACCGCCTTTTACAGGTCTGCACGGGGCCTTATTTGGTAAACCCGGCCAGGCAGCGTGTTTCACTAGTAAATGTACGGAATTGCGATTAAGGCCATTTCCGCACGCGATTGGTTCAAAGCTACTTTGGCGATTGCGAGTAGGTGGGGCCTATGAGGAGAGTCATGTGACGGAGACATGTAGGCTTTGCTACACTCGCCATAAGAAAATAATGTTAGTTAGGGAGTTTTCATTGCGACAATGGTTACCTTCAGCTGTTTTACACGTACAGTCGAAATGCGACAGGAGGTAAATAGAGAGTTATTGATAGGGGAACTTTTAAGTTTTTTTATGAACATGACTTCATGGATTTGTGACGTATCTTCCGAAGTACCTTCACTCAATATAGTTCTCACAGGGCCGAGAGATGTCAGCACGTCAGCGCTCACTCCTCCTTTAGCTCAGGAACAGTGGCGTAGCCAGAAATTTCTTAAGGGCGGAGGGAGTCCATGGGTTTGGTTCATTGGTGAAAGCCCCATATATACACATATATCGCTTTAAATTCATACTTAGGGCCGCGGGTGGACTAGTGGTCAGTGTTCGCAACTGCCATGAAGATAACCTCAGGTTCGATCCTGGACAGGTACGAACGCTCGAACCACTAAATACCCGCCGTGCGTCGGATGGGCACGTTAAGCCGTCGGACCCCGGGTACTGGCCCCCCGGTAATAAATAAGGGCGTCTTTCTCCCCCTTTCTACCTTGCTTCCGTGTCACTTTCCTATCGGGCACTCTAGCCCAAATCTCCTATAGCTTCCTATTTCTAAAGGTTGTTTAAGACCTGGGGTCAGACACTTTCTTCCTAAAATTCTCTACATATGATCTGAAATTCATACTAAATCTCCCCTCATGGGGGAGGAGTCCGGATCCGAGGACCAACCTCTTGGCTACGCCTTTGCTCAGGAATAGTACTGATGTGTTTTGTATGGAGAAGCCACGAGTTGTTTAACGGTTTTTTTTTATTTTCAGGGAGAAGGTGGGTTGAAATCTGGAACTGAAGGCATTTTTTATGAAGTTTGGAGGGACAAAAATATGAGGAATTTCCTAAATATTAGAAAATATTTATATATATGACAGACCACTTACTACTTTATTAGACATAATATATGGCAAACAACATTCTGGAGTATTTATTCCAACGGAACTGTCATTTCAACAGAACACTGTTTTGAGGTCTTACTTCGCGTCATTAGGTAGTTTTTTTTGTTTTTTTTTTTGCTAATACAAAATAATTATTTTATTTTATTTTTCTAGCTAGACCTCTTCACATTCATGAGGAAAAAACTTGATCGTCAGAATAAATATTTCGGTGTGAAATATTTCACCTGGGGACGAACCCTATTGAAAATGGACGAAATAGGATCAATGGTCAGGACATAAGATTGCGATCCATTCCATCGCCCTTATCCCATATTACTGAAGTGGACGTCAAGTAATTTTGCTTCCTATACTTCCAATGGAAAAACTTCTGTACACATTTTTTTCACAATTAATGCGTTCGTTCCCAAGGATGAAAATTTGAACATCGATTAAAATAGCTTCATTTTATAACTTGGAATACTTAATATTTTCTAAAACATAACCATAATTATGCAATACAACATTTGTTTGTCTACTGACGTCATCAAAGTACAGGTCGCGCCATCTTTTTTCTGGTTCCAACACCACCAAAGGAGAAGTTATTGATTTTTAATATAATTATGGTTACGTTTTAGAAAATATTAAGTATTCCAAGTTATAATATGAAGTTATTTTATTCGATGTTCAAATTTTCATCCTTGGGAACACACTAATTGTGAAGGAAATGTGTACAAAAGTTTTTCCATTGGAAATATAGGAAGCAAAATTACTTGACGTTCACCTTAACGGTTTAGCATAACAGTTTACGGTTTGCGGAAATGCTTTTTGGACCGCTTTTGTTTTCCTTAGTGGTAAATTTAGTAAGTGCTATAAGTTGAAACGACAAAAGTCCGACCTTCCAAAAATAAAGGACAATAAAAAAAAACTCTGAAACTTCGGAATAACAAAAGCCTTATTTGCTTAGTCATGCAATAAAAATTGAAATTTATATGAATTTTCTAGTTTTTATTTCATGTGATAAACTCGGAGATCGGGCTGCAGGGCCTGAGCGCTACTCTGGAAACGAGTGTAGCGAGCCTAGAGGCGCAGCCAGGTATGTGTAAAAAAATATACTGTACATATAAAAAACACAAGAAAGATGACACCGAATTTTCGGGTGTAATGAGCACGTCTTCTGAATCCGTTCTGACGAGAATTAAATTCATCGAAGCTATTCAAAGTCAATAGAACTGGTATGAAAAACAGTAGTATCTGACAGAAGAAAGAAGTTTTTAGATCGGGTTTTTAATTCAGCAGATATTGCTGTAAACGGAATCGTGAGCTTACGCCTTATGGTTGCAGACTTGTGTGTGTTAAGAAAAATTTGAAATTATATGATAAACATTTCGCAACGGAAACGCTCCCAAACGAAGAAAGAGTTTTTCAAATCGGACTCTTAGAAGCAGAGATATCGAAAAATATAACATATGGATCTACGCCCCCTAGCGGGGAAAACATGCATTATTTTAAGAAGAAAGCATTCTCAAAAGTTTTTTTCAATGTGAGACGTATTGCTCCAGCAAAGAATTTTTTCAATCGAGTTTACAGGATCTTAGATTTTGCTGCAAATACATCAGAAGCAAACATTAACACTTACGCCCCCTGGTGGCCAAAGTATCCTATACCAAAAATTAAAAATTTTATACAAAAGATTTCCCATCAGGTGTTGTATCCGCTGAAGAAATGTTTTCAAATCCGAGTTGAAGAAGAGATAACGGGGGAAACGTTATTTACTTTTACGCCCCTTAATACGTATTATGAAAATTACCCCCTCATAATACGTATTATGAACGATAGTCAGAACGTTACATAAGTAAAAAGGTGAATGTGAGCAAGACTGCTGCTCATAAGACGATCATGAAATATCGAGATACAGGGAAATTTAGCGACTGAAAGAGAAGTGGACGTCCAAGGAACACAACCTCACGTGGTGACAATATCATAAGCTGAATAGTTATGTGTTCTCCAAGGAGCTAGTGTAAGAAAATCATGGCCTTTCTACATTCAAAAGGATCTGATATTAATATCAGCAACGTTTCCCGTCGTCTTAGCAAAGATTTTGGATTAAAGTCTCATAAACCTGCACATGCCGCCCTGGTGGCGCAGTGGTCTAAGCGATGGCCTCTGATCATTCGTCCGAAAGGGGTCCGGGTTCGAATCCCGGTGAGGCATGGATGTTGTGTTTGTCTTATGGCACGGGCTCTTTCCCTTCCCTGGAACCAGTGACCCTAAATTAGGGACGGGCGACTGCTTATATCCCATTGAGTTGCTCATGGTGGTTTACGAAGTGTCATCAACCTCCAATCAAAAAAAAAAAACCTGCACATAAACCTAGACTAACCTCTATCATGAAAAAGAAGAGACTCCAGTTTGCGAAGTGTCATCAATCGTGGACTGCTGAAAATCAGAGCCAAGTTCTTTTTCTCGATGAATCAACAGTGCGTCAAGTTGAGTCACGTGAAGCATATGTTCAACGACCAAAAGGCAAAAAGGTTTGATGAAAAATGCACCGTTAGAACCGTGAGACATCCGCCTAGTCAGATGATATGGGGTGCTATGTCAACATCCAGTACTGCTTTATTATCCTTTTTGCAGAAAGGCACTACGATTACTGGTCCTTTTTATGTGGAAATGTTACGTGAGAAGCTGTTAACACAGATGCACAATCTTTATGCATGATGGTGCTCCTTGCCACAGATCAAAGACAGTAAAGGACTCCCTGCAGAGGGAAAACATAACTCTTCTTGACTGGCCCGGTAATAGTCCCGACCTTAACCCCATCGAAAATTTGAGGACCATTTTAAAAGACAAGGTAGCAGGAAAACAGCCATCAAATCCCCAAGCTTTGATTGACGCGATAAAGTACGTGTGTTGCCAAGATATTTCAAGTGACTACTGCAAAACCCTCAATGAGACATCGTATTCTGTCCGTTATGAAAAACAAAGGTGGACACACAAAGTACTGATTTTGGTCTTTTTGTGTTCTAAAGAATGTAATTATTAATGCATGGTGTCATTTTTTCAAATATCTCTGACTAGTAATTAGTTGTTTCTTTGGAAATCTTAATTTTCATTAAACTGATGGGTGGTCTTAAACTTTTGCAAATGACTATTGCTTTCCGCGAAAACGATAAGAAAACAAGAGAAAACCAGCTTAGCAAATATCGATGAATCACATTTATTTGAAAACGCAGGACGAGGAAATAATAAAGTATGATCACAAATAACCACAACACCGTAACGTGGTTTTGGCACATCAGACAACAAAAGCCGAAACGGACAAAAAAAAAAAAAAAAAAAAAGGCCGAAAGCCGCAAATCCACCGTTTCAGCACTTTTCGCACCCGAGGGTCTTACATCCTCCAATCCCTTGGTTTTTCTTTCTTTCTGGCAGCAGAACAAATTACTTGCGCCGCGAATTATATGGTAGGTCTAGAAACGAATTACTTGCAAATATATCGGCCCAGGGGAAGTACTAATAGTATACAACGCCCCTTGTAAGAAAAAGTAAGTTGCAGAACACTGAGCGATAATCAGCCGAAGCACAGAAAAATCCGCTTCGCCGGCTTAATGCCTCTTTTCAATCAAGCAGAAAAACGCTACGACTTAAAAGGAAGAAGACTCGTGGCTCTTTTCTTTACTCACAAATGCTAAATTCTAAAAAATACAAGCAAAAGAAAAAAAGAAAAAAAAGAAGCGAAATCGCAATCAATCAAGGAAAAAAAAAAAAAAAGAAAGAAAGAAAAAGAAAATGGCTCACCACTCACCGGTGTTAAATAAATGTAGGTCAACGAAGAAATTCGTAGCAAGCCGCGAAAGAGAGAAAAATCTTTTAATGCACAAGAACACGGACATAGCAGAACATAAAGAACAGGTGACTATGTGGCTGACTGAGGCTTTGACACACGTAATTCAGATCACTGGCGTCAATAGCTTAGTTTTCAGGAGAGGGCAAACAAAAATTGTTACGCAGCCCCGGTAGCGCAGTAGTCTAAGCGAGGCTTCTGATCATTCGTCCAAGATGGGTCCCGCTTAGAATCCCGGTGAGGCATGGATGTTGTGTTTGTCTTACGGCACTGGCTCTCTCCCTTCCCTGGAACCAGTCTCGTTCAGTTGCTCACAGTGGTCGTTAACAACCAATCAAAAAAAAAAAAAAAAGAAGAAAGAAATTGTCACTAGAACAACATGTATAAACAGTGGCGGATTGGGACAAAAAGGCCCGGGGTGATGCTTACTACTAGAGTGTGTGCTCTCACTCGTATTAGTCCAGGCCCCGCGCGCGTTGTGTGAGAGGGAGAGAGGTTCGCAATAGATGTGAGAACAAGGGTTCTCTTTTGAGCCGGGCGTTCGTGTCCTTAATTCCAATCCCTTGAAATGTTGGCAGAACACCGGAACACGTGGCGACGTCTCACCACGATTCTCGGCGTCCGCTCGCAGTGTAATTCGAGATGGGAGTTTTAATAGGCTGCGGTGTTATTATTTATGCCTTATGCGGCTTTCGCAGTCGTAGATAGTCATTTAATCTGTTCCTGGCATATTTGTCATTTAATTTTACACGGACTTTATGAACTCCTTTGATGTTGCAACGGGGATTAACCCCTTTAACCGGCTGGAACGAGTTAACTCGGGGTTAGCGAAATGCGCTGAAATCAGCTCGAACGAATATATTCGCTGTCTAATAAGGGGGCCAACCGCGTTTCCGAGTGCACCTGCGCATCAGAGAGATTTGTTTTCTCCTTAGCTTTCTTATTCAAAGTGGTCATTTATGGGAATGATTGACACTAATCCTTTCGGAGTGATTACCTGAAAAAAAGGCTTTAATAATAGCTACGATCCTAGTAAGCAGAGAGATGATGCTAGTCGTTTGTTTTGACCCCAGTGGCATGATGCTTATGTCAGAGATACTTGCCCTTTCCCATCATGCCTTGGGTTATAGAGCAGAAAACAAAGGACTAGATGAGAGCTCGTAGCACCAGGATTACGGGGAGCACTGGTGATGGTTGGTCATGACAGGTTTATGGTCAGTACTGTTGAGATCGGAGAGGGGGGGGATTGTTTTACCGTAGCTTTCTTAAAACCCGGCCGTTATGTGAACATTTCTCTTTGGGCAGCACAGAAAGCGTGGGGCATCATTTGTTCTTCGTACATGGACCGCTTAAAGCGTTAAATGATCTTTTAAGCTATGGGAGGAATGCTTTCTCAGTGGGCTTTTCCATTTTGGAACAGATTGGACTGTATTCTTTGGGGATACGGAGGTAAGGGTGGGAGAAGCAGGGGAAAAGAGGGGTAGTCGAGGTTCCGAGCAGTTACATTTCGCACACGAGATGCGAGTGAGACGACGAAATGCAAGGGAGTTAGATAGACGGATACGAGATGAGAGGGAGATGGACTCGATTCGCACCCTAGCATCCCAGGCCAGTTCGCCCCTGTATACAAACACCATATATAATCATATGGAAAAACCTTTTGAGAATACCACATATCTTCTCATATGGAAAAACCTTTTGAGAATACTTTCTTCCTAAAATAATGCATGATTTTCCCACCAGGGAACGTAAAGTCACATCTTATTTTTGTCGATATCTCTGTTTCTAAGAGTCCGGTTTGAAAAATTATTTCTATGTTGGAGAGCGTTTCCGGTGCGAAATGTTTCTCATATAAATTCATGCTTTTCTTAACGCACAGTTCTGCAACCAAAGGGCATAAGCTCACGATTCCGTTTACAGCAATATCCGAGGGATTAAAAACCAGATTAAAAAACTTCTTTCTTCCGTCAGATACTATTTTTTTCCATACCGGTTCCATTGACTTTGAACAACTTTGATAAATTTAGTCAGAACGGATTCAAAAGACGTGCTTATTACACTCGAAAATTCGGTGTCATCTTTCTTGTTAAACCTATCATTAGTTTGCAGCTTAAAAAAAGGAAACCATACAGCAAGGTAAAAGAAATAGAAATTCATTTCTTAACTTCTGGAGAAACCTTTTGAGAATACTTTCTTCCTAAAATAATGAAATTCATGAAATTCATTTCTTAACTTATGGAAAAACCTTTGAGAATACTTTCTTCCTAAAATAATGCATGATTTTCCCACCAGGGAACGTAAAGTCACATCTTATTTTTGTCGATATCTCTGTTTCTAAGAGTCCGGTTTGAAAAATTATTTCTATGTTGGAGAGCGTTTCCGGTGCGAAATGTTTCTCATATAAATTCATGCTTTTCTTAACGCACAGTTCTGCAACCAAAGGGCATAAGCTCACGATTCCGTTTACAGCAATATCCGAGGGATTAAAAACCAGATTGAAAAACTTCTTTCTTCCGTCAGATACTATTTTTTTCCATACCGGTTCCATTGACTTTGAACAACTTTGATAAATTTAGTCAGAACGGATTCAAAAGACGTGCTTATTACACTCGAAAATTCGGTGTCATCTTTCTTGTTAAACCTATCATTAGTTTGCAGCTTAAAAAAGGAAACCATACAGCAAGGTAAAAGAAATAGAAATTCATTTCTTAACTTCTGACAAATTAGAAAAAAAAAAAACTTACTGTCCATCCGGGCCAGTAGAATCAATAGTCCAGTAGTCCGACGGAAGTTTTACTGGCGAATGGCCAGCGGACCACTGGGTAATTCGAACGCTGGTCAGGATGGATAAATTTTGGAGCAGTAAAAATACGCCTCGATTTGTATTTTCCGAAGTAATTTTCGTTGTTGTTGGTACCGATTTTAGATATATCAGATGCTATTGTCACGATCTCAAAACACATGTTAGGCAAAACATGGTGAGAAATTGAATACCGATTTTACTTGAGGCGCTCTAGGCTACGAACGGCGTATGTGTGGGGGAGAACCAGTGGCGTAGCCAGATGGGGGGGGTCGGGGTTTGAACCCCTCCCTTGAGTGGAGACTGATCACGAATTTAAAGCGATATATACGTGTATACGAGGCTTTCACCAATGAACCAAACCCACGAACACCCCCTCCTCCCCTTAAGAAATTTCTGGCTACGCCATTGGGGTGAACTAACAATGTAGAACGAGAGAAAAAAATAGTAGTTTACATACATCATGTCACAAACTGCTTGTTTGTACCCATCATAGCTTTTTAAATAAACATTTTCTTAATGAGGAAAAAACTACTTCCAACCTGCATAAGCAAGGCATAGTATTTAAAAGCGAGCCCTGGCGCAGCAAATAAATATCGCTGACGATCGCAAAACGTCCTGATCCCAAACAAAAATTCTATCTTGACTTCTGAGCATGCGAAATGCGGGCGGAATAAGAAATCGGCTGGCGAAAGAAATAAGCAAGCTGATTTTAACCTCACCTACAACAAAAAAAAAAAAAAATCGCACACGCAGGAAACATACTGCGCATACTAAGTGATAAGTTGTAATTTTATTTGAACCACCCGTCTGTGACACATCGTCCAATTTACAACAGGCGTATTACTTTTCCCATCGAATGTCATTTTTCGATAATACGACAAAAATCATCTGTTCGCCAGCCACGTACATTTCGCACGTGCAGAGCTGAATTATTTACGAGGATATATCAACGAGTAGCTACATAATTCGTATGACAAAATCGTACCAAGCGCGGAGTTTCCGTACATAAAATTTTCTGCAATTCAAGCTCTGTCCTAGAGCTCTGAAACAATAAAAAGCACACATAATATACGAACGCACTTATACCTCAGAAGAGGAAGCCACAACTCGTGTTACTCCTGTTTTACACGACGCTTTACGAACAACGCGCAGACGTGAATACACAAATTTTATACGACTAACACCTCTTTGTCCGGAAAAATTCTCCGAATGTGTGTCACGGGAACGCAACTTAATACCCGTAGCACTCGTAAGGCAGCAACGCGTTATACAACAGCCGGAGTTTCTTTACAGTTTAAAAGAAATGCAAGTCTCAGGTTGTCCAAGACGACAATACAGCTGAGTGTTCGTATGGCAAAACCGCTTTCTGAAATTTTTAACCATCAAACTACTTGAATTTTTGGAATGCTAGCATTAGAGAAAGGCCAGATCCAGGGATGTTATCAATTTTAATCAAACGTTCTCTGCCATTTCATGCAAAGAACTCAGTTCTTCCTTTAGAGCAGAGGTGTTCAACCCGTGAAGTATTTTTTAACGGCCAGAGAGACGTTGTCCATAAAGGATATTCTACAATGGAAGAAAATACATTTCCGGAATGGATATAAACACACACACACACACACACACACACACACACACACACACACACACACACACACACACACACACACACACACACCAGGGATGGAAACGGGTCACGGGTCGACAATTTCTTGCAGGTCAAACGGGTCGAGTCAAGGTGTTTCTGACCAGAGTTCGACCCGGCTTTATCTCCGTTTTATTTAAAAAAAAAAAAAATTCAAACAACCCTTCAGAAGTAGTATTTGAAATAATACTTCAGAGCTGCAGAGTATGATCCAAGAGCATGCTGATTAGGGTAAAGAAATGAGATTAAAAATGAACTTTCAGAAGATAAAACTGATGTACAATGAATGCTTTTACAAGGAATGAATATTTTTCAATTGATGGGGAAAAGCTGGAGATAACCAATTCCTACATTTACCTTGGACAGCAGATATCAAGCGAGGGTCACGTTGATGAAGAAATGAATCGACGTATAAAACTTGGTTGGAGAGGTTTCGGAAGAAACAGTACAACTTTTAAAAGCAACGTGCCATTATGTCTTAAAAGAAAAATGTTTAATCAATGCATCTTTCCGTACGGAGCAGAGACGTGTACGTTAACTAAAAATAGATATACAAAGACTGCAGACAGCTGAAAGCAGCATGGAGAAATGCATGCTTGGTGTAGCCAGGAAAGATAAGAACACGTGGGAAAGGAAAACGACAACAGTGGAAGACATAATGATCATAGTAAAATCCCTGAAATAGCAATGGGCTGGACATTTTGCCAATAGAACGGACCATCGATGGACAACTGAAATTTTAGACTGGATTCCAAGGGACAGGAAAAGACCCTGGAGAAGAACACGTGGGAGATGGGTGGACAGAGGAGACTGGCCCAAGACAGTCTGTTGTATAAGAAACTTGGGGTGACCTTCATTCAGCAGTGGATTAACTGTGATTGAAAATCATGATGATGATTGTTAATCATCATTATGATTGACTCGCCCCCCCCCCCGGTTCCGACGCTATTGCGTATGAGGGATCTTGCCGAACTCCAGATGGGGGTTGACTTCAATACAGATTGGTTGGTTTTATGTCCCCACACAATTGCACAGACACTTTCATAAAGTCCATGTCATAGTTGTTCTGCGGACGAAAGGAGCACTCACGAAGTATTAGGTACGATTTTGTCTTTTTTTTTCTTTTGGATGGAGGTTTAACGACCACCATGAGCAACTCAGTGGGCTGTAAGCAGTTGCCCGTACCTGATTTAGGGCCACTGGTTCTAGGGAAGGGAAAAAGAGAGAACCGGCACCGTAAGACAAACACAACATCCATGCCTGACCGGGATTCGAACCCGGACCCATCTCGGACGAATGATCAGAAGCCATCGCTTAGACCACTGGGGCGGCCTTTTGTAATTCACTGCGCATTCAATGTATTTTTCTATATTTTTATTCTTTATAAACGCAATATGAAAAAACTATCTACGAACAGAAATCAGAAATAAATCACAAGTATGGTGTATAAAAAAATCAACTGATATTAAAAAATTAGTAATTGTTTTGAGGTCTCCTTCCTTTTCCTTGTGGCAAGATCTCGCCAACGCCGGAAAAAGGGTGTGCTCATATATTACTTTAGCAGTCGCCCGTCCCTAATTTAAGGCCACTGGTTTAAGGGAAGGGAGAGAACCAGTGCCGTAAGACAAACACAACATCCATGCCTCAACGGGATTCGAACCCGGACCCCTTTCGGGCGAACGATCAGAGGCCATCGCTTAGACCACTGCGCCAATGGGGCGGCCATATATTACATTATATTGTGGGTTAATGAATTCGAATAGTCAAAAAAAACAATTTTTTCTTAATGGTGTGTCATCATTATTAACCACGCGAAAACCTTTGGAATGAAGCGAAAGAGACGTCGGGTAATCGAAGGCCGCATAATCAGGATTCTACTATAAATGAATATTCTCCACTACTTTTCAAACTCCCCTAGTAACAAATTTCGCAAAATCATATTTCACAAAGGCAACCCCCACTAATTCAATGTCGATTTCCCAAAACCAATCACAGCTTCCTCACAGAGAAATTTCATATCTCTCTCCAGTTTTGATGAAGGTGGGAATAAATAAATAAAAAAAAAAAAAAAAAGGAAGAAAGCATTGTGGATAAACTACTTTTCTTCCTCCGTTTAATGGAATTTCACAATCTATGCATTTCATTATTTCGCCATCTTTTCCCATTAACACTACGAATCAGAGAGAAAGAGAGCGAGAGAGAGAGGGGGGGGGGGCAATGAGTTTGACGGGAGTGCAAGAACGGTGTGAATGATGACCTGCCTTGAAAACTATATAAATGGTTGTTTCCGGGCAAAACAAAGAACAGGCAAAATTAGAATACTTAACTGCCTAAATTCATGAACAGCCGACAACAGATAAAGCTTTTTCTTTTAGAGACCATTTTTATCACTTTGTTTCTGAATTCACTTCCGCTATTTTTGCCACAGCTGAATGAAGAATGTACGTTTCTTTTAGAGTTACGCAAAAAGTTTCTAGTTATCTAAATAGATTTATGAAAACAACACACAGAATCCTAAAACATGATTTTTTTTTTTTTTGTCTTTTTTTCTAGAAACTGTCGCGCGCGAGATTAATTTTAGTTATGATGGATCGTCTGGACGTTGAAAAAATTGCAAACAATTGGCCCCTTCCAAAACAAAAACTTACTGAAGATTATCAGCATCGTCGTTCTTCTCCCCCTTTGTATTGTGGTCGGCAATTTTTCACATCATTCTGACGCGTTCTAGCACTGTACCACGGCTCATTTTTCTGTTAGCTTATTTCTTTCCTTAAGATTTTCATCTCAACCATCGCTGTACGAATATTTTTCATGAGTTTAACTGGAGTTTGATTTATTGTAAGCTTCAGGAACTCCTACACACACACACACACACACACACACACACACACACACACACACACACACACACACACAGAGTCTGTCAAACCCATTACTTGGCAAAATTTGAAGGAACCTAATTATTTTCGCCCGAAAGGTTCTCACACTAACACAGTACAAATAAAAGTGATCGACCACTTTTAAAACACTCACACTAACTCCCTACTCTCAAAAAAGAAAAACGTTTTGCCATGACTTCTTGTCATCGAAAAACACGATAACTTTAAAAAGTAAGAAAAATTATCTTCGTATAAAATAGCGTTTATACGTATATGAGCCAGATTTTATATATACGAGGAGTTATTTTCCGCGAAGTAGTTTTCCATCCATAGAATACACACACTTTAAAAATAATAAATAAATAAATTACCACCTCCTACTTTTGACGTCAACAGCGCGTGGCCAATTAAAGAAGGCTTGGAAGATACATAAGGTGTGCAGTAGGCATTCTGAAAACATATCACTCGTTGCTGTCACGGATAAAACGAGAGATTTATCATATTTGCAAAGAGGAATGATTATCGGCTTTCGAGCCAAGGGTGGCAGTATTTCTGAAACAGCGCAGTTTGTGAACTGTTGGCGTGATGCTGTGGTTAAAGTGTATCGTGATTGGAGAAATGGCACCATTGCCAATAAGCGAAGTGGAAACTGCGGAGCACCACGCGCCATTGATGTGAGAGGTGAACCTCGGCTTCGAAGGTGCGTAAGGGCCGATCGACAAGCTACAGTGGAACAACTCACTGGCCAAATGAACCAGGGGGCTACCGGAAGTGTGTCTAAAACGACAGTTCAGCGACCCCTGCTCCGTATGGGGCTCCAATGCAGACGAATGGTCACTGCACCTATGCTAACGAAGACGCATCGGCAGAAACGGCTTACATTTGAACGGCAGCATCGGAATTGGACCTCGGCTGATTGGCAAAGGAGTGCCTTCTCCGATGAGTGACGTTTTCTGCTTCATCGAACGGATGGATGTTCGCGTATAAAGCGAGAAACATCGGAGAACAAACACTCTTCAACCATTGCTGGAAGAACACAAGCTGGTGGGGGCAGCGTTATGGTCTCGGGAATGTTTTCGTGGCATTCTCTGGGTCCACAGGTACCTGTGGAAGGCACTGTGGACCGAATTCGTTATGAATACATCCTTGAAGACCACGTACACCCATACATGCCGATTGTCTTCCCTGGGGTGGATGTAATCTTCCAGAACGACAATGCGACGTGTTACACAGCTGCAAATGTCTGAGAGTGGTTGGAAGAGCAAGATGGAGACTTCAAAGTACTTCCCTGGCCCCTTAATTTCCTAGACTTAAATCCAATTAAGCTTCTGTGGGACCACCTCAGGAACGCGGGTAGCCTAGTGGTCAGCGTTCGTGACTGCCATGGAGATAACCTCAGGTTCGATCCTGGGCAGGTACGCACGTTCGAACCACTAAATACCCGCCGTGCGTCGGATGGGCACGTTAAGCCGTCGGACCCCGGGTACTGGCCCCCTGGTAATAAATAAGGGCGTCTTCCTCCCCCTTTCTACCTCGCTTCCGTGTCACTTTCCTATCAGACACTCTAGCCCAAATCTCCTATAGCTTCCTATTTCTAAAGGTTGTTTAAGACCTGGGGTCAGACACTTTCTTCCTAAAATCCTCTACATAGGATCTGATCTGATCTGATCTGTGAGACCACCTCGATCGTGTTGTTCTCTCTATGGATCCTCCACCACGCACCCTCCAGCAGCTGTCAGACGGTTCCACATTCCAGCACCTTACTGAGTCACTTCCAACCCGTCTAGATGATGTCCGCGCTGCACACGGCGGTAACTCTGGATATTATCTGGTGGTCACAATAATATGACTCGACCGTGTAGTTCTTCAGATATAGGAAAGGCAACAGACAGCGAGCTTGACAGAGGCCAAATTGCAACGGCCAGACAACTGGGCTAGAGCATTTTCAAGACGGCAAGCTGTTTCTTGTGGGGTGGGCACTGACAGCCGTGGTTTGTACTTTCAAAAAGCGTCCAGAGGAGGAAAAACCACGAACCGGCGGCGAGGTCTGGGTCGACCACGGCTCACTGATGCTAGAGATGAGCGACAGCTATTCCGTACGGTACGAGCCAACAGAAGGGACAAAAAAAAAAAAAAAAACACATCTAACCAGTAATTTGAATGTTGGTGACGGGAGTATTGAGTCACAACACACAGTACATCGAACCCTGCTAAAAATGGGGCTGCGCCGCCGCACGCCGTCTCAAGTGTCAACGTAGCCTCAGTTCACAGTCGAAAGCGCCTACAATGGCTAAGCGAACATCTAAACTGAACCTTGAATGAGTGGAAGAAGGTCGTCGGGTCTGATGTATTACCACGCCCTCGACTGTGGACGTGAACCACTGTATCGGCAATTCGCCACAATGGAATATTTATCACTTTTAAATACTTCCGGAATTTACATGTTAAAGAAAAATTAAAACGCCTAGGGAATTAACAAGTTTGAGGTCGGATTTCTTATCGCTAATAGGAATTCCGTGCTCAAAAAGTTGCAGACGCGTTGTGTTTCACCTAAATCATAGCAGGAACTTAGCCTAAACTTAGGTGAATCTTTTTTTTTTTTTTGATTGGAGGTTTAACGACCACCGTGAGCAACTCAATGGGCTATAAGAAGTCGCCCGTCCCTAATTTAGGGTCACTGGTTCCAGGGAAGGGATAGAGCCAGTGCCGTAAGACAAACACAACATCCATGCCTGACGGGATTCGAACCCGGACCCCTTTCGGACGAATGATCAGAGGCGATCACTTAGACCACTGCGCCACCGGGGCGGCACTTAGGTGAATCAAAAGTTAAGTTACGGTCAGCAGATGGCATGCTACTAGAACGTAAATACTCATACATATTATGCACAACATAAAAAGTGAAGAACTGCAGATACAGAATTTACGACAAAAGGTAACTTTAAAAGAAAAATGTTTATTCTCAATAAATGCTGCTTAGAACTAGTACATGTTTTCGGTGGAAGTGATTAATTTATTTAAATCATTTTCTGAAGAGTTGTTACTTTAAAGTTATTACTAGCCTGACTTCTAGCAAACTTTCAGTTACAATTTTTTCATGGCGCACGTATTGAGAAATTTCCCATTTAAAGATGGGAAGGGATATGATGCTTCACATAGAAGATGCAGTTATAGGGACCTGACGGTGAAAATTTTTCTTACCAAATCTTCAAGTCTGCGGCGTCATGGAGGTCTTCACGGGTGTCTTCCACGTAAATTTTCTAGACAACTCCCACGTTTACTTCTCCAATATACCTACGTCTCTCTCCCGCATGCGTGTTATTTCCATAGCAGTACCAAAAACTAAAAACTCCCTCTCTCCCCTTCTTTTTTTAAAAAACAAAACAATTCCCTTATATTTTTCTTATTTCTCAGTTTCGCTTCTACAAAGGGGACGAGGTAAAATTTGTGGGTGTTACCGAGAATTTTGATTGGAAGTTACCTTGTTTCCCAGGCCCGCGATTGGTTAGCAAACTATCTATGGCATTCCAAAGGGGTACAAGGGGTCGCCATTAGTTTACCTGGTCTGTCACTACACGTAACTTATCTTAAAAGAAATACGGGATTGCACCATATATAGTACAAATTTTGCAGATGACAATCCGATTTTTGGTGTAAATGTGACAATACCCGGGCGTTATCTGGGAGACCTGCGTTCGAGTCCCGCTCCAGGACGATGAAATTTTCAAGTTTTCGGATATTATCTGACTTACCATACTTGTCACATTTACACCAAAAAATCTGATTGTCATCTTCAAAATTTGTAACTTACCTAGTTGTGGAATTTTGGGAATTTAAACGGCCTGTCACTCGTAACAACAGAATAGAGACCCATCTACTCGTTTGGTTGAATCGAGTGCATACGCTGGGGAAAGGGAATGTGTCATTGCAGTGTTATATCGCTGTTTTGTGAAAGAGTGGATTAGCTGTTCCTTGATAGTCCTTTCCCTGTCCAAGGAATTTAAACGGCCTGTCACTCGTAATAACCGAAAAGAGACACACCAACTTTTTGCTTGAATCGAGTGCATACGCTGGGTGAAAGGGAAAGTGGCATTACATTGTTATATCGCTGTTTTGTGAGAGAGTGGATAGCTGATCCTTCATAGCCCTTTCCCTGTCCAAGGAATTTGAACGGGCCCCGGTGGCGCAGTGGTCTAAGCGATGGCTTCTGATCATTCGTCCGAAAGGGGTCCGGGTTCGAATCCCGATGAGGCATGGATGTTGTGTTTGTCTTACGGCACTGGCTCTCTCCCTTACCTGGAACCAGTGGCCCTAAATTAGGGACGGGCGACTGCTTATAGCCCATTGAGTTGCTCACGGTGGCCGTTAAACCTCCAATCAAAAAAAAAAAAAAAAAAAAAAAAAATTGAACGGCCTGTCACTCGTAACAACAGAAAAGAGATTCACCTACTCGTTTGCTTGAATCGAGTGCATACGCTGGGTGAAAGGGAAAATGTCATTGCATTGTTATATTGCTGTTTTGTGAAAGTGTGGATGGCTGCTCCTTCATAGCCCTTTCCCTGTCCAAGGAATTTAAACGGTCTGTCACTCGTAACAACAGAAAAGAGACCCACCTACTCGTTTGCTTGAATAGAGTGCATACGCTGGGTGAAAGGGAAAGTGGCATTACATTGTTATATCGCTGTTTTGTGAACGAATGGATGGCTGCTCCTTCATATCCCTTTCCCTGTCCAAGGAATTTTTGGACGATAGACGACTTTTGTTCGCGTCACGTACAGGGTTTCCTGTGTTTTTCGTTGTGTCCCTTGCGCTAAAGAAATAAAAGGAAGTTATATGGGGATGTCAGCTGCGCAGAAAATCCCACTTTAACGAGTAACGGGCTTGGGAAACTTCCGGAGAAAATAAGTTCTAACATTTCTACCCCGGGCCTAATGCGAATAATAATAAAAACTGAGGGTGCTGAAATTTAGTCTTTCCTATCTATGAATAAAAAAATGGAAAACAGATTATTTTAATTAAATTATAAATTCTGTGGAGTGAGTTCCTTAAGAAAAGCGTGAGTTGGGACATTAAATATTTAAATTGCCGGTTACTTAGAAATCGTGATGAATATTTAAATTACTTGTTAATGGGAAATCATGAGATTTCGCGGTAACAAATGAATTTCGTTTCCTGTTGTACCACGATGACGGCAGGGTATGTGTGTGTAGTTTACCTGAGGAAGTACTGGCACTAAAGTTCACCGTCGGACGAAAACAAGCCGGTGGATTAAGTGTTATGCTTTGGGCAAAATATTCTGTTGGGAAACCCTATGTCCAGTCATTTGTGTGCTGTAAATAGTGATGTCTACGACCTACCTAAACATCATTTTATCGCAACTAGTAATGCCTTCCTTCAGCAGTATAATGCCACCCTGACCGGACTGTTCTAAAATTGTTAGCGGAACATGAGAAAGACCGCTAGGTATTTTAATATTTCACTTTTAGGAGCTAAACAAGCATTTCCAGAGGCTTAATCTATGCATGAGGTATCAATCCTACTGAATTTTAAGTAACAAGCAGATGTGTCCGTTCTCCGAACGGTGAATTTATAATTTTTTGAACATAAAATTAAAGAAAGGAAAAGTGATTAAGGGAAAGAAAAGTAATTTAAGATCCGTAACTGTTTTACGATTTAGAACAGGGTCGTGACGTCAATGCATACGGTTAGACGTAAAACAGGTCAGGCTTTACTCACCTTTAATTTTAAATCAAAATTTCATGGAATCTTTTCAGCATTTCAAAGTTTCTGGCATAATAATCTTTGAACCTATCAGCATTTTGAACAATAAAGCTAAGCCTCCCGTTTGAACAGTTTGGTTTTTAGACTTTTTAGGTATCCGGACCTTAAGGACTATCACCATAACAATTTTCAAATCTCCAGGTCATTTAGAAGTGGTCAAACAATTCGCAAAAAATTCAAGCAGACCCTGTTCCAAAGCCGCCATTTTATTTTCGGACTCTTCCAGATATTCGGATTTTAATATCTATGAACATGACAATTTTGAAATCTCCAGGTAATGTAGAAGTGGTCGAACAATTCGCGAAAATTTCAAGCAGAGAAATGTTCATAGCCACCATTTTTATTTTTATTTTACTTTATGCTGGTGAAAACACCGAATTTTAAAAGCGTCGCTACGTCCTTAAGCATTGTGTCATTATCAGTTTAATTGTAGCCTGTCCTTTCACCCAATGAGAACAGAGTGCTAAAAATAGCTGCGTCACCGTGGCAGCAGGTTACGTGACCAGAACTTTCCTGTGTGATTACCGTTGAAGATATAGGAAGCCGTTCGTTCTTACCTATGGGTCGTTAAAAATCAGAAAATGATTTTTCCTTTTTTTTTTTTTTTTGAAGAGGGATGATACTTGTGATTTTATGCTGTAAAAATTGCAATGCGTTGTGACTTATAGTTTGCTATATATCCGGGGTTTTTTTAATGGATACCATCGCGAAAAATATAATTTTTCTTAAATTTAAAAATTAAATTTCTCGAAAAACTAAATCGAAATTTAAACAAGAAAGATGACACCGAATTTTCGGGTGTAATAAGCACGTCTTTTAATCCATTCTGACGCAAATTAAATTTATCAAAGCTATTCAAAGTCAATGGAACCGGTATGGAAAACAATAGTATCTGACGGAAGAAAGAAGTTTTTCAATCGGGTCTTTAATCCCTCAGATATTGCTGTAAACAGAATCGTGAGCTTACGAACTCATAGAAACAGAGTTATCGACAAAAAAGATGTGACTTTACGTCCCCTGGTGGGGAAACCATGCATTATTTTAGGACGAAAGTATTCTCAAAAGGTTTATCCATATGAGCGGTATCGGTCCAAGAAAAAAATTTAGTTGAGTTTTCAGGAGCGAAGATTTTGCTACAAATACTTCAGAAGCAGAAATTAACACTCATGACTCCTGGTGGCCAAACCATTCCTTACCAAACATTAGAAATTATGTGAAAAATATTTTCCATCAGGTCTTGTATGCGATACAGGAAGAATTTTTCAAATCGCAATTTTAGGAGCAGAAAACGCAATTTCCCTTTGTGCGCCCTAGCGGATAGTCTATGATTTACTTGAAAATTTTGAATTTATAGGAAAAACATTTCGCATCGGAAACACTATCCAACAAAGATGGAATTTTTCAAATCGGACTTTTAGTAGTAGAGATATTGACAAAAAATAAGATATACATCTACGCCCCTGGCGTAGAAACCATGCACTATTTTGAGAAGAAAATGTTTGTCGACATGAGTAGTATCTGTCTACAAACGACGTTTGTAGAAGCGAGAAAATACGCCCCTATATAAATTGTGTGATGGACTTTTAAATCCCATCGATCATTCCTGATAACTAACATTTCAGAATAAATATTTCCATGTGTATTATTTGGAAACGAGTGTAACACGTGGTAATGCACCAGACTAGGTGACATTTCGATGTGCCTGTTTGACAGGTCTATTGTATTCACGGAAGGCACAGTTGTTGTTCCTGGCCAGGGGGTTATGTAAGCTGCTGGGCACACGTGAGCTAGAAGTCAACGAAGGGATTAGGTGAAGGTCACCGGCAGAAGACACGTGTCAGGAGAGAAAGGTTGCATGGGGGGCACCGAGAAGAGCGAGGGGAGTCACCTGCTCTTGGAGGGCTCCGACTAGGGAGAGAGAGGGAGCCTCAGGCAAGTGAGGAAGGAGCCAATCAGGAAGGCTAGTGAAGTTAGGGGGAAAGACTTCAGGGTAGGAGTGGAAGGAAAAACGGGACAGTCGACGGGGAGCGAGCGTGAGAGACAGTCGACGGAGAGCGAGCGTGAAGTACGGTTGGTCACAGTGTGTGCTGTGGGACGGTTAAGAAGTGCTGGGTGACATCACGGACAGCGAAACCGGGAAAACAGTTGTAGAGTGCGGGGTGACAGCACTGGGAGAAAAGAACGTGGCTGATAGAACGTGCATGTTAGAGCACGAGGAAAGTGACAGTAGTTGGAATCAGACACGTGGGTCTGGAAGGACGTACGGAGAAAGCGTTTGGAGAGAACACGTGTTCGGGACGGAACACGAAGCATAGCTTCGGGAACCAAGGAAGGGAGACGACGATTAAAACCTTTCACGTATGTGATAGAAAAAAGAACGGGCAAAGAGTATTGGCAGGAAAGGGTATTCTGGAATAATTAGATACCCGGATTATTTTTCACGTGGAACTGCAGTTACAGGAACTCGAGGTCAAGGAACAATAGCTGCCGGAACAAGTTTCTTTTGATTAAATGTTTTCGTTAAGTTTGCAACAAGCTTGAGAGTGAATTTATGCTTGCAGTGTCTTGCCATCATTTTTACTTCCCCTCTCCTGAATAGCAGATTTATAAGTAAAGCTGGGAGAGAAAGAACGCCGGGCTGTCTTCAACTTCCGTTGACAGACAGTCTTTAGACAAAGAACCTTATAAATGGTTTTCCTTCCTGCTGTGGGGAAATTTTGATCAGCGCTGGAAGCCAGTGGTTGTTTGGCCGAGGAGCCATAAATTAACATAATGAGCTTCCACCCCTACAACGTTTTTTTCAATCGAGAATTTAGAAGCTCATATTTTCCTGCAAATACATTAGAAGCGAAAATTAAGATTTACGCCCCCAGGTGGCCAAAGCATTTTTTTTTTTTTTTTGCAAAAATTAGAAATTATGTGCAAATGATTTGCCATCAGGAGCTGTATCCGATGCAGAAATAATTTTTCAAATCGGATATTTAGAAGCAGAGATATAGGGAGAAACGCAATTTACCTTTACGCCCCCAACGGAAAGTCTATGAATTACTTGAAAATTTTGAAATTATATGAAACACATGTCACACTGGAAACACTATCCAACAAAGAAGGAATTTTTCAAATCGGACCCCTAAAAGCAGAGATATTGACAAAAAGAAGATATACATCTACGCCCCCTGGCGCAGGACCATGCACTATTTCAAGAAGAAAATGTTTCTAAAAGGTTTGTCGACATGAATAGTATCGGTCTACAAACGACGTTTTTTTCAATCGAGAATTTAGAAGCTCATACTTTGCTGCAAATACATCAGAAGCGGAAATTAAGATATACGCCCCTGGAGGCCAAACCATTTTTTTACAAAAATTAGAAATTATGTGCAAACGATTTCCCATCAGGAGCTGTATCCGGTTCAGAGAAAATATTTCAAATTGGAGATTTAAAAGCAGAGATATAGAGAGAAAACGCAATTTACCTTTACGCCCCCTAGCGGAAAGTCTATGAATAACTTATAAATTTTGAAATTATATGAACCACGTGCCACACTAGAAACACTATCCCACAAAGAAGGAATTTTTCAAATCAGACTCCTAGAAGTCGAGATATTGACAAAAATAAGATATACATCTACGCCCCCTGGCGGGAAACTGTGGAATATTTTAGGAAGAAAATATTCCGAAAAGGTTTATCGATGTGAGTGGCATCAGTCCACGAAAGAATTTTTTCAATCGATATTTTAGAAGCTCAGATTTTATTGCAAATAACATCAGAAGCAAAAATTAACACTTACGCCCCCTGGTGGCCAAAGTATCCTTAACCAAAAATTCGAAATAATATGCAAAAGATTTTCCATCAGGAGATGTATCCGCTGAAAAAAAAATTCCAATCGGAGTTTTAGAAGAAAAGTTATCGGGGAAAACGGAATTTACTATTTCGCCTCCTAGCGGAAAATCTATGCGTAATTTGAAAAAGTAACTATATCTAAAATACTCTTCGACATAAATGGAATCGAAAGATAAAATCTTTTTTCAATCGGATGTTAAGAAGCAAAATGTGGAATAAAACGTAATTTTGAATTCGACATCATCTGCATTTACGCCCTCTAGCGACGAAATTGTACATTGTAAAAAAACCGAAATGAAGGATCATCATTTTCATATTTCAAGATTCCGAATGCAAAAAGAATTTTTCAAATCGGACTAATAGTTGCAGAGATACCTTGGGTACAGACGGACAAACCGATAACATAAGCACGATCTTTTTTTACCAAAGACGTGCTAAAAAGGAGCGACTAGGTGCAAAAATTCGGTTATGGCCTTTCATGCGTACAAAGTTTCGTGGTTCTGTAGCTGTTAGTGTGTCTG
The DNA here is from genome assembly GCA_039090855.1 of Macrothele yani. Lineage (NCBI taxonomy): Eukaryota > Metazoa > Arthropoda > Arachnida > Araneae > Macrothelidae > Macrothele > Macrothele yani. The sequence goes on from CM077003.1 coordinate 30,117,096, forward strand.
GAACGCGAACTGATATCACTTTTTTGCTTACCTTAAGTTTGAAATTCAGCAGCTCTTATAAGTATCGCAACGATCGAAAAACGGTTTATTTCAGCGTGTTTTCCGAACAATTCTCTATAAACGACGTAGATTTCATATTTTTGTGTTCAATACTTTTTTCGCTGCGAGCTAGGGTAGCGGGAGTGTCGTGAAATCTCAAAAACAGCGGCGGTGGCAGTTTTTTTTTTTTTTTTTAAATAAAGAGAGACAAATGGCAGCTCGAGTTTCGTCCCTACTGAACTGAAAGCATCTGCGTAACGCGGATTTGGATGGATCACACACAAGAAACATGAAATAAAAAATCAAGACGGACAAAGAAAGCAATTACCCGAGGAAAATAAAGAAACAAAAAGTTGTGGGTCGCTAGATAAAAGGAAAACTTGCAATGATTAGCAAGGTTTTTTGTATCCGATACACCGAATCTGACAGAGTAAATACGTATCTCGTCATAACGTCAAGTTCAAATTAAAGTCCTGTTCAAACAACCTCACTTCCAAAGCACAGGAAAAGGGACGAACGAAAAAAAAAAAATGTTTTAAGAAGCCAGTTGTTGACAATCGAACTTAGATGTAAACAAATGACAGCGGGGCAAGTAATCGTAATAAGAGACAGGAATCATTAATACCGGAGACGTCCTCTTCCTAAGTGCCAAGAAGAAAATAGAAGAAATGAACGCAGAACAGCAAACACAGTAACGCCGAACAAAGGTCAGGGCAAGGTAAAGAAGCGAAAGAAAGCAACAAGAGCAGCGCAGAGAAAAAAAGGAACTAGAGAAAATTACTTCTGTGAAGAAAGGTACTTCCCAATACAGAGCTAGCATAAAATAGCAATTCCCAAAAGAGCAACACATTACCATAAACAAGTGTTAAGTCAGCAGGAAGGCGAAAAGCGCGAGCAAACATTTTCAGGTACAAAGAGGAACTAGCAATAAATATTCTGCTTCCCAAAGTAGAAATGCAAATCAAGACGGTCGGAGAAAAAAAAAAAAAAAAAGGCTGCAGAAGCGCTCTACAAGAACCAAGAACAGACAAGCAACAAACTAAATAGACAATGAAAAATACTTCTGACGAACGCAAGGGATGTGGACACGACAATATTATCCTGCTGCTTTTGGTTCGTGTCCTTAGTCTAGCAGAAGTCAGAATATCGGGCAAACAATAGAGACTGAAATTCATGGGAAAGAGGAGATACAGATTCACCCTCTTTCTACCCCCCGCCCACCCACAAAAAATTAAAGACTTAAAAAAGCAGCCCCCGAAATTTGTTTTAAAGGACCTTACCAACCACCATATGCAAATGGCCCATACGCAATTACGCCGCACCAAAATACACTGCCGGACAATTGTTAAGGACGGATGACAATAGCAACGATAGCAACCATAAAATGGAAGGCAGGAAAATGTGGAAATTAGCATAAGTGCGGGATACAGTAAGACGTGTTGTGCGTATGCAAATTTTGGATTGCCGAACTTGTTCGTGACGTCATAGCGCTGATAAGAGATATAAAGGATTTGACGCGTATTGACCGATATTGTTCAAACGCAAAGTTGAAAGGGAAAGAATCAATTGACGAACTTGAAATTTTCAGTATGTCTTCTCGACATCACCTAGATGATTTTACGCGTGGCCGTATTATTGGTAAGATTGAAGAAGGGCGAAAAATAACAGATGTTGCCAGGGAGTTCGACGTCAGCCACATTGTTGTTTCAAGGCTTTGGAAATCATTTCAAACAAATGGAGCGTGTAGCAAACGTCACTGGGGAGGTCGTGTTCGCAGTACGACACCTGCATAAGATCGGTACATAGTGCTATCAACAAAAAGACACCAGCGCAGCACAGCTAGTAAGCTAGGAAATCAGTTTATGGCTGCTACTGGCAAGCAGATCTCCCGAAAAACTGTCGCCAGACGTTTGCATGAAGGAGGACTATACGCCCGACGTCCTGTTGTGTGCATCCCATTGTCCAGACGTCACCGTACCGCCCGTTTGCAATGGTGCCATCAACATCACAATTGGACTGATAACGACTGGTCTGCTGTCCTCTTCTCAGATGAGAGTAGATACAGTCTATCGTCTGATTGTCGACGACAACTGATCTGGCGTGATAGTGGTACTGCATATTGTCCAACAAACATACAGGAAAGGGACCGATATCCGACATGTAGTGTCATGGTATGGGCTGGCATCATGATCAATGGCCGTACGTCCCTCTATGTGCTTCCAACTGGGACTATGACTGGCCAACGATACATTAATGATGCTCTGCTACCTCATGTTCGCATGTTCCGTGGTGCTGTCAGTGATAGATTCATTTTCATGGACGACAACGCAACATGTCATCGAACAGTAGCTGCCCAGGAGTGTCTTGAGAGCGAGGATATTCAACGCCTCCTATGGCCAGCACGTTCTCCAGATCTGAATCCCATTGAAAATGTGTGGGATGCTTTGGGGAGGAGTCTTGCTGGTCGCCAATGCCCTCCAATAAACAAGGACACCCTCATCCGTGCACTGACAGAGGAATGGGATAAATTACCCCAACAGCTGCTTGATAATGTTGTGCAAAGCATGACACGACGTGTGAAATCTTGCATCGCCCTCCATGGTGGCCATATCCCGTATTGACATCTTACGCCGGAACGCCTGCGGACGGTAATTGCATTTTTTTCACGTTTACGTATTCTGCACAAAATGGCCTGTTTGTCCCTTGAACACGTTCCAAAGCCTTCTGGATTTCAGAGCACAATAAATTGTCTTTCTTGTAATGTCCTGGCATTCTGACATTATTTTATTTCACTTGGCATCCAACCACACTTACTTTTGTATGCGCTATATAGCCGTTTATGATCCGTCCTTAGCAATTGTCCAGCAGTGTATAATGGTGTCGGCCAAATGAAACTGAGACTTGTTTTTTTGCCGTAAGGGTTTACAGGTTGGAATATGTGAACATACAGGAAGTAAGAGTGATACATGGGCTACATAACCGCTACACACAGTCGCTTGTCGGTTCAAGCAAGTGTCCCAGCACGGCACGAGATTGTGGATATCCTGAGCAAAGAACGTACATGTACGTGGTTCGCTGTGGAACCAGTCTTCAACGGCGTCCCGGACCTGACTGTCGTTAGCGAACCGGTGGCCAGGCCCTTGAAAGCTTTTTCAGTTGATCTCAGATAGTGGTGACCTCCTTCACAAGGTTGTCCATGGTAGCAATCGGTTCTATAGTGATGGCCACGTGTGCTTGCCCAGGTCTCGGCATGTCCTCCGTGCTCACATGTCCTTTACGAAATTCACTACAGCAGCGGAACACTGTACCCCGTGACGGACACTCATTCCCATACACATCCTTCATACGACGATAAATTTCGGCTCCACTAACACCTTCTGCCGTCCAAAATTGCATAACTGCCCGCTGGGCTTGTTCGGACGAATCCATGTCACGACCCTACGTAGTCAACTTGCCGCCGCACGTGTAAACAGCACAATGACACGTGCCGCCGATAGCATGCTTCCTGACGTGGCACGCCATCTACTGGCGCAAATACACGGCTGTGTAATTATACAACGACGCTATTGCACGAGTTTCACTTTCAGTTGGGCGATCCTTATATACCTTCGCACACGACTTATTACTTTTTGTTTTATTTGGAGGTTGAACGATCACCGTGAGCAACCTAATGGGTTATAAGTAGGGTAGTAATTTTATCGCGGGGAAAAAAAAAGCAAAATTCGCCTGGTAGTCGCGAAGTTTCGCCAAAAGTTCAGGATTTACCCCGAAATTTCCCGAAATACCGTATTTCCTCAAAAATTTGGCTTTCAGGCTCTTCCACACTTTAGATATGTAAGATGCGTTGCCTGTCACAAAAGCGGTTGTATTTGCAAAAAGGTATTTCTCACTTATTAACGCACTGAAGTATTGCCCCGCTGACTGCTTTAAAATTTACGGATTCCAAAGTGATGCATTCGAGGAGGTTTCAGCATTACAGCTTTCAAGATTCGTTTCAGCTGATGGAACAGCAAGAATATTCAAAATGTTCCTGTCTTCTGAATCACTTGTTTCGTCTGCTCCGATGCTTACACTGGATACTGAGTTAAAAAAAAACTTTCACTTGTTGCTTGTGAATATCATATATTTTCGGCAATAACATTTCGGCATCCAATTTCCATTTGGAATAACACCAATTTATTTCAACTAATTTTCCAAGTAATTTTTTAATGTAGTAGGGTTATCAAGTTTGGGAAGTCGGTTGTTAGCTGCACAAAGGGCATCAGTTAATTTTGAAAGTTCAGTCGAGTGATGATGTTTTTTTTTTTTTTTTTATACAGCTTGCTTGGCTCAATGCTTTTCAGAACTGTCCTTTCTTGAAACATCCACTGGTATGTTGCAACACGAACAAAACAATAGTTTTTTTTGTTCACATGAAAGGTAAGCCTGATGCACTGTTGCATCTTTCAGATGCACTCATTTTACTTACGTGGCTCATTCTCAAAATTAACAAATAATATCTAGGAACTTTATAAACTAAATACTCACACGAAAGCCCAAAACTTTTCTAAGCTAAGCGTTTACTAAACTCATTCTTTTCTGTGAGCTGCTTTTCCCAGTTAAAACTACTAATACAATTGACGACATGCAGTTTACGGTTTACTAGTGCGACAAGTCGCCAAGGTTATTCAACAGTAACGGGGAGGGGGCTGAAATCCCGAAAGACCACAGGTGCATCCTTCACAGAGTGCAATTACCCTTTACCTGGAATTACTTTTCAGCCTTCTTCGATAAGTCTCTTCGTAACGAACAATTTTCAAGGATAATTCAAGGTTCAAAGTTTCGGGTGTGGACTTTGGAAAAGGATTACCTTGTGGTATTATCAGGGCTCCCACCACATTTTGTAGGTAGAAAAGGGTAAAAATATACCATTTTTTTAAAGGGACCAAAAAAGGACCATTTTAAGAACAGCCTACTATTATTGTTTAAAAGAGTAAAAATATTATCTGTTTAATCCATTCATTCACCAACATTTATCCATGACTGCAATGAGTTCTGAAAAGGTAAAACATCTGCACATTAAAACTTTACAACCCCTACGGGTAAAGTTGTACATTATTTGAAGAGGATCTTCTTATTGCAGCAAAAATCTTATTCACTTACCTTCTTTATTACAGCGAATGGCATACAGTAAAAAAAGAAAGTTCTCAACAGGGTTTTTAGAGGCACAGATAGTCTGCAAACGGAAGTACAAAAACACAACCTAGCGGCAGAATTGTGAACCACAAACCTCCTCAAATATAAACCTAAAGTGTTCTACACGGTAAATGGTATCTGATGTTAAAAGATATTTTTAAATCGGACATTTAGAAGTACAGATATTGAGAAAAATAGACTAAATATTTGCACCCCCTTGCGGTGAAATTGTGCATTATTTTGGGAAGAAAATACACATAAGGAGTTTTCAGTTAGTAGTATCTGATCGAAAGAGAATATTTTTCAATTGGGTTTTTAGGCCCGCAGAAACTGCTGTAAACGAAAATTTGAACTTACGCCCTCTAGTGGCAGACTTGTGAGTTAAGAAATGTTTGAAATTATATGAGAAACATTTCGCACCGAAAATGCTCTCCAACATAGAAAAAAATTTCAAACTGGACTCCTAGAAACAGAGACAAGGACAAAAATAAGATATACGTGTACGTCCTCTGGTGGAAAAATTATGTACTATTTTAATTTAAGCAGGAGGTATTCTCAAAAAGTTTTCCGAGGTGAGCGAGCGGTATCGGTTCACGAAATAATTTTTTTCAATCTAGTTTCCAGCACAGATTTTGTTGTAAATACATGAAAGCAAAAATAAACGCTTACGCCCTCTGGTGGCCAAACCATTCTTTACCAAAAATGAGAATTTATATGCAAAACATTTCCCCTCATGAGCTGTATCCGACGCAGGAAGAATTTTTCAAATCGGGCTTTTAAAAGTGGAGATATTGGTGAAATCGCGATTTACCTTTACGCCTCCTAGCGGAAAATTTATACATTATTTGAAAAAGGGACTGTACCTAAATAGTCTTCGATATAAATGTTATCGAAAGGAAAAATATTTTTTTCAATTGGATATTTAGAAGCAACTATAAGAAATAAAATGCATTTTAAATTCGATACGATCTTCATTTGCACCTTTTAGCAGCGAAGTTGTGCATCGGAATAAACCGGAACGAACTGATCATCATATTTTAAGCTTCCCAATATAAAAAGAATTTTGCAAATCGAACTAATAATTGCAAATATATGGTCTCTTTGGCCAGACAGACAAAGTGACAACATAAGCAAAACATGCTAATAATGCAGTTTCAGTCCTCCAAACTACCCCCCCCCGCGCATTCTGCAGGGGGGGGAAATTTATCAGACATAAGTTAGGTTATGTCAGTAGAAAAATCCTCAACTACAGAACTGAGAACATCGCGCGGGGACAGAAAGGTAGGAATGGAAAATAATTCAGGACATTTAAAACAAGAATTTTAGGACACTTAAAATTTTTTAGGACATTTAAAGTAAGTGGAAGACACATGGCGTCCGCGAAGCAGCAAAACGTACCGGCAGACCAAAGAAAATTAGTGGTAGAGGACGTCGAAGCCTAAGGAGAGTAGTTACAGCTAATCGACGGAGTACTTACTGCACAAGACCTCAGTGTACAGGTGAGTAAAACTGCCTCAGTGTACAGGTGAGTAAAAATGCCTCAGTGTACAGGTGAGTAACGTGAGTCTGTTTCCTGTGACTTTTTTGCTCAGTGATTAAAACGTGCGGGTTGAAGAACCCAAAAGATCCCCCACCACGGACGGCGCAAAAGGATTCTCTCGTGTAAGGGCTGAAAAATTGAGGGTTTTTGATTTTGCGAATTTTCTGTATAAATACGGGAAAATTTAAAACGGACTGTTCTGAAATAAATGGAATTAATGACTGCGGAAAATATTTTAAAATTTAAAAGAGAAATGGGAACTTATAAAAATGGGAATTGCTTTATAGACGGACACTTACCGGCAACACTGCTGCACGTTATTTTCAGAAATTTTACGTGAATTTACACAACTTATTTTTTACAGTGTACGGTTCCAATTATGGTATGAATAGAAATGAGTACTTACATCCCCTAGTGGCAGTTATACAGAAAATGTCCTTCAACACTGTTCCCTACAGCGGATTTTGAACCGATCTTCAAGGGGGCGCTGCGAGCGTTAATTTTGTACTTATCAGTCAGTGTCAGTGCTGTGCTGTGCTTACTGAGTGTATGTTGGGATATCTAAGGTTCAATGAGTGTGTTGTGTGTGTGTCTCATGGGGACTCGAGTGTTTATGGCGACCAGAGTGTTCGCCCATCATCAATGTCTCATCAGGGTAATTAAAATAAATTCCTGCAGTTCATTTAATTGAGAGAGTTGACCTAAGTGACTTACTGTTCCTTTGCGTCATTCTACAGGGTGTCTGTCCACAATGTCTTGTTACCACCCCTGTAATAAGAAATGTAAGTGAGCTATGTATCTGTTGTATGATGTATGTATCTGTTGTATGATGTATGTATCTGTTGTATGATGTATATGTTGAGTTATGGTCTGTATTGTGTTTATTTACAGACTAGGTACCGGAACCATGTGTGATACCAGCGAATACACCCTGGAACAGCGGATTGTCAGTGTCTGGGTACACGAACGTCCACACACAGGGAAGACAATGCGTATCGTGCGTGCCGATTTCCAACAAAGATTCGACGAAGAGGCCCCTCCAAAACAGACCCTTCTGCGGTGGGAACATAAACTCTTCGAAGAAGGCAACATCAAGGACAAACCACGAACGGGAAGACCATCAACAAGAGTGCAACAGTGTCAAGCGGTCGAGGAATCTTATCAGGTCACCGACGAAGTCGCTCCGCAAACGATCAGCAGAGCTTGGAATACCACGATCGACACTGCATAAGCACATGAAGAATGACCTAAATTTGCACGCATATCGCCCGATGTTCGTTCAGGAGTTATCAGACATCGATTTAAACCGCAGACGGGATGCATGTGCAATGATGCTTCAGACATTTGCCAAATCCCAAAACGTGGAAAGGTCATTCTCAGTGATGAATGTGCGATATACCGCAGCTGTCGATCACGGAACGTTGTGTTCTGGTCCAAGGAAAACCCACATTATGTCGAAGAATTAGAACATCATCCTCCGCATGTCATGATATGGACTGCTATAAATAGTCGACATCTGTTTGGACCGTATTTCTTTGATGGTCCAGTGAATCAGACAACTTATCTGGACATGCTGCAAACCTGGTTTGTGCCACAACTTAGAAATCTTGGCATTCTGAATGACGTATGGTTCCAACAGGGTGGGGCACCCGCCCATTACACAGTCACTGTTCGGGAATACCTTGGTGAGGTCGTTGGATCGGCGGAGGTTCGGCAGTGCTGCCCGCTCCACTTGAATGGCCACCTCGAAGCCCAGTTCTCTCAACGTGTGATAATGCCCTTTGGGGTTTCATAAAGGAGGTTGTTGCACAGCAGCGATACCAAACCACTGATGAACATAAGCAAGCAGTGAGACGTGCTTTCTCTCGTATCACCCCGCACCTGCTTCGCAAAATGTCCCACAGAACATAGCGTAAAATTATGTTCTGTCACGAAAATAGCGGAGCCCAAACAGATCCACTGGATGTTTAAGGATGCCTCAACATATATATATCAACATACATATGTGTATACATCATACAACAGATACATAGCTCACTTACATTTTTTATTACAGGGGGGGGGGTAACAAGACATTGTGGACACCCTGAATATTTTCCGTGGTGAGGTGCCGTCTGACTGAATAAGATTCATTTTTTATACTTGGGTTTTTGGAAGCGAATATGCGATTGACATTTTAAAAGCATATGCTTTACGTCATCTAGTGGCAAAGCATTTCGTCCTTAAAATATCGTAAAACATGCATACACTAAGCTGTTCTCTGAGATTCAGTGGTTAACTCCTAAAAAAAAAAAATTAGGACAAACCGCCAGATAAATGCTTAACTAATTGAACTAGAACTTACTTACTGTTGCTGTATCAAACGTCTTCATTTACAGCGATCTCGGCACACAGCTCGAGCTTCATTGACACCTATCACACGACGCACACAGGAATTTTTGTTCTTCATACTCCTAATATTTTTCTCAAACAGATATTCCAGAAACTTTTCCTCCCATGATTTTCGTGGCCTTCCTCTTTCTTTCCTGCCACTTGGGGTGGAAAAATTCTCGTAGTAAGCATCTCATCACTCATTCTTCCAACATGGCCAAACCACCTAAAAATATTAGTCTTCACCTTACTAACATCTCGCCTCACAATACACAACTGCAACGCATTTTCATTCCTCACGTGATCAGAGCGCGTCTTGCCAAAATTCACCGTAAATCCTCTATGCAAAAAGAATTTTTAAAACCTTAACTTTAGAAGCAGATGTTTCGGAAAAATGCAGTGTACATTTAAACCCCCTAAGGCGATGACGCCATAAATTATTTCAAAAAGAAACTGTACGTAAAATAGCCTTAGTGGTAAAAGGTGTCGTAAAGTAAAATATCTTTGTGAACACTTTAAAATATATTTTGAATTTCGCATAGCATGTCCATTAACGCCTCCTAGCGGAGAGGTTATGCATCGGAAAAATACCAATACGTACGGATCGTCGTCCGGGCAGGTCTAAGATTTCGACAGCAAAAGTAATTTTTCACATCGGACTAATAGTTGCAGATATATGGTGCCTACAGACGGATGGGAGGATATTACACAGTCGAGTCACATTATTGTGACCACCTCCTACTTTTGACATCAACAGCGTGTAGCCAATGAAAGAAGGCACGTGTCGTGAACTGGTTTGGAGGGTACATAAGGTGTACTGTAGGCATTCTGAAAAACGTGCCACGGAAAGGACCTCAGGTTCGATCCCAGGCCGGTACGAACGCTCGATACACTAAATATCCGCCGTGCGCCGGATGAGCACGTTAAGCCGTCGGACCCCGGGTACTGCCCCCGGTAATAAATAAGGGCGTCTTCCTCCCCTTTCTACTTCGCTTCCGTGTCACTTTCTTATCGGGCACTCTAGCCCTAATCTCCTAACTTCCTATTTCTAAGGGTTGTTTAAGACCTGGGGTCAGACACTCCCTTCCTAAAATCCTCTACATATGATCTGATCTGAAAAACACGGGCCGCGGGTGGCCTAGTGGGCAACGTCCGTGACTGCCACGGAACGTACCTCAGGTTCGATCCCAGGCAGGTACGAACGCTCGATCCACTAAATATCCTCCGTGCGTCGGATGGGCACGTTAAGCCGTCGGACCCCGGGTACTGGCTCCCCGGTAATAAATTAGGGCGTCTTCCTCCCCTTTCTACTTCGCTTCCGTGTCACTTTCCTATCGGACACTCTAGCCCAAATCTCCTACCTTCCTATTTCTAAGGGTTGTTTAAGACCTGGGGTCAGACACTCCCTTCCTAAAATTCTCCACATATCATCATTTGAACATCTGAAAAACATATCACTCGTTGCTGTCATGCATAAAAGGAGTGATTTATCAGATTTGCAAAAGGGGATCATTATCGGCTTTCGGGCTAAGGGTGGCGGTATTTCTGTAACAGCGCAGTTTGTGAACTGTTCGCGTGCTGCTGTGGTTAAAAGTGTATCGTGATTGGGTAAATGGCAGCATTGAGAACGTGGAAAGTGCGGCAGTTCAGAGAACCCTGCAGCGAAAAAACCAACTGAACTGAACTGTACTGTTCGCTGAATTGTCGTGAAAAACGACAGTTCAGCGAACCCTGCTGCGCATGGGGCTCCGATGCAGACGGATGGTCACTGCACCTATGCTAACGAAGGTGCATCCGCAGAGGAGACTTACATTTGAGCAGCAGTATCGGAATTGGACCTCCGCTGATTGGCAAAGGACTGCCCTTTCCGATGAGTCACGTTTTCTGCTTCGTCGAACGGATGGACGTTGGCGTATAAGGCGAGAAACATCGGAGAACAAACACTCTTTAACCATTGCTGGAAGAACACAAGCTGGTGGGGAATGATCTGGGGAATGTTTTCGCATCTTTCTCTGGGTCCACTCATACTTGTGGAAGGCACTATGGACCGAATTCGTTATAAATCCATCCTTGCAGACCACGTACACCCATACATGCTGATTGCCTTCCCTGGAGCGGATGGGATCTTTCAAGCACGACAATGCGACGTGCCCGAGAGTGGTTGACAACGACAATGCCCGAGAGTGGTTGGAAGAGCACAATGAAGACTTCAAAGTACTTTCATGGCTCCCTAATTCCTCAGACATAAATCCAAACGAGCATCTGTGGGACCTTCTTCGTGTTGTTATCTCTAAAGATCCTCCACCACGCACCCTCCAGCAGCTGTCAGATGCACTGCAATCAGCATGGCTCCACATATCTGTGAACACCTTCCAGCACCTTATCAATATTGAGCCACTCCCAGCCCGACTAGCTGCTGTCGCGCTGCACACGGCGGTTACTCTGGATATTAGCTGATGGTCACGTCACAATAATATGATTCGACCGTGTATAATGATATAGGCACGCACTTTTTTTCCTTTTTTTTTTTTAAATCAAGACACATGCTAAAGAAAAATTCTTCATTTTTGGAAAGCCACAAAAAGGTGAAGTAGGATATCCTGCCCTTTACTTCAACATGTGGTTCTTTTCATTACATGGAATTACCATAACACGGCGTGTATAAATCCATGCGCTGCAGCAATACATTCCATCGAGATTTCATTGTTCGCGCCATATGAAACAAAATCTGCAGCATCATGTGTTTCGGACGTGAACTAGCTTTAATCTAACTATTCATCGACCCGCTACAGCTGAAGAAAAGACAGAATATTCCCAACAAGTGTCTTTTTCAGCGAAAAGAAAAAAAAAAATGCGAGACTGGGAAAATAATGTTTCTCGTAGTGATAGTGGTGGCGTTCTCAGTGATATACCCAGATCCAAACAAACGCAGTGACGGGCAGCAGCAGTAATAATAAGAGAGGTATTATTGATCTGGAGAGCGTTTCTTAAGAGCTACGAACAAAAAAACTGAATAGTGCTTGGCAAACGAAACAAAGGTAAACAAACCCGAAAGGTAAGGCGAAGAAGGTAGGGGAAGGGGTGCCGTAACAGTAATGTATATAGTAAGTGCAGAGGCGATGGAAGCCAGAACTAATGCACTGGAAAAGATGAGTTGCGAGGAAAGGTGCTGCGCTGAGAAGATCCAGCAGTTAATATCCGCTCCCTCGGGAACAACAGATTAGCACAGAGGAGAGCTGCTGACTCAAAAGCATGGAGAGAAACGGGAAACGAACATGACACAAGAATGCGCATTTCCCCAGCAATCAGTAACGAAAAAAACGAAAGAAACTGGGGCTTCCTACTAGTGCGTTTCTTGCGTAACAAAGATTATTAGTGATGTCTCTCGCAAGAATGAGAACACGGATAATAAAAAGGCATAGCGATGCCTTAAAATTCAACGAGAGATGCAAATACGTGGAAAACATAAAAAAAATCAACAACCGTTTGATACCTGGTATGGCAGCTTCCTTTTTATTATCATTTTCTCGATGTTCAGGAGCGGAAAACAAAGGCACCATATTTTTTTTTTTTTTTTTTCATTTGGCAAAAACATGCTCTACACTTTTTGAAATAAATAAATAAATATACTATTAAAATTCCCAAAAAGAATAAACAAGCAAAAGGAGAAAGGAGTTGCAAGGAAAAGAGACAGTCATGCATGGGTTTTTAAGGACCAGCATGAACAACTCCTTTCTACAAAAGACCTTAAAAAACTGGGTATCTGCTACGATAGCTTGCTAAGCGAAATTTTCAAACAGATAGGTCCAATTTTCAAGAAACAATTAAAACGTTAAGAGACACCCCAAAAGACGCTTTTATTAATTACACTTGCCTAAATGCATTTTCTTTAATTCATTTTAATGTATAAATATAAAAAAAAAAACTAACTATAAACTATAAAATTTTAAATATATCATCAATCCACTGCTGGATGAGGTTCTCCCCAAGTTTCTTCCACAACGTTCGTTCTGTCTTGAGCCAGTCTCCTCCATTGTCCCGTACGATGCTTTCGAATTTCATCCACCCATCTCCCACGTGGTCTTCTTCTTGGTCTTTTTCTGTCCCTTGGAATCCGGTCTAGAATATCGGTTCTCTATCGGTGGTCCGTTCTTCTGGCAACATGTCCAGCCCATTGCCACTTAAGGGATTTTACTCTGATCATTTTTCTTATCCACGATATACTCTTATTTTTCCTGGTTACACCAAGCATTCATCTCCATGCTTGTATCCTAATATATAATCTGCTAGAGCCCTCCTCCTCCTCCGTGCCTCTTTTTAAGTCGTCATAGCAACAACCAAAAAACAAATGTTTGTGACGTCACGCTTAGGTTTTCGTGTAGGTGACGTCATCACCTACACGCGCACAGTCCACGCGTATACCACTTTGTTTTGTTGTCATAGCAACAAAAAACACAGCTGCTGGTGTGACGTTATCTAATCCAAAATCATTCCGACATGACGTCAGAGATGCGTTACGTCGCACGGTCAACTCTAGAGATACGAAAACTTTTTTTTATATACATGTCATCATCATCATTGTCAACCATTATCAATCCACTGCTGGACGAAGGTCTCCCCAAGTTTCCTCCACAACGGTCTGTCTTGTGCCAGTCTCCTCCATGTCACCCCTGCATACTTTCGAATTTCATTCACCCATCTCCCATGTGGTCTTCTTCTGGGTCTTTTCCTGTCCCTTGGAATCCAATCTAAAATTTCGGCTGTCCATCGATGATCTGTCAGTCTAGCAGTATGTCCAGCCTATTGCCATTTCAGGGATTTAACTCTGATCATGATGTCTTCCACTCTCGTCATTTTTCGGATCCACGAGTTCCTCTTATCTCACCTGGTTCCTCCAAGTATGCACCTCTCCATGCTGCTTTGAGTTGTCTGCAGCCTTTGTATGTCTCTTTTAGTTAAGGTCCACGTCTCTGCACCATATGTAAGCACTGGAAGGATGCATTGATCAAACACTTTTCTTTTAAGACATAATGGCATATTGCTCTTGAAAATTATGCTGTTTCTTCCAAAAGCTCTCCAGGCAAGTTTTGTACGCCGATTAATTTCTTCATCAATGTGACCCTCACTTGATATCTGCTGTCCAAGATAAACGTACGTGTCTGTTATCTCCAGCTTTTCTCCATCAATCGATAAATCTTCATTTCTTGTAAAAGCATTGAACATCACTTTTGTCTTCTGAAAGTTCATTTTTAATCCCACTTCTTTACTCTTGTCAGCAAGTTCCTGGATCATACTCTGCAGCTCTGATGAGGTAGTTGCAAAAATGACTACGTCATCAGCAAAACGAAGGTGGGTTAGATAATCTCCATTAATCTTTATCCCCTTGTTTTCCCAGCTCAGCGACTGAAAAACACCCTCCAATGTAGCATTAAAGAGCTTCGGAGATATGGTATCACCTTGTCTCACTCCCTTTCCAATTTTTACGTGTGTTGTATTTTCAAACAGCCTAATCTTTGCACTTGCATTTTCATAGATGTTATTAATAATATTAATGTATGCATCTTCAATACCGCAGGTTTTCAGAGCCATTGTAACTGCTGATGGTTTCACCGAATCAAAGGCTTTTTCATTTTCATAATCGATAAAAGCCATGCACAATGGAAGTTCATATTCCCTCGCTCTTTCAATTAGTTCTCTCAGCACGTGGATATGATCTATTGTGCTGTAGCCACTCCTGAATCCAGCTTGTTCTCTCGGTTGAGCCATGTCCAGTGTTACCTTCAAGCGGTGTGAAAGAACTTTAGTGAAGATTTTATAAACTACTGATAGGAGGCTGATAGGTCTGTAGTTTCCGAGATCCTCAATGTCACCTTTCTTATGTAGCAGGATCATTGTAGCGGTGTTCCAATCCTCAGGAATCTTTCCTTCATTAAGGCATCGAGTGAAAATTTGGGCGAGTACTGTTTCGATTTCTCCACTTGCTTCTTGTATGATGTCTACAGTAATTCCATCTTCTCCTGGAGCTTTTCCCCGCTTCATGTTCTTGATTGCATGTGCAACTTCTGCTGGAAGGACTGGAGGAACTCTGGTACTGGTATCTTTCATGATGTCTGGAGTGCATGTATCATCCTCTTTCATATAATTTGGAGTAGAAATCTTTCACTCTTGTCAAAATTTCGCCTCTATTTCTTGTTACAGAACCATCTTCTTTTCTCAGTGCCATAATCTGTTTTCTTCCCTTACTGAGATGTCCCTTTGCTATCTTTAGGCTTTGGTTGTTTTCAATTGCTTTCCTCACTAGTTCACAGTTGAATTTTCTTACGTGTTCAGTGATACTTTTTCTTACTGTCTTGCATAGCTCTATATATTCCACTTTGGAAGTCACATCTTCTTTAGTTGTCCTCATCTCTCTTCTTTTTTGCATCAACATTTTCGTTTTTCCTGATAATTTATTTACATGCAACTTGTTCTTAGATCCAGCTAATTTTGTTGCTGTTTCCATAAGAGCTTTGGTTACTTTTCTGTTAACTTCAGAGATGTCCACTTCTTCCGATGTTATGCCTTCTAAAGCAGAGAACCTGTTCTTCAGTTCCAACTTGAAGGTATTATGGTGTTTTTTAAGGTTGGTTATGTCAGTACATTTTGTTTGTCTTATGAGCTTGCTACGTTCGAGTTTAGTGTTGAGGTGCATCTTACATCTCACCAATCTATGGTCACTACCTGTGTTGAACTTGTTTAGCACACTGCAGTCTTCTATGACGAATTTTTTGTTACACATAATAAAATCAATTTCACTTGTCGTCCCATTTGGATGTCTCCATGTCCATTTCCTGTGTGGCTTTTTCTTGAAGAAGGAGTTCAAGATGAAAAACCCTTCTGCCTCTGCAAACTCAACGAGAGTATTTCCACGCTGGTTTCTGTTGCCGTGACCGAATTTACCTACTGAAGTTTCATTCTGTTGCCGTTGCCCTATTTTTGCATTGAAATCTCCCATAATTATTTTCAAGTGCTGCTTACTTTTATTATTTAGATAACAAATTTCCTCATAAAATTCTTCAATTTCTTCTTCAGGATGACTTGTGGTAGGTGCATAAGTTTGAATAATCTGAGCCTGGTATCTTTTCGAGAGTTGGATAACAAATCGTGCAGCTCTGTCAGAGGAACTTTCAACTTCTACAACTTTATCCTTCAGTTTCTTGTTTATTATAAATCCAACACCACTAGTTCTGCCAGTATCTGTCCCACGATAGTAGAAGAGATGTCCACTTTTCAGTTCGATGAGATCTTCTCCTTTTCTCCTTACCTCACTTAGCCCGACGATGTCCCACTTGATCCTTTGTAGTTCCTCTTCCAATTCACGAAGCCTTGAATCAGAAGATAGGGAGCGTCCATTGTACGTAGCCAAGGTCAGCATCAGATGGCAGCTTAGTCCGGTCCTCCGGGGATTCTTAGCACCCTCTGCCTTCATGTCGCACTGGCCGCTGCCTTGGCCAGGTACATTCCAGCTGCCGGAGACTGAGGGCCAAGATTTAAGTTGTGGAATCATTTTGGAGGGGTTTGGCCATAACTCACCACGCTGGCCAAGCGGGTTGGTGAGTGTGGGATAGAATTTCCTCTAATCCCGATGGTACAGTTATACCGCTATTGGCGGTCGTCAGAGCCCCTTTAGTGGGAACAGGATGCACCACGAGAAGGCGGGGTTGACATTTGTCAAGGAGAGGCTGTGATGTTACGCATCACCTGACCTTACATCCCTATATACATGTATATATATACATTTGGGTTGGAGGTTTAACGACCACCGTGAGCAACTCAGTGGGCTATAAGCAGTCTCCCGTCTCTAATTTAGGATCACTGGTTCCAGGGAAGGGAGGAAGCCAGTGTCGTAAGACAAACCCAACATCCATGCCTCACGGGATTCGAACCCGGACCCCTTTCGGACGAATGATCAGAGGCCATCGCTTAAACCACTGCGCCACCGGGGGCTACAAAAAATTTTACATCAGGAATTTTGGTTCACTAATTGAATCCGTGTCTATGTGGCAACGTCAAGAGTACGACGATCTGACGACGTCATGATAAAAGTAGTTCACGGAAAAGAACAGGGGAAATCGATACAGGGTCCACAGTCAGTGTATGAGTAAAATGTTCTGTACTAGGAAGTGTTGACGAAATAGGGACTAAAGGTTTTATAAAACACATAACAAACAGGCAGCCCGGCGTATCAAATTCCATAACAGACTGTTCGGGAAATTTTCAGAAAGCTGCGATCCAACGTCGCCATCTATTGACGTGGAACTCAAAAAACTCAATAAATAAAAGTCAATAATTTCTGTATCATAAATTTTATTTTTCCCCGTCATTATTGACGGGCTTTCATCTAGTTTATATATACATATTTATATATATTGACAAGTGTCAACCCCGTCTTCTCGTGGTGCATCCTGTTCCCACTAAAGGGGCTCTGACGACGGACACACAGCGGTATAACTGCAGTATACTTAGAGAAAATTCTATCCCCACACTCACTAAGACCGACAAGATTATTGCGACATGAAGGCAAAAGGCGCTAGGAGGAAAGATAAAAAGAGGAACTTGTGGAAAAGGAAAATGACAAGGGTGGAAGACATCATGATTAGAATAAAATCCATGAAATGGCATTAGTTGGCTAATCACATTTTGGAAAAACACCGCTGCAATCGCCGGGGACACAAATTCAGACACATACTGGATGGTAGCGTATTCTAATAGATACCTATGGAATAACAGTCGGTTAGCCCAACTTCTGGAACAAATAGTGGTCGCTGTCACTCATTCATTTCCACCGTTATCACATGTTCTGCTACGTTGTTGGTTAGCCCTTTGTTCCAGTAAGGTCTTCAACTGAATTCGCAAAAGTCATGTTCTTATGCACATAGCTTAGACACTTTCTGCGTATCGCCTGACAAAAGTTATCAAAAATAATGTGATCAAGCAGTCTGTCGGCCACGTCAGTGTTTTAAACAATGCAGATTGGAATTTCCCCCCAGCTTTTCGCACCAGGTGGCGTGCGTGTAAATTTGTCATTACATCGCTGTCTCTGTGAAGGACGATCGAAAATAGTATTCATTATCACGGTGCTAAGTTATAACAGCCATAATGAAACGCTTGAGGACAATTAAATTTTGATTAAATACTTTGATCTCCGTTAGTACGTGAGCATGAAACAATCGAATTATGCACAAGGTTCACCATGCAACATAGGAGAAATTTGCAATTTTCCCAGAAGGCACAGAATAACTATTTTGTTCATTAAAAAAAAAAAAAAAAAACAAAAAAAAAACTGGAACAAGGTCTTATTTGGAATACGAGAGACAAAACATAAACGAAAACGTGCAACAGTCGGCTCGTACCGTGCGGATGCTAACCTCCAATGAATTGGAATTGCCGGCCAAATCCGTGGGGGATGCCAACGTTCAATCAACCGATATAACCAGCCGAATTCGCGGGGGAACAAACTTACAGTTAACTGAAATTACCAGCCGAATCTCTTACAATGTCAGCCTTCAATCAACTGGAATAACCAGCAAACCTTCATGGAGATCCCAACCTCCAGTCAAGTGTAATCAGCAACCAAACCGCTGTTGATGTCAACCTGCAATCACATGGAAGGGGGGGGCGAAGCAGCATCGAAGATGATCACCGCTCAGGCCGACCTCAAACGGCGACAGACAACAAAACGCATCATTGTTGCAACGCTTGTCGAAGAGAATAGCAGTTTGACAGTCCAGGCAAATTTGTCAGGATGAGGCAAATTTGTCCACCATGTCTGTTCACCGGATTTTGATCGAATCACTGGAAAAAAAGAAAAAATCGCCGCGCGCTGGGTGTCCTATCAACTCACCCCCTGAACAGGTGGCAACCAGAGTGAGCATCGCACAGGATCACCTCCACAGGCTCGAAATGGAGGGAGACACCTTCCTGAACAGAACTGTCGCACAATTAATGGAATGGAGGCATCCACGTTCCCCAAGCTCCTCAAAAGTGACGTCGGCAGCAATCCAAAGTGAAGCAAATGATGACTCTTGTGTGCGATGAGCAGGGTGTCCTGGGTCTCTGATCGAGTGCCGGTAGGGGAAAATATTTTTTTTTTTTTTTTTTTTTTTTTTTGATTGAAGGTTTAACGACCACCATGAGCAACTCAATGGGCTATAAGCAGTCGCCCGTCCCTAATTTAGGGCCACTGGTTCCAGGGAAGGGAGAGAGCCAGTGTCGAAAGACAAACACAACATCCATGCCTCACCGGGATTCGAACCCGGACCCCTTTCGGACGAATGATCAGAGGCCATAGCTTAGACCATCTGCGCCACCGGGGCGGCAGGGTAAAATATCAACGTACAATATTATCGTGACTTTCTGAGGACAAAGTTGAGACCGAAAATTCGTCAAAATCGTCCCAACTTGTTGGAAGCGGGCGCGATCTTGCTGAATGACAACGCATCGTGTTTCGGTACTGGGGGCTTTTGTCGAAATATGTCTGGGAAATTTCATCCCACCACCATACAGCCCTGATCTCAGTTCACCTGACTTTGAACTTTCTCCAGTTAAAAAATTGGTTCCGTGGCATCCGTTACGAATCACTGGATGAACTGTCAGTGGACGTGACCCGAGTAACACGACAGCTGAACAAAGATGGCGTACTACGGAGCGTCCACGACCTACCTCACTTATGGCAAGCTGTCACTGGCAGCGGAGGGGAGTAGATTGAATGGCAATAAGGTAAGTTTTCTCTAGTACGTCACACTTTTCTCAAAAATGGACAGCGTGCAGAACTTTTGTTAGGACCCCCGTATTTAGATCCAGTGAGCACGTCAACACCCAGTCATCACACAGAATAAACGTATCCTCTCCAAACAATCTGAACGTACACGCGTTCGTTCACTTGCTAATTAGTCACGTATCAATACTGCACAAAAGTTGGCTAACACAGATCAATAATGGAAGCTCGTTGTGGCATCATACCATCAACGCGATTTCAATAACATTGCTCTTCGAAGATCAAACACATCAATTTTTACCTGTTGCTGTCGATTACGTAAATGCTCTCTGACCTGCTTATAGGCGTTGCCAAAGTTAAATTCGTCGAGAGAAAATGTAGCGTTCAGGTTAGAAAAACGTTTAATGAGAATAAACCAAGTTTATACAAGAATACGGAATCTCAAAAAGAAGGTTAAATTAGAGTATTCGTCATAAATGGTATCAGCATAAATTACAATTAAAGCTGCTTCAATTAGGCGTAATACACAAAGCCTTAGGAAATTCCTAGTGAAAGAATTAAATAATTACCTCAACTTTCTTATGTAAACATGCATTTTCTACCCCCAATGCGGCTACATTTCCAATTTAAATTCTGCGCGTCAAGACAACTCCCATGATACAAAATATTTTCTTTCCTTTTAACTCTCCGTGTAATGTACTCCGAAAGGCTGGGAGCATCGCAAAATAAACATCACAGAAAATTAGATTTGGAGTCAGTACCAATAAAATGCGTTCAAACATAAAAGAAAATACGGATAAACTTCGCTCCAACAAGAGACAGATGTTAATAATCACCACAAATCAAAATAATAAAGCTCCCTTGGGAAAGCTGTTTGGTTCAAAAGCAATAAAGAAAAGCCATAAGAAAACGACACGTTAAGATTAATCAATGAATTAAATCGATATATTTCTTTTCTCCCGCGTGTCACAAGCAGGCAGGCAATTGATGGAGATATTTCAGGACAAGAGATGTTTCGAGAAAATCGAATAAGTACCTGCGGCAGAGAATTATGGACATAGCTTATCCAATTGCTTGTGAAACTCCTTTTACGCATTACAGAACTAGACGGTAGATATTCTCTACGCCTGAATTTTACCCAAACGCCTGCTGAACAATGTTAAACCAACTGCAACATATACTGAAGTAGGAAATTATTAGCATCCAACAGCAATCAGATACTGAAGTAGCAAATTATTAGCACCCAACAGTAATCAGATACGTTCCATATGCACTTACGTCCGCAACTATGGCGTCGAGGTGGCCTTATACACAGGCCCTGTTGGTTAGCCCATCTGCTTGCCAAATGAAAGTCCTCATGTTCGATCACGGGTGTGTCAGCGGACTCTCACACAAGGCGTAGGCATTACAGAGATGAGCTTCCTCTTTTAGTGACGTCACGCGGAAACCAAAGCTGTCGTGCATGACGTCAAACACGGCACAGACGTATCATCGGGTCGTGTGACATGAGAGTGACGTCACAAACGAAGGGTTCTCGTCTCGATAATGGCATGGCCTTGTGCTTTTAAGACGGCCTTCTCTGTACGTTAACAATAAGGGCGTCTGTTCTTTACAACATGATTTTCTCTCTCCCACGATGTCAGTGACGCGCACCAGAATCTAAGCCTTTTGACTCCTGTCTACCCACTTTCCTACTGTCAGCCTCTAGTTTTCACCTAACAACACTTCGTTTCTCGTTCAGAAGCCTGTAATAGGCATAGCTAGTCGAGACTAAACCTTCTCTGTGGGCATAAATCCTACAAGCTCATTGTTGAGTAGAGGCTGCTACTGATCCCGGTGGAAACTGCAGTCAGTCTCTCGTCCCTCGCATTTAATGGATCAACCTCCCACTTTCCTACTTTAACGTGTGTGTTGAGGTCGTTAAATCAATTAACAATAGCAAATTAATCCACATTCCTCCGAAGTTGACACGAATCACTCAAGAGGCGGTAATAAACATCAAGCCTACATTTAACACATGACACAGAATGCCGACCGCACACATACTAAAGATACATAACATAAAAAACCGGTGTTTGTTTCATCGTGAGTTCCATCGTGTTCAAAACACTCGAGTTCTCTTTTCCCACGGGGCGACAGCGCCCTCTATCAGAAACAGTTTTGACAGCTGCTCGGATTTTATTTATTTTTTCTCTTCGGGAGCTGTTCCTCTTCCGACACCTACCGTGAGTCTCTAGTTGACCTATTAAATGAATGACAATCAGTAACTCACTGCAAAGGAAAAAGGGGAAGGTCTCTGGACCTATTCTAGGTAGGTTAGATGTGGTGAACCGCAAAATATCCGCCCTGATCCGGAATACTGCCCCCTTCAATAAAAATAAGGGCGTGTGTTTCTTACACAAAGCCTTTCTCTCTCACCCACTACTAGTGTGTATTTTGACGTTGTGTGATATCAGTCGCGTGAGTGACGCGAACTAGAAGCTTGGCAGTTTGACTTCTACTTACCTACTTTCCTATCGTCAGCCTCTAGGCTCCACCTAATGTTTTCTTCGTTTCTGGTACTAGACTCAAAAGCCTGTAATAGGCATATCTAGTCGAGACTAAACCTTCTCTGTGGGTGTAAATTCTACAAGCTGATTGTTGACTCAGAACTGGTGGTGATCTCCGTGAGATTTTTAGCCAGAGCTTGGGTCATTAAATAACAGCAGTAAGCAACTCACAGTAAATAACCAAGTTAGGTTAGATGCGTTGAACCTCCCACTACTTATAATAATAAGTACGTGTGTTCCTTCAACAACGCCTTTCTCTCTCCCCTATTGCTAGTGTTTACTATATGCCAGATGGGTCAGCGACGAGTAATGCGATCAGTAGTTCATATTTGGACACTTAAACGAGCAAGTAATGCGACCCATACAGTAAGTCATAAGCGGGAAGGTAAATGCGATCTGTAGGTTACATTTTGACAAGTAAGCGAGCACATAAAACGGGCACTGGTTTCCATAAATTAAGTAACAAAGCAAAAAATCGGGATAATTGGGTGAAATATAGTTCAAATTACACGAAATTTGCGTCTGTTACGGGCGAAGGCTCACAGCATTAATGTACGGAAGGAGAATTAGTGGCTCGGGCAGCGCTTTATGCAGACGCACAAGAGCTTAAACCCAACTGTTTCGGAGGGAGTCGCTAATTCATGCGTGGCGGTGAATGAAAGTAATTCGACAGCGATTTTGTTAACATGGCTTCGAGACGTCATTTACCAGCGGAGTTACGCTACACAGCGATAGGCCGACTCGAAGCAGGGCAACGGCAGGCGGACGTCGCACGATGGCTCTCAACGTCGATCGTTCTGTGGTCAGCGGGATGCAGCAGCAGTTCCAAGCCAGGGGTACAGCTTCCCGAAGGTACAGCTAAGGTAGGCCAAGGGCAACGATCTCCGAGGATAACCGGTATTTGCGGCTTTCGGCACGGCAGAACAGGACGACTCATCTGAGATCTGTTCTTGCGGCAGGCACCGGATAGAAGGTATCAGCTTCGACGGTACGCGGAAGGTTACACGCAGGAGGACTGTATGCTCGGCGACGGGTATTATGCGCGCCAATCACCCCCGCCACTGGAGGGAACGTTTCAATTGGGCACTAATGCATGTGAACTAGACTCAAAATCAGTGGAGGTCCGTTCTGTTCAATGATGAGTAGCGACACTGTTTACATAATGATTCTCGCAGAGTTTACAATCTGAAGAGAAGCCGGTACTCGCTATCTTCCCTCGTATATCCAGTAAAGGGACACTTATGGTGGAGGTAGTGTTCTGGTGTGGGCAGGCATACCGTTAGGCGGCCGTACCGAACTCTATGTGTTGCCACATAGAAACCTCAATGCTCAGAGGTGTAGAGACGACATCCTGGACCCTATTTGTTCATCCGTATGAGACCGCAATTGGCGATACATTTGTACTACAGACGGTTAACGCCCCCTCTCACACAGCTCGCCCCGTGCAGTACCTGGAACTGGAGACTATAGTCCGTATGGAGTGGCCAGCACTCTCTCTCGATCTGAATCCTATTGAGAATGTCTGAGATGCTGTCGGGAGACGTGTTGCTGGCCTCCAAGCCCCTCGCCGAATCCTGCAGGGGCTTCGCACTGCTTTGCTCGAGCAATGGACGGAACTGCTCGACACCATAATTAACGAGCAACCCACGGAACTGCTCGACACCATAATTAACAGTATAGAACATGGCTGTAGGGCCTGTATTGCTGTTCGGGGCAACCACACTTATTACCACGGCCCAGGTAGTACGGTGGCCGCGGAATACTTAATACTCGTCTAATTGGATAAACAGTGAGGTTGCGTTCCCATAAATGTAAGGAACCCAATCTCAAAGTTTACGGACGTCGCGTTGTGTTTCATATGGGCTCGTTACGAGGTATTCGTAAAAAAACCATATGCCGCAAATTGTGAATTTGGAGAAATATACACCCCAGAGAAGTTAGCTACACCAGGTTAAGTAATTAACAATGTTTATTAAAAGAAAAAGTATGTTTACGCAATTACATCCTTCAGGTGGAGGCAACATATGAGTTACGTTAACTTAAAAAAATATTAGAATTAGGCATGTTTACTGGTCCACTGCTGCGTAAGTCTGTTACGCCCCCGAGCTTAACTTTAAATTAACTCCCTCAATCTATTTCGAGGAGGCATAGCGACCATGCATATGTATATATTTAGTTAACATTGGAACTGGAATTGGGGAAAATAACGTCATCTTACCTTTCTTTGGTTTGGGTTGTCGCTCGTTGAAGCCCTTCTGTAGACCGCGTGGGTTGTTCGCTGTACCTCTCGACTACCACGGCTGGGACCGCGTACTCTGTACGTTTCCTAACTACCTAATCCGTTTCATTCTCGAACATTATTTCTCTGACAATTGTCCTTCGACTACCATATGTGGATAACCATCTCGAATACGAATCTCCGATACGAATTATTCTCTCTGATACCAATCTTTTTTTTTTACTATGTTTTTGTCTGCCTATATAATTCCGTCCCTTTAATTTTCCACGTGATAGACCTACAACCTTCTACGAAATCTTCGCCTGGGTCTGGATTGGTCAGCTGAGCTGACCAGTGCTCGAGCTTAGTGACTATTGGTTGGTTTTCTGGTCCACTTGGCTTGTTGTGCAGGGTATGCTTTTGCGAATTCAATAGGACATATTTCTGCGGTCGGATGAATAGCGAAGAATTTAAAGGGGCTTTCCTCTGCCAGATTTACGACTTTCCTGTGACACCACGATGTACTTTACGACTTTCGCTGGTGCCTCCCTCATCGAGGAGATGGTTGTAAACTGCAACTCGCCTATTCATCTGACGGCGTTTCGGACTCTTGCATGTGCAGTCCTGAAATACCGGGATGTATTGTCCCACCAGTAACGCTAGCACTGGGGCCATTTCGTAAATTTTGTGAATGCCGTGCTTCTTCTCACAAGAGTGAAAAAGAAGATGAATTCCTTGGTCATTCTCCACGGGTGTTCGGCAAACCGTTTTGACCACGTGGGTTTTCTACTCCAGTGGGGAAAAGGGGGTTTATGAGGCAGGGAGGGAGCAAAGGAAAAATAATTTAAATTAAGTAAAAAAAAATAATATAGGTAAATTACTCCTGGTCTTTAAATTTAACTAGGCCGCAACTAATGTGACCCGAACTATGAAGTAGTTCCGTGGCAACACACTCCGTATTGAAGTATTTTTTTGATATTTCATTTTAATACCTATATTTCTGTATTTTCATATTTGCATCACTCAAACAAAATGTAAGTGCTTTGTATCAAATGTTCTTACGCTGTTTTGTTGCATTTGGTCTGATAAAGCTCACCACTAAATTTCATTCGAATCGGTTGAATACTTTTTTGAGTTACCAAGATGTTTCTATTTGTTGCTTAATTTATGGAAACTAGTGTATTTTGACATACAAGCGGGCAGATAACGCGGTCAGAAGCTCATATTTTGATACACAGGCGGATAGGCGATGCGACCCGTATTTTGACACTCTAAGCGAGAAGATAGGTCGATCAATAGGTCATATTTTGAGATAAAGTTAGCAGCCAGATAACGCGACCAGTATAGCTGACACTTTGATACACAGGAAATGCGATCGGTAGGTTATATTTCGACACATAAACGGGCATGCCATGTGACTCTAACTTTGACTCAGAAGCGGTAAGGTAATGCGATGTGTAGGCCACTTCACATTTTGACAAGTAAGCGAGCATTTAATTACAGTCAGCGTTATATTTCGACACACCAGCGGGCAGGGAATGCGACCTGTATTTTGTCACACAAGCGGTAAGATAGTGCGATATTGTCACAAAAAGTGCGAGCATATAATGCGTGAGTGACATAAGTGGATAATTAACGCAGACAGTAGCACATATTTGGATACATACGCGGGCAAAAAATACAATCTGTCTGTCATAATTTGACATCCAAGGAGGCAAATAATACGTTCATTAAGCCATATTTTTGAGAAATATACAACGCCCGTTCCACAAAAACAGAAAAAAGTCACACAAAATGAAGAAATCTACACAAAATACATGTTATTCTTTCTCAAAGCATCTTCTTTCAGATGATATGCAATGGTTCCATCATTCAGTCCACTTTTCAAAACATGCGGCCAAGGCATTTTGTGGAAGCTGCTTTAGCAATCCCTGTACAGCTTAAAATACGTCAGCATCTGTGATGAATGTTCCGCCACGGAACTTCTCTATTCTTGGAAACAACTGAAAATCGCACGGGACGAGGTCAGGATCCACTTGCCCACCAGTTCCGGTAGCTCGATATTTGTCGTCGCAGACGCTTCAAGACTGAAATGTAATACTCAGTATTGAAAGTCATTTGTGAAGGAACAGCATGATGGTAGACTACGCCTTTATGACAAAAGAAAATTATCATCAACACCTTCCCAGCCGATTTGGTTTGGCGGACTTTTTTCGGAGGAGGTGAGCCTGTGTGTTTCCAGACACTAGTTGCGCGCTTCGTGAGGGGTTCGAAATAGTGGACCCATGTTTCATCGGTAGTTAATACCGTGTTTAGAAAGCTTGGATCCTTTGCGATCATTTGTTTCTACTCATAATACAAATGAACTCTCGCTAACAATTGTTCCCTCGTCAGGTACCCATCTGAAACACACACGATTCAGCAGTAATTTGTCGCGTAGAATGCGGAATGATGATGCTTTTGAAATATTAGTTGACACCACTATGTCTTCACACGTTATCCGTCGATCTTCTTGCAGTGTTAACAATACTCTACGTAACAACACTTTCAGGTCGACCAGGCCTAGGAGCGAGTTATGCCGACAAACGCCCTGTTTGAAATCATGGTGCCATCCAAAAAACGTTGACTAACCGAAAATTTATCTTTGTAACCTTTTTTGATTAAATCAACTGTTTCTGGAGCCGTTTTACCCAAACGATAGCATAATTTTATCGCACAACGCATTTCACTTCTTAACTCTGAATCACTCACCTCCATAGCTGTATGGCGAAATGCAGACGTGCCTTAAACAACTGCGCATAAAAAACCAGAATCGTCTGCCACAGCCAATAACTGTTGCCATAGATACTTTCTTAATTCAGTTAGTCGACTGCGTGGTTATTTTTCCCATTCGCACTGTTGCCAACACACAAAAAAATATTCTCAGTTCTTATGGAACGGCCTTTGTATATAAACATAAAATATGAACTACTGACACGCAAACAAGGTTTTGTACAGAATGTACATTTGTGCGAAATGCCAGTCAGAATCGAGTGATTCGTAACACCGGGACGCAGAACTCAGCCAAGAATCCTGAAACACAACTGTAAATTTGTCCTGAAATACGAACGACTAACGAAAGACCAAGCTGATGAGGAATGAGGTGATCGCCTTAATTAAAAGCGAAATCTGGAATGGGCTTAATTAAGCGCGGAATGAAGCAGAGAGGAAATCCGAAGTTTATCTCTGACGGGCACTTCAGAAAAGGGAAGAAACATACAACCATATAAATTTTGAATGTCAGCCTGTTTACAAAGGGCATCTGAAATCTGGTGCTCGCTGCTATCCGATACCTTGATTTCTGTAACGGCAGATATTGCCAGCAACGGTCATTAACGAGCACAGAAACAAGATTCTGACCAAAATTAGAGTCGGATAAAATGACAAGCCGCAGTGCGTTCATAATGTGACATTTCCAAGCCGAAAGGGTCTGCTGACATAGCAACAAAGCTTTGAATTTTACGGCATTCTAGAGAAAGTAATTAAGACCAGCCCAACTGTGACTAAGCATTAAAGACGTGCTATGCTAGCTTACGACCTCTTGCAAAATTCTGATAATTTGAAATGTGATGAGGAGGGGGAAATAATACATACTCCCGTATATATATTTATAAATATATTTTTTTTTGTTTTGAAATTATATGAAATTCTCAATACTACACAGCCTAATCACGAGGGGTTTTTTTTATCCATATGTTTTTATATTTTGTTTAAGAAAGCGTTTTTGTGTATTGTTGGCACAAAGAACGAAGTCTTAAGCAAACGGAATGAGATACGAATTCGCCAGATTGTAAGGAAAGCAAGAAATCGTAAGACTAAAAGGAAAGAAAAACAGTGAATTCGACAGTGTAAATATGCGCGTACTGATATCTCGTATTACTACTGAAAACCAAAGGTGGCCATAACAGCGATGCGCGGCTCTGAAAATTTTTCGGTGATTTCAGCATGTCGTTATCATAGAGTGCGATTCAACCGCAGATGTAAACATGTCTCGGCTCCAATCTCCCGCTTTCTTGCACTCGTATCGTGTATATTGAGATCAGTTGCATTCAAAGAGTTGTATTAATTTATTTATTCTTGTTATATCTAGTCATTCTTGTTATATTTATCTAGTTATAATTGTTATATTAATTTAATAATCTAGTTATAGTTGTTATATTAATTTAGCAATCTAGTTATAATTGTTATATTAATTTAGTAATCTAGTTATAATTGTTATATTAATTTAGTAATCTAGTTACATTAATATAATTACTCTATAGTTATATTATTTGAGTTATTCTATTCATATAACCATCATCAAGCGTGGTGTGTGTAATGTGACTTATTGTTTCGGATATTCTTGGCATTTTCCTAACCCCATAATGCCAAATTGTGCAGTGACCATATGCAAAAATAGAAATCAGAACACGAAAGGGAAAAAGAAAGGAAATGCAGCGTGCGCGCGCGCGTGTGTGTGTGTGTGTGTGTGTGTGTGTGTGTGTACTTATGCGGTACTAAATCCTATAGCACTGATACACCCTGTAAAATGGCAAAGTATTTAATAATGAGTGATATATTTTTTTTTTTTTTTGGTCAGAAGCTTGTTAAAACTGACCCTGTGGGATCTATATTTTTCTTTTCTCACTGTTTGTTTACAAAGCAGTGTCATGCACTTGTACCACTTAATTTTATATACAATTTAATTATTCCAATATGAACTTTAAACTTTGTTTGAAATGGTATTAAAAATGTTATTTACCCCACATTTTTTAATGGGGAAATCACACACTACAAATTGTTAACCACAAAAATCTGATGATGTACAATACTTTAATGCAATGCCTCCTTTGACTCAGAAAAAAAAAGTTTCATTTGAAAATATGGTCATTAATAAATTCATTCGTTTTTGTACCGTTGATTTTGTATATTTACTGCAGTCTATTTATATGTGGTCCCAATTTATGGAATCGATAGTACATACAAAACATATTAAAATATGTAGCATGGAAAGAACCTTTGACAATACATTTTTATTCTGAGCATATTTGAAACGTTCGGTATACTTACCTGTCGTTTGTTCTAATTAAATTTATGAAATTTAATCTGTTTTTAAATTAAAGTTTCGAAATCAAAATGCTAATAATCCATGTATCTATTCCGCATTTGTACAGTTTTGTGGGCCTCGCTTTATATTAGCTAAATAAGTGTCGCTGTATCTAAAATCTACGATGAATACGCTTTTTATGTGTGTATTTGTGGTGGGCCAACGCTATGTGCGCATTTTTCAAGGAAAAGTGTCAGGAATATGCTTCGTTAATTCACGAAAAGAATCGCGGAAAGTGTTACGTGGATTTCATTTTTTTTTTATTACAGTATACACAGAACTCACCCACACGGCGACACCCCAGAAGTCGACGAATTTTTCAAAAAGTTAATGTGTTTGAAAACGGTGTCATTAAATCAAGATTGATTTTCATATTGCACGTAGTTAACTACTTTTTGATTCGAAATGCCGTCACTGACACAAAAGCTAAACAACACTCTTAGAAGTGCTCATGGTGGCTCATTAGGGATTACGAAGATTTCGTAGGAACAGATGCGATACACAGATTGGCTTAGAAAGAAATCCCTTTTGAAATCGACGAACTGGCTCAACCGTAAAAATTATAATTTGAATCACATCTCCAAGATCTGCGTCTCTGCCTCGCGCTCTCGAAAATCATTAGCCCAGTTTACAACCGCGTTTAACACACACCACTTTTGAATTAGGAACCGCGGCATCTCAAAGAAGTGTTTTGTCTCGGATGTTTTGATCCTCCTTCCTATTAGCAACGGAAGATTGATTCCCGAAATCAACGGGGGTTCTGATACATCAAAATGGCACCGAAAACAAAGAAAGAGAAATAATTTATTCCGAACCACACGTTGCAATGGGAAACAAATTATTCTCAGCAATCGATACAGGACACAGAATTAAAAGGTTGCGCACGCAATCTGCACATTAGTACAGCGAAAACAGAAAACACTCCGGTGTTATAACCAAGAAATGCATTGTGTGCTTCGTCAGCGGAGTTAAGAGTATTCCAGGAAAAAGGTAAAAAATAATAATACTAAAAAGGGAAGCGAACATGAATTCATTGCCATCAACGTCAGAAAGCATTCTCTCATACTAAAAAGGCTCGACGGAAGGCTAATTATACGGCTTACTGGAATACCTTTTCACCCCAGCGTTGTTAGCCACTTTCGAGTTCTGCCCAATGACAGATCACATCTAAGCACGTACCTTTTCCGGAAGCGGACTTTGTTTTAATTAAGCCCCCAAGCAGCTAATTATTTCAGATGAAAGGCACTTATCACCACTAAAAAGCACAGCACGTGATAATATGGAAACGGCGAAACGAATGGTGCATAAAAACGTTGCATTTCCAATTTTCAAAACAGAACGAGTGCTAAGAAATGGAGAAGAACAAATGAAATCTCTATGCGTCTCTTCAAAGGAATGAGTTTATATCGCTTCGTAATGATTTCAAGTCGCGTTGATTCTTCCAAAAAAGAAGAAAAAAATCCACAATAACTGCGGCACCGCCAGAAGGATAATGTCGTACAATATTTTAAATGCGCTATAAGACAACGTCATTTGGTTCAATCACCTGTGCAATAATTTAAATTCCCGGGCTTTCACGAAAACACAGTACAAAATAGCTGGCGCACAAAATCCGAGAAAGCAGAAGAAATATCCTGTGCCACAGTAACAAAATGCATGCGCTGTGCTATCCACAATATGCGATCTCGCTACTGAACTTCGAAATCAGTTCCTTTGGCAGACGATTGAAATTTAACAGTTGATCAAACCTCAAGTATTCCCGCAAATCTCTCCTATTACCGGAATGTTTTCGTCATATGGATAGGGAAAAGTGAGAATGGAGCTCTTCCGTTAATATACGGAAGAAATTGCGGAAAGGTTTCTGGAAACTCAGAATTTACCGACAACACAGCTTAAAAACGACAATTTACCGTCAATATGAGAAATAATTTCGGAAAGGTTTCTGAAAAGTCAGAATTTTCCTTTCGTATGAAAAATATGTGAAATTCAGGTTTATTTCCGTCATTTTACGGAAAAGGTTGAATCAGACATGTGTTTTGTCAATTCACGAAAGAAATCACGGAAAGTAGTTCGTAAATTTCAGAATTTTTTTTAGTGAAACTAAGGCAGGAAAGATTTCCCAAAGGCGGGAGAGTTTTTGATGATGCCATAATCCCAAGGAGGCAGAGTGTCCTTGGAATGAATGGCGGAGGATGTCTTCCACAACTCGCTTGTTGAGCTAATGACTTACTTCCGTTTCCCATTGCTTTTCTATCAACATTCTTCCACGAGCAGACAAAGATTCCTCTGCGCAGTTGTAATTTAGTCCTGAATGCCACCACATCTATTGCTTCATTCCAGAACAATGCTCAGCAGATTTGCTCTTTCTCGTTAAACATGGAGTTACATTTTTATTTTTTTGTTACTCTACTTATTCAAGGTGATCACCTTCGCTTTTTCTCTCCCTCGTTAAATTCGGGATTTCATAAAATTTTGTTTGTTAATCCTTTAAGCGGCCGATGTACCTGCCAAATGGTGCTGAAACCTTTCTGAGCACCCCACTTCTTTAGTCCCCTATCTTCTGTTTTACGATCCAAGACATGACTGAGAAGGGCTTTCCTCCATAACGAAGACTACATGCCACTGGAGAGAAAGAAGTGTCTCAAACATCTATTTCTCAGGTTAATGGACATCGTTATAGCCCTTTTAGCAAGCAATCAGTCAGAAAGCATTAGTATCAATAATAACCCTAAATGACCACTTGAACAAACAAAGTGGTCATTTAGTGTCAATCATTCTCCTAAATAATCACTTTGAAAAGCAAAGGCGAAAGCAGCATCCTCTGATGAGCAGGTTAACTCATTCCAGTCGCGTTCCGCACATTTTGAAGAAAGCGATTATATTCATTCGAGCTGACTTCAACCCATTTTGCTAACCCCGAGTTAATTCGTTCCCGCCGATAAGAGGGTTAAAAACGATCAAATTAGTTTTGAATTCTTCTTCTCCTTAGCCTGTTGACACCCACTGTAGGGTATAGGCCTCCCCAGTCTTTTCCAACTTCCTCGATCCTTGGCCTCAGTCCACCATTTAGCACCTCTAAATTTCTGAAGGTCATCTCTCCATGTTGTTCTCAGGCGCCCTCTTCCTTTACTTCCATCTCTCGGTTGCCATTCTGTTATTAATTGTGTTCATCTTCCAACATGTCCAGCCCATCTCCACTTTTTTATTTTTATAATACCTATTATTCCTGTTCTTTCTCATATCACTTCATTTCTAACTCTGTCTCTTCTTGTTATTCCTAACATTCTTCTCTAACTTTCTTGCCGATACTCTTTTTTTTTTTTTTTTTACATTGGCGCTCTGTGATACGCCACGTTTCACTTCCATAAGTAAACACGGGGATAATACATGCATTGAAAATTTTTCTTTTGAAGCACATTGGGGTATCTACGGTTAAATAGTCTTATTTGCCTTGGGTAATTCTTCTACTGATATCTCTTTCTTCTCTTTCTTTAAAACTGATTACTTGACATAAATAGATGTATTAGTCTACTTTTTTCAATTTCTTTTTCTTCTATCTCAATCTTTTCTGTATCCTTTCCTGTATTGTTCATATATTTAGTTTTTGCTGTGTTCATTGACATACTTTAAGACTTTCCATTCGTAAATACTTTATCATATACTGCATTTCCGTATTGCTAGTTGTAATAATAGCTTTTAATTAACATTTACTAAAAAAAAGCTCCTGTTTTGCACGTTAAGTCCGGGATCTCACTAAATACGTGCTCTTTATAAGGGAGTTCCACCGCGTGTGTGTGTGTGCAAACACTAATACTAAAAGTGTGCGATATGATTCCCTCCCCTGAGATGAAACCCTTTCGTCTACATCATAGGCTTGAATCTGTTTCGCGCCGCCCCGGTGGCGCAGTGGTCTAAGCGATGGTCACTGATCATTCGTCCGGAGGGGTCCGGTTTCGAATCCCGGTGAGGCATGGATGTTGTGTTTGTCTTACGGCACTGGCTGTCTCCCTTCCCTGGAATCAGTGGCCCTAAAATTAGGGACGGCCGACTGTTTATAGCCCATTGAGTTGCTCACGGTAATCGTTAAACCTCCAATAATAAAAAAAAAAAAAAAAATATATATATATATATATATATATATATATATATATATATATATATAATTTGGAGTGAAAGATTTCTACTCCAAATTATATGAAAGGGATTATACATGTACTCCAGACAGCATGAAAGGTACCAGTACCAGAGTTCTTCCAGTCCTTCCAGCAGAAGTTGCTCATGCAATCAAAACCATGAAGCGGGGAAAAGCTCCAGGAGAAGATGGAATTACTGTAGACATCATACAAGAAGCAAGTGGAGAAATCGAAACAGTACTCGCCCAAATTTTCACTCGATGCCTTAATGAAGGGAAAATTCCTGAGGATTGGAACAACGCTACAATGATCTTGCTACATAAAAAAGGTGACATTGAGGATCTCAGGAACTACAGACCTATCAGCCTCCTATCAGTGGTTTATAAAATCTTCACTAAAGTTCTTTCACACCGCTTGAAGGTGACACTGGACATGGCTCAACCGAGAGAACAAGCTGAATTCAGGAGTGGCTACAGCACAATAGATCATATCCACGTACTGAGAGAACTAATTGAAAGAGCGAAGGAATATGAACTTCCATTGTGCATGGCTTTTATCGATTATGAAAAAGCCTTTGATTCGGTGAAACCATCAGCAGTTGCAATGGCTCTGAAATCCTGCGGTATTGAAGATGCATACATTAATATTATTAATAACATCTATGAAAATGCAAGTGCAAAGATTCGGCTGTTTGAAAATACAACACACATAAAAATTGGAAAAGGAGTCAGACAAGGTGACACCATATCTCCGAAGCTCTTTAATGCCACATTGCAAAATGTCTTTCAATCACTGAACTGGGAAAACAAAGGGATAAAGATTAATGGAGATTATCTAACCCACCTTCGTTTTGCTGATGACATAGTCATTTTTGCAACTACCCCATCAGAGCTACAGAGTATGATCCAGGAACTTGCTGACAAGAGTAAAGAAGTGGGATTAAAAATGAACTTTCAGAAGACAAAAGTGATGTACAATGCTTTTACAAGAAATGAAGATTTATCGATTGATGGAGAAAAGCTGGAGATAACAGACACATACGTTTATCTTGGACAGCAGATATCAAGTGAGGGTCACATTGGTGAAGAAATTAATCGGCGTACAAAACTTGCCTGGAGAGCTTTTGGAAGAAACAGCATAATTTTCAAGAGCAATATGCCATTATGTCTTAAAAGAAAAGTGTTTGATCAATGCATCCTTCCAGTGCTTACGTATGGTGCAGAGACGTGGACCTTAGCTAAAAGAGACATACAAAGGCTGCAGACAACTCAAAGCAGCATGGAGAGGTGCATACTTGGTGTAACCAGGAGAGATAAGAAGAGGAACTCGTGGATCCGAAAAATGACAAGAGTGGAAGACATCATGATCAGAGTTAAATCCCTGAAATGGCAATGGGCTGGACATACTGCCAGAAGAACAGACCATCGATGGACAGCTAAAATTTTAGATTGGATTCCAAGGGACAGGAGAAGACCCAGAAGAAGACCACATGGAAGATGGGTGGATGAATTTCGGAAGTATGCGGGAGTGACATGGAGGAGACTGGCACAAGGCAGACCGTTGTGGAGGAAACTTGGGGAGACCTTCGTCCAGCAGTGGATTGATAATGGTTGACAATGATGATGATGATATTTATATATATATATATATATATATATATATATATATCTTTTGCTATACAACCCTCAACAATCTATTCGCAGTATCCACACTGTTTACAATCGACATCCGTTCATTTGCTTTGCTTGTACTGACTGTCTGCTTTGCCAGAACAGCCGAAACCGTTCGGGGAAGTAATGTGCCGTTCAGTAAGAAAATCTTAACCCCCGAAGTAACGAAATTATTTATATAGCAGGACAGAAAGTCATAAGGAAGATAAATTAGAGGAATACGTTATAACGCTTATTTATGTGGGAATAGTTCGATTACTTGACTGACGAACCATGGATGATGTATTCGAGTGACTCTCCGAATTAATCATCCATGGTTCGAATAGCTAGCAAGCACACACACACATTTTTTTTTTTTTTTTTTTACTCGCAAAGATGACCAAGATTTCGGCTAAATTTGTTAATGATCTACTGAAATCGCGACCAGCACTTACACGTACACTCGACACGACGGCTAATGGCTGTGCTCAATGATCACACAGGCACTCAGAAGCAAGAGCAGAAATACGTGCACATGAGAGGCTGTCGGTAGTACACTATGCCATAAATTTTAATGGGAGCTGTTCGAGCACTGATGTAACTGCCGCAGGCGATTCGAGCAAAAGCCGCGTTTCGGAATAACGTAAGCCATTGAGAGGATGAACCCGATTTCAAGTGGAAATACCACATACACGTAATACAAGACTCCAGCTTATCTTGCTACAGCGAATCCAAGGAAACGCATGCCGACACATTGGTATTAATTACAGAACACACGCTGGCCCATTTTACTTTTACGCAGCAAGACTAAAAGCGAAACATGTATCTACGATCTACGTCAACTTCTTCAGAGGAAAGAATAAACGGACGCAAAATTGTCTCAGTGAGAAAAAAAAATGCAGAATGTAAAATTTTTTATTTCAAATCTTGCGCGTATTAACCACCATCACGCATAAAAATAATTCTGCTGATGCTCCTTAAAAGTAAACAATTAAGAAATATAAACGTGAATAATCCGAATTTCTCGGCGCAGAATAGAAATAAAATTTTCTAAGCTTTTTCACACATCAACCAGGTGGCTTTTTCACGGCCTTTTCCTTGAAAAAGCCATCTGGTTGATGTGCGAAAGCTTGGGAACTTTGATTTCTATTCTACACCAGAAAATTCGGATTATTAATACAGGTTATACTATTTTTAGTATAGTTGGTGTATAGTTCCTTGTTATCCTAATATATAAAAGGCTAAGTTGCGACGACGTGGATCACTTTTTAAGTCGTCGTAGCAACAACCGAGAAACAAATGTTTGTGACGTCACGCATAGCTTTTCGTGTTTTCGTGCAGGTGACGTCATCACCTACACGTGCACAGCGCACGCGTATATCACTGTTTTCTTGTCATAGCAACAAAGAACACAGCTTCAGGTGTGACGGCATCTCATCCAAATCATTCTCACATGACGTCAGAGATGCGGTACATCACACGGTCAACTTTTTAGAAATAGGATGCCCGGTATTGTATAAAATCCTCCTCAACATTATCCGTGGAGAAGGAAACACAGCTTTGCCTGTTACATCCACAGGAATCGCTGCTAATCTGTTACTTTAACCAATTTAAGTTAGTGCCACCTTTAAATGAAACCTGTACGTCGAATATAAAGATTAATTCCACCAACGCCGAATTCATTCAATCTGCGAAAACCATCATTACGAGAAATCAGAAACCTTTTGGTGGTAAAGTCCTTTTACTTGGAGGAGACTGTACACAAAATCTCCGTTTTCAAACATGGTGACGGAAACAAAATACTCGAAGCCAGCATTAAATTTACCCAATTATGGGAGAAGTTTGCGATTTTAAGAAGTACTGTTCGATCTGTTGATTCATCATTCAGTGAATGGCTTTTACGAATTGGTGATGGAGCCCATGAAACTGCTGATGGCCCACCAGAGGAAATGATAGAGATACCTACACATATTTTATATGATGGAGGTATAGCCAAAAAAATATTTGGTGAGAACTTGAACATTTCTTGACTTTTAAACATTTGCAAAGAAAGCCATTCTGTGTCCCAAAAATTCTGATATTGACAAATTAAATGAGAATGTTCATGATCTCGTAGAGGGGACACCAAGCACATAACATAAGCTCTGATTTAATTGATGCCGATGGTGAAGAAAATACTGAACAGTATTATCCTATAGGGTTAAACTCCATCAGCAATGCCACTTTACAGACTCAAGTTGAAGATTGGATCTATATCATGCTCCTGAGGAACCTCAATACACAACGAAGTTTATGCAATGGAACAAAACTGATATTTAAAGAACTAAACCACAATTTGATCATTGCAGAAGTACTCACAGGCTCAGCATGTGGTAAAATTGTTTTTATTCCGCGAATCGACCTCACACCTACTCATATTGACCTACCATTCACAGTAAGACGACGACAATTTCTGTAAAACTCGCCTTTGCTATGACCATTAATAAGTCTCAAGGTCGAACACTGGAGAAAGTATGATACTGAAACAGTGTTTAAACACTTGTCGTCAAAAAAATAAAAATAAAAAAATAGTTGCATCCAGAAGGAAGGAACAGACACGAAAAACTTGGTAGGTAAGTTTGACATCATGAGACACTGATGCAAATGATTCAAATATCACGCTCGGCCGACACTGGCTCTCTCAATTTCCTGGACCCAACGGCCCTGAATCAGGGACGGTCGACTGCTTACATCACTTAGAATTGCTCACGGTGGACGTTAAGCCCCCAAACAAACAAACAACGTTGAAGAAGTATATTTCCTTTTTATTAGGTCAACCTTCTTCCTTTTACTACAGCAACTTATATGTTTAAGTGTTTCGGCACCTTTTTCTCAGGACAAAAAACACTTCCAAATATTTTTTTCAACATGTATGGAAAATCCAAAGGTACTTTTAATGTGGAAGACAGTGTGGCACCGAAACAATCACTGCTGCTGCGGAATGCGATTTTTGTCCCTCTGCGCACGCGCTGTACATAATTTATGCATCAAAGCTGGGACATTGCCAATCAAAATGAAAACGAAAAAAAAAAAAAAAAAAAAATACAGAAAAGAGATGCTAGCTGATCAAAGAATTAATGCTTTCTTTTCATTGCTTAATTTTAATAACTTCCTTAAATGACCGTTCCGAAAAACACGAGCGTAAAAGAAAGTCACATTCTTAAGAGAGGGTAAAAGAGAAATTAGCAATTTTTCAATAGAGCTAGAAGGAGCACCGTTTATCGCTAAACAACTATCGCTTACGTCAATGAATTAGAGAGAAAGGGAGTTGCGCAGCAGCGAACGATAAATGCGAGGAGATAAACGGAAAATTTAATTGTTGCTTCCTAATGGGACTTCACAGATAAACCAAACGAGCATCCCACGCAAGGACGCCATTTATTATGGGCATAGCCCCAGACTGCGAATCGATCACTTCACTTCAAGTGGTGGGCCGGCGATTCCCGTTTTTCAGCTGAATCGGCTCGAAATGCAGCGAAAACATAAGAGGCGGCAATAAAAAAGTTGCTAACGCAGACGTTCAGCAGCAGGCCTACTTCAAACCTTCAGCAGAATAAACAAGAAGGCATGCCACTTGAGACAACATCTTGTTCATACGTGAAACTTTACAGAAAATTCCAAAGCAACAGGGATGTGCGGTCCACGCTGTCAACATTTTTTTTTTACTTTTTTTTCCCCCTTTACAAGTTACCGCACCCTGAAGAATCGATTGCGCAATGAAGAGGTCGGGGAAACTGAGAAGTCTTGCTCACAATTCTATTCGTTTAAAAAAAACAAAAAACTTAACCTTATGGAAACTGGTAGTGCGACTAAAATTTCCCTTCCCTACAGAAGAAAAAACAAAATTCACTGTTGAAAAAAAGAATTCATCAGCTTTACGTCTAGCCCATAGGTGACGACTTTAAAAATTATTGGGGAATAGCGAAACTTTTAAACTTTTAATTTATGTTTAACAATGTGCAACGCCCAACTGTTTCAAGATTTGTCGAAATGTGCTATGAATAAAATTACCGTATTTTTCGGCGTATCAGACGAGATATATTCTTCTGAAATCTGGGCCTCGACTTATCTATTGATTGCTCATAAAAATTACTCAATGGGAATCTCTCATTGAGATATTTTTCTCTCTAATACCGCGTTGATCCTCTTCGCGATCGGATAACGGCAGCAACGTGACGAAGCACAGACTTCACGAGCTCTCCGTAGTACAGTGGAGACAGTGCACACTATGCTTCTTGAAGAGCGTCCCACAATTCCGTAATATTCGCAGGTGGAGGATTCCAGGCACATTGAAACGCATCCCGACAGTGTTCCATAGCCTTTAAATCCAGCGAACGAGGGAGCCAAGTCAGGATGCCAAACTCCGTGGAATGTTTCTCTACCCATAATCGGAGGAGGACTGTGGCGTGTGCGGTAGCGCATTGTCATGTTAAAAGAGGTCGCACCCGTCAGAGTGGTTGCGTGATATGAACTGGTGCAAATGATCCCCAAGGATGGTCACGTAGCCTCCATCGGTCGAGCGGTCTGCAGAAGAGGGAAACGGGTCACGGGTCGACAATTCCTTGCGGGTCCAGCGGGTCGGGTCAAGGTGTTCCTGACCCGATTTTGACCCGGTTTTATTCCAGTTTTGTTTTTTAAAAGTGAAAAATATTTTCCAAAGAAAAATTCGCGTTGTGGAGTTCTGTAGTCGATGCCGGTGCCCACAGAGTGAATAATGATTTGCCATGCAAAAATATTATCTCTTTCTTACAGCAACGAAGATTTCCACCGACCGACGTCAGACACACCGACACCATATCGCAAAAAGAAATTTCTTTTGCGTTCTTTTACAGTGCGATTGTCCAGGGCAAGGCACAGGCAAACGCCATTCGTCTGCTTCTCAACTGATTCACAAGAGTTACTTTTCACATCGCATCTTTTACACTGAATATTCAGAGGTTTTCGATTGATGTTCCATCCCGTTCCCATGACATGTCATGTCGAAATTAACTCCTTATTTGTTAATATGAATGAATTTAATATTAAGGAGGTCGAGAAAGGAGTAGAGGCTAACAAATACGTGCTTGTTGAAAACCACAACGGGAAGAGTGAATGCTGGAAATTGTTTCGTCCCATTAAGAAACCGGTGAATAATTCGGTGTTGTTTGGTTTTGCTTGTTGTTCAAAATGTGGAAAGTGCATAATTACAAAGAAAGATGTCGACGGTGTAATAAGATTATGGAACCAAAAATCTAACGGACCATATGAAAGTATGCGCACCTCCATCAAAACGTGGTAATTCTCATCTGCCGCCACCGGGAATCGAACCCAGGGTCCTCCAGTTACGCGCCGGATATGCTTCCAATGCACCACAGCGGCCTCGAAATTCTCCAGACTCACAAACGACAAACCACATGACAGGTTTCGTGCGGATTTTAATATTTAAAAGTGATTCAGCAAAAGTGTAACCCATGCTTTCCTGTATTTGTTCATTCACCACGCATTCATTCGTTCTGGATACACTGACTTTCAAGAATAATCAAATTATAACCATCTGATAAATAACAAGAAACGTATTTGCTAACTACGTCATACAGCTGTTATGTCACACGTGGGAATGGTTTCATCCAGGAAGCAATTTCCAGTCGTTGAATACAAACCTGAAAAAACTCCAAACCTAAGCATTACGTCACATATTTATTTCATAGTATGGTGATGGCGTGTATAATACCACACGAACAGCGCACATTCATCGAAAACGTAGTTATAAAACAGTTGCTGAATCAGTTTAATTTCATTCTGTTTTAAACTCGTTGGGTTTGACGGCATGTGACTAGAAATTAAATAAAATTCAGTGTTCCTCAGCAATTTCGACGACGAACTGGTAAATAACCTTCTACAGGAATTTACTTTTAAAACAATCGTAGATAGATTCCCTGAAATGTGTTTTCCCGAAGGAGAAAGGTCGGGACGATTCAGTTTTTAATGAGTTAATTAATTCTCATTACTGTGATTCTCCAACGGGTGTCAGTGATAATGTCTCGTGACAATTGCTACGCCATTCCACTGGACCTTCTTTCTTTGTAAAACAGTGTTCCAATCAGTGCCGCCCTGTTCATGGTCTGACGACCAAGCAGCGGGGGATGTGTCTGTCGATTGTCAGTTCGTTCTACTCGCGAGGCAGCTTGTTAACTTGCATTCTTACGCACCCCCTCGCTTCCCCTGCTCCTTGGTGTATGTACCCCGTTATTTGTCGTAACGCTCCTTGAACTTCTTATTAAGGTACATGCCAAGATGACAAAGGAATTCCGATGATAACGACTACTCTGAGCGCGATCCAATCCCAGCCATTTACTGGCGTAAAGAGGGCTGAATTTCTTTCAGATTCCTAGCTGCACCTTCTGTGGGAGGGCGTTTACTGCCTTTTAGAGAATGGACATGAACCCTTTTATTCTATGATCTGTAATTCCCTACTGCAGCGACGGCCGTATCCAGGGAAGGGATTTTTGGGGTCCTACTCCCATCCCCTGCGAAATTTTTTGCGCAATTTTTTTTTTGCTTGTTTATCGTAAGTGATTAGATCAACTGGAGTCGCCATTACTTTGTTTTCATTTTTTTTGCAAATTGTTTCTGTTATTTCCTTTGATAAATCTTACTTCAGA
The DNA here is from genome assembly GCA_039090855.1 of Macrothele yani. Classification (NCBI taxonomy): domain Eukaryota; kingdom Metazoa; phylum Arthropoda; class Arachnida; order Araneae; family Macrothelidae; genus Macrothele; species Macrothele yani. The sequence continues at coordinate 30,159,330 of CM077003.1, forward strand.
AGGACATTTTTTTCCCACTATACCTACACTGGGTAGCAGAATGTAGACATACACGAGTACGCGGATAGTTTTCAAATTATTAGCAGCTTTTGCAGATAGTTTTTGCTTGTAGATTTAAAATAAAATAAAATAAAATGCTATTTACAGGAATTAAAACAGTTACTCAGTAAATATTAATCTTTACTCGGATTAATATATTTAATTCTATTTTAACTTGAAAAACTTTCAATTTTTTTCACATCTTCTGAATTCTTTTGTTCTTACAGACGTTTCTAAGCCTCTAGATTTTATCAAAGTCTGTTAGAAAGAATTTAATCTTTATTGCCAAGTTCCTCTTGCATTTTCCAGTAATTAAATTAAAAATGTTTCCTTATGTATTTTGTAAGGGTACTATTTTTGAATTAAGTTGTTGAAAATACTATTTATAAATTTTGAAGGTTCATTAATGGAACTGTTTTTCTGGATATAAAAAACTTTCATTAATTAGTCCCTTGTTTATATGAGGTTCATAGTCCAATATTTTAATATTTTGCCATAAAGGTCCATTTCACACACATTGCTGCACGTTCAGTTGTAATGTACTTATTTTGTCCTCACTGGAATATGTAATGTTCTAATAATTATTTATTTTATTAATTTTTCTCTAAATTATTCTATTATCGTGTGCTTTTCGGGTTTGCAGCAAGTTTTCTGTTTCAGTGGTTGTGTACGCAAATACATTTTATTTTTATACAACTGCTGGTCAGCAGTAAGAAATTTATAGAAGTACAGGAAACTCTGCGTCTGGCACTTCATTAATCGGAATTGTTCAATTATCAGGCATTTTTTTGAGATAGCTTATGTATTTATTTTTTTATCGTGTTAAGAGGGACGAAAAAGGGGCAGTTGGAATCGTAGTTTATTTCTTTATAACAGCAAGATGCCAGAGGAGTGAGATTTGCGAACTTCAATTAGCGTGTTGTCATTTGAGAAGGAAATGGGGGTCCGAATTGCGAAATGAAAACATAAAGCACATGCTTAGGTCGAGAATGTTCTCACTTATTTCCTCGTACTCGGTGGAGGCTAGCTTGTTTCTTGCGACGTGCGTAGGGATGGAAGCAGGGAGAGAATGATATTAACCGCGACTTCATGAGTAATGACACGTGTATGACAGCCATAAACCTGTCATTATACTGTACTGCAGTTCCAAACTGTTTCCTTATTCAGGAGTCAATCTTTCCTTGGTATCTTCTTCTTCTTTCTTTTTGGAGGTTTAACGACCACCGTGAGCAACTCAATGGGCTATAAGCAGTCGCCCGTCCCTAATTAAGGGACACTGGTTCCAGGGAAGGAGAGAGCCAGTGCCGTAAGACAAACACAACATCCATGCCTGAGCGGGATACGAACCCGGACCCCTTACGGACGAATGATCAGAGGCCAGCGCCTTAGACCACTGCGCCACCGGGGCGGCTTCCTTGGTATCAACAACCACTTCCTGCGCCGATGCCGGATAACACAAAGTTTACTATATTTCTCGAAATCTGATAACAAAATAATACCCTAAAATATTGAGACGATTCCCCCTCCCCTCGCATAATTAATTGGCGAGAGGCGTGGCTAATTAACGGTAATTGAAACTTGATTGGGGGTTTTAATTAACAGAGAGTTATAATTTAAACACCTGCGAGGGGCGGTATATAAAGAAAAGATCTTCTAGCACTTTGAATTCAAGTGGCGAGTTGCAGGTGTTTGCCACGAGAACAAAGAGCCCATAAACGGAAATGGGACAGGTCAGAGTTTAAAAGCTTTTTCCCCATAGCTCAAAAGTTGCTTAAACGGCAAGCGCTTTTGAAGCTTTTGTCTGTGCCGCGCGCGAAACAATGGGAGAACTTTTGGACTTGAAGAGGGTTTACTAATAAATATGCCGCAGTATCAAGTGGTGTAATTCACCGCTTACCACCTCTTTGAGACGGGAGATTGTTGTTGAGTAGCAGGATCCACTTGATAGCCGAGAGAACTAGGAAGGGTTATTTTCCTCGCGCTAGAAATTAGTTGCCGTCTGCTGCCGCTCTAGCAATTCTAAACATAAAAAGGAAATCCAGCTAAAAACATAAGCTGAGGAATAACCAGCACTAACTTTGCCTGGAAACTTTCATCACCCAGCTGGACCACCGATACCTGCCGGAAAAGGAGCCATTTCAGGTGAGATGCAGAGAAAGAGAGAGAAAATAATCACGGAATCGCCTCGCTCACCCAGAGAGAGAGAGAGAGAGAGAGAGAGAGAGAGAGAGAGAGAGAGAGAGAGAGAGAGAGAGGAGGAATGCCTGGCCTCAGGAAACACGAAGAAGCCCCTTCAGAGAGAGAGAAAGAGCGTCTGAAGTAACCTCTTCGTGTTCAAGTAGAGAAATCTCTTGTGTGTGTGTCTGAGTGCGCACCTCCAGTGACCGAGGAACGACGTCGTTTTGGCCAAAGCATGAAAAGAGCAGTGATGGAAGTTAAGATCAAACTACCCGTGTGAGTGTATTTGTGTTTGTCGGTGTCATCAGTACTTGGGATACTAGAAAGTACGTACGTACTTTAATAAGTATTTTCTTTGCGGCCCATTGTGAACGATCAGACTTTTCGTTAAAACATATTTTCTGAAACACCGAAGAGGGCCAAAGCTGGCCGGAAATTATAGCTTTGTAATTAGATGAAGTATCCGGTGTAAATTATGCCTGTATCTATTAAATCCCTGTTTTAATTGTTATACTGTGCCTGCATTGGTTTATTGGTGTACTGTGCAGGCTAATTGGCTAACGAGGTATATTTGCGGATCCAGTGATCGGATCGCAGTCCGGAAATATTTGGCATCTGATATCCGAAGCAAAAAGTCATAACAATATTAACTTGTGGAACAAAATGAAATTACTGTTTTATTTTAAAAAAGCTGAAACAGTAAACGTAAAAAAAAAAAAAAAAAACACAAAAAGGAAGAAATAATAATAAAGGAATCACAAAACTGTTGAATATATGCCGTTACAAAATTGTGCAAAGATTTTTCACAGGCTTTACGAATCGCTGGTTGACATCATACGAATTTATCTCAATATTTCGATGAAGAGGCATCAAAGGCCAGCCATTTCAGACGAGGCGACGGTGGCTTCATCTATTGTTATCGGAATTTTTAAAATCAACTTCCTGACGGAGATTTTTATAATTTTTATTTTTTAGACTGTACTTGCTTTCATGGGATGTAAGGTCAGGTGATGCGTAACATCACAGCCTCTCCTTGACAAATGTCAACCCCGCCTTCTCGTGGTGCATCCTGTTCCCACTAAAGGGGCTCTGACGACCGCAAATAGCGGTATAACTATACCATCGGGATCAGAGGAAATGCTATCCCACACTCACCAACCCGCTTGGCCAGCGTGGTGAGTTATGGCCAAACACCTCCAAAATGACTCTACAACTTAAATCTTGGCCCTCAGTCTCCGGCAGCTGGAATGTACCTGGCCAAGGCAGCGGCCAGTGCGACATGAAGGCAGAGGGTGCTAAGAATCCCCGGAGGACCGGACTAGGCTGCCATTTGATGCTGACCTTGGCTACCTACAACGGACGCTCCCTATCTTCTGATTCAAGGCTTCTTGAATTGGAAGAGGAACTACAAAGGATCAAGTGGGACATCGTCGGGCTAAGTGAGGTAAGGAGAAAAGGAGAAGATCTCATTGAACTGAAAAGTGGACATCTCTTCTATTATCGTGGGACAGATACTGGCAGAACTAGTGGTGTTGGATTTATAATAAACAAGAAACTGAAGGATAAAGTGGTAGAAGTTGAAAGTTCCTCTGACAGAGCTGCACGACTCGTTATCCAACTATCGAGAAGATACCAGGCTCAGATTATTCAAACTTATGCACCCACCACAAGTCATCCTGAAGAAGAAATTGAAGAATTTTATGAGGAAATTCGTCATCTAAATAATAAAGGTAAGCAGCACTTGAAGATAATTATGGGAGATTTCAATGCAAAAATAGGGCACCGGCAACAGAATGAAACTTCAGTAGGTAAATTCGGTCACGGCAACAGAAACCAGCGTGGAAATACTCTCGTTGAGTTTGCAGAGGCAGAAGGATTTTTCATCTTGAATTCCTTTTTCAAGAAAAAGCCACACAGGAAATGGACATGGAGACATCCAATTGGGACGACAAGTGAAATTGATTTTATTATGTGTAACAAAAAATTCGTCATCGAAGACTGCAGTGTGCTGAACAAGTTCAACACAGGTAGTGACCATAGATTGGTGAGATGTAAGATGCACCTAAACACTAAACTGGAACGTGGCAAGCTCATAAGACAAACAAAATGTATTGACATAACCAACCTTAAAAAACACCATAATACTTTCAAGTTGGAACTGAAGAACAGATTCTCTGCTTTAGAAGGCCTAACATCGGAAGAAGTGGATATTTCGGAAGTTAACAGAAAAGTAACCAAAGCTCTTATGGAAACAGCAACAAAATTAGCTGGGTCTAAGAACAAGTTGCATGTAAACAAATTATCAGGAAAAACCAAAATGTTGATGCAAAAAAGAAGAGAGATGAGGACAACTAAAAAAGATGTGACTTCCAAAGTGGAATATATAGAGCTATGCAAGACAGCACGAAAAAGTATCACTGAAGACGTAAGGAAATTCAACTGTGAGCTAGTGAGGAAAGCAATTGAAAACAACGAAAGCCTAAAGATAGCAAAGGGACATCTCAGTAAGGGAAGAAAACAGATTATGGCTCTGAGAAAAGAAGATGGTTCTATAACAAGAAATAGAGGCGAAATTTTGACAAGAGTGAAAGATTTCTACTCCAAATTATATGAAAGGGATGATACATGTACTCCAGACATCATGAAAGGTACCAGAGTTCTTCCAGTCCTCCCAGCAGAAGTTGCTCATGCAATCAAGAACATGAAGCGGGGGAAAGCTCCAGGAGAAGATGGAATTACTATAGACATCATACAAGAAGCAAGTGGAGAAATTGAAACAGTACTCGCCCAAATTTTCACTCGATGCCTTAATGAAGGGAAGATTCCTGAGGATTGGAACAATGCTACAATGATCCTGCTACATAAAAAAGGTGACATTGAGGATCTCAGGAACTACAGACCTATCAGCCTCCTATCAGTGGTTTATAAAATCTTCACTAAAGTTCTTTCACACCGCTTGAAGGTAAAACTGGACATGGCTCAACCGAGAGAACAAGCTGGATTCAGGAGTGGCTACAGCACAATATAGATCATATCCACGTACTGAGAGAACTAATTGAAAGAGCGAGGGAATATGAACTTCCATTGTGCATGGCTTTTATCGATTATGAAAAAGCCTTTGATTCGGTGAAACCATCAGCAGTTACCACGGCTCTGAAATCCTGCGGTATTGAAGATGCATACATTAATATTATTAATAACATCTATGAAAATGCAAGTGCAAAGATTCGGCTGTTTGAAAATACAACACACATAAAAATTGGAAAGGGAGTGAGACAAGGTGACACCATATCTCCGAAGCTCTTTAATGCCATATTGGAAAATGTCTTTCAATCACTGAACTGGGAAAACAAAGGGATAAAGATTAATGGAGATTATCTAACCCACCTTCGTTTTGCTGATGACGTAGTCATTTTTGCAACTACCCCATCAGAGCTGCAGAGTATGATCCAGGAACTTGCTGACAAGAGTAAAGAAGTGGGATTAAAAATGAACTTTCAGAAGACAAAAGTGATGTTCAATGCTTTTACAAGAAATGAAGATTTATCGATTGATGGAGAAAAACTGGAGATAACAGATACGTATGTTTATCTTGGACAGCAGATATCAAGTGAGGGTCACATTGATGAAGAAATTAATCGGCGTACAAAACTTGCCTGGAGAGCTTTTGGAAGAAACAGCATAATTTTCAAGAGCAATATGCCATTATTTCTTAAAAGAAAAGTGTTTGATCAATGCATCCTTCCAGTGCTTACGTATGGTGCAGAGACGTGGACCTTAACTAAAAGAGACATACAAAGGCTGCAGACAACTCAAACCAGCATGGAGAGGTGCATGCTTGGTATAACCAGGAGAGATAAGAAGAGGAACTCGTGGATCCGAAAAATGACGAGAGTGGAAGACATCATGATCAGAGTTAAATCCCTGAAATGGCAATGGGCTGGACATACTGCCAGAAGGACAGACCATAGATGGACAGCCGAAATTTTAGATTGGATACCAAGGGACAGGAAAAGACCCAGAAAAAGACCACATGGGAGATGGGTGGATGAAATTCGTAAATATGCGGGAGTGACATGGAGGAGACTGGCACAAGACAGATCGTTGTGGAGGAAACTTGGGGAGACCTTCGTCCAGCAGTGGATTGATAATGGTTGACAATGATGATGATGATGACTTGCTTTCATCCTGTCACTGTGTAATCTTGTTGTTTTCATGTCTTCATGTGTCGTTACTAGCTAACTAATACTAATATACTAAAAACTAAAGAGTTAATTTTCTGTTAAGTAATTAAATAGATGGATAGATCACATTTTTACCGTGGCATATTTTAAGCCCCGCCGAAACTAAAATCTAGTTACAGCCCTGCCTGCGATAACAGAACTGCCCCGAAAAACCACATGCTTGACTTGACAGTCGTGCACAAACTGACCCGTCAATACGACAAATCTGAGAGTAGTAGTATTGCAAGATTATTTTATACTATTTTTTGTTTCATGTGCGTCTGGTTTAATCGGGTTACGGAAATCTCACTCTTATCCGTAAAAACTTGATGAATGCAAACTGTAACTCTGCGTTTCATCGAGCGAGCAAAACGGACTTTTGCTATGTAAAATTTTAAATAACAGCTAATTTCATCGCTTTTAAAGAACAAAATTTAATGAAGTCCCCGGATTTAACGATGGAAAGAAAAGCTAAGATAATCACTTTCAACAGACAAAGTAAGAATACCGTATTTATGGAGACTGAGCAGATCTGCTGCTCACTGCCTTGGAATAAAGAAATAGAAATGGTGGGATCTGCTTGTCCAATGAACGTTCAGTTGCGCCATCTATTAGCAGGTTTCTACATTACCGTAAAACGGGGTTAATTTGGCAGCCTACCCTCATTATTGAATGTTATGAATATTTTTTTGTCAGTTGTTGTTTGCTCCTCGTGCTTTCAGTTAATTTTTCATTGTTACAGGTCTCAACCAAGGCAAAATGCCAAGAAATTATAAAAGAAGCTTGGGAGGCGGACATACCAAAACTTTTCTAAAGAAACCCTCAATGAAGCACTAGCTGCCATTCGAGGCGGGATGTCTCAAGCTGCAGCAAGTAAAAGATTCCGGATTTCACGTGGTACGCTTCAGAATAAACTGAAGGGCAAGCATACCCGAAAACCAGGTCATCCTACCATTTTTACTGTCCAGGAGGAGGAGCAGGTACTTACCAAAACCTTAAATGCTGTGAGCAATTGGGGGTTTCCATTGACGAAAGTAGACATACGTGAGCTGCTGCAAAAATATTTAGAGAAAAAAGGACGGGCAGTTAAGGAGTTTAAAGACAACATTCTTGGACATGACTTTCTGGAGCACTTCATGGAGAGGAAATAACCTAAGCGTCCGATTGGCAGCCAACATAAAGCGATCACGTGCAGCAGTTGGGTCCGAGGATATTAGTGAATTTTATAATAACATTGAAGACGTTTTGAAAGACGCTGATCCGCATCTGGTGTTTAATTACGACGAGACCAATATCCAGGACGATCCTGGAGCGAAGAAAGTCATAGTGTCGAGAGGAACCAAACGTGTTGAGCGGGTGCAACAACATTCCAAAGAAGCGTCAATCAGCATAATGGTTTGTGGAGATGCTGCAGGCAACATTTTTTCGTCCAATGGTTGTATATAAATCAATCCATTTATATGAGAATTAGACTGCAAGGGGTCCTGAAGGAACTGTCTACGGAAACAGTTCAAGTGGATGGTTTGACATGGTCCTATTTGAAAAGTGGTTCTTTGAAATTCTCCTGCCAAGAATCAGAGAAATCAACAGTCCTGGCAAAACAATTGTCATAGGAGACAACCTGGCCTCTCATTTTTCACCTAGTGTGATTCGAGTTTGCCAAAAAAACAACATTTACATGACTCCTTTGCCAGCCAACAGCACACACATCATGCAACCGCTTAATGTTGCTGTCTTTGCACCGATGAAAACGAAGTGGCGTGAGATTCTAGACAAATGGCGTAAGGAAACCAGGTCAAGTGCTCCATACCAAAGAAATATTTCCCGAATCTTCTGAGGAGACTGGATTGGAATAAGCTATAATATTGGCAAAAATTTGCAGTCAGGGTTCCGAGCCGCAGGACTTTGCCCTTATAATCCTTCCAAAGTTCCTAACAAACTTTCAAACGCTGCACCACAAACCGCGGAGATTCGAGAAAATATGAGTCACAGCTTAATTGATGTGCTCCACGAAATGCATGTTCGAATACAGAGAAGGCCACTCGTAAACGTGGTAAAAAAATCGAACCAGGAAAAGCCCTTCAACCACCACCGAAGGAACCAACACTGGAACCATCCTCGGCTGTGGTAGAACCAGTGGCTGGGCCGTCAGGAACACAGCGACGGCGTGGAAGCAGCAACGATGATACCAGTGATGATGCTCCACAGTCAAACCTAGACAGCAGCCAAAACGAAGAATGAAACAAAGAGACAAGTCCAATTTGTGTGCGATTTGCATTGTGAACTGGAACACTTACAAGGGACCGGACTGGATTCATTGCCTACAGTGTCATAACTGGATTTGTGGACTTTGTAACGAAGGTAGTGCAGACCCACATTTTGTGTGCACCAAATGTTTACACCCTGCATTTGATTCTGCTGATTGTGTAAGAGACACTGCTTTCAGGATTTCTTAATATGTGCACAGAACACTGACTTTATATTAACAGTTCCTTGTTTTTGTTTTCATCGGGATATGATCCTCGATCAGCTAAGTGCCATTTTACCTTCAGTTTGTTGACTGTTGTTTCATTAAAGTACACAATTATGTTAATTGGAAACAAACCTATTCTTTCCTTGTTTGATTAAAGGAAAAGTGATCATAACTTTTGTTTTATTGCTCGGTTTTTTATCATCAGCTGCAGCTGCGGTTGGGGTGCATATTTTTCAATGCCAAAGAAGGCCTAGGAATGCGCCTCTTTTAATTTACAAACAATTTTTCAAACCTGCCAAAGTAACCCCCATTTTCTTCCTACTTTGGCACCTCATGCAACAAATATTTGTCGCTTTGTTTCTCCAAATATTGACGTCCAATTTCTGTGAACTGCACATACATATATGGACAAGGCACGGTACAATTTTGGGAAGTTATATATTGCATGTGGTTTTTAAGATATCGGTTCCACATAGGTCAAAACCTGCCAAAGTAACCCCGTTTTACGGTACCCAAGGAAAAATTATTGATTTTTAATTTAATTATGGTTAAATTTTAACACATTAAGTACGCCATGCTGTAATTTAATATTTTTTATCGATGTGCAAAATTTCATCCATGGGAATACATTAATTGCGAAGAAAATGTCTACAAAACTTTGTACCATTGGAAAACACAGGGCAAAGTTATTAAGTGGAACCACCTTACACACACACACACACACACACACACACACACACACACACACACACACACACAGATAGCGTAGGGACGCAGCGACAGACAGGAAGATAATCAGACAGAGAGAACTAATGACTAAAGATCAGATAAATCCGTTTAATAGGCGTAATACAGATATAAAGGTAAATAAACGCAAGCTTTCACCAAAGACGGTTGGCTTCCTCAGACGAATGTTATAAAAAAGCGGAGAATCCCATTTAAATTCTCAGAGTAATATGTAAAACAATGATACAGGTGCTACTGTGATACGCACGCGTTCAGTTAAAGTCACAGAGCAGATGCGCGTGGGTGAGAATCAAGTAGGGCACATCACGCAAGGGGAAGTTCAATTGATGTTTCAGAGTTGCATACGTCATGCTTTGACAATATTTGGTCGCTCGGGCCGTTGTGTGAGCTACTTTCTTCATATTCGACCATAAAAGAACAGCTGATCAGGCGGCAACTTCACGCGCCAGAGCGGTGGTGAGTAGGCCTCTCTTAGCATCCCGCTTTTGTTCTTGGAGCCTTATACTCGGTGATCTTCTTGTCATACCTACATAGTTCTTTGTTATTCTGTCCGGATAGAGCAAAGGGATGGTATATACACCCGCTTCATTCAGGTTAAGGTCTATGCGCTTGTAGCCCTTGAGGCAGGCTGTGATGGTTCTAGCAGCTCGGATTCCTATACCCAGACCAAATTTCTTGAGACTGTTCTTCAAAAATAAGTAAAACCAGGAATATATTGGAAACTTCCAAAGTAGAGTAACTTCTACGTTAGCTGCTGGTTCTGAGGGCCGAGGATTCTTAACTGCGTGCGTGTTATAATGCGGTCAACCATATGGGTCGGGTATCCCGCAGAGTTTGCCAAAGCCCTCAGTGCTTTGAGTTCGGCCTGGGTAGAGGCATCGTCTGAGGAATGCGTAAAGGTTCTTTTCGCTCCGTGCCTGAAAAGGGCCATTTTCTCTGCTTCGGACATGTCGAGGTAGGAATTGTCACATTGGGAACGTGGGACTTCTTATAGTAACTTCGGTATGAATATCGCCTTCAGGGGATTTCTTGATTAACGCGTCGAGGAAGGGGAAGGGTATGAAACCCTCTTTTCCAGTTCCATAGTGAAATGCATATTAGGGTGTTTGTGATTAATGGAGGCTAAAAATTTGTTGAGCTAAGAGAGCTAAGCAGATAAAGTCAACTAGTCACAGAAAGAGAAAGTTAATGTATTCAAAATGCCATCCGAGACATGAAAATTAATTCAAATTGTCCGCAGCACATACACCGGTTCGACACTGAAAATTCCACCATATGAAGGAATATACACGAAACTCACAACACATGTAAGCCAGAAAGTGGGAAAGAAGCCATTTAATTCCTGAGGGACTACATGATTACGGTGCGCGAAGAGCCAGTATAACCTAGCCTGAATCAGTAGCTCCTACGACCGCCATGTTGGGCTATATATTAAAAAACACAGCGTGGCATCAGTTCGAAAAATTTCCGGATGTCATTGTTTACCATACATCGCTGGTATATGCCCATGGACGTTGCGAGAAGGTGGTGCACAGGCGTTAAGTCGCCTGCCAATGACGTCCCATGTGTTCCTTATTGGGTAGAGCTCTGGAGATCACGCTGGCCATGGCAGTACCTACACACCTTGTAGGCACTGCCTACTAATGTTGTCAGAGTGCGGACGGGCATTATCTTGCAGAAACTGGGAATGCAATAGTGAAACGACAACAAAACCGGGCTGTAGCATCTCATCGACGTATCACCTTGCTGTTACTGTAACACCAGTATGCAAGCGGTTACAATATGTGAACGGCTGTTGAAAAATAATAGCGTGCCATACCATGATACCAGGTTGAGGAGCATGGCCACGTAGTGTCCAGATTATCAGCCGGTTATCTGAAACAAAAGCGAGACTCGCCGCTGCATACGGCATGATTCCATTCATCGCGCCACGCATATCAGGCACGGTACCACTGCAACCTTGCGCGACGATTTTCTGCGGTAAGTCGCAGTAGTTGCAATGACTGGCAAGCTGCCTTAAAAAATCTGTATTTCATAGTCCGGGTTGATACCGAGATGTCCATAGCTGCCTGTAAAACTTGTGGAGTGTCGCTAACTGTGGAATGAGGGGCAGCTAGACCTTGCCTTCGAAAAATGAAATCTAGGTTTTCGGACGCCCGCTTACTAATCCCACTACCGCGTGACGTTACGTTCCACCGACCACTCTCACCTCTTTGGGATGTAACAACTGTCCAACTGCTTTGGGACGTAACCACTGTCCAACAGCTTTGAAATGTAACAACTGTCCAACCGCTTTGGAATGTAACAACTGTCCAACCGCTTTGGAATGTAACAACTGTCCAACCGCTTTGGAATATAACAATTGTCCAACCGCTTTGGGATGTAACAATTGTCCAACCGTTTCGGGATGTAACAACTGTCCAACCGCTTCGGGATGTGACAACTGTCCAACCGCTTTGCGATGAAACAACTGTCCAACCGCTTTGGGATGTAACAACTGTCGGCCGACAGTTGTTACATTCCAAAGCGGCTCTGCCGCGATGCGACGCAGGGAAAAACCAGCTGTACAGATCCATATGATGAATCCTCTGGTAAAGGTGTCCGTGTGATGATAGGATTTCCGATGACGCAGCCCACGTATTCTTACCCCTTACGTGTGCTTTCGACTCCGAGTGTGGAGTGGCTCACACACTCAGGTGAGATCGACCAAGCTTTGTTAACCGAACCGCTCTGCTCTTTTATCTCTGGCACTATCACGCGACTTTTTCCTCGGGGGGGCACGAGCCGCAACTCGATGGACTATAAGCAGTCGCCCGTCTCTACACTGAGGTGCCAAACCAACTGGGATACCTTCCTAATACTGCGTTGGTCCTCTTCGCGATCGGATAACGGTAGCATAGAGACGGGGCATGGACTCCATGAGCTCTCTGTAGTACTGTGGAGACAGTGCTTCCTGAAAAGCGTCCCACAATTCCGTAATATTAGCTGGTGGAGGATTCCTGTCACTGGCGGCACGTTGAACAGGATCCCGAATGTGTTCCATGGCGTTTAAATCCGGAGAACGACGAGGGCCAAGTCAGGATACAAAACTTAGTGCATTGTTCCTACAGTCATAATCGGGCGACTGTAGACGTGTGTGGCTGCGCATCTTTGTGTTGAAAGAAGTCGCACCCGTCGGAGTGGTTGCATGACATGAACTGGTGCAGATGATTCCCAAGGATGGTTGCGTAGCCTCCATCGGTCCGAGCGGTTTGTAGACTTATGAGGGGTCGTGATGCGTGCCAGTTGAAAACAACCCACACCATAACAGAGCCACCGCCGTCCTGTACTCTACCTTGTAGGCACTGCTTCGTGGTGTTGTCGCCACACACGGAAACGTCGACCATCTGTTCGAAATAGTTGCTAGTGTGTTTCGTCGTACCAGACTACATCTTTCTAGTCATCTCGCGTCTAGTGCAAATGTTCCCGAGCTTCGGCGACGTGCACAGCCTTGGGTCGTCGGTTTGGCAATTGCAACCGGGTTGGCCGTCGGCTCCGGAACCCCACAGAACACAGGGAACGTTGCACCATTCGAACGCTGATGTTGCTACTGGCTCCAATATTGAATCGCGTTGCGATTTGCGGCAATGTTACGATGCGTGCCAGACGCCGCTGTCCACGGTCGTCCAGGACATTTCTACGGCCATACCACCGGCTTCGCACTTTGGACTCCCCCTCCCCCGAATTTGTGTAGCCCAGGTACATTCTTGAAATTCTTCAATTCTTGGCCATGTAAGTCCAAATTTCGTGGTAATTTCAGAGATGGAGTGACCCATTTCCCGGGCGTTGACAATCATATCACGTTTGAAATCGCTTAAATGCGGATAAGCTGCCATGTGAACTGCGAATGCTACTACTTGAGCTTGCGAAGATATACCTGTCTCTACATATCCGTCGCTTGCGAACGATACCATGGGATAAAATGTTGTAGTCTTATGCACGATTGAAATAACTATAATAGTTAAAAGTAGAACCGATGAACCTATACACACCAAACCTAGTGAAATGATCTAACTGATAATTAAAAAACATAAGGTCTTTCTATCCCTCTTGGGATCATCCTCAGATGTGTTCGTGAACTGGAGGTTCTGACCTTTAAGTAACAAAAGGGCAGTGGCAGGATTCAATCTGTGTGTTCATTGCGCATGCCTGCGTGTTCACGCGGAGACCCTGGTTGCAGAGTGGCTGGTAATGTCATCTTGGCATTAAGGTGTTGTCATTCTGAGTATTATTTCATTTCCTTGGTGGGATATTTTTCCAAGGATTGGGGATATTAATTGGTAGATAATCGATACAACAATGACTCCCATTGATGAAGATCATCAAACTCTCTGCAAAAAGCAACGAGGACGATACCATTTGTACACTCTGCAAAAAGCAACGAGGACGATACCATTTGTACACTCTGCAAAAAGCAACGAGGACGATACCATTTGTACGCTCTGCAAAAAGCAACGAGGACGATACCATTTGTACTCTCTGCAAAAAGCAACGAGGACGATACCATTTGTACTCTCTGCAAAAAGCAACGAGGACGATACCATTTGTACTCTCTGCAAAAAGCAACGAGGAGGATACCATTTGTACTTTCTGCAAAAAGCAACGAGGACGATACCACTTCCCGCATGGATGTGGTGGCATGTAATGGAAATGGTAGCACACTCCCCAGTTTCTTTCGAAACTTCAGTGTAATTTAGAGCCATTGTTTCCAAGAGAGAGAGAGAGCCTATGCGTAGGACAAACACAACACACATGCCTCACTGGGATTTGAACCCGGACCTATCTTGGAGGAATGGTCAGAAACCAGCGCTCAGACCACTGTGACACCGGAACGCCCTTGACTGGTTCGCAACTGCGATCATTTGCATAACCCAACTGTCGACATTTACTCATTAATTTTCATGGTCGTATGACAAATACTTCCTGGCATGTCAATTTCTAATTCCATTTTCTATATCGAATAGTGTGTAATCGAACGCCGTTAACTGAGAGAAATAAATCACAAGAAGTTTAGCTAAACAGGGATTATGACGCCATTTTGTGTCATTGGTTCTTGGCTCCAACACAGCGGGAGGAAAACTGTCACGCGACGTCTCAAGTGTTAAAGTCTGGAAGTTCTGCCTTATAAAAATCTTACAAACTTCAGAGAGACGCATTCATAGCAAAAGAAACATTTCCGTTAAGTTTTCCACACGGCTGCACTTTTAATTAAACCATCTCGGAGGAATCGAATATATACATACTGTTTATATAAAAAAAAACGGTGTGTGTGGGGGGAGGGGGGGGGGGGATGGATGAAGAGCACATAAGATAAAAATAAGCTTATCTTCAGCAGCAGCTCTGAAGAATAGAAACGCATGGGAAAGGGAGAAAACACATTAGTTTATACACACAAAATGCGCGCATGAATAACTTAATAACGGAAGCAATTGCATCTACCACGGCAACACAGCCCGTCGTCGTAATGGTTAAAAGAAAGCTGTAAGCAAAGCAAAGTTTTGGCCGCTGATGTCAATGACTGTAATTAACCAAACGGAAATTCATAATTCGTGAGAAAAAGAGAGAAAGAGAGATGGAAAGAAGAGTTACATTATTTCAAAGATTAAAATAAAAATTAAAAAAAAACAACAACTGCAGAACAAGGCTATCTACATTTCAAAAGTTTTTTTTTTTTCCTGAACATTTTCTTTTGTTACAAAAAAAGAAATTAATTCCTTGAAGACTGAATTTTTCGAATAAACACAGCATAATTAAGGAAACTCAGCTGGAGCGAAGAGCCGTTTCTTTAGGGTACACATAAAATTGCACGACTCCTGAGAACGAATGAGCACTGCTACTGATGAAACGAAAGATATCCTCCATCCATTTGCCATTACCCAAGCTAATTATTCTGTCACCAACTTAATAAGATAACCCAACTGATAAAATAACAAAGTTTCGATGCGTACGTATTTTTAAAAACTGCGCAAGAGCAGACTGGAAGAAGTTAGCCACTCTTTACAAAGGATATACATGCCCCAAGAAGATGTTACTTAACTTCCGAATTTGTAGTCTGGAGCAGAGATGGAAACGGGTCACGGGTCAACGATTTCTAGCGATTCAGATGGGTAGGATCAAGGTGTTCCTGACCCGATTTTGACCCAGTTTTATATCCGTTTTATTTTCGAAAAAAAAAATAAGTAAAAAAAAATCCAAAGAAAACTACGTACTGTGGAATTTTGTGCTCGATACTGGTCCCCACAGACTGAAAAACGATTTGTCATACAATATGAAGGAAGAGTGTCCTCACAAGGGAAAATGTCTCTTCTTCCTGAGGGGGACTACTGTAAACAACATCCCTATTTTGGAAACTTTCAGCTTAACATAAACTTATGAAAATTGGTGTTGCTGTGAAACATATTCCGAAGCTTGATATGTTACCAACAAAATAGCAAAAACTTAAATTAAACATACAACAGGTTGCTTAAGGTGGACGTCAAGTAATTTTGTTTCCTATACTTCCAATGTAAAAACTTCTGTACACATTTTCTTCACAATTAATGCGTTCCCAAGGATGAAAACTTGAACATCGATTAAAATAGCTTCATTTTATAACTTGGAATACTTAATATTTTCTAAAACATAACCATAATTATGCAATCCAACATTTGCTTGTCTACTGACGTCATCAAAGTACAGGTCGCGCCATCTTTTTTCTGGTTTCAACACCACCTAAGGAAAAGTTATTGATTTTTATATAATTATGGTTATGTTTTAGAAAATATTAAGTATTACAAGTTATAATATGAAGTTATTTTAATCGATGTTCAAATTTTCATTCTTGGGAACACACTAATTGTGAAGGAAATGTGTACAAACGTTTTTCCATTGGAAGTATAGGAAGCAAAATTACTTGACGTCCACCTTAATTCAAAAAATTTGACTGTAGCGCCATCAAAATCAGGTGGGACAGCCCTAACATTAATGCGGAAGGGACTTTTTGACTCTCGCAAATGTGTTCGAAAACATGTGTAAGACAGTTAGGTTATATCTTGCAAATGAAGGACGACTGTTTCAATAATTCTTGTAAAAGAATAAACTATACAATCCTATAATACATTAGTTTGATTTCCATATAACCTAAAATACTCACTGCAGAGAAACTTTTTGAGCGTCCTGTATATATATATATATATATATATATATATTACAGTTCAAGGCATATATGTACACACACACACAAATGTATTATAGTTCAAAGAAAATATGTCCTGGTCGGGTCAGTTACAGATCCGGATTGGGCCATAATTATATCAGAAATCAATAATTTTTCTTTGATTAATGTTAAGGCCTGCTAGTAGATGGCGCGACCTGTACTTTGATGACGTATGTGGGCAAACAAATGTTTGATGGCTTATTACGGAATTAGAAATCAGCAGTACCTACAGTTCTGTTGATATTTGCAGCTAAATTACTTGTCAGAACATTTAATCTGAGTTGCTGAAATCATTATAAACATTGTAGACTATCGCATGGAAAGACTCGAATTTCGATTCCATTCCGAAAATTAATAAAATTGAAAAAAAAAAATTCTAATTCCAAAATAAACCATCAAACATTTGTTGTCCACTGACGTCATCAATGTACAGGTCGCGCCATCTATTAGCAGGTGAAGTCTTAACATTACCTAAAGATGATGACTATTTTTAATAAAATTAGTATAAAATTTTCGCAAATGTTAAGTATATCTATAATTTGAAGTTTTTTGGGTTTTTTTTTTTATCGATGTGTTAATTTTCGTCCTTGCGAATTCATTAATTGCGAACAAATGGTCTACAGAAGTTTCTACTATCGAAAACCTAGAGAAGAATTTGGAACCACCTTAACAAATCTTGCACAAGTGTTAAAAATGTAATATTCCCTTGAATGAAAAATATGCATGCGCACATTTATAGTCTGAGACCCAAAAAACAAAAAAAAGTGTAACAGAAAAACAATTTGTTTTTCTGTTACATTTGTTTTAGGTCTCATACTAAATGTGTTAAAAGTGTAACGGAAATAAAAAATTTTCAAAACAACGTGGTACCTAAATTTTGTTATCTGTTCAAAATCCGTAGGATCAAGTCCAGATTCGTAACTTTTTAGAGCAGGAAAAACGAATCGATTAAGGGATTCGGTATAAGTAGCCAAATTAGCGTCTAGTTTCTATATGAAAATTAAAACACGTTTTTTTTTCTCTCAAAATCGCAGCAAGTTTAAAAATACACTCACAAATAACTACAGCAAAATTGCATAAAAATATTGAATTAATAATAAAGCTTGTTGTTTCTCCAGCAACAATTTAAAATCTCTCTATTCTAAAAAAAGTAACTGCCGCTGTTTTAGAAATTTCGCGACACTCTTGCTCTCCTAGCTCGCAGCGCAAAACGTATTGAACACAAAAATATGAAATTTACATCGTTTGTAGAGAATTGTTTGGAGAACACGTTGAAATAAACCGTTTTTCGATTCTAGCGAAACTTCAGGAGCTATTGTATTTTAAAGTTAAGGTAAGCAAAAAAGTGCTATCAGGTCGCGTTCCGGACACACTAACAGCAACAGAACCAAGAAACTTTGTAGGCATGTAGTGCCATGACCGAATTTTTGCACCTCGTCGCCCTTTTTTTGAATTTCGATTTAGTTTACGAGAAATTGAATTTCTAAATTTCACAAAATTCTCTATTTCGCGATGGGATCCATTAAAAAAAACAACGGATATATGGCAAACTATAAATCATAACGCATTGCAATTTTTACAGCATAAACTTACAACTATCGTCCCTTTTTTACAAAAAAAATAAATAAATAAGAAAAAGTCATTCTGATTTTTAAGCATTTTTTAAAGACTGAAAGGAAAGAAACGAACGGCTGGTCTGTCTTCACGATAACCACAGAGGAACGTTGTGGTCCCGTGACCTGCTGCCATGGTGACGCAGAGAATTTGTTATTCATATGTTTTGTTGGAAAAGCTATCTCAGTTGTTTAAGGTGGACGTCACGTAATTTTGCTTCCTATACTTCCAATGGAAAAGCTTCTGTACACATTTTCTTCACAATTAATGCGTTCCCAAGGATGAAAATTTGAACATCGATTGAAAATAGCTTCATTTTATAACTTGATATTCGTAATATTTTCTAAAACATAACCAGAATTATGCAATTCAACATTGTTTGTCTGCTGACGGTATCAAAGTACAGGTCGCGCCATCTTTTTCCTGGACAATTAATGCGTTCCCATAAGTGAAAATTTGAACATCGATTAAATTAGCTTCATTTTATAACTTGGAATACTTAATATTTTCTAAAACATAACCAAAATTATGTAATCCAACATTTGTTTGTCTACTGACGTCATCACAGTACAGTACAGGTTGCGCCGTCTTTTTTCTGGTTCCACCACCACCAAAGGAAAAGTTATTAATTTTTTATATAATTATGGTTATGTTTTAGAAAATATTAAGTATTCCAAGTTATAATATGAAGTTATTTTAATCGATGTTCGAGTTTTCATCCTTGGGAACACAATAATTGTGAAGGAAATGTGTACAAAAGTTTTTCCATTGGAAGTACAGGAAGTAAAATTACTTGACGTCCACCTTAACGGTTTAGCATTACGGTTTACGCAAATAAGTGCTTTTGTTTTCTTTAGTGGTAAATTTAGTAAGTGCTATAAGTTCAAACGACAAAAGTCCGACCTTCCAAAAATTAACGTCAGTAAAAAAAAAAAAACTCTGAAATTACGGAATAACAAGCCTTATTTTGCTTAGACATGCAATAAAAATTGAAATTTATATGAATTTTCCAGTTTTTATATCATGTGATATACTTGGAGATCAAGCTGCAGGGCCCGAGCGCTACTCTCGAAACGAGCCTAGAGGCGCAGCCCCTATAGTTAGGGTAAGAAACGAACTGTGCGATGCGTTCTTCCATGCAAAGAATCGCATTCTTTGTATTAGGGTTTAAAAAAAAAAAAATACATGACATGAAAAAGCTCGTGAACCTTTAAAAGTAAAGATGTCTAAACTAATGCCTTTTTCTTAACGGGAAGAAGAGTGCGATTCTCCGGCTTGCCATGGATCCTGTGTTTTTCCATCTAGATATAACAAGCATCTACACATTTCGGCTTGCCGCCATTCCCAAGGAATCCTATTTTCCTTAGCTTATAATGTTCCACAAGGATAGGAGCCTGTTGACCCGAGTGACTTCTCAGACAATATCAATTCCACTCTGTCGGGCAAGACGTATGATAGCGCATCGGTGAGATGTCGAAGCGAATGGATCAATCCGGTTACACAGACATCCGGGTATTCATCTGCCGCCTCCGCCCTCTTCCTCCTCACAACAGCCACGTGTGACATCGGTCGGCAAAGACACTGCTATTCCCCAATAAGACAGGAAAAAGATTGGGACCTCGGAATAAAAGCATCGCGCCTATGGGAATTGCACACACGGGAATTCAATCTGAATCCGTTTACGGGAGAGGTCGCAAGGGCCGATGACGTCAGAACTAGTAATCACGGTTGTAAGAAAAAAAAAGTCCCACCCAGCCCAGTCCCTTCTGATTCCAAATTCGAACGCAAAGCTCTTCCTACAGAAATCTATAAATCAGATTCAAATCATTCTTCTTCTTTTTCTTGCCATCTTGTTCGGAAACGCTACTAGACGAATTCCTTCTACGCAGCTATCTCTACCACTGGCTCTCGCTCTTCAGTTTTTTTTGTTTTTTTTTTTTTTTTAAATTGAAGGTTTAACGACCACCGTGAGCAACTCAATGGGCTATAAGCAGTCGCCCGTCCCTAATTTAGGGTCACTGGTTCCAGGGAAGAGAGAGAGCCAGTGCCGTAAGACAAACGCAACATTCATGCCTCACCGAGATTCGAACCCGGACCCCTTTCGCACGAATGATCAGAGGCCATCGCTTAGACCACTGCGCCACCGGGGCGGCAATGTTTGTTTTGTAATTATTTCTCCCAAATAATCTCCAAGTCTTCCACTTTTTCCGTGTCATAGTTAAAGGTCCCACATAGTCATTCCACACGGCATTCCTCGCATCTTGTCATTCCATCATAGTCATTCCTCGCATCTTGCGTTTGTACTATACAGTATACCCATCCTGGTTTCGTCACTGCTAGGTGACATTAATGTTACCCATGCTTAGAAATCTTATGCCGTCACAAGCTCGCGATTGAGATGTTGGTGCGCGGTCACGCCATCTGTCTCATTACGTCACGCGTTGTGTGTGGATCCTATTAAAGTTTTATGACGTCACACTGTTTCGAGCAGATGGTTGCGATTCCCATCTGGCTCATTACGTCACGCGTTGTGTGCGTATGTCCGTCCACACGATAACTCGCGTAACAATCGTTCGATTTCGATGAAATTTTAGTTATGTGGTAGGCGACCACCTGGGAAGGAACCTGTTGAAAGTGAACGAAATCGGGGTCAAAGGTCAGGACATACGAGCGGGATCCATTCCACTGCTCTTATGCGTCATAACTAGCATAAAAAAAAACAGTTCGATTTCGATGAAATTTTAGTATGTGATAGGGAACCACCTGGGGACAAACCCTATTGGAAATGGGGTCAAAGGTCAGGACATAGGAGCGGAATAACTTCCATCGCCATTATGCGTCATAACTTGAGTAAAAATGCTTCGATTTGGATGAAATGTTAGTTATGTTGTAGGGGTCTGCATGGGGACGAATCCTATTAAAAATGGGCGAAATGGGGTCAAAGGTTAGGACACAGGAGCGGGATCTATTCGATAGTCCTTATATGCATCATAACTTACGTAAAAATGCTTCTATTGCGACAAAACTTTACCATGTTATTTCGAAGGTATACTGAACCGGTTCTGTTGAATATCATCGAAATGGGATCAAATGTCAGGGCACAGGAGCGAGATTTATTCCACAGCCATTATCCTCATAACTTGAGTAATGATTTCTGGTATGTTGAAAAGCGTATTAAAATCAATGCATTGCATGATTTTACTAACTTGTTATTTATTTATCATGGGCGTGGTGCAGATGGCTAATCGCCAACCTCGAGTCTATGCGGGTTCTAGTCCCACTGCCGACATCTAATTGGGGATGTTTGCAGGGTTTGCTCTCGAACGTAACAGAAATACGTGGGTGGGTTACCAGAAAATCGGCCCTGAACGTCTAAGACGTCTACGGTGGTTGCCCATGTGATTCGTACTCTTTCCCCAGGTTCGAGCTTGCTATTCAATCTGAAGTATTTATAACCCGATAAATATCCAAATCTGATGCTGCGATAATAGTAATAGATCGAGGAGGCTTGTTGCTAAGTAGAGATTCTTGATATAATAATAATAACATACAGACCTGGCCATAGAAGTTACCCGATTATGGACTAAGCACACAACGGTAGTCCCCATTGTCATCAGGGCACTTGGAACAATGTCAAGAAATCTTATTAATAATTTCAAAAAATTGCAGCTTTCTGATATACCACCTACAGAACTCCAGAAGACAGCTTAATTTAGGACAGGATATATTTTACGCCAATTCTTGACATATACCTAGGTCTCTGGTGGAAACTCGTATCAGCTCAACACCAGTAGTCAATGTTAATTTTGTTGTTTTTGTTTGATTGTCATAAGGCTGTGTTTCGTATATCATCATTGTCAACCATTATCAATCCACTGCTGGAAGAAGGTCTCCCCAAGTTTCTTCCTCAACGGTCTGTCTTGTGCCACTCTCCTCCATGTCACTCCTGCATACTTTCGAATTTCATCCACCCATCTCCCATGTGGTCATCTTCTGGGTCTTTTCCTGTCCCTTGGAATCCAATCTAAATTTTCGGCTGTCCATCGATGGTCTATCCTTCTGGCAATATGTCCAGCCCATTGACATTTCAGGGATTTAATTCTGATCATGATGTCTTCCACTCTTGTCATTTTTCAGATCCACGAGTTCCTCTTCTTATCTCTCCTGGTTACACCAAGCATGCATCTCTCCACGCTTCTTTGAGTTGTCTGCAGCCTTTGTACGTCTCTTTTAGTTAAGTTCCACGTCTCTGCACCATAACGTAAGCACTGGAAGGATGCATTGATCAAACACTTTTCTTTTAAGACATATTGCTCTTCAAAATTATGCTGTTTCTTCCAAAAGCTCTCCAGGCAAGTTTTGTACGCCGATTAATTTCTTCATCAATGTGACCCTCACTTGACATCTGTTGTCCAACATAAACGTACGTATCTGTTTCTCCTGCTTTTCTCCATCAATCGATAAATCTTCATTTCTTGTAAAAACATTGTACATCACTTTTGTCTTCTGAAAGTTCATTTTTAATCCCACTTCCTTACTCTTGTCAGCAAGTTCCTGGGGTAGTTGCGTCATCAGCAAAACGAAGCTGAGTTAGATAATCTCCATTAATCTTTATCCCCTTGTTTTCCCAGCTCAGCGACTGAAAGACACCCTCCAATGTAGCATTAAAGAGCTTCGGAGATATGGTGTTATTTTGAATAATAATTAGAAAACCGGAAAGTCTGGATAATTGAAATAGCGATCCCTTTAGATGCCAGAGTCGTTGGAAAAGAACTAAAAACAAAAATGACTATACTTCGATTCACCCTAAGATGACACTGAGGGGGAAGGTACGTGAAAGCTATCGCCGCAACTAAAAATAATTCCCAACATTTTCCGTAAAAACCAACGCATTTATTGACCAGAATCATATTTTACGTATATTGCCCTAGCTCTTTACATATAAGTACATATAGTTATTTTAGACAAATCTAAAAATGATCTATTTTCAGAAATTAAGTTTTAAAATTAGAGCAACACACGCATGCGTAGATATGCAGTGTTTGGAAGACAAGTATGCCAATGAGTTGATGGGGGAATTGATTGACAGCTGCTAACAGCAGGACACAGTGGGGAGTGAAGCGGATGAACATAACACTCGGCGGTCCCTGACGGCTCAGTGAGTGCGTAGGCTCTTGTACCTTAAACTGCAGTGTCATCTTATTTTTTATTTTTTTGATTCGAGGTTTAACGACCACCGTGAGCAACTCAATGGGCTATAAGCAGTCGCCCGCCCCTAATTTAGGGTCACTGGTTCCAGGCAAGGGAGAGAGCCAGTGCCGTAAGACAAACACGACATCCGTGACTCACCGGGATTCGAACCCGGACCCCTTTCGGACGAATGATCAGAGGCCATCGCTTTAGACCACTGCGCCACCGGCGCGGCATGTCATCTTACGGTGAATCGAAGTATAAATACAGAGACCTGGCCATAGAAGTTACCCAGTTATGGACTAAACACACAACATTAGTCCCCATTGTCATCGGGGCACTTGGAACAATGTGAAAAAAAAAATATAAAAAAAATTGCAGCTTTCTGATAAAACACCTAGAGAACTGCAGAAGGCAGCTTTACTTGGGACATCATATATTTTACGCCGATTCTTGACTGATACCTAGGTCTCCGGTGGAAACTCGTATCAACGCAACAACATAAGTCAATGATAATTTTGTTGTTTATGTTTGACTATCATACATAGGCTGTGCTTCGTATATTTCGAATAAAGAAGATAATAATAATAATAATAATAATAATAATAATAATAATAATAAAGAAGATAATAATAATAATCATAATCTTACTCGACTGTATCTGCGTGCGTCTTCGAGGGTTTTTTTTATTTGGCGTTACAGCCAAAAGTTCTACAGATTCATTTGATATGAGCAACACATCTCTTCTTTCCTTTTACAAATGTAATCATTCTAGTTTCATCTACTGCTCAACGAAGGCTTCGGCACGTTTACTCTCAATTGTCTCCTCCTTTGTCGCTATGACCTGCACTTCTCTAGATCTCTTTTTAACGCTTTCTAACCGTAGGTTGAAGAAGCGTATATGCTCCAGCTTTGTCCGTCTGTCCGCACGATAACTCGCGTAAAAATTATTCGATTTCGATGAAATTTTAGTATGTGGTAGGGGACTACCTGCTTCGATTAAGACAAAGCTTTATCATGTTGCTCTAGAAGTATACTTTACCGGTTCTGTTGAATATCATCGAAATGGGGTCAAAGGTCAGGTCATAGGAGCGAGATTTATTCTAAAGCCAATATCCTCATAACTTGAGTAATGATTTCTGGTATGTTGGAAAGCGTATCATTATTAATCAATGCATTGCATGCGTTTACTAACTTGTTTTTGTTTTGTTTTTCTCTAATCCAAACATCACTGCCTGAAGCTTCCTATTAAGAAGTCTCAGTTCAATGCAGACATTCTACTACACTGTCATCTCCAATCTTTTCTTTCGGCTACTCTTGTCAGCTTGGATCGGTCCACTGCAAACTGAAGGCCTCCATCGTTTATAATTTCCTTGGGCTCGGCATTCCCTCTCTCTGTTTCCCGAAGATCTTTTCATGTCCTCTTTCACAGAGCTTTCCTGTTTTACGATGTCTTATTTCAAGATTTTATATAGTCACTAGCTTTACTACCCGGCTTTACCCGGTACAGAATGTATTGAATCTGTAGAACCAAACGGACCAAAAGCGTTACGCATTATTTAACACGCGTCCAGGAGACACAACATTAGAACACTTACTGAACAAAATGCGTTAACAATTTGTTATCGACGATCAAATGCATCACGTGCTTTCAGTTTCAGACGTCTTTGAGAGGCGAATCTCTGGAATAAAAAGTTAAAAACGTATCTTTGCGAATATTTTATGAAACTGGCTGAAATTTTAATAAACACCATAAATCGTTAATAGGAACATGACCTCTAAATTTCGCCTGAATCGGTAAATAACTTTTTAAATTAGCCATCAAAATTTTATCAACCGGTTCTGCGTATATATTTCTGTTTACCGATGAATTAAAAATTTCATGCCTATTTTGAAAAGTTTTGACCGGATTCCGGTGAAATTTTGAGGGACTCTTATTACCAATTCATGGTGTTGATACAAATTTCAGCCCGTTTCGTTTAGATTTCGCAAAGTTAGTTTTTGCATTTTTTTGATGCAGAGTTTTGAAAGAATAGAAACACCTGTGGATGTGCCGCGGCGATGAACGCAGTCACGTGCTTTCAGATTTGGAATAGAATGACGTAGTAATTACGCTCACTTTATTGATTAGCTTGTTAATTAATTCATAACTCGCGAACGGAATAACGTACAGATCTTAAAATAGTTGCGTTGACCTAGAAATTCCAGCATTAATAAGCTATGCAAATTTCACGAAGCCACAGTTCGGCGTTCGAGAGATTTAACTACATCAGACAAACAGACGTTTTGTGTTTTATATATAAGGATCTACTACTACACCATTTCGGCACACTATGGAGATTAGTTAATCTCTAGATGTTGAAGTTTTATGAAAATGGCGCCCTACCGGGATTTTCAAAAAAAAAAAAAAAAAAAAAAGAGCTTGGAAAGGGGTCAAGTTTTAGTATATTACAAACCCCCGGAATTCGAGGCTACGACCGATCGACTACCAAGCTTAATACCTGTAATATGTTGACGACATAACAGCCCTCATCTAAACCACACAGAGTTGTGGAAAACATTGGAATGCCTTATTAGGAACCACAGTCTTTGTGAAAACTTATGCACAATCTTGCTTAAAGGATGCTGGCTTATAATGCATTAGGCTTGTCAGATATACAAATTTGTAAGTGGAAAGGTCGTAACGTTTCAGTATTGCCATATGTGAGCCCCACTTTATCAGAAGGTCATATTTGACAGTAAACTTCTAAGACATAGATTTAAATTTTTCTATCTTTTTTTTTTTTTTTTTTTTTTTTGGCAAAGGCGTATATGCAACGAAAATAATACTTCACCAATGGGTTAAAGTAGCTATGCGCAAACGCAGGCAAACGAAACGATAACAACAGCATGTCATGTATCATTACCAACAGATCAGATCATATGTAGAGGATTTTAGGAAGGGAGTGTCTGACCCCAGGTCTTAAACAACCCTTTGAAATAGGAAGCTAGGAGATTTGGGCTAGAGTGCCCGATAAGAAAGTGACACGGAAGCGAAGTAGAAAGTGGGAGGAAGACGCCCTTATTTGTTACCGGGGGCCAGTACCTGGGGTCCGACGGCTTAACATACCCATCAGACGCACGGCGGATATTTAGTGGATCGAGCATTCGGTAGGGCGCCATTTTTATAAAACTTCAACATCTAGAGGTGAACTAATCTCCATAGTGTGCCGAAATGGTGTAGTAGATCCTTATATATGGAACACAAAACGTCTGTTTGTCTGAAGTAGTAAAATCTCTCGAACGCCGAACTGTGGCTTCGTGAAATTTGCATAGCTTATTAATGCTGGAATTTCTAGGTCAACGCAACTATTTTAAGATCTGGACGTTGTTCCGTTCGCGAGTTATGAATTAATTAACAAGCTAATCAATAAAGTGAGCGTAATTACTACGTCATTCTATTCCAAATCTGAAAGCACGTGACTGCGTTCATCGCCGCGGCACATCCACAGGTGTTTCTATTCTTTCAAAACTCTGCATCAAAAAAATGCAAAAACTAGCTTTGCGAAATCTAAACGAAACGGGCTGAAATTTGTATCAACTCCATGAATTGGTAATAAGAGTCCCTCAAAATTTCACCGGAATCCGGTCAAAACTTTTCAAAATAAGCATATAATTTTTAATTAATCGGTAAACAGAAATATATACGCAGAAACGGTTAATAAAATTTTGATGGCTAATTTAAAAAGTTATTTACCGATTCAGGCGAAATTTAGAGGTCATGTTCCTATTAACGATTTATGGTGTTTATTAAAATTACAGCCAGTTTCATAAAATATTCGCAAAGATACGTTTTTAACTTTTTTATTCCAGAGATTCGCCTCTCAAAGACGTCTGAAACTGAAAGCACGTGATGCATTTGATCGTCGATAACAAATTGTTAACGAATTTTGTTCAGTAAGTGTTCTAATGCTGTGTCTCCTGGACGCGTGTTAAATAATGCGTAACGCTTTGGGTCCGTTTGGTTCTACAGATTCAATACATTCTGTACCGGGCAAAGCCGGGTAGTAAAGCTAGTGACTATATAAAATCTTGAAATAAGACATCGTAAAACAGGAAAGCTCTGTGAAAGAGGACATGAAAAGATCTTCGGGAAACAGAGAGAGGGAATGCCGAGCCCAAGGAAATTATAAACGATGGAGGCCTTCAGTTTGCAGTGGACCGATCCAAGCTCACAAGAGTAGCCGAAAGGAAAGATTGGAGATGACAGTGTAGTAGAATGTCTGCATTGAACTGAGACTTCTTAATAGGAAGCTTCAGGCAGTGATGTTTGGAGGAGAGAAAAAAAAAAAAAAAACAAGTTAGTAACGTTGTGCACTAGGTCACCCACGGCCCATCATTACCAACGATTCGCCATCAACTATGTGAAGGTCTCACGAAGTCTCTACCACAACTTTGTCTTCAACAATTCTCTTCCACGTCACATGGAATTTCATCTACCACGTGGTCTCTTCCTGTCTTCAGGTATCTAGTCCAATATCTCAGTTGGTGGTTACTTCTTCTAAAAATATGTCGAGCCAATGGTGACTTAAGGCTTCTTACCTTGATCATGATATCGTCCACTGCACTAATTTTCCTCATCCACGTGTTCCGGTTACAATCTTCCTTGGTTACACCATGTATGCGTCTCTGGACGATTCTTTGGGTTGTCCACAGTCTCTGTATAGTTTTTTTTCAAGCTGAGATTTGTGTTTCTGATCCATAAATAAGAACTGGAAGAGGAGGGGGGGGGTTGTTGTTAAACACTTTTCATGAAACACATAATAGTAAATTGCACCTGAAAATTCTTCCGTCTCTTCCAAAAAACCCGCTCTAGCCGAGTTTTGTACACGTATATTTCTGATCCATAAAACTAGGAACTGTAAGAATGTGTTGAACACTTTTCTTTAACTACCGAAAAGTAAATTGCGCCTGAAAAATTGAACTGTCTCTTCCAAATGCACTGCAGCCAAGTTTTATACACCTGTGAACTTCTTCAAAGTGGTTAACTCTTTATATCTATTGTCCAAGACAGATGTAAGCATCAATTACTTCTAGATTTTTCCCAACCACCTGTAAATCTTCGGTTCTTAAAAAAAAAAAAAAAAAAAAAAGAAGAAGGCGTTTTACATCAGTTTTCTTTCGTGTAAGTTCGTCTTTAATCCTACTTTTTTACTCTTGCAAGCAAGTTCCGTAATCATATTCTGTAGCTCTGAGATGGCACTTTTCCGAACAACTATGCCGTCAGCAAAACGAATATAGATTAAACATTCTTTATTAATCTCTAATATTATATTATACATATCTGCCCACGTATGTAATAAAACTAAGAAAAAAAAATGTTGAAGATCAGAGAAATCCAAAAACGACGGAGCTCACTGCTTCAGTAATCAAAGATATTTTCAAACAAGAAAAATGGAATAGAAATTATTCAACAAAAATAGAAAACTAAATAAGCAAACACGCGTTCTCGAGAGTAAAGGAAAGCGGCTGAGGCAGCTTTATTTTTAGCGGCAAAGGAAAATGTCAACGAGTTCTGAATTAGGAATCGAAGCAGATGTCATCCAAAACATGTTTTCCGCAGAGTGAACTTCAATGCATCAGCGACAGCTAACCAGAAAGGGCGCAGGGGGACCCAAACGGCTCTGAAATCAATCGTATGCATTTCAGTTTCACGCCTGACCGCACGCTTCAACGAACTTCGTGGATTAATTGCACAAACATGTTCCAAACTCTGCCAGAACGCTTAAGATTTAATGCGCACAGATTTAGAATTTAATTCGCTCAGACTTCCGCGAGCGGGGGAACTTTGAAGACCTAACATTTTAAAGACCGCCAAAAATGCATACATCTAGCTGACAGCCCATCAAGTTGACAAGTTAACCGAAACTAAAGAGTACCAATGTTGCTTCATCTTAATTTGCTTAAAAGCGCAGATGTCATAATCACGATTTATGAAGCTGTGATAATTTATTTAGAAAGCGCCAAGAGTCAATCAGTACCCAACTATTGAAAAGTTCTCTTCGATTTTGTTACGCAGCAAATCCGTTGATAAATGAATATGTGGTACACTAACCGCTGGTAAGCACGATTTCGCCGTATCACCATGCCAGTACTGGTTTTTATTATTTCACGCCAATAAATTCGGATTAGTAACATAGTTATACTACAGTGCCTAGAAGAGATAGTGTGACGTGCTCGTTGAAAAAATTGATGCCGGGAATCATGAACGTGGTAGATGGCGCTGTCGTCACCTTACAAGGAGGAAGAACGACGATAACACACATCTTTCTATGATACACACCTAGCTCCTCATCATTATGCGTACTCCTTGAAGGCTGTTTTACAGAGGATGAGTCGAAAGTTTTGCAATATTTGGATCACTTTATGTCTTCATACGTAGGCCTACCTTTACGACAAAAGCGGACTAGCATTTAAAGTACAGGCCATTGTGTTGCACCATCTTCAGACATCTATCTGCCATTTTTTCGATTCCACGGCGGTACCAGTTCTTGTCCTTCGAGGCGAGCAACTCATTCATTCTAGCTGCCACCTCCTACTGGCTGTTGAAGTGCCGCCCGGGAAGGAAGTGGGCCATGGACCGGAAAAAGTAAGGCAAGGTCCAATCTATATACTGGATGTGGCATCAATTCGATGCCCTCAAGTTCCTGGAGTTTTTTTGTTTTTTTTTTTGATTGGAGGTTTAACGACCACCGTGAGCAACTCAATGGGCTATAAGCAGTCACCCGTCCCTAATTTGGGGTCACTGGTTCCAGGGAAGGGAGAGAGCCAGTGCCGTAAGACAAACACAACATCCATGCCTCACCGGGATTCGAACCCGGACCCCGTTAGGACGAATGATCAGAGGCCATCGCTTAGACCACTGCGCCTCCGGGGCGGCTTCCTGGAGTTTTGACAGGGTCGTTCGCGCGGTATGAGGCCGGACGTTGTCCTGCTGTAGGAGAGCGGGCTTTCTGTTCACCAGCGCCGGGCACTTCTCCTTCAAAATGGCATACATCCGCTCCAAATGTTCAGAGCAGAGGTTGGCGTTGATGGTCCGACCCCCTCGAACAAATTCGAAATGGATTATCCACTCGAAATTCCACCAGACGCAGAGCATCACCTTGTGCTCGAAGCGCCCACGTTTGTCAACCAACAGGTTCAGGAAGCTGGCCCGGACTCAACCACTGCCGTTATGTGTTAGGATTACGGAAATACTCACTTTTCATCGCACGTAACAATTCTCTTGATGAAATGTACACCGCGCAGATTTTCCAAGAGTTTCGTGCACACTCCCACCCGGTGGTTTGCTTCAGCTGGCGCCAGTTCGCGACGGACAACGCGGCAGCTCCTGTAGAGCTTGCAGAGGTCTTGAAGGTGACGAACCACGGTGGTCTGCGATATGCCCAGCTCGCCTAATAATCTCCGAGTGCTGGTTGTTGGATTTGCCTCTACGGCCTGGCGCACGTCCTCCGAATCCACAATTCGCGGCCTACCTGACCTTGGCTGATCGTCGAGGTTTCTGCCACCTGAACGAAACTTCTTGAACCATCTGGTTGCGGTGCTGTCATCCACAGAACCTTCCCCTTTCACGTGACAAATGTTTCGTGTTGTTTGAGCAGTGTTATGGCCAAATTCAACCTTGTAAAGAAAAAGTTCTCTATTTAGCCTCTTGTGGCTGTTCATCTTTCAGGCGTCCCAATTACAGACAAAACTACCACTTTATATTCCTTTCGACTGACTGCAGTGCGCGAAACGTCTGCCCATCGGAGACGGCGGTTTCTGTGGCGCCAGGAACACGAGAACTGGACACATCAGCAATGGGGTCGAGTTCTCTTTACGGACGAGAGCCGATTTAGTCTGACGAGCGATTCTGGACGTATACACATCTGGAGAGAGCAGGGAACACGCAATCACACCTCCAACATCATCGAAAGGGATCGGTTTGGAGGTGGCGGAGTTCTCGTTTGGGGCGGTATCATGTTTGGTAGCCGTACTGACTTCCACATCTTCCAAGGAGCTTCAGTCACTGGTGTCCGCTATTGTACCTAGGTTCTCCTACCTTACGTGCGTCTGTTTAGAGGTGATACGGGTCCTGAGTTCCTCTTCATGGACGACAACGCTACGCTTCATCGTACAGTGGCTGTCGCAGAGCTGTTGGAGAGTGAAGATATTCAACGCATGGATTGGCCCGCAAGGTACGCGGACCTAAATCCAATCGAACACGTGTGGGACCTTCTCGGGAGACGCTTGGCAGCACGTCACCAGCCGCCAGCAACGATTCCGCAGCCGCGATTGGCGCTACAAAGGAATGGGCCGCGATGCCTCAACAGCTCCTTGACAACCTCGTCCTCAGCATGGACAGACGTTGTAAATCTTGCAACGTAGTCATGGGTGATCATATCCCCTATTAAAGACTGGATTTTTCTTGGCAGCCGCCTGTCACATGGACGTTTCTGTCTTCTGTCCAGTTGTGCTCGAAGCTACCTTTTCAATAAAGTGCCTTTGTATCCTTTGGATTCCTTGTTTGGACGATTTTGCTCACATGTTCCATTCTCACATGTTGGGGATCTTATGGTATGATTTGAGTCGATGTGGAGCACTTCTGCACAACGTTACATTCGAAAAACCGTCTCGTCCTTAATTTTTGCTCGCCAGTGTATAACGTAGGCAGACATCGTGTATTGTATTTGTATTGAAAAATGCAAAACACGAAAAAGGTTGCAGTCAGATATATTGGAGGGGACATATCCCCCGCCAATAATGTGATTGAAGTATCAGAAGTGGCCCTAAAATAAACTCCACTCACCCCCCCCCCTAAAAAAACAACAACATCGGGGTGCCTAAGACACATGCGCAAGCGTGTCTTACTTTTAAGTTAAGCTTTACTCTAACGATTATAAAATTTAAAAAAGATGACCGGAATACATGATAACGATTAAGTATTCTAAACTACAACACTTTCCTAATGTTAGCATTATTACAAGATATCTTGAAAGTTAGGATACATACATGAGTAATACACTGCCGGACAATTGCTAAGGACGGATGACAATAGCAACGATAGCAACCATAAAATATGGAAGGCAGGAAAATGTGGAAATTAGCATAAGTGCAGGATACAGTAAGACGTGTTGTGCGTATGCAAATTTTGGATTGCCGAACTTGTTCGTGACGTCATAGCGCTGATAAGAGATATAAAGGATTTGACGCGTATTGACCGTTGTTGTTCAAACGCAAAGTTGAAAGGGAAAGAATCAATTGACGAACTTGCAATTTTCAGTATGTCTTCCCGACATCACCTAGATGATTTTACGCGTGGCCGTATTATTGCCAAGATTGAAGAAGGGCAAAAAATAACAGATGTTGCCAGGGAGTTCGACGTCAGCCACAGTGTTGTTTCAAGGCTTTGGAAATCATTTCAAACAAATGGAGAGTGTAGCAAACGTCACGGGGAGGTCGTGTTCGCAGTACGACACCTGCAGAAGATCGGTACATAGTGCTATCAACAAAAAGACACCGGCGCAGCACAGCTAGTGAGGTAGCAAATCAGTTTATGGCTGCTACTGGCAAGCGGATCTCCCGAAAAACTGTCGCCAGACGTTTGCATGAAGGAGGACTATACGCCCGCCGTCCTGTTGTGTGCATCCCATTGTCCAGACGTCACCGTACCGCCCGTTTTCAATGGTGCCATCAACATCGCAATTGGACTGAAAACGACTGGTCTGCTGTCCTCTTCTCAGATGAGAGTAGATACAGTCTATCGTCTGATTGTCGACGACAACTGATCTGGCGTGACAGTGGTACTGCATATTGTCCAGCAAACATACAGGAAAGGGACCGATATCCGACATGTAGTGCCATGGTATGGGCTGGCATCATGATCAATGGCCGTACGTCCCTCTATGTGCTTCCAACTGGGACTATGACTGGCTAACGATACATTAATGATTTTCTGCTACCTCATGTTCGCATGTTCCGTGGTGCTGTCGGTTATAGATTCATTTTCATGGACGACAACGCAACATGTCATCGAACAGTCGCTGTCCAGGAGTGTTTGAGAGCGAGGATATTCAACGCCTCGTATGGCCAGCACGTTTTCCAGATCTGAATCCCATTGAAAATGTGTGGGATGCTTTGGGGAGGAGGAGTCTTGCTGGTCGCCAATGCCCTCCAATAAACAAGGACACCCTTATCCGTGCACTGACAGAGGAATGGGATAAATTACCCCAAAAGCTGCTTGATAATGTTGTGCAAAGCATGACACGACGTGTAGAATCTTGCATCGCCCTCCATGGTGGCCATATCCCGTATTGACATCTTACGCCGGAACGCCTGCGGACGGTAATTGCATTTTTTTCACGTTTACGTATTCTGCACAAAATGGCCTCTTTGTCCCTTGAATACGTTCCAAAGCCTTCTGGATTTCAGAGCACAATAAATTGTCTTTCTTGTAATGTCCTGGCATTCTGACATTATTTTATTTCACTTGGCATCCAACCACACTTACTTTTTTATGCGCTATATAGCCGTTTATGATCCGTCCTTAGCAATTGTCCAGCATTGTATGAAAAAACCACGTGAGACCAGTATGCTATTTACAATCACTAAAACATCGACTTATACTGTAAAAATGAAAAATAAAGAAAAAAGTTTCACCTCTCGAGATCTTGCCGAAAATAAACGGAAATATTTTCCCATCAAATCACTGGCTTTATGCTTTACATTCCAATTACATTTTGGAATGGAGTCCCTTAACAAGTTTCTTTCTATATCACAAGTGGCCCTAAATTGAAATATTGGCAGTGCTTTCAGACCGACTTGGTGTGCTGCATTTAGATCACACTTTCACAAACTGCACTTACAATATACGCAACGATCCACAGTTAAATAAAACTCGCAGGCTAACACTTGAGAAGAGCTATTGCGTTCCTGTGAGCAGCTGTAGAATTAACGTAGTATATAAATGTTTTGATGGAGTTGCAGCAAATTAGCAAAGACACTGCTAAATAAATCTCTCTCCACTTACTTTTGTATAAGCTACACAGCTCCCTAGCACTGCGAAAAATCTATAAACAAATTTCCCACCATTGACTGGGATCATGCATATGTAACGTAACTTCCGATGCCAGCGCCTTTTACCGTTTAATGATGTTTGGTTACAAAACCGTGAGGGATACGTTATGGAGCACACGACTCACTATATCTTCTAGGCACTGTAGCTATACTATTTAGAAAAAAAAGATTGTTGCCATGTCATAGCATTTTTAATCGTATTTCTGAAATCAAATAATTGCATTTCATTATTTAACATGCATTTTCGGTGTTCCCTCCAAAAACGTTGGATTGCGATTCCACTGTAGTACTCAGGTATACATCAGTTGGGAACCATGGTAAAGTCCCCCACCTGAATATTGCCCTACATTCCGTGAATTCCCCCACATTGGAAAACTCTCCTATAGGAAAATTCCTCCACGGAAATCTCCCACCGTGTTTAGTCAGGGACCGTGCACAAATTGAATTTTGCTCAAAATATCGAATGTGGAGGAGATTTCCAGAGTCACCATTTCCATTTTCAAGCAGCAAACTGCAGCCTTATAAAAGTAACACAACTATGTGGGGAAAATTACAGGGGTTGGAATTTCCATTTTTACGGTAATTTAAAGATGTTTTTGTAAGTACAAGTAAAATATGGATGGAAT
Organism: Macrothele yani; assembly: GCA_039090855.1. Classification (NCBI taxonomy): domain Eukaryota; kingdom Metazoa; phylum Arthropoda; class Arachnida; order Araneae; family Macrothelidae; genus Macrothele; species Macrothele yani. The sequence continues at coordinate 30,194,748 of CM077003.1, forward strand.
TTCCCTATCTAGTTTTACCGCAGTTTATAGTAACAGATGGTCTTTCTAAGTGGTACGGTGGGGAATTTCGAGTCGGCATTTCGATTCTTACCGCAATTTATGGATGTTCCACAAGCACCCGAAAAATGTAGGGGAAATTTCCGCTGTCGGCATTTAGACTTTCAACCTCAGTTTATAGTAACAGACGAAGTCTTAGAGGTAGATGACTACTATTTCTAAAACCCGCCTGTTACTGAAAACTCAGGTGAAAGACGAAATGTCGACACGGAAATTTCCTCCACATTTTATTGGTACTTGTAGAACATCTGTAATTTGCGGTAAAAATCGAAATACCGACCCCGGGAATTTTCCCCACACTACCTGCTTGCTATTTCAAAGACCTAAACTGCTGTAAAAATCGAAATGCCAACAACTGTGTGACTTGTAAAGCTGCAGTTTGTTTTAAATTGATTGAAAATGGAAATGGTGACAGAGGAAATCTCCTCATTCGATATTTTGTGTAAAATTCAATATGTGCGCGGTCCCCCGACTGAAAAATGTGCGGGAATTAACGGAATGTGGGGGAATTTTCCGGTGGGGGAATTAACCGGTTACCTCAGTTGCAAAATGAAGAAAAAAAAGTTCCTGTACTTGACTTTTGGAATAATATACAAGGTTATTACAAATGAAATAGACAGTTTCAACATTTCATAAACCCAAAACCATGTATGATACTGACACTCACGATGCACCGTTTTATCACAGAGAGTAACGATTTTATTATATAGATGGTGCCAATAAAAGATCGTATGTTTTCATCGGCACGTGACCAGTCATGCAAAATGGCCGCAAATGCTGTGAGGAAAGGCGTTTTGTGTGCTTGAATTAAGCAAAACAAATTACACTGCTGGCCACCCAAAATGCAACACCAAGAAGGACACGAGATAGCAAAGCCAGATTTACTGGACACATAACAACAGATACAAAGATTAAACGATTGAGCTTACAGGCCCGTGCGTCTTGCGGAACACGCAGACAACAATAGTTCGTGGGGCCCCCATGGCTGGCAATAACGGCCGCTACACGCCGCGGCATCGAACGAAAGAGACTTTGAATGTGGGCTTGGGGTATGTCGGTCCAGGATGCTTCCACAAGTTTCCACAGTTAATCAGGCGTAGACGCACGCGGGTGGTGCTTGCCGGTGTAACTCGGTTGCCGATCAGCAACCAGACGTGTTCGATGGGCGACATATCGGGAGAACAGGCGGGCCACGGCAGCAGTGACACCTGGTGTACCGTGAAGAATTGTTGCACGATGCGTACCACGTGCGGGCGCGCATTGTCCTGTTCAAACGTGGCATCTGGCAGGTCCTGCAGGTAAGGGAGGACTACAGGCTCCAAAACGTCGGAGATGTAGCGGTGGCTGTTGAGTGTACCGGCGATGCGTACGACAGGGGTGCGGGTGTCATATCCAATTACGCCCCAAACCATAACGCCAGGCGACAGACCGGTATGGCGATGCATAATGCAGGCGTCATACAGTCTCTCGCCGCGGTGCCGCCACACGCGGATCCGACCATCGTAGTGTTGCAGGCAGACGCGGAAGTCATCGGAGAAGACAATGCCGTGCCATTCCGTAGTCCAGGTGCGACGTTCAACGGCCCACTGCCGCTATACTCGCCGGTGGTGTAACGTTAATGGTAATCGGAGCAATGGGCGCCGTGTGACAAGTCCCCGCTCCTGCAGACGACGTCGAACGGTACGTGCTGACAGAGGTTGTTGCGCAACACACCCTAATTCCTGCGCTAACGTTCGTGATGTGGCGGTGCGAGCCATCAATGCCCGCCGCACAACATGCCGGTCCTCTCGTTCGGTGGTGTGCTGCGACCGCGGCAATCGCTCACGTCGATCCGTCCGTCCGTCCCTCCTGCACCCACCGAATCCCTACTCGCCTCACTGTGGCTGGATGGCGTCTCACACGGGCGCCGATGTCGCGGTACGATAAACCGCTGTCTCGATAAGCCACTATTCGTCCTCTGTCGAACTCTGAAACGTGCTGGAATGACTGCCGTATTCTGCGACGAGGCATCAGGAAGCTTCCCACGCACAGGTCCGGCAGCACAACACACTTCCACTACTTACACCCCGCCTTCTGTGCACCCTTCTTATAGTGCTTCTCGGTGGCGTGCCGGGCGCATATGATTTGCATATGCCCTGCAATGCTAATAGTTTGCATGTACTCTCGCGGGCGACGCATGCTGCGAATTTCAGGCCAATCGGATGCTTCCTTCTTCGTGTTGCATTTTGTGGGGCCAGCAGTGTATGTTAGTGTTGTGCAACGGAGTTTAGAACACGTTTCAAGAAATCACCGCCGAATAGACAATCCATCTACAACTGGCACAAGAAATTTGAAACAACAGGATATTCGTGCAAAGGTATCCTGTTGTTTCAAATGTTCAGGGAGACCACGTGTATCTGATGAACAAGTAAGTGGAGAGTGTTTGTGCCAGTTAACAACGCAGCTCAAGGAAATCCACAACGATGGCGGGTCGGGAGATACAAATTCCAAAACAGACTGTTCGGAAAACTTTGTGGAAGAGGCTGAAAATTACTCCCTACAAACTGCAGTCATTGCAAAGTTAAGTGACAACGGCAGAGCCACACGTTGCAACTTTTGTACTTAGAAATGCAGGAGCATTTTGAAGAAGATGGTTTTAGTGAGGGCCCGTTTTTCAGCGACAAATCGACATTCCACATAAGTGGGAATGTTAACAAACTTACATTCGCATATGGGGGACTGAAAATTTCTGAGCAACAAGTGGAGTATGTGCGGCATTCCCCACAGGTTAATGTGTTTTGTGCTACAACCTGGAAAAAAAGTATACGCCCCCCCCCGCCTTTTTTTTCCCAAGAAAACTAACGCGAAGTTCTTATCTCGACATGCTAATTATTTGGTTGATGCCTCAACCAGAGATGGAAACGGGTCACGGGTTAACAGTTTCTAGCGTGTCAAACGGGTCGGGTCAAGGTGTTTCTCACCCGATTCCAACCCGGTTTAATTTCCATCTATCTTTAAAAAGCAAAAAAATGTTTCAAAGAAAAATGCGCAATGTGGAATTTTGTGCTAGATTCTGATGCCCGCGGAATGAAAAATGATTTGTCATGCAATATGAAGGAAAAGTGTCCTCAGAAGGAAAATTGTCCCTTTTTTCTAAGGGGCAGCGATGAAAACAACATCCACATTTTGGAAATTTTCAACTTATCATAAACTTATGAAAATTGGTGTCGCCGTGAAACATATTCTGAAGCTTGCTATGTTATCAAGAAAACAGAAAAAACTTAAATTAAACATAAACGAGTTGCTTAATTCAAAAGATTTGACTGTATCTCCATCAAAATTGGGTGGAACAGCTGCGCAGGGACTTTTTGACTCTCGGAAATGTGTTTGAAAACATGTAGGTTATGTTTTGCAAATGAAGGACGACAGTTTCAATACTTCCTATAAGTAAGTGAGTAAATTATACGTTCCTATAATACATTTTTTTGATTTTCATATAACCTTAGATATCCACTGCGGAGAGACTTCATATAATTGAGGGTCATTTAATATCTCAAATCCTTTGTTCAGTCAATACTGAGGACACGGAAACATCGGGATAGTATATAAACATAGTTTGAATATCCACATTTTGGAAACTTTCAACTTATCATAAACTTGTGAAAATTGGTGTCGCCGTGAAACATATTCTGAAGCTTGCTATGTTATCAAGAAAACAGCAAAAAACTTAAATTAAACATAAACGAGTTGCTTAATTCAAAAAATTTGACTGTATCGCCATCAAAATTGGGTGGAACAGCCTTAACATTACTGCGCAGGGACTTTTTGACTCTCGGAAATGTGTTTGAAAACATGTAGGTTATGTTTTGCAAATGAAGGAAAGACAATTTCAATACTTCCTATAAGTAAGTAAGTCAATTATACGTTCCTATAATACATTTGTTTGATTTCCATATAACCTAAGATTATCCACTGCAGAGAGACTTCATATAACTGAAGGTCATTTAATATCTCAAATCATTTGTTCAGTCAATACTGAGGAAAAGGAAACATCGGGATAGTACATAAATATAGTTTGAACAGATAACAATGCTGCTGCACTGAGCAACGTAGGAAAAACGGAAAACCGGGTGTGTAAAAATTATAAGGCCACATGACAAATAAACGAAATAGAACAAACTAATATTTAGTATAACTGCCCTTTGCGGTAATGCCATGAAATACTCTTTCAGTCATTGATGCTATCAAAGGAGACAAAGTTTTGTGTGAAATTTGTGCCCATGCTAGACGAATAGCGGTCTTCAAATCGTCCACTGATGAAAACTGTCGACTGTGCGCATAAACGTCTCTCGTAATGATGTTCCATAGTTGCTCAATAAGATTCAAATCCGGACTGAGGGCTGGCCAGTGCATTCATCGTATTTGTTGTGATTAAACCAGTTTACGATGTCTCCGGATACACGACAAGACGCATTGTCTTGTTGAAATATCCATTCATGTCCCCTGAAACGGCTGACAAATGGTATCAAATACGTTTAAAGAAGAGACTGATAGTGCTGAGAGTTTCAGCGATGGTTTACGAAAGCAAACAGCAGTCTTACCTTTTGCAGAAAATGCAGCACACACCATCACTGAGCCACCACCTGTACGACGACTAAATAAATGTCGCTTCTAATTACGTAAGTCGTGCCAATAGTACACATAGCCATCTGGTCCGCCGAGGTTGAATTTCTTTTCGTCGGAAAACACCACTGTTGCCATTCTCGGTCACAGGACACGTGTTTTTCGTCCATTCTATTTTATGCCTTGGCTTCAGTTGAGGTTTACCTTCAAATTTACGTCGGACAACACAAGAATGTCGTTTAATATAACTGTACGCCAGTTTGCGACATATGGGAGTTGACGTTGCAGCCATTACATCCCATGCTGAGACAGAATTATTTGAAACAAGGCGATACAGTCGTCTCTGTGCTCACATAGACAGTTTCCATGGCCGTCCAGGCTGTCGTTTAGAACGATAAGATTCACCTTTCTTCAAAACATTGGCAACGGCTGTTTTCGACTTTCAGAAAGCAACCGCAATTTTCCGCTGTGACATATTTTTTTGCATGCAATAAATAAATTTTGCGGATATCACTTTCTGACAGTTCCATCTCTCGCAGCATTATGACTTCCTCTGCGTTTGCTTCTTGTCGGCGGTGCTGTTGCACTGCTCTCAACTGGGTATCCCCGTGGGTTAACATCCCGACCGATTTTGCATAACTAACTCGACATGTCTTCTCGTTTGCAGTAGCGCTCTTATACTTATTACACACCTAAAATTCCTGTTTTTCGCTTTTATTAACTACCATTGTAAGATGCTGTCCTGCAGCTACACTATCTACCAACAAGTAATTGGACACCCCTGCAATCGACGATATCTGCGGTCCTGATACACGTCACGGCCGCCGCCGTTAAATATCGTGTGGGAAACAACAACGCAACCAGTCGCATGCAAGATGCCACGCAGTTCGGAGCTCTCTGATTTCGAGAAAGGTGTAATATGTCGGGTATCACAGAAATGGCCGATCCATATGTGACATATCCAGCGAGTTGAAGTACCCAAATTCGACAGTTGCCTACGTGATTGGCAATTGGAAGATGAGAGGTGACTATCGGAATGTGCCCCGACCCGGTAGACCCACAAAACTGAGAGTTAGAGACAGACGGGTGCTGGCCAGAGAAATTCGGAAGAACCGCACCGAATCGATGGGCCACATCCGCGAGGAGTTTCAACAGGCATCCGGGAGTGTTTCTTTCGACGAATACTATCCGTAAGGAAGCCTATCTGCTCGGTTACCACGGACGTGCTGCCGCCCACAAGCCTTTGATCACCAAGTCCAATAGCGCTGCTCGGCTAACGTAGTGCAAAGAACGTCGAGAGTGGACCGTTGAACAGTGGAAACAGGTTATCTGGAGCGACGAATCAAGGTTCACCCTCTACCGTTCGGATGGCAGGGTCTGAGATTGGCGTCTGCCTGGAGAACGCCTCCTGCCGGAATGTATTGTGCCAACTGTGAAGTTCGGCGGCGGTGGAATTATGCTATGGGGGTGTTTCTCCTGGTATGGCACGGGACCCTTGGCCGCAATTCCTGGTAGACTCAACGCCAAGACCTACTGCACCATTTTAGGTGACTATGCGCTTCCTACGTTGTGGCAGATTTACGGGGTGGACCCATGTTACTTTCAGGATGACAATACCACCTGTCATATTGCGAGATCCACTGTGGCTTGGTATGGTGACAATGGGGTTAATCGAATGGACTGGTCTGGCCTGCGCAGAGCCCGGACCTTAACCCTATCGAGCACCTCTGGGACGAGTTGGAGCGTCGACTTAAGGGGTGCCCCCACCGTCCGAAATAGGTGAAGGAACAGCACTGCTAGCCGTCGTACAACGCCTGGTTGAGTGTATGCCCCGGAGGGTCGCAGCTGTAATCGCCGCCCGTGGAGGCTCCACCAACTATTGAAGGTGAATAAACTTCGTTTTCCTTTGCTATCACAGGTGTCCAATTACTTGTTGGTAGATAGTGTATTAGTTTTATATGTCTCCGACATATATGCACATTCAGGCGACGCTCGTAGGCTGCTGTGTTGCATCTTTATGGGTATAGCGTATAAATCTGTGTGGTCTTAAAATTTTTACGCGGACTGTATTACAGTTCAAAGCAGATTTGTCCTGGTCGGGTCAGTTATAGGTCCTGGTCCAAATTTTTCGACCCGTTTCCAATTCTGGCGTCAACTGCACGAAGGCAATGACCACTTCATTCTCCAACAGGATGGAGCACCACCTCACTATCATCTGGTAATTAGAAACTACCTCGGTGAAGATTTTCCACAGCCTGGCTTGGCCGCACAACAAGCAACAACATGTCACTCATATATTGGCCACCACAAAATCCGGAACTACAACTCTTTTATTTTATTTTTTTATGAAGCTATGTCAAAGACAAGGTTGTTTTCGTCCCTCCCCTGTTAATTCTTGTTAATTCAGCTGATCTGAAACAACATATTACAAGAGCTATTGCTGGAGTTGACGAAGATATGTAAATACGTGTTTGGCGAGAATTCGACTACCCGGTTGCATAAATGCCAAGTGACTATAGGAGACCACACATCGAACATCTGTAAGTTGCTCTAACAAACTTCAAGTCTCCCCACAAAAGGGTGCAACGTGAGTGTCAATATCTTAAATAGTCTTGGTTTTATAAAATGTTGAAAATGTCTATTTCATTTGTAACAAACCCCGTATATCACAGAAATAAAAAAAAAATGTGTGCCAACAAAAGCGGAATATATGCGCAAAAAACAACTTTCCAAATCCGAATTCTGCACAGTGTTTTTTCTTTTCTTTTTATTCCGACTCGAGGACTCGATGTGTTCAGAGATGGACAGACTGACTGAACAAGAAAAGCACAGCACCTTTTGACATACACAATATTGACAAAAGTCACAGGACACCCCTTCAAAAGCAAATAAACGGGTCCGCTGCGTTGTTAAGATGCGCGGTACAGCTGCAAACGGCATAAAAACAAGCCTGCGATCATATCGCACTGTGAGGTTGAGTGAAAATGTCGCGGCGGGTGAGAACTGACTTTGAGAAAGGAAAGATTGTTGGATATTATATTAGCGGGTTGTCCATAAAAGAAACCAAGAGGCGTTTAAACATATCCAAGTCAACTTTTTTGGATGCACTGAATAAGTGGAAGACACATGGCGTGCCAGAAGCAGCAAAACGTACCGGCAGACCACAGAAAATCAGTGATAGACGACGTCGAAGCCTCAGGCGAGTCGTTACAGCTAATCGACGGAGTACGGCACAAGACCTTAGTGTACAGGTGAGTAAAAATGCTGGAACTTCGGTATGTACACGCATCATTCGCAGAGCACTTCATTCCATGGGTTACCGTGGTCGTGCAGCTGCTCATAAGCCTTTCATGTCCACTCGGAATGCACCTCGTCGTTTAACATGGTGTAAAGAACATTTATCGTGGACCGTAGATCAATGGAAACGGGTCCTATGGACTGATGAATCCAGATACACGATCCATCAGTCTGATGGCAGTGTGTGGGTACGGCGGCAGCCGGGGGAAAAGTGTACTGTTCCTACGGTCAAGGTTGGAGCTGGCAGTGTACTCGTGTGGGGGTGTTTTTCGTAGTTATGGTCCCGGCCCATTGGTTATCGTGGTCAAACCTGTTAACCTGCACGCCTACCGCGATATTCTGGACAATTATGTTCTACCAACTCTGTGGCAATACTACGGAACCGAGTTTTGTTTGTACCAGCAGGATAATGCGCCGAGTCATAAAGCAAGGACTGTTACGGCGTGACGATCATTCCGTATCGCGTGTGGACTGGCCAGCACAGAGCCCTGATCTTAATCCCATAGAGCACCTATGAGATGAAAATGAAGGAGTTTGGAACCAAGGCCTACTACTAAGCAACAGTTAGAGGCAGCATTATATACTGAATGAAAGAGCATACCTATCGCTGTGTTCCAAAACCCTGTCGAAAGCATGTCTAGAAGGGTCAGTGCATGCATAAAGGCCAAAGGCGGACCGACACCGTACAAACGTATGTCAGTAAATGCTATGTTGTTTTTCTCTTCTAGGTGTCCAGTGACTTTTGACAATATAGTGTATATTCCTACGTGTCTGGCACAAAATATGAAAACAATTATTTCGTGGCTTTATGGAAGCTTTCCTTTGCAAGTTCCGAACGAGCTTCAAACTACGCTGCAGAAATTCAAAATTTCATAAATTAAAAATCAGAAAAGCTATTACATAATATCGTCTGGAAATATATGCAGTTGAGCAACTACTTATTTTTTCCCTATTTAATTCTCCTAAAAGATTAAAAAAAAAAAAACTTCTGTTAGAGAAAAAAAGAGGGGGAGAGGGCCAATCTAGATGACAACTGAGTTTAGGGAGGGAGAAAAATGAATGAAACGACAGAAAAAAATTCATTTCCTTTGCAGACCATTCGACCCTCCCAATCTCGCGAGAAGAGAGGGGGAGGAAAGATAAAAAGAAACGAAAGATGAAATCGCTGGGAGGCTACGACGCAGAAATCAAGCTTATCGGGTTTCCGTAGCAAAACATTCTTCACTAAATCAGTTCCAGCCCTCCTTCCAGAAGAGCGATCGTAATCCAGATTAAGATTCGAATGGCAGAAAATCGCACAGGGCGGATAAAGAACTCCAAAGTTTGGGGAAAAAAGTTTCTTGAAATCCTGAAATTTCACAGATTAACTAGCAGTCAGCTGGAATTGCGAGAAGCGAAGTATGAGAAAGAGGCAAAGGAAGGGGAGGAGGAGGAAAATCGGGAAAAGGGGAGAGCAAAAAAATAAATAAAAAATCTACCGTTTCTGAAATCTTGAATCACGACTGTCTCGGCAACAAGGGAGAAGTTTCCTATTTCATGCGAGCGAAGGCATAACATTCAAGAAATAAAAACTTAGCTAGTGCAGATATTCTACTTTTCCATCGATTACTGCTGACGGCACGACAATCAGCAGCATCGCGAAAGCCTGAAAAAAATTCAAATTGCTCTGCGCGAAAAGTGACGTTCCATAATTTGCGGTATTCCAGCAAAGATTAAACATTTTTGAGGTTACGTGGTAATATACTATCTAAACGGTGGTGTAGTACAGGTTCATCGCCGCTGAGATTTTCTTTTCCATCGGTGTCCTTCAGAAACTATAAGAGGGAAGAACAATACACTGAAGAACAATATAATTAGAGATACCTGTCTAGTAACGTGTAGCACCACCTTTCACCCTGATGACGGCGGCGATTCGTTTCGCCATGGACTCGACAAGACACCATAAGCGTTGGGAAGCCATACGGATCCACGATCCCTGAACAAGCTCCCACAGTTCACGAAGATTTGATGGAGGGGGGTCAGAGCCTCGAACATCTCTCTCGATGGCATCCCAGATGTGCTCGATGGGATTGAGGTCAGGTGACCTAGCTGGCCAAGGAAGCGAGGTCACGTCGGTGGAGTGTTCATCCAACCATTCGGATACAATTCAGGAGCTGCATTGCCTTGTTGTAGGATGAGGTCCACACTGGGATGCTGAAGACGCACAAATGGGAGCAAATGGTCGTCCACGATATCCCGGTAACGTTGACCTGTGAGGGACGATATCACACGTACCAGGGGTCCCATTGCAGTCCGCGTAAACAGTCCCCAGATGAGAATGCCACCCCCACCAGCTTGAAGAGTACCCTGCTGGCAAGAAGGATTCATCGCTTCATGTGGTTTGCGCCGTACTCATATCCTGCCATCCGCATGTACCAACGTGAATCTCGACTCATCAGTCCAGGCAACATTTTCCCACATGTCTAGGGTTCAGTGGCGATGTTCCAGCGCCCATGCTAATCTTTGCACCCTGTGATGTGCGGTCAGCAGTGGTACCCTCGGGGGACGATAGCTTCTGTACCCCATAGCGAAGAGATGGTTCTGGATGGAGTGGCTGCTTACACGTTTTTGTGCACCAGCGTTAAATTGCCGAGTGATTTATTTCTTGCACTGTGGCCCGTCTATCCGCTGTTACAATGCGAGCTAGCCGACGATGACCCCGCTCATCCACACGCTGTTGTTGTCCACGGCAGTTGGCCCTTGTAGGGATAGTTTTACCGGATTCGACGTACTCACGGTGCACCCGTGACACAGTGGCTCGTGAAAATCCCAGTGTCTGCATGACTTCCGAGATGGTGTATCCCATTCGTCGGGCCCCGACAATTTGCCCACGATCAAATGCGCATAAAGCCTTCGTCTTACCCATACTGCGTCCGACTCTAACTTATTCCCGTCGCATCACTTCTTATATTGTCGGATCGCTGCATACGTCATGTCGTTTCCGTTTACAGGGTCGCCCACAGCGCCAGATTTGCGTAACGCCAGCTGTCTCTAATTTAATTGCTCTTCAGTGTGTGTGTATATATACATAGTAGGTGATGAAATTGCGTTCTAAGCTGCAGCTGTACATTAAATGAAAAGAAAATATACTGGAAAAATAAATTTACATTTAAAAATATCGTTCAATCCAATAATAATAATAATAATAATAATAATAATAATAATAATAATAATAAATGCGGATAATACAACCTCCAATGCATGTCTAACAAACGGACCACTCTTCCCCGAAACCGAAGGGTTTCTGATGGTGGCTATACAAGATCAAGTTGTAAACACCTGAAACTATCGAAAGCATATCCAATGGAAAGCGATATATGTCGACAATGCCATCAAGCGCCAGAGACCATCCAACATATCACAGCTGGGTACTGAGTCCTCATCCAAACAGAGTACACGAATAGAAACAATCAAGTCGCCAAGGTCCTCCCATCAGAAATTGGCAAGAAAGCACCACCTCATTACAACTGAGATTGTCCCTGTCCCCTACTACAAATATGAGCCAACAACGCTTCTAGAGGACAACACCCACAAGATGTACTGGGACAGATCGATCAGAACAAATAAGACCAGCATCCCTCTACATTCGGAAGGACATCGTCGTGGTCGACAAGGAGAAGTTAACATACCTCACTGACTTTGCCGTACCCAACACATGCAACATCTAGAAGTCGTACGGAAAGAACCCGTCAAAGTATAAAAACCTACGATACAAAGTCAAGGAAATGCGGCATATGGAGGACATCGCCACCGTTTCCATAGTAATATCAGATACAGGAGTTGTATGTAAGGCCATTCACAGCTCTATACAGACACTAGACCTTAAACCTAACACCTATATGGAAGTACAGAAGGCAGCTATCCTGAACACTTGTAGGATAGTAAGGAAGTTTAATTAAGAAAGAAATACTACTGCTCAGAGTTGGAACGCCGTACTCGTCCTGGAAAGAAGAGAAAAACATCTCCCCAGGAAAGGGTAAAATCGTGTATTTTATAATAATAATAAAAGAACAGCTCTATTTAGAAAGCGCGGGACTCTTCATTAGGATTCAAGACTGCGATGTCGCAACGCGGTCTTGAATCTTACCTAATGAAGAATCAAATCTACAACACACACACACACACACACACACACACACACACACACACACACACAAAAGAGAGAGAGAGCCAAATATAATGAAGTTGCAATAAATCGAATACAATGAAAGTTGCAGATGATGACACCTGTTGAATGTGTGGAAAAGCCAGTGAAATCATAGAACACATTTTAGCCGTATGCTCTCTTCTTGCTTCAAAACAATATCTTAAACACACACGACTGAAAAATCTAGGTCACTGTTATGAACAGTGACTAAAAGTAACAATTCCAAAATCACAGTTAAGATGTTGCGATTGTGGCATTAGTAACCATCGCATTCAAAGGTAAATCTCTCTTCTGCAGAGAAATTTCACCGTAAGGGCAGCCAAGATATCAAGATGAGCAAAGCCAGATTATTATCACCCTAATCACGAAGGAGTAAATGGTAGTGAAATGAAAGCGCTATAGTCTAGTTTTGCCAAAGCGATAAACAATACCTTTCTGTCATTATGTTTTCTTCCATATAAACGCTCAGCTTCTGTCACGGTGATTCTCTGCTGTGTTCCTTCTTCGTAACATATCCATCACGAACGATGATTTTGTCAATGTTACAAGTATGGCGATGACTCGTAGTTTCCACTTCTTAGCTCCGTCACCACCATCGTAAATCGATATTTTGTCATATTTAATACCGTTGCTTCCGGCAAAATGTCACCGTCGTCTCATTGAGACAGGGAAATAGATGTTACGACCACCTCTACTTGCATCAGAAGAAATAACTTTAGCTTTTTTTTTTTTTTTTTTTTTTTTATTGTAGGTTTTAACGATCACTGTGAGCAAGTCAATGGGTTATAAACAGTCGCCCGCCCGTCCCTAATTTAGGGTCACTGGTTCCAGGGAAGGGAGAGAGCCAGTGCCGTAAGACAAACACAACATCCATGCCTCACCGGGATTCGAACCCGGACCCCGTTTGAACGAATGATCAGAGTCCATCGCTTAGACCAATGCGCCACCGGGGGCGGCTAACTTTAGCTTTGGCCGTGCCCTATACTAAAACGTTTAGTTCACTTTGACAAATGGCGCCGCTGACATAAAATTTTTTTTGGAACTTGCCATCCACAAGAGAAAGAATTAAATAACTAGCACGTTCGCTTTAATCAGTAGCCAAAAGTATGATCTAAAAAGGTTCATTATTAAAAATCCACCTAGAAAACATGCATCGCAAAAAATATCTCAAACTGTATCGGAACTCAGTGTCGTCATGAGATACCGCTAAAATTTCACTTCGGCGCACATCCACCATCACGTAGAAAATAAACTAGCTCCATGCCGCTAAAGAAAGACATTGAAAACATAAGACAAAAAAAGAATATTACGATTTGCAGAGGTTTGCCCCCCATCCCCCAGGAAGAGAACATACTTAAAAAACATGAAATGGATAAGAAATCGATATGGTGCAAAACTGAAAGTCGCGCTAAACAAAAGACGAACTGAAAGCTTTTATCGCACGGATGGTTTATCATTCATTCCTGAATGGTTAATTGCAATTGCTCCTGAAGCATTTCCTTCATTCTGTCGACTGAATAAACTTTAATTGGCATCTGAACGCTGCTGCATTCGGCACCTACGTCGAAACAGAAATACCAAGAGTCTGTCAGCCAATTAACATTCAGACGTACAAGTACTGATTCTCACAGCTTTTGCTTCCTTTAATGACTATGTAAGTACCTAAAAAATTTACCAAATTTCAGATATTTTAAACGAAACAGTTTTTTAATTGATACCTGCTTTTCAATTGATACCCGTACTATTATTGCACCTAAACTATTATTATTCTATAGAAAATAGAAAAAAATTGTAGAAAGGTAGCCAGTAGGGGCTGTAATGCCTTTTAACAGGTGAGGATATGGAAGAAAAAAAATAGATCACATAATTTTGCGCAATCACTTCTTTTTTAAAAATCATACTAAATATTTTGATCTAACCAATGAATTTGAATTTCTCAATACACTTCCTCTACTACTACTACTACTACTACTACTAATAATAATAATAATAATAATAATAATAACAATAATACCAGAGATGGTCACGGGTCACCTGGTCGACAATTTCTTGCTGGTCAAACGGGTCGGGTCAAGGTGTTCCTGACCCGATTTCGACGTGGTTTTATTTTAGTTTCATTTTTAAAAAGAAAACAAATATTTTAAAGAACCCTTCAGAAGTCTTTGAAATAATACTTCAGAGCGGCAGAGCATGATCCAGGAACTTGCTGAAAAGGGTAAAGGAATGGGTTTCAAAATGAACTTTCAGAAGACAAAACTGAAGTACCATGCTTTTACAAGGAATAAAGATTTATCAATTGATGCTGAAAAACAGGAGACAACCAATTCCTACATTTACCTTGGGCAGCAGATATCAAGGGAGGGCCACATTGATGAAGAAATTAATCGACGTGTGAAACTTGGTTGGAGAGCTTTTGGAAGAAACAGTACAATTTTGAAGAACAATATGCCATTATGTCTTAAAAGAAAAGTGATCAATTCATCCTTCCAGTGCTTACTTACGGAGCAGAGATATGGGATCTTTACTGAGAAAAATATATACAAAGACTGCAGCCAACTGAAAGCAGTATGGAAAGATGCATGCTTGGTGTAACCAGGAAAGATAAAAATAGGAACTCGTGGAAAAGGAAAATGACAAGGGTGGAAGACATCATGATCAGAGTAAAATCCCTGAAATTGCAATGGCTGCCAGGGGAACAAACCACAGATGAACAACCGAAATTTTAGACTAGAATTCAAGGGGCAGAGAATGGCTTAGGAGACGACGACGTGGGAGATGGGTGGATGGAGACTGGTCCCAAGACAGTTCGTTGTGGAAGAAACTTGGGGAGACTTTCACCCAGCAATGGATTGATAATGATTGACAATGATGATGATATATTCGAGACTGGATTTCAAGGGACATGATAAGGATGATGAACTTTTAGGATACAAGGATTTCAAGAAACAGGATGATGATGAAATATTTTTATTTCTAATGATGATGAAACATTTTTAGGACTGGATTTCAAGGGACATGATGATGATATTTTAGGATGCAAGGATTTCAAGATACAGTATGATGATGAAATATTTTAGGACTGGATTTCAATATGATGAAATAATTTGATTTCTAATGACTATGAAATATTTTTAGGACTGGATTTCAAGCGACATGATGATGATGAAATTTTAGACTGGATTTCACCGGATAGGAAAAGACCCAGAAGAAGACGACGTGGGAGATGGGTGAATGGAGATTGGCCCAAGACAGTCCGCTGTGGAAGAAACTTGGGGAGACTTTCATCCAGCAATGGATTGATAATGATTGACAATGATGATGATATATTCGAGACTGGATTTCAAGGGACATAATGATGAAATTTTAGGATACAAGGATTTCAAAAGACAGGATGATGATGATGGTGATGATGAAATATTTTGATTTCTAATGATGATGAAATATTTTTAGGACTGGATATCAAGGGACAGGATGATGATGAAATTTTAGACTGGATTTCACGGGATAGGAAAAGACCCAGAAGAAGACGACGTGGGAGATGGGTGGATGGAGGAGACTGGCCCAAGACAGTCCGTTGTGAAAAACTTGGGGAGACCTTCATCCAGCAGCGGATAGACAATGATAATATTAGTATTTATAGTTCAAAGTATATTTGTCCGGGTCAGGACTAATTATGTGATGGTCGGGTCCAGGTTTGAAATTTTTTACCCGTATCCAACTCTGACTACTACTACTACTAATAATAATAATAATAATGACAATAAGACAATAACCTTGATGACCCCAATGAAACATAGTACAAAGTCGGTTCGCCGATGGATGACGTCACCGCTGTCTAGTCTCACTCTATGCGACGCCTTGTGCGGTTCCATTGGCATTACCTAAGTACTCACGGGAGAGGGGGAGGAAGAAAAAAGAATCACCCGAAAGTGGGGCTAATGGCAAAATAAAATAAAAAGTAAAAAAAAACATACTCCTTCCTTAAAAATCACCAGAATTAATAAAAATGAATAAATAAATAAATAAATAAATTCAGGAATGAATTTTTCCACCTAAATGTGCAGCCTCGTGGTCACGAGCGCTGTCACATTTTCCTGTTCGTAATGGCCATCACCAGCAGGGAATACAGTTGCCACGAATCGGTGAACTTGGTCCCCAACGATGTTCATATACCTAACAGCTGTCAGGTATATGAACATTTGGGATAATGCGGAGCCTAAAGTGTCCCAAGGAAACATCGCCCACAGAATAACACCGCCGCCACCAGCCTGTTTCCGCCCAACGTTGCATCCAGGTGCCACAGCCTTTGATGGTAATCGGCGTATCCGCGCTCGGCCGTCTACGTGAGGCACCAGGCCACTTTCTTCCAATCATCCACGGTGCAATCTCGATGATCTTGGGTCCATTTCATACGTTGTGGGCGATGACGTGTAGTGAGCATGGGGACTCAGCTGAGTCTTCGGGTACGCAGGCCCATGAGCACAAGGCTGCGATGAACTGTGTGCTGTGACACCTTTTGCCCTCATCACCACTGTTGTAGCTGCGGGTGATTTGTCGCACTGTGAACAATGCGCGACAGTCTCCGCTCCACTCCGGGATCAATGGAGCTGCGGACGACACACGGCTGGACGACATTTCGTCGGTTGGCTATCTGTGCGCCACTTTTGATACGTACTCACTACAGCGGCATGTGAACAACCCGCAAGCCGCGCAGTTTCCGAGATCGTAGTTCCAAGGCGCCGTGCCATCACAATTTGTCCTTTATCAAACTCGGCTAAACCGGCAGCTTTTTCCCATTCTAACTCCGAACACTACTAACCGAAAGCCGGCCCTCGGGTTATATATATATACTGAAAATCACCATAATACTTAAAAATGAAAATGCAGATTTGCCAGACCAAAAACCTACCGACCACTGTACGTGCCTGGCCCTTGACAAAGCCATGGAGAGCAGCGTAACATAGCTCTATCTCCCTATCTTTTTCTCTCAGTGATCGGTAGCTTTTTGGTCTGGCAAATCAGTGTTTACATTTAATTTTGATGTTTCTTTGATGCAGCCGTTGGCGCTTTAGAATTTCAAAACCGTTTATTTGTACTTTGTTGCCTTTGATATATACAGTATCTCTCTCTCTCTCTCTCTCTCTCTCTCTATCATCATCAACGTCAACCATTATCAATCCACTGCTGGACGAAGGTCTCCCCAAGTTTCCTCCACAACGGTCTGTCTTGTGCCAGTCTCCTCCATGTCACTCCCGCATACTTTCGAATTTCATCCAACCATCTTCCATGTGGTCTTCTTCTGGGTCTTTTCCTGTCCCTTGGAATCCAATCTAAAATTTCGGCTGTCCGTCAATGGTCTGTCCTTCTGGCATCATGTCCAGCCCATTGCCATTTCAAGGATTTAACTCTGATCATGATGTCTTCCACTCTTGTCATTTTTCGGATCCACGAGTTCCTCTTCTTATCTCTCCTGGTTACACCAAGCATGCACCTCTCCATGCTGCTTTGAGTTGTCTGCAGCCTTTGTATGTCTCTTTTAGTTAAGGTCCACGTCTCTGCACCATACGTAAGCACTGGAAGGATGCATGGATCAAACACTTTTCTTTTAAGACATAATGGCATATTGCTCTTGAAAATTATGCTGTTTCTTCCAAAAGCTCTCCAGGCAAGTCTTGTACGCCGATTAATTTCTTCATCAATGTGACCCTCACTTGATATCTGCTGTCCAAGATAAACGTACGTGTCTGTTATCTCCAGCTTTTCTCCATCAATCGATAAATCTTCATTTCTTGTAAAAGCATTGAACATCACTTTTGTCTTCTGAAAGTTCATTTTTAATCCCACTTCTTTACTCTTGTCAGCAAGTTCCTGGATCATATTCTGCAGCTCTGATGGGGTAGTTGCAAAAATGACTACGTCATCAGCAAAACGAAGGTGGGTTAGATAATCTCCATTAATCTTTATCCCTTTGTTTTCCCAGCTCAGCGACTGAAAGACATTTTCCAATGTGGCATTAAAGAGCTTCGGAGATATGGTGTCACCTTGTCTCACTCCCTTTCCAATTTTTACGTGTGTTGTATTTTCAAACAGCCTAATCTTTGCACTTGCATTTTCATAAATGTTATTAATAATATTAATGTATGCATCTTCAATACCGCAGGTTTTCAGAGCCATTGTAACTGCTGATGGTTTCACCGAATCAAAGGCTTTTTCATAATCGATAAAAGCCATGCACAATGGAAGTTCATATTCCCTCGCTCTTTCAATTAGTTCTCTCAGCACGTGGATATGATCTATTGTGCTGTAGCCACTCCTGAATCCAGCTTGTTCTCTCGGTTGAGCCATGTCCAGTGTTACCTTCAAGCGGTGTGAAAGAACTTTAGTGAAGATTTTATAAACCACTGATAGGAGGCTGATAGGTCTGTAGTTTCCGAGATCCTCAATGTCACCTTTCTTATGTAGCAGGATCATTGTAGCGGTGTTCCAATCCTCAGGAATCTTTCCTTCATTAAGGCATCGAGTGAAAATTTGGGCGAGTACTGTTTCGATTTCTCCACTTGCTTCTTGTATGATGTCTACAGTAATTCCATCTTCTCCTGGAGCTTTTCCTCGCTTCATGTTCTTGATTGCATGTGCAACTTCTGCTGGAAGGACTGGAGGAACTCTGGTACTGGTATCTTTCATGATGTCTGAAGTGCATATATCATCCCTTTCATATAATTTGGAGTAGAAATCTTTCACTCTTGTCAAAATTTCGCCTCTATTTCTTGTTACAGAACCATCTTCTTTTCTCAGTGCCATAATCTGTTTTCTTCCCTTACTGAGATGTCCCTTTGCTATCTTTAGGCTTTGGTTGTTTTCAATTGCTTTCTCACTAGTTCACAGTTGAATTTCCTTACGTCTTCACTGATACTTTTTCTTACTGTCTTGCATAGCTCTATATATTCCACTTTGGAAGTCACATCTTCTTTAGTTGTCCTCATCTCTCTTCTTTTTTGCATCAACATTTTGGTTTTTCCTGATAATTTGTTCACATGCAACTTGTTCTTAGACCCAGCTAATTTTGTTGCTGTTTCCATAAGAGCTTTGGTTACTTTTCTGTTAACTTCAGAGATGTCCACTTCTTCCGATGTTAGGCCTTCTAAAGCAGAGAACCTGTTCTTCAGTTCTAACTTGAAGGTATTATGGTGTTTTTCAAGGTTGGTTATGTCAATAGATTTTGTTTGTCTTATGAGCTTGCCACGTTCAAGTTTAGTGTTGAGGTGCATCTTACATCTCACCAATCTATGGTCACTACCTGTGTTGAACTTGTTTAGCACACTGCAGTCTTCTATGACGAATTTTTTGTTACACATAATAAAACAAATTTCACTTGTCGTCCCATTTGGATGTCTCCATGTCCATTTCTGTGTGGCTTTTTCTTGAAGAAGGAGTTCAAGATGAAAAACCCTTCTGCCTCTGCAAACTCAACGAGAGTATTTCCACGCTGGTTTCTGTTGCCATGACCGAATTTACCTACTGAAGTTTCATTCTGTTGCCGTTGCCCTATTTTTGCATTGAAATCTCCCATAATTATCTTCAAGTGTTGCTTACCTTTATTATGTAGATGACGAATTTCCTCATAAAATTCTTCAATTTCTTCTTCAGGATGACTTGTGGTGGGTGCATAAGTTTGAATAATCTGAGCCTGGTATCTTTTCGAGAGTTGGATAACAAGTCGTGCAGCTCTGTCAGAGGAACTTTCAACTTCTACAACTTTATCCTTCAGTTTCTTGTTTATTATAAATCCAACACCACTAGTTCTGCCAGTATCTGTCCCACGATAGTAGAAGAGGTGTCCACTTTTCAGTTCGATGAGATCTTCTCCTTTTCTCCTTACCTCACTTAGCCCCACGATGTCCCACTTGATCCTTTGTAGTTCCTCTTCCAATTCAAGAAGCCTTGAATCAGAAGATAGGGAGCGTCCATTGTAAGTAGCCAAGGTCAGCATCAGATGGCAGCCTAGTCCGGTCCTCCGGGGATTCTTAGCACCCTCTGCCTTCATGTCGCACTGGCCGCTGCCTTGGCCAGGTACATTCCAGCTGCCGGAGACTGAGGGCCAAGATTTAAGTTGTGGAATCATTTTGGAGGGTTTGGCCATAACTCACCACGCTGGCCAAGCGGGTTGGTGAGTGTGGGATAGAATTTCCTCTGATCCCGATGGTATAGTTATACCGCTATGGGCGGTCGTCAGAGCCCCTTTAGTGGGAACAGGATGCACCACGAGAAGGCGGGGTTGACATTTGTCAAGGAGAGGCTCTATATCCCTATCTTTTTCTCCCAGTGGTCGGTAGCTTTTTGGTCTGGCAAATCAGTGTTTACATTTTTCAGTATTATGGTGATTTTCAGTATTAATTTTGATGTTTCTTTGATGCAGCCGTTGGCGCTTTAGAATTTCAAAACCGTTTATTTTTACTTTATTAACTTTTTTGCGAGTTTTAACTCTTTCTCTTCTTGGTAACTTTGCGCGTTTTTTAGGAAACTTTGGCCCAGCAGCTGGCTAAGCATAGTTCCTTTACATTGCGCTGTATTTTCAAAGTAGTTAAGTTCTTAATAACTACTTAATTATGCACTTAAAAGCATTGCTGAAATACTTTGCACATATTGCAACTAATTGTTTATGTCATATAACTTTCACAAAGCATTTCTTTAGTTAATTATTGTCTTTAATTTATTCTCGTTTTTGTGTTGTCAGAAGTTGTGGAGTAGGGGGTTTTAGAATCAAGTTTTCTTTCAAAAATCTGAGTTTTAAATAATTAATATTTCCTTTTTTAATTGCAATGTAAAAATTTGGAATACTTTTGCATTGCTATTCAGGTTTAAATTCTCTCAGGCGAACTTGGCATTTCGTTATAGCTGAACATTATTTCTAATTATTATGTCACTCTCACAACTTGAGTTCTCTTTAATCTTCTTCTTTCTGTTTAATACTAACAGATGAAGAGCATGGGTCGGGCCATGAAAGTTATGGATGCAAGCTAAATTGTTAACTAAAGCTAGGTCATACAACTCTGCGGAGGTCATGACATATATATATTTTTTAAAACAATTTTTGGTGGGAATGTTACTTCCATCTATGGCTTTGCAGAAAATCATTTCCAACTAGGTCTTTGTGGAAGTGAGAAAATGCAGAGTTTTTGCTGGTCCTTGATAAAGCCAAGGCTCAGTATTCTCGACACTTTCTACATTCAGTTGTTTTATTTTATTTTTTATCTTTTCTCCTTTTACTCACACCGGTAGATACACAACCTTTTCTATGTTGTACTTGGTATGAGTCAAAAATATATATTTTTTTTGCTTAGGTCTCTTTCTTAATAGAATATATATATATATATATATATGACTGTTTGAAAATACAACACACAAAAAAAAATTGGAAAAGGAGTGAGACAAGGTGACACCATATCTCCGAAGCTCTTTAATGCCACATTGGAAAATGTCTTTCAATCACTGAAATGGGAAAACAAAGGGATAAAGATTAATGGAGATTATCTAACCCACCTTCGTTTTGCTGATGACATTTGCAACTACCCCATCAGAGCTACAGAGTATGATCCAGGAACTTGCTGACAAGAGTAAAGAAGTGGGATTAAAAATGAACTTTCAGAAGACAAAAGTGATGTACAATGCTTTTACAAGAAATGAAGATTTATCGATTGATGGAGAAAAGCTGGAGATAACAGACACGTACGTTTATCTTGGACAGCAGATATCAAGTGAGGGTCACATTGGTGAAGAAATTAATCGGCGTACAAAACTTGCCTGGAGAGCTTTTGGAAGAAACAGCATAATTTTCAAGAGCAATATGCCATTATGTCTTAAAAGAAAAGTGTTTGATCAATGCATCCTTCCAGTGCTTACGTATGGTGCAGAGACGTGGACCTTAACTGAAAGAGACATATAAAGGCTGCAGACAACTCAAAGCAGCATGGAGAGGTGCATGCTTGGTGTAACCAGGAGAGATAAGAAGAGGAACTCGTGGATCCGAAAATGACAAGAGTGGAAGACATCATGATCAGAGTTAAATCCCTGAAATGGCAATGGGCTGGACATACTGCCAGAAGAACAGACCATCGATGGACAGCCGAAATTTTAGATTGGATTCCAAGGGACAGGAAAAGACCCAGAAGAAGACCACATGGAAGATGGGTGGATGAAATTCGAAAGTATGCGGGAGTGACATGGAGGAGACTGGCACAAGACAGACCGTTGTGGAGGAAACTTGGGGAGACCTTCGTCCAGCAGTGGATTGATAATGGTTGACAATTATGACGATGATATATATATATATATATATATATATATATATACTTAAGAGCAAAACTGAAGACTAAGGAAAAAATTTTAGAATTTAAAACGAAGGGTGCAAAATAACCTGAAAATCAAAACGCGCAACGCAGCAGTTTTGAAAATTCAGAATTAACATTCTATAAAGAAGATACCTAAGCAAAAAAATACATATATAATTTTGACTCACACCTAATACAACATAGAAAAGGTTATGTATCTACCTGTGTGAGTAAAAGGAGAAAAGATAAAAAAATAAAATAAAACAACTGAATGTAGAAGGTGTCGAGAATACTGAGCCTTGGCTTTATCAAGGACCAGCAAAAACTCTGCATTTTCTCACTTCCACAAAGACCTAGTTGGAAATGGGTTTCTGCAAGGCCATAGATGCAAGTAACATTCCCACCTAAAATAGTTTAAAAATATATATATAAGTCATGTCCTCCGTAGAGTAGCATGACCTAGCACTAGTTAACAATTTCGCTTGCATCCATTAACCTTCATGGCCCGACCCATGCTCTTCATCTGTTACTATTAAACAGAGAGAAGAAGATTAAAGAGAACTCAAGCTGTGAGAGTGACATAATAAATAGAAATGATTTTCAGCTATAACGAAATTCCAAGTTCGTTTGAGAGAGAATTTAAACCTGAAAAACAATGCAAAAGAAATCCAAATTTTACATTGCAATTAAAAAAGGAAATGTTAATTTATAACGAACAGATTTTTGAAAGAAAACTTGAGTCTAAAACCCCCTACTCTACAACTTATGACAGCACGAAAACGAGAATAAGTTAAAGATAATAATTTCCCCCGTTCGGTTTCCAGGCGCGCTCATTTCTCTAGGCTGGAGGTGGTCAAAATGTAATGGTTCATCGGTGTATGGGGACTACACACAGAAAAGAAAAGATACACAAGAGATTAACCCTCATGGTTTTTGCATTATTTTTACCAACCCCTGTAAGTCCAAATGTTAAACACCTCCAAATGGATAGGTACTAAAAATATTTTAATGGAGTGTGTTTCAGAAAATTGGGAGGGTCTTTGGGGAGAGGGTGTATAAATATCTGCAAGAGTTAAGTATCAATGAGCGGATTAGCGTATGAATTCAAAGCATTTTTCGGCGAGGCTTCGCTGGAAATACACTGCACGTTTGTTTTTTAGTTCAAAGGCAAACAAACGTCTACGCTCCTGCTGATATGGAATTATCACCTGCACGTCACAGAAGCATCATATTACTAAAGGGCAAAATGGTGGGCAGACCGTCGTATGGATCAACTAATCGATAGCGCATAAGTATACATCAAGGACACGAATTCTCATGTGTACTAATTATCTACAGAATGAAGTGGACTCCTTTTTAAGAGATTTAACGTCTAAGGTAATGGCCATGTTTACGGAAATTATAATGAGGAACCCCGGCAGAGAGGATTACGATTCTATAAGACACGAAACAGATTTCAAAACGAGGTCGCATATGTTACCTCTGCTAGCAAATAACAACAGACCTGAAAACCAATGCTCGTTTTGTTTAAGACAATTTATTGACCGCGGAGTTACTATGGGAAGAACAAATGAAAAGCGAACGAAAAGGGAAAAGCCACGAAAAATCTACATTGCTACACGATTCAGAAACGCGATTTATAACACGATAAATGGCACTGACGAATTGTTTATATAAAAAAGGTAAATCCACATAGGATTTCCATTTATTTGATTTTCAGAATTTGGGAAAATAATTACCTCGAAATCGTTTCATTTTTTATTTTTATTTGGAGGTTTAAGGACCACCGTTATCAACTCATGGGCTACAAGCAATTGCCCGTTCCTAATTTAGAGTCACTGGTTCTAGGGAAGGGAGAGAGCCAGTGCTGTAAGACACTATCTATGCCTCATTAACACAGACATTTGACGTGGACTAGGAACATCAAACAGAAGCCATCGTTCTTTCCACGTTTATAATTGTGTATGTGAGTCTGAAGGAATTCCAAGCCGCTGTGGTGCAGTGAAAGCATATCCGGCGCGTAACTGGAAGACCTTGCATTCGATTCCCGGTGGCGGCCAATGAAAATTTTTCTGTGACTCACCTTTAAACGGGGAAAGAGCGATTAATTCTGTTTGATCTATGCTTCAGCAGGGATTCGAACCAGATCCAGCGCTTAGAACACTGCGCCATCGGGGAGACTTATGTTTTCTATAGTCTTCTTCCTGACCGATGCTTGCGAGATTTTCATGGATACAGAATTAGTTTTGTGCAGTAGTAGTAAAAAAGGGCGCACTTTTGACTGCATAGGAAAACATAATCCACACGGTGACCTCATGCTGTACCCCATCGACCACGTGTAAATCTCCACGTTGACGTACCAGGCACGAATTTTGTCAAAGACCAACAGGGCATATTCCAATTTGGAAAACACGGGTACTACTCGCAGCTACCAAGATAAAAGAACATTACAGGAATTCAAATTTTTTCAGCAGAACCATGGAACGTCAAGTTGGTGAATGAACGATTAGGACATCGTAAAATAGAAGGACTGCACGGGCCGCATCGGGGGTTGTTTTTTTAGTTTAGAGAACAAAGCAATGGGCCGGGCATTTATTTCCCCAGACTCTTAAGAACGGGCCGGGCTAAGTCGACCCGACCTTTTTATCGCAAAGGTAAAGAAAGAAAGTCGTGTTCCGGAATTTCCTGGTCTGTTTAACTGCTTTGCTGGCTTTACTTACTTCCATGACATAGCCCAGGGCGTAACCACAAAAAAAAGGAGTGGCACTTAGTGTTTTTACCATCTGTAGGTAGTAAGATGGTAAAACTACTTTGAGGCTTGTTGACAACAAAGAGATTCGACCCCGAGCGAGTGTGTGTGTTGTGTGTAGTGGAGTACGGGGGGGGGGGGGGTTGTCCGTGTGTGTGTTGGTATGAGAGAGTGGGGAGACATCAATTGTTTCTCCTATCCCTAATCTGTATAAGGATCGACTTTTGTGGTGTTACCGCTTTGCTAGTTCAGAGAAAAGGAGATTCTGAAATAAAATCGTAATAGTAAAAAACAAAAAAAAAAAAAAAAAAAAAAAAGTCGTATTCCCCGATTTCCTGATCTGTTTAACCGTTTTGTTGGCTTTACTTACTTCCATAACATAGCCCAGGGCGTAATCACAAAAGCAAGGAGAGGCACTTAGTGTTTTTACCATCTGTAGGTAGTAAGATGGTAAAACAACTTTGAGGCTTGTTGACAACAAAAAGATTCGACCCCGAGCGAGTGTGTGTGTTGTGGTGTGAGGGACGGGAGGTGTCTGCAATGATGTAGGGTGTATGTGTGTGTGTTGGTATGAGGGAGTGGAAATACCTCTATTGTTTCTCCTATTCCTAATCTGTATGAGGATTGACTTTTGTAGTGTTACCACTTGCTAGTTCAAAAAAATGATTTTGAACCCACTTAATCTTCTTTGTTGGTTCTCTTTAAAAGGTTATATATTCTTCGATAATTGTTAAAGTTTAGTTAATATTTTTAGACTTACACTGCTGGCCACCCAAAATGCAACACCAAGAAGGAAGCATCCAATTGGCATGAAATTCGCGGCATGAGTCGCCCGCGAGAGGACATGCAAACGATTAGCATTGCAGGGCATATGCAAATCATGTGCGCCCGGCACGCCACCGAGAAGCACTATAAGAAGGGTGCACAGAAGGCGGGGTGTAAGTAGTGGAAGTGTGTTGAGCTGCCGGGCCTGTGCGTGGCAAGCTTCCTGATGCCTCGTCGCAGAATACGGCAGTCATTCCAGCACGTTTCGGAGTTCGACAGATGACGAATAGTGGCTTATCTCGACAGCGGTTTATCGTACCAAGACATCGGCGCCAGTGTGGGACGACATCCAGCCACAGTGAGGCGAGTATGGATTCGATAGATGCAAGAGGGACGGATGGACCGACGTGAGCGATTGCCGCGGTCGCGGCACACCACCGAACGAGAGGACCGGCATGTTACGCGGCTTGGAATTGACGGCTCGCACCGCAACATCACGAACGTTAGCTCAGGAATTAGGGTGTGTTGCGCAACAACCTGTGTCAGCACGTACCGTTCGACGTCGTCTGCAGAAGTGGGGACTTGTCGCACGGCGCCCATTGCTCCGATTACCATTGACGTTACACCACCGGCGAGTGCGGCGGCAGTGGGCCGTTGAACGCCGTACCTGGACTACGGAATGGCACGACATTGTCTTCTCCGACGGCTCCCGCTTCTGCCTGCAACACCACGATGGTCGGATCCGCGTGTTGCGGCACCGCAGCGAGAGACTGTATGACGCCTGCATTATACATCGTCATACCGATCCGTCGCCTGGCGTTATGGTTTGGGGCGCAATTGGATATGACACCCGCACCCATCTGGTACGCATCGCCGGTACACTCAACAGCCACCGCACCATCTCCGACGTTTTGAAGCCTGTAGTCCGCCCTTACCTGCAGGACCTGCCAGATGCCACGTTTCAACAGAACAATGCGCGCCCGCACGTGACACGCATCGTGCAACATTTCTTCATGGTCCACCAGGTGTCACTGCTGCCGTGGCCAGCCTGTTTTCCTGATATGTCGCCCATTCGAACACGTCTGGACGCTGATCGGCAAACGAGTGGCCCGGCAAGCACCACCCGCGGCTACGCCTGATGAACTGTGGCAACGTGTGGAAGCAGCCTGGACCGACATACCCCAAGCCTACATCCAAAGCCTCTTTCGTTCAATGCCGCGACGTGTAGCGGCCGTTATTGCCAGCCATGGGGGCCACACGAACTATTGATGTCTGCGTGTTCTTCAAGTCGCACGGGCCTGTAAGCTCAATCGTTTCATCTTTGTATCTGTTGTTATGTGTCCAGTAAATCTGGCTTTGCTATCTCATGTCCTTCTTGGTTTTGCATTTTGGGTGGCCAGCAGTGTTGAATGAACCAAGCAAGTTCACTAATATTTCAGTATTTAATTTTTACAATTTAATAAAATACAATAGAAAATCAAAATAATACCAAATTGGCACATCACGGACAGAGCTGCAATTGACGGGCCCGAGCCGACTATGTAATATTTAAAACGGGTCGGGCTGTGCCTTAAACGCACGGACTTGGGCCGGGCTCACCAAATAAGCCCAGTGCAGACCTCTATCGTGAAGGAACAAAAATTGCAAACCAAAAAGAAATAAACTCGTAGGGAAGACAATGGGAGCGAGTGGGCCACTAAGAGGGAGGACACAATTTCGATCAAACCAGATGACGGAAGAATGATGTCGTCAATAATTAGAAAACATACGGGGAAACCAAGACATTACGTCATCTACTGGAAAGCATAACGTGGTCGATGGTCACTCCGGAGAGCCAAGATGTCAATCAATATCTTGTTAACAACTAGAGGGGGAATACCTGGTCTGAAGCCGTGAGGATCAACACGAGAGCAGTGGTGCGTAACGTGTGCAGAATCTGTTCTTTTAGTCTACTGATGCCGCAAACTAAATTCAGATTAGTTTGAGACTTTTCGCATGCTAGGTGTATCTTTTTTTTTATTTATTTATTATTATTATTTTTTTTTTTTTTAGTTTTAACATCCATTGTGAGAAAGTCAATGGGCTATAAACATTTGCCCGTCCCTAATTTGTGGCCACTGATTCCAGGGAAGGGAGAAAGTCAGTACCAAAAGTGCGTGTATCTGCTGGGCGAAGACGATCGACATGTAAATTCCGTTAATCAATCTAAACATGTTTTTTTTTTTAATCCAACATTTTCTAGACGTGCAGCATCTGTATGTTTCATGGTAGAAATCCTTCACCAATAGCTAAAAAAACTGCAACAAAACAGAAAAAAAAGAACTTTATTTTCAAAAGGAAACTGCCAAAGGACCTTTTATTAATTTCTTTTTGAAATCTAAAAAGCAATAATGTGGTTGGTATTGACAGACAAAGGACGGTATGTACATATACCGCACCAACAAGTTTCTCCATGAGTGCTTTCGAGCGGGGGAAAATAAAAAATGTAGAAAAAAAAAGGGGGGGGGGCACAAAAATGTGTCATCTCCACTTCAAAGTGACATACAACAACTGTCTCTTTCGAACTCGCGTTATTTAAGCTTCAAGGCGCACCTCACTTGACAGACTTTAGACAGAGATGAGGCGATTTCATCCCTGTATCTGCCGTTAAACTTCCCACGGGAGTACGTTATTTTTAGCACCTCTAAAAGAACAGCTTACAGCATCAATTTACAAATCCGGATACCGGACTTCAAACAATTCATTTTTCCACACAAGTTAGTAAAATCACGCAATGCGTTTATCGTGATACGCTTTCCAACATTCCAGAAATCGCGCGCAGATAAATCCTCCTCTCTACCCTGACTATTGATTCGTTCACTATATACCTCCGGAACAACGTACTAAAGTTTTGTGACAATAGAAGCATTTTTAGTCAAGTTATGAGGATAATGGCTGTGAAAAAAATTTCGCTCTTGTGCCCTGACCTTTGACCCCACTTCGATGATATTCAACAGAACCGGTTCAGTACACCTCCGGAACAACAAAGTTTTGTCACAATCGAAGCATTTTTACGTAAGTTATGACGCATATGGTCGATGGAATGGATCCCGTTCGTATGTCCTGACCTTTGACCCCATTTCGCCCATTTTCAATAGGGTTCCTCCCCAGGTTGTCCCTAACGACATACTAAAATCTCATCGAAATCGAATCTTTTTTATGCGGGTTATCTATCGTGCGGACAGACAGACGTGCAGAGCTGCAGCATATACGCTTCTTCAACCTACGGTTGGAAAGCGTAAACAAGAAGATGCATTCTAAAAATTATTCATGCGTTGGTAGATGAGAAAACAATAACCTTCACACACACACACACACACACACACACACACACACACACACACACACACACACACACATCGGGCCATAAATGGGTTATTAGATTTATCATAACTGCGCAATTTCTGGAATTCCGATTAAAAAATAATAGTTATTTTTTAGAAAGTAAACAGGACGATTACAACCAAGTGTGACCTATTTAACCTTCCTTTGGAGTTTGTTTTCCATTGTAAATTTATTTACTTCTTGGTTGAACGTTTTCTCATTGACCGACACATTACTTCCCAGATATAACTTTTTTCAATTTGGCCACCATGAAACTGATTCTGAGCAGAGTAAAATCTCTACAATATAAAAGTGCAGTCGGTGGAATTAATTGAATTGCACATATTGGGTATATGTTATTAAACGTTCATATAAAACCTGTTGAGATATATGTGATCGACGAACAAATGTCTTCTCGACAGGAGGGGGGGGAATGGAGCTGTCGATAAAAGTGAGGAACTCTATGGGCTATAAGCAGTCGCCCGTCTTTAATTTAGGGCCACTAGTTCCAGAGAAGGGAGAGAGCCAGGGTCGTAAGGCAAACACAACATCCATGCCTCACCGGAATTCGAACGCTACCTCCCCGGTGGCGCAGGATTCTAAGCGATGGCTCCTGATCATTCGTCCCAGATGGGTCCGGGTTCGAATCCCCGTGAGGCATGGATGTTGTCTTTGTCTTACGGCACTGGCTCTCTATCCCTTTCCTGGAACTAATAGTCCTAAATTAGGAACGGGTGACTGCGTATGGCACAATTGAGTTTCTCACGATGGTCGTTAAACCTCCAATCAAATTAATAAATAAATAAACCCGTACTCATCTCTGACGAATGGTCAGAAGCCAGAGTGCTTACACCCCAGCGTCACCGGGGCGGCGCGAAGTAGTGTCATTGTTCTCGGAAAATCATATACGATTTTGTCTGTCATCAATGGCTTAAAATTTTCAGACTCACTCAAGTTAGCTGCTAAATGTAACGTTACATTTTCTTAACCCATTTGATTTTCCATGTAGCCCTTTGCTCCGATGAAAAACAGGTTCCATTAAGCATCAAATCAAGTACGAAACCCAAAGCAGCAGTTACTGCTGTGAGGGGGAAAACAACAAACACATTAGTAAAATCATGCAATGCATTGGTTATGATACGCTTTTCAACATACCAGAAATCGCGCGCAGACAAACCCTCCTTCCTACGCTAACTACTGATTCATTCAGTATGCCTCCGGAACAACATACTAAGTTTTGTCGCAATAGAAGCATTTTTACTCATGTTATGAGGATAATGGCAGTGGAATAGATCTCGCTCCTGTGTCCTGATGTTTGACCCCATTTCGATGATATTCAACAGAACTGGTTCAGTATACCTCCGGAACAACATACTAAAGTTTTGTCACAATCGAAGCATTTTTACGTAAGTTATGACGTATAAGGGCGATGGAATGGATCCGGCTCCTATGTCCTGACCTTTGACCCCATTTCCAGTAGGGTTCGTCCCCAGGATGTTCCCTACCACATACCAAAATTTCATCGAAATCGAACCAGTTTTACGCGTGTTATCGTGCAGACAGACAGACGGGCAAAGCTGGAGCATATACGCTTCAACCTACGGTTGGAAAGCGTAAAAAAGCAATGCACGTTGGTCTGAATTTCAGCCTTCCCCGACATGGCAAGACTGGCGAAAACTGCGAAAGATACTGTGCATGGCAGTGCTACATAGTTCTTTGGCTGCTAACTAACGCGAGAGAGAAAATCATGCCTAATCGTTTTAAACAATTTACTACATCGTTTACCATTGTCGGCACAATACAGAAACCCGGAATTCCGGGTTTGATTGAACACATATATTTTGTTAAAAAAAAAAAAAAAAAAAGTTAGTAATACATCAGAAAGTGGCGCTAAATCAGGTGCACCACTTTTGTGGCACAAGTAAAGCATTTTGTTGTGCATGAAACATACAGAAACATGATGAAATTATGAACTATACACAGTGCGTTAAAGAATTTTTAAGACTAGCGCTAAATTTCAGCCTACGTTGACGTCACCAGTGTAATCGCGAATGTGTTATAAACCGTGACCATCTGCTTGCTTTCTGCCAAAAGTACTGCGCAGTTGTTAAAGTAACTCAAACGAAACGGGCGTTCATTAGAGAAATAACATTTTTTTCATGTTGAATTATTAGGATGGAACAAAGGGCTCCTATTAAATTTAACGCAAAACTTGGAAAAAGTGCCTCGGAAACGTACCAAATGATGAAACAAGTTTACGGTGAGTTTTGTTTAAATAGATCAAATGTTTTCCTGTGGCACAAACGTTTTTTGGACGGAAGAGAGCCTCTAGAAGATGATAAGCATACCGGAAGACCAAGTTCATCTAGAACACCCGAGATTATTGAAAAAGTGCGTGATTTCCTGGAAAACAATCGATGTGCGTCACTAAGAATGATGGAAGAGTCTTCAAACATCAAGAAAAACACGATTCGAACCATCCTGCATGAAGATTTGGTCAAAACAAAAGTCTGTGCTAAATTTGTTCCACACACGCTACCCAATGAACAAAAATCAAGGAGAAGTGCACATTACAGAGACATCATTTCAGCCGCTGAATATGATCCAAAATTCTTAAAATCGATTGTTACTGGTGATGAAACATGGTGTTTTCAATATGATTCTAAAACAAAGCGACAGAGTGCGAAATGGAAGTCCAAAAACTCGCCACAACCCAAAAAAACAAGAAAAGTTCCATCGAAAATCAAAACAATGCTCATTACATTCTTCGATAGTAAGGGTATTATCCACAAAGAATTTGTTCCAAGTGGACAAACAATTACTGGTGAGTTTTATTTAAATGGTTTGAGGCGTTTGATGGGCAGAATTCGTCGCATGCGTCCAGAATATCGAGATGAAAACAGTTGGTGTTTGTTGCACGATAATGCACCCAGTCACACCTCACTTCTTGTTCGTAGATTTTTGGCGAAAAATAACATCTGTGTGTTGAATCATCCACCGTATTTGCCTGATTTAGCACCCTGCAACTTTTCTTTGTTCCCAAAACTTAAAATGACGTTAAAAGGGTGTTATTTTGATGATATTTCGACCATACAAACAGCTTCGACGCGTGCTTTGGAGGCAATTCCGCAAAGTGAACTGGAACAGGCATTCGAATCATTACTAAATCGCTGTAACAAGTGTATTGACGCCGGAGGGACTTATTTTGAATAACAAACCAAAACAAATTATAATTTCTTGTTTCTATTTCATTTTACAGACCTAGTCTTAAAAATTCTTTGACGCACTGTGTATTATGGGGTCTAACCTGAATTGTGCGAAGTTACACTCATTGCATAACGCTTTTTGATGCTATGCATCTTTCCCAACAGTAGTAAAGTAAATCCCAAGTGAAATTTTCGATGTAACCTAAACGGGTAACGGAAGTAGTCACAAAACCATTATTGAAATCTGATTTTTGAACGCTGCACCCATGCTGTGACGCTGCAGTAGTTAATTTCTTCGTTACTGAGCAACATATTTTACAAAAGTATCTCGCCGAAAATTATTTCATCACGTTTTCAATAAACGTAAAAATATCGCATTGCAATCTGCGAAAATTCCAAGAATCTGATGCCAAATGTGATAAAAGGCATTATAGTGCGTCGCATAAATATAGAGACAGAAAAAAAAAATTCTCGAATAAAAAAGAAAGAACAACGAGCTGAAATGTACACCTCATATTTATAGCAAAAATAGCACAGGACACGCAGCTGCACAATAGTTTGACGGAAACATAACAATTCCAACGCCAAGTACAATAAAAAAAACAAACAGAAATACGCTGTCTCAAAAATATAAAGACTTCTTAGTTACGAGCACCTCCGGTACGAATAGTGGGGCCGTTGTTCCAAATAACACTGAAAACGAGATTGGGCATGCTGTCCATGAAGTGATGTAAGTGTTCTGGACGGAGTGCGTACCAGCTTCGTTCAATCTGCTCTTTCAATGCCACCACACTTGAGAACTGCCGTCCATTCGCATACACATCACGAGCTAGGATACCCCAGAGGTTCTCGATAGGGTTCAGATCTGGACTGAGTGCTGGCCAATCCATTACGGTCACATGATGAGTGTTAAACCAGCTTTTAGTTGATGCAGACCGATGGATAGAGGCATTGTCTTGCTAAAACACATAATCAACACCAGCTAGAGTTTCGGCAAACGGTAGAAGGTGGCTGTTGAGTATGTCCTGATATGTTTCGGAGTTTTGCCTGCCTTGCAAAAAAGGGATATCCGTTGTCTCATTGAACGCAAAAGCTCCCCAGACCATCACAGATCCCCCCTCCTTTCTATCTGAGGTGCGTGGCTTGCGTCGTAAATCATGCCAATAGCAGTTCCAACCGTCAGGTTGAACGTTTTCTCATCCGAGAAAATAGTTGTGATCCACTCGTCCGTCCAGCGCATGTCGCTGCTTGCCCATAACAATCTAGCTTCCTTCTGGCACCGCGTGAGGTGTGGCAGACGGCGCATTTTACGCAGCACAATGTCGCGACTTTCCTTGATTCGTCGATGAACTGTGTTCTTTGATACGGTGACACCAACAGTCCGAGAAACGTGACGTAGTGATAACCTTTGGGATGAAACTAAAAGCATGATGGCACGATCATCTCGTTTGGTTGTTATTCGAGGCCTTCCAGGCAGTTTTCTAGCAGTTAACTCACCGCATTTCGATGAAGTCTTATAAATGACTGCCCTACTCTTCCCCACGGCTTTACAAATTTTCGCTACAAGCAATCCATTTGCTATCAGTCACCAAATCTGCTGCACCTCCTCACCAGAAAGTTGGCTGTTGCGTGGCATTTCGGCAAATGAATGTCTGACGGCAGGCTCTCAGTCTTTTTTAGGCTGAACCGAATTACTGCGCGTGCGTACAACATGCTAATTTGTACATCTCATTTGCATATGTCTACTATACATAGTTGTCTTTATATTTAGGAGACACCTGAAATTACACTATTTAACTTTGTTGTGTTCTTTTCACACAATCCGGTCATCTCGACGGATCGAAACGTTTGTTGTAGGGTTATGTCTAATTAGGTACCACTTCAGCTTCCTACCTATATTCGCATTGCGTTCACGGCGCAAAGTCGACTGTCTCTATATTTATGCGACGCACCTTACAAAAACGCATTTTTGATGATGAAAACTATGTGTCGTAGCAAAATTTGACTTCCTCTCGAATTGACGAGAGCTTGTATAACATGTTGATATCCAACACCAAAAGTTACTAATCTTCCTCACTAACGCACCTTATGATTTAGCTTTTTTTTCTATCTTGCGGTGAAATTTTAGCTTGATGGACTTTCGTAGCAACATCACATTTCAGCGGTATCAGGGTCGTTTCTTACGTTCGTCTAAATATGAATAATGCACGGTCGAGTCACATTATTGTGACCACCAGTTAATATTCAGAGTAATTGCCGCGTGCAGCGCGGACAGCAGCTACACGGGCTGGGCGTGACTCAATAACGCGCTGGGATGTGTTCACAGGTACGTGGAGCCATGCTGACTGCAGTGCATCTGACAGCTGCTGGAAGATCCATAGAGCGAACAACACGATCTAGGTGGTCCCACAGATGCTCAATTGGGTTTAAGTCTAGGGAATTAGGGGGCCAGGGAAGTACTTTGAAGTCTCCATCGTGCTTTTCCAACCACTCTCGAACATTTCTAGCTGTGTGACACGTCGCTTGTCGTTCTGGAAGATTCCATCTGCCCCAGGGAAGACAGTCAGCATGTATGGGTGTACGCGGTCAGCAAGGATGGATTCATAACGAATTCGGTTCATAGTGCCTTCCACAGGTATGAGTGGACCCAGAGAATGCCACGAAAACATTCCCCAGACCATAACGCCTTATACACCAACGTCCATCCGTTCGATGAAGCAGAAAACGTGACTCATCCGAGAAAGCAATCCTTTGTCACTCAGCGGAGGTCCAATTCCAATACTGCCGTGCAAATGTAAGCCTTTTCTGCTGATGCACCGTCGTTAGCATAGCTACAGTGACCATCCATCTGCATCGAAGCCCCATACAAAGCAGGGTTCGCTGAACTATCGTTTTAGACGCACTTCCGGTAGCCCCCTGGTTCATTCGGCCAGTGAGTTGAACCACTGTAGCGTGTCGATAGGCCCTCGCGCATCTTCGAAGCCGACGTTCACCTCTCACATCAATGGTACGTGGTGCTCCGCAGTTTCCACATCGCTTATTCGCAATGGTGTCATTTCTCCAATCACGATGCACTTTAACAACAGCACCATACGAACAGTTCACAAACTGCGCTGTTTCAGAAATACTACCACCCATGGCCCGAAAGCAGATAGTCACCCTTTTTTGCAAATCTGACAAATCGCTCCTTTCACAGATGACAGCAACGGGTGATGTGTTTTCAGAATGCCTACACCACCCTTTATATACCCTCCAAACTAGCTCACGACACGTGCCTTCTTCATTCATTGGCTACGCGCTGTTTACGTCAAAAGTAGGAGGTGGTCACAATGATGTGACTCGACTGTGTTTATAACATAGCAATAAAAATATTGTTTTTGAAAAACTAAACCGTCGAAATACGTACTATTCCCGCCGCTACAGTTTAGCAAATACTTATTTTTACGACTCACGTGTCTTTTTTCATTGGTTTTACGATAATAACATTCACTAATCCACCTTACCCAAGTACAGAAATATCAGGAATTAGTATTGTTTGTTGTTATGACTTAATTCCACTTATGTACCGAACTGTCGCTCCTTGTGGTCGTGAGTGACGCGAATAAATGTAATGTGTGGTACGTAAATAAATGCATACTCTCAAATTGCTCGTTTTATCTCACACTCACATAGATCTTGACATGTGAAAGATGCATAGCATAAATTATTTACTTAGTTTCTTGCATCAAACATTTGTCTACCTTTTCCTTAAAAATGGTGCTACTGTTTTTGACATACCCTATTGCAAAATTTTCAACAGTGCTGAACCTCGGAACGCAAACACCATACTTTAAGTTCGGTCTACTTTAGACTACAAAAAGGCGCAGTGACAATAATATTTATACGAGCGCTGAACTCGGGATCAATTTTAAGAGCCCGAACCCGTCCGATCTCGAAGTATATCATCCCCAGCCCGCCCGGACCCGAAGTATGACAACTCGAGCCCGAAGTATGACAACTCGAGCCCGAAGTATGACAACTCGAGCCCGAAGTATGTCATTCCGAGCCTGAAGTATGTCATTCCGAGCCCGTCGGAGCCCGAAGTATGTCATTCTGAGCCCGTCCGACCTCGAAGTATGTCATCCCGAGCCCGTCCCACCTCGAAGTATGTCATCCCTACCCCGTCCAATCTCGAAGTATGTCATTCCCTAGCCCGTTGGATCTCGAAGTATGCCATCCCTAGCCCGTCCGGACCCGAAGTATGACAGCTCGGGCCCGAAGTATGACATCCCGAGGCCGAAGTATGTCATTCCGAGCCCGTCGGAGCCCGAAGTATGCCAGCCGGAACCCGTCCGAGCCCGAAGCATGTCAGTTCGACCCCATCCGAGCCAGAATTATATATTGTAAGACAGAGACCGGGCCCGAACAAGCCTAAAAACTATTACCCAAACTGTTCAAGCATTGACACAAAAGATTATCCTCTTCCAGACTTCCCCTCGCTCCTCCCCCTTCAATTAACCGATGCATTTTCCCATCTGGGTACCAGGAAGGGATGTCTTTCTGTTTCTATACCATACCGTGACAATTTTCTTCGACCAATCGTTTCCTCCTGAAAAGCTTCGGGCGGCACAGCACCAGGAAAGTTTGGGAGGCGCTGTGAAGTACTAAGCTCCTCAATAGAATTAGCATAAGGAGTTGCCGCGTGGAAGTAGAGGACAAAATTACTTCGGAGCGGTATCTAACATCTAGTGTCTTATAATTCTTGAAGAACCTTTTTCTCCTCTGCAGAAATCCACTGATGCGTATCCTATGGCATTTGCAACTCAAGCCAGGAATAAGTAGTCGTCCCGAATCCCCAATCTCCACCCAGACCCAGTGCCGAAAAAAATATTTGTACCAACTAGAAAGTGTCAGAAAAATATCGTATGCTAAATCATACAAAATCACGTTTAAAAATTTCCACTCTCAGAGCCCAGGGGCGGATCCATGATTTTCGTGAGGGGAGGAAAGGGTGCGCCGGCGTGGCCCTCTAGTCAGTGGTAGTGTTGCCAAAATAATGAGTACTCAACGCGAAATTACCGTATTGAAACGGAAAATACAAATTCCGATTAGCTCCAAATGATAAACTCGATCGTTGATATCTTCCAATTAATTAACAAAAGTATTATACTTTTTAAGTAATAAGTTTTTTCACGAAGAAATATTCAATTTGTAATTAAAACCTAACAAATCGAAGATTTCCGTTGGTTCTTGATGTGGGGTGGCGCCCCCTCTGGATCCGTTTCTGTCTGAGCCTGGGCCCGTCCGAGCCTGGGCTTGTCTTCGGGCTCAGTCAGTCTCTGCACTGAATCATACACAATGCTGACAAAACGCAACAAAATAGAGACACTTTTCTCATGAAGAAAATCACGCTTTTCTCTTTCTTCGGGTGAAATGCTCTTCCGATGAAATTCGAAGAATTCACAAGCACTTAAATATGCGAAGATCTGTCCGGACACGAATCCCGATAATCAACTTCAAATTAGAAAATTCGCTATTCAGAATCAACACACACACACACACAACAGAGTCAATTATTTTTGTCGTCGTCGGAACTTTAATGGCCCACCTGGTATACAGCGGTGACGCATGTGCCGTTAATGGGAGAACTGATTAACGTAACCTGGCGCTAAAGAGCAAGGAAAGGCTCAGCCCTTTTCCTCAAGGGAGGTCTCCACCCATGCTATGTCCTGCACAAAAATGGGTCGACACTGCGTCACGAGAAAACACCATTACTCAACTGTTGATCTGTTGTGTCACAAAGAACGTGTAAGCACGCAACCGGGAGACATCCAAAGACATTTTTGGGGCAACGAAAAGGAAAGGAAAGAAAGCAAAGCTACAAGACTACATTAAGTGTACCGAAAGTAAAAGTAATCACCCAATGCAAAAGACATGCAGAAACTGCGGAAATATAATAGTTTACTGACACGACAGCAACAGTCGTTACTACATAGAAAACGAAAAGGAAAACTCCTAACAAGTAGCACGGTAAAAACACAGTATTTCACGCAACAAACTGAAATTGCAAAAAAATAAGTGTCCATAGAGGAATGAACGTGCCGGTAACTTTTAGGCGGCGTTGCTCTTACAACTAAGCAGGAACCAGGAAATTCATCAGGACTATATGCAACATAACTCACACAGCTTAACAAATATCCTGCCAGAACGAAGAAGAGAGAAATCATTCGGTACCCGATTTCTGGCAAACACACTCTTCTCATCTAAATACGTGGCATCAGTTGAGTAAATAAATCCATCACTCTTCTCATCTAAATAGTCAGTTGAGTAAATAAATCCATCGCTCTTTCCAAGTTAAGCAACGAACATCAGCCTAAAAATTTTTATTCGGCCTCCGTCGGGGAATCGAACCCCGAATCTCTCGATATCTAGCCGAGTGCGGTAGCCTTACACCACAGCGGCCAACAATTCACGGCGCTTTCTTTTTCAGCCAGTATCTGACATCATAAATCCGTAAGGTGGGCTCAGCTACTGAGACGTCTCCATCTGGTGGGCATTAACGGCACTGGCTATATATAATTATAGCCATAATCCAAAGGGCGAGATCCAAGGTGAAAATCATCTAAATGCGCGGCGTCAGGATCGCTCGGCTAGATATAGAGATTCGGGATTCGATTCCCCGACGGCGGTCGAACAACAATTTTTCGGTTGCTGTGCGTTGCTTAACGTGGAAATAGCGATGGATTTATTTACTCCACTGACGCCACGTATTTAGATGATTTTCACCTTGGATCTCGCCCTTTGGATAATTGCTATAATTTTATATAGCCAGTGCCGTTAATGCCCACCAGATGGAGACGTCTCAGTAGCTGAGCCCATCATAAGGATTTATGATGATGTCAGATGCTGACTGAAAAAGGAAAACACACATAGCACCGTGAATTGTTGGCCGCTGTGGTGTAAGGCTAACGCGCTCGGCTAGATATCGAGAGATTCGGGATTCGATTCCCCGACGGCGGCCGGATAACAATTTTTCGGTTGCTGTGTGTTACTTAACCTGGAAAGAGCAATGGATTTATTTACTCATACCCTTCTCGCTAGGGAAAAATCCACCGCTTGGCAAGTACGTCGGTAGGAGGTAATTTGATGTCACTATGTATAAACGCCGTGAGTCTGAAAGGTAGATAATAACAGATGGTGCCCGAAGCATAGGTCACTCTATCGCAGTGGTGGTACAGGAATCACAGTATGTGAAAACATGAATTTGTCAGTGACGGGATCGAACTCGCATCTCCTTGCTCCAGAGTGAGTAATTCTAACCGACTGAATGCACCGCTGCAGATTTTTCGTCTTGACACGTGCTTCGCCTCTGTAGTACGTCACAACTCTTTGCTCAGGAGTGAGTAACTCTAACCGACTAAGCTACACCGACGAAATGTATCGCTGCAGAGTTGTAGTCTTGACACGTGCTTCACCTCTGTAGTACGTCACAACTGTTTGCTCCAGAGTGAGTTACTCTAACCGACTAAGCTACACCGACGGAATGTATCGCTGCAGATTTGTCGTCTTGACACGTGCTTCACCACAGTAGTACGTCACAACTGTTTGCTCCAGAGTGAGTTACTCTAACCGACTAAGCTACACCGACGGAATGTATCGCTGCAGATTTGTCGTCTTGACACGTGCTTCACCACAGTAGTACGTCACAACTGTTTGCTCCAGAGTGAGTTACTCTAACCGACTAAGCTACACCGACGGAATGTATCGCTGCAGAGTTGTCGTCTTGACACGTACTTCACCTCTGTAGTACGTCACAACTGTTTGCTCCGGAGTGACGTGCTCTAAATGACAAAGCTACACCGACGGAGTGTATCACTGCATATTTGTAGTCTGGACACGTGCTTCACCTTTGTTGTACGTCACAACACTTTGCTCCGGAGTGAGGTGCTCTAACCGACTAAGCTACACCGACGGAATGTATCGCTGCAGAGTTGTCGTCTTGACACGTACTTCACCTCTGTAGTACGTCACAACTGTTTGCTCCGGAGTGACGTGCTCTAACCGACAAAGCTACACCGACGGAGTGTATCACTGCATATTTGTAGTCTGGACACGTGCTTCACCTCTCTTGTACGTCACAACTCTTTTTTCCGGAGTGACGTGCTCTAACCGACAAAGCTACACCGACGGAATGTATCAATGCATATTTGTAGTCTGGACACGTGCTTCACCTCTGTTGTACGTCACAACTCTTTGCTCCGGAGTGAGTAGCTCTAACCGACTGAATGTATCGCTGTAGATTTGTCGTCTTGACACGTGCTTCACCTCTGTG
Organism: Macrothele yani; assembly: GCA_039090855.1. Lineage (NCBI taxonomy): Eukaryota > Metazoa > Arthropoda > Arachnida > Araneae > Macrothelidae > Macrothele > Macrothele yani. The sequence continues at coordinate 30,235,612 of CM077003.1, forward strand.
GTATATCACAAAAATCCCTGGTTTATCAACAATGTATCGGGAATATTCAATTTCCGGAATAACATCGCATCGTGGATAGCGCTGTGTTCCGAGAAAGGTGGGAGATGAACGAGGAAGCCGACACTTGTCCTGCAAAGTTACAACCAACAGGAGAGCGACAGTGGCACAATCGCAGACTCTTTTTTTCTTTTTGATTGGAGGTTTAACGTCCTTCGCGAGCTACTTAGTGGGCCATAAGCAGTCGCTCGTCCCTAATTTAGGGCCACTGGTTCCAGGGAAGTAAGAGAGCCAGCGCCGTAAGACAAACACAACATCCATGCCTCACAGGGATTTGAACCCGGACCCATCTCGGACGAATGGTCAGAAGCCATCGCTTAGACCACTGCGCCACCGGGGCAACCGCCGACTTCAACTAGGAAGGTGCCAGAAACCTCTCCTCTAGCACCATAAGGAAATCATCAGCCGCGAGGTTATGAGTCACAAGCAACAGCAGAGCGATGGTGGCACAATCGCCGACTTCACCAAGAGTGGCGCCAGAAACCTTTCCTCTAACACCATGAAGGCGATCATTAGCCGCCATAGGTTATGAGCCCCAACGCCACATCACTGCAATTTACACCCAAACTGGGCGACAAAAAATCGGTCCTGGACTTTGGACACTGATCTAATGGTCCGATAAATCACGTTTTTAATAAATTCGCGCAGACGGGAGAGTGCGGATATGGTGGAAACAGCGCGAAGCGATAGACCCTATATGTCAACAAGGAACTGTTCAATCTTATGGAAACTATATTAGCGCGTGTTCATCTGGCCTCGATGCATCACTGAAGGGTCCACGCTACGTGTCCATCCTTGCAGACCATCTGTATGCGCTCATGATCATTATACAAATACAGGGCAATGGACTTTACCAGGACAACGTACTTCTCCACAGAACAATGGTGACTACAACATGGTTGGAAGAGCATTCTGCAGAAGTTACAAACGGGAAACGGCTTCCCCATTCACCGGACCACGTGGAAAATCATTGGGATGCTGTGAAATGGTACGTTCGAACCTCTACCCAGGAACGCGAAGGAATTATGGACAGTGGTGTAGCAAGCATGCGTGGAGATTCCCGTGGAACACTTTCGTGACCTAGTGGACTCAGCGTCTCGCCGTGTGACTGCCCTTACTTGGGCGAAACGTGGGCCTACGCATTACTTGGTAGGTATCCATGATTTTTGTCCAGACAGAGTATATCCTCTCAATAATGAAACTGTTCGTTTTAATCCACTCAAGTTACCAACTTGTCCTGGCCCAATCAAGAATTGTGTGGCATTATGTTTACTTAATTCACTCAAGTAATCATATAGTCCTGGTCCAATCTACAATATGACCTCACCAGAACTATAACGAAATACATTGGGATCCCAGGATAGTACACCTACCTGGTAGCTTGTTAAGTCGCCCTCTATGGGACACTGAACACACCAGATCCTGGATATCCTGTGAAAGAATGGAGTACAATGAACAAATGATTGACTCGCGAAGTTGGACGGCGGAACAGCCTCGTAAACAGCTCGTTCCACCTCATCCTAGAGATGTCCGGCAAGGTTTGAATTCGGGTAATGTGCAAGCCACTGAAAGAAGGAAAACTCGTCAGTACATTTCTGGAGCCGCTCGGGGAGGGCACGTGATTTTAGTGCGTGTTATTCTGCTAGACGCAATCAAACCGCTTCAGGGTAAGTTATAGCCACGAAAGGATAAACTAGGTCGGCAACGATATTCAGATACACCCAGGACCTGATTTTTTCAATTTGAGGGCCCTAGGCATGCACGCAAGGCACATGCCTAGGGCCCTCAAATTGAAAGGGCCCCAAAATCTTGGTTAAAAAACAAAACAAAAAAACTTTCCTTTTTTCAAAATATTTATACGTGGGTAGATGTGATGTGGATTAACTATATATATATATAAATCGCTGGCAAAACACAAGCAAGTATTGGCAATATAATATGCGATATTTCTAGTTAATATCAGTAACATTTTCCAGATAATTTGGGGAGAGTTTTTGGGTGAGATTAAAAAAAAAATGTCGTGTTGTGTAATAAAAACTAGCAGTATGTGTCTGTTTGTAATTATGGCTTACTAAGATTAACTACACTGCCGGACAATTGCTAAGAACGGATGACAATAGCAACGATAGCAACCATAAAATGGAAGGCAGGAAAATGTGGAAATTAGCATAAGTGCGGGATACAGTAAGACGTGTTGTGCGTATGCAAATTTTGGATTGCCGAACTTGTTCGTGACGTCATAGCGCTGATAAGAGATATGAAGGATTTGACGCGTATTGACCGTTGTTGTTCAAACGCAAAGTTGAAAGGGAAAGAATCAATTGACGAACTTGCAATTTTCAGTATGTCTTCCCGATATCACCTAGATGATTTTACGCGTGGCCGTATTATTGGCAAGATTGAAGAAGGGCAAAAAATAACAGATGTTGCCAGGGAGTTCGACGTCAGCCACAGTGTTGTTTCAAGGCTTTGGAAATCATTTCAAACAAATGGAGAGTGTAGCAAACGTCACGGGAGAGGTCGTGTTCGCAGTACGACACCTGCAGAAGATCGGTACATAGTGCTATCAACAAAAAGACACCGGCGCAGCACAGGTAGTGAGGTAGCAAATCAGTTTATGGCTGCTACTGGCAAGCGGATCTCCCGAAAAACTGTTGCCAGACGTTTGCATGAAGGAGGACTATACGCCCGCCGTCCTGTTGTGTGCATCCCATTGTCCGGACGTCACCGTACCGCCCGTTTGCAATGGTGCCATCAACATCGCAATTGGACTGATAACGACTGGTCTGCTGTCCTCTTCTCAGATGAGAGTAGATACAGTCTATCGTCTGATTGTCGACGACAACTGATCTGGCGTGATAGTGGTACTGCATATTGTCCAGCAAACATACAGGAAAGGGACCGATATCCGACATGTAGTGTCATGGTATGGGCTGGCATCATGATCAATGGCCGTACGTCCCTCTATGTGCTTCCAACTGGGACTATGACTGGCCAACGATACATTAATGATGTTCTGCTACCTCATGTTCGCATGTTCCGTGGTGCTATCGGTGATAGATTCATTTTCATGGACGACAACACAACATGTCATCGAACAGTCGCTGTCCAGGAGTGTTTGAGAGCGAGGATATTCAACGCCTCGTATGGCCAGCACGTTCTCCAGATCTGAATCCCATTGAAAATGTGTGGGATGCTTTCGGGAGGAGTCTTGCTGGTCGCCAATGCCCTCCAATAAGCAAGGACACTCTCATCCGTGCACTGACAGAGGAATGGGATAAATTACCCCAACAGCTGCTTGATAATGTTGTGCAAAGCATGACACGACGTGTGGAATCTTGCATCGCCCTCCATGGTGGCCATATCCCGTATTGACATCTTACGCCGGAACGCCTGCGGACGGTAATTGCATTTTTTTCACGTTTACGTATTCTGCACAAAATGGCCTGTTTGTCCCTTGAACACGTTCCAAAGCCTTCTGGATTTCAGAGCACAATAAATTGTCTTTCTTGTAATGTCCTGGCATTCTGACATTATTTTATTTCACTTGGCATCCAACCACAATTACTTTTTTAAGCGCTATATAGCCTTTTATGATCCGTCCTTAGCAATTGTCCAGCAGTGTATATACTTCAATTTCAAATAATGCATGGTTCTGAAGCAATTTTTAAACATTTTGACATTTTAGCTCCCAAAAGTTATATTTGAAAAATCTTTGGACTTAATTCGGGCAGGGTTTGAATCCCCTAAACCTCTCTCTTAAATACACCCCTGGTTAATATGGTAATAGTATAGTTTAGACACACCTGGCAAAAAATCCAATGTCCAATTGAATTTTACCAGTCATATGGCTTTGTCACACACAACTGTTTCATCGATGAAGGTTCAAGTCTTTCAGTTGGACAGCATAAAAATAAAAAGATGCAAATCAGTAGGACAGCATAAAAATCTAGGAGAAAACAATATTTTTACCAGGTACTACCGTAATTTAATATCAGTCTTATAAATGTATTGTGTTTATTAAATTATTACGCTGGATTGTAATACAGTCACCCAAAATGGTCACACTACCTACTCGACTCCGTAAAGTAAATGTCGAGTGGAGGGGGCCTCGTTTTGGGTTGTGCTTAGGGCCCACTTCTGTGTAAGTCGGGCCGTGGATACACCACTGAGTACACGGGTGTTTCGGGGGCACAACGGCTGTGTAATGCGTGCTAGGAATGCGTTTGTCAGACCACCACAACACGGGCATTGTACTGTTGACACCTGAAAGGATAGCTACATAGCTCATGTTGCTGGCGTCAAATTCAAATTCAGCCATTCGCAAGAGGTACAAAGAACTAGTGCTCTGCACGGGTCGGGTAAGGCTTTCTTTTTCGTTTAGAGGTCAAAGCAACGGGCCGGGCTGTTTCCCAGACGCTTACGACCGGGACAGGTCGACTTATTCTTTTTATCGAAATGGTAAAGAAAGAAAAAAGTCGTGTTTCCCGATTTCCTGGTTTGTTAAATTGTTTTGCTGGCTTTACTTACTTCCACGACATGGCCCAAGGTATATAATCACAGAAGCGAGGAGAGGTACTCACTGTATTTTTACCATATGTACATAATATGGTAAAAACACTTTGGGGCTTGTTGACAACAACAAAAATTCGGACCCCGAGCGAGAGTGTGTGTGTGTGTGTGTGTTGTGTAGAGGAAGAATTTTTCAAATCGGAGTTCTAGAAGTAGAAATATCAAGGGAAACGGAATTTATCACTGCTCCCTCTGGCGGAAAGTCTACGATTTACTTGAAAATTTTGAATTTACATGGAAACCATTTCGCAAATGAAACGCTATCCTACAAAAAGAATTTTTCAAAACGGATTCCTAGAAAGAGAGATATTGAAAAAAATAACAAACACCTACGCCTCCTGGCGTAGAAACCATGCATTATTTTGAGAAGAAAATATTCCGAAAAGGTTTATCGACGTGAGTAGTACCGGCCCACAAACGAATGTTTTTATATCAAGATTTTAGAAGCTCAGATTCTGCAAATTCATCAGAAGCAGAATATAAGACATACGCCCCCTAGTGGTTACACCATTTTTAACAAAAATTAGAAATTATAACCAAAAATTAGAAATTATATGCAAAGGATTTCCCATAAGGAGCTGTTTCCGGTGCAGAAAGAATTTTTGAATTCGGAGTTTTAGAAGCAGAGATATCGGGGGAAGCGCAGTTTATCTTTACGCCCCTTAGCGCAAATCCCATGAATTACTTGAAAATTTTGAAATTATAAAAAAAAAAAAAACATATCACACCGGAAGGCTCTATCCAATAAAGAAAGAATTTTTCAAATAAGACTATTAAAAGCAGATATATTAACAAAAATAAGATGTACATCTACGTTATGGTCTCCACCATGGTAGTTCCCGTTTTATTTTTGAAAAGAGAAAAATATATTCCAAAGAAAAATGCGCGTTGTGGAATTCTGTAGTCGATACTGGTACCCACGGAGTGAATAATGATTTGCCATGCAAAAATATTGTCGTCTCTTTCTTAAAGCAATGAAGATTTCCACCGACCGACATCAAACACACCGACACCATATCGTAAGAAGATATTTCCTTGGCGTTCTTTTACAGTGCGATTGTCCAGGGCAAGGTACAGGCAAACGCCATTCGCCTGCTTCTCGGCTCATTCACTCTCTCCGTGCGAAGTTCACTGTATGACTAAGAGTTACTTTTCACATCGCATCTCTTACATTCAGCATTCAGAGGTTTTCCGATTGATGTGCTAACACCCCGTGCCCATGACATGTCATGTCGAAATTAATTTATTTGTTAATATGGATGGATTTAATATTAAGGAAGTTGAGAAAGGCGTCGAGGCCAACTTGTTAAAAACGACAAGCGGAGGAGTGAATGCTGGAAATTGTTCCGTCTCATTAAGGAACCGGTGAACAATTCTGTGTTGTTTGGTCTTGCTTCTTTTGTTCAAAATGTGGAAAGTGTATAATTACAAAGAATGATGTCGACTGTGTAATACGAGATTATGGAACCAAAGATCAAACGGACCATATGAAAGTATGAGCTCCTCCATCAAAGCGTGGAAAAAGTGAACAATGTAAATACATTTAAAAAAATACATTTGTGTAATCGTAAATAATGATTCCCATTTGTAATATGCTCACGGTCATAGTCAGCCATTACTTCTGGATTACGCAAATTAGTCGAAACTAAAAATGGCACTAAAATATAGCAAGTAACCAAATTTTATTATTAAAAAAAGATTTCAGTTATTAAATATCAAGCAGTTATTGGGATGAATATATCATCATCATCATATATATATATATATATATATATATATATATATACATATATATATCATCATTGTCAACCATTATCAATCCACTGCTAGAAGAAGGTCTCCCCAAGTTTCCTCCACAACGGTCTGTCTTGTGCCAGTCTCCTCCATGCCACTCCCGCATACTTTCGAATTTCATCCACCCATCTCCCATGTGGTCTTTTTCTGGGTCTTTTCCTGTCCCTTGGAATCCAATCTAAAATTTAGGCTGTCCATCGATGGTCTGTTCTTCTGGCAGTATGTCCAGCCCATTGCCATTTCAGGGATTTAACTCTGATCATGATGTCTTCCACTCTTGTCATTTTTCGGATCCATGAGTTCTTCTTCTTATCTCTCCTGGTTACACCAAGCATGCACCTCTCCATGCTACTTTGAGTTGTCTGCAGCCTCTGTATGTCTCTTTTAGTTAAGGTCCACGTCTCTACACCATACGTAAGCAGTGGCAGGATGCATTGATCAAACACTTTTCTTTTGAGACATAATGGCATACTGCTCTTAAAAATTGTACTGTTTCTTCCAAAAGTTCTCCATCCAAGTTTTATACGCCGAGTAATTTCTTCATCAATGTGACCCTCACTCGATATCTGCTACCCAAGAAAAATATAAGAATCTGTTGTCTCAAGCTTTTCTCTATCAATGGATAAATCTTCGTTTCTTTCAAAAGCATTGAACATCACTTTTGTCTTCTGAAAGTTTATTTTTAATGACATTTCTTTACTCTTGTCAGCAAGTTCTTGGATCATACTCTGCAGCTCTGAAGGGGTAGTTGCAAAAATGACTACGTCATCAGCAAAACGAAGGTGCGTTAGATTATCTCCATTAATCTTTATTCCTTTGTTTTCCCAGCTCAGTGATTCAAAGACATTTTCCAATGTGGCGTTAAAGAGCTTCGGAGATATGGTGTCACCTTGTCTCACTCCCTTTCCAATTTTTATGTGTGTTGTATTTTCAAACAGCCGAATCTTTGCACTTGCATTTTCATAGATGTTATTAATAATATAAATGCATGCATCTTCAATACCGCAGGATTTCAGAGCCATTGCAACTGCTGATGGTTTCACCGAATCAAAGGCTTTTTCATAATCGATAAAAGCCATGCACAATGGAAGTTCATATTCCCTCGCTCTTTCAATTAGTTCTCTCAGTACGTGGATATGACCTATTGTGCTGTAGCCACTCCTGAATCCAGCTTGTTCTCTCGGTTGAGCCATGTCCAGTGTTACCTCCAAGCGGTGTGAAAGAACTTTAGTGAAGATTTTATAAACCACTGATAGGAGGCTGATAGGTCTGTAGTTCCTGAGATCCTCAATGTCACCTTTTTTATGTAGCAGGATCATTGTAGCGTTGTTCCAATCCTCAGGAATCTTCCCTTCATTAAGGCATCGAGTGAAAATTTGGGCGAGTACTGTTTCGATTTCTCCACTTGCTTCTTGTGTGATGTCTACAGTAATTCCATCTTCTCCTGGAGCTTGTCCCCGCTTCATGTTCTTGATTGCATGTGCAACTTCTGCTGGGAGGACTGGAAGAACTCTGGTACTGGTACCTTTTATGATGTCTGGAGTACATGTATCATCCCTTTCATATAATTTGGAGTAGAAATCTTTCACTCTTGTCAAAATTTCGCCTCTATTTCTTGTTACAGAACCATCTTCTTTTCTCAGTGCCATAATCTGTTTTCTTCCCTTACTGAGATGTCCCTTTGCTATCTTCAGGCTTTGGTTGTTTTCAATTGCTTTCCTCACTAGTTCACAGTTGAATTTTCTTACGTCTTCAGTGATACTTTTTCGTACTGTCTTGCATAGCTCTATATATTCCACTTTGGAAGTCACATCTTCTTTAGTTGTCCTCATCTCTCTTCTTTTTTGCATCAACATTTTGGTTTTTCCTGATAATTTGTTCACATGCAACTTGTTCTTAGACCCAGCTGATTTTGTTGCTGTTTCCATAAGAGTTTTGGTTACTTTTCTGTTAACTTCAGAAATATCCACTTCTTCCGATTTCAGGACTTCTAAAGCAGAGAATCTGTTTTTCAGTTCCAACTTGAAGGTATTATGGTGTTTTTTAAGGTTGGTTATGTCAATACATTTTGTTTGTCTTATGAGCTTGCCACGTTCCAGTTTAGTGCTGAGGTGCATCTTACATCTCACCATTCTATGGTCACTACCTGTGTTGAACTTGTTTAGCACACTGCAGTCTTCTATGACGAATTTTTTGTTACACATAATAAAATAAATTTCACGTGTCGTCCCATTTGGATGTCTCCATGTCCATTTCCTGTGTGGCTTTTTCTTGAAAAAGGAGTTCAAGATGAAAAACCCTTCTGCCTCTGCAAACTTTACGAGAGTATTTCCACGCTGGTTTCTGTTGCCGTGACCGAATTTACCTACTGAAGTTTCATTCTGTTGCCGTTGCCCTATTTTTGCATTGAAATCTCCCATAATTATCTTCAAGTGTTGCTTACCTTTATTATGTAGATGACGAATTTCCTCATAAAATTCTTCAATTTCTTCTTCAGGATGACTTGTGGTGGGTGCATAAGTTTGAATAATCTGAGCCTGGTATCTTCTCGAGAGTTGGATAACGAGTCGTGCAGCTCTGTCAGAGGAACTTTCAACTACTACAACTTTATCCTTCAGTTTCTTGTTTATTATAAATCCAACACCACTAGTTCTGCCAGTATCTGTCCCACGATAGTAGAAGAGATGTCCACTTTTCAGTTCAATCAGATCTTCTCCTTTACTCCTTACCTCACTTAGCCCCACGATGTCCCACTTGATCCTTTGTAGTTCCTCTTCCAATTCAAGAAGCCTTGAATCAGAAGATAGGGAGCATCCATTATACGTAGCCAAGGTCAGCATCAGATGGCAGCCTAGTCCGGTCCTCCGGGGATTCTTAGCACCCTCTGCATTCATGTCACACTGGCCGCTGCCTTGGCCAGGTACATTCCAGCTGCCGGAGACTGAGGGCCAAGATTTAAGTTGTGAAGTCATTTTGGAGGGGTTTGGCCATAACTCACCAGGCTGGCCAAGCGGGTTGGTGAGTGTGGGATAGCATTTCCTCTAATCCCGATGTTATAGTTATACCGCTATTGGCGGTAGTCAGAGCCCCTTTAGTGGGAACAAGACGCACCACGAGAAGGCGGGGTTGACATTTGTCAAGGAGAGGCTGTGATGTTACGCATCACCTGACCTTACATCCCTATATATATATATATATATATACTATCTACCAACGAGTAATTGGACACCTGTGATAGCAAAGGAAAACGAAGTTTATTCACCTTTAATAGTTAGTGGAGCCTCCACGCGACCCTCTGGGGCATAGTTTCAACCAGGCGTTGTACGACGGCTAGCGGTATTTTCTTCCACTCGACTTGGAGAAGACAGGTCAGTTCCTCCACCGATTTCGGAAGGTGGGGGCACCCCTTAAGTCGACGCTCCAACTCGTCCCAGAGGTGCTCGATAGGCTTAAGGTACGGGCTCTGCGCAGGCCAGTTCATTCGATTAACCCCATTGTTACCATACCAAGCCATGGTGGACCTCGCAACATGACAGGTGGCATTGTCATCCTGAAAGTAACATGGGTCTACCCCGTAAAACTGCCACAATGTAGGAAGCGCATGGTCATCAAAAATGGAGCAGTAGGTCTCGGCGTTGAGTCTACCAGGAATTGCGACAAAGGGTCCCGTGCTATACCAGGAGAAACACCCCCATAGCATAATTCCACCGCCGCCGAACTTCACAGTTGGCACAATACATTCCGGTAGGAGGCGTTCTCCAGGCAGACGCCAAACCCAGACCCTGCCATCCAAACGGTAGAGGGTGAACCTTGATTCGTCGCTCCAGAGAATATGTTTCCACTGTTAAACGGTCCACTGTCGACGTTCTTTGCACCACGTTAGCCGAGCAGCGCTATTGGACTTGGTGATCAAAAGCTTGTGGGCGGCAGCACGTCTATGATAACCGAGCATATGAGCTTCCTTACGGATGGTATTCATCGAAAGAACACTCCCGGATGCCTGTTGAAACTCCTCGCGGATGTGGCCCATCGATATACATATATATATATATCCAAAAAAAGAGTTAAGGACAAAATCCATCTCCCTCGGAATCCAGTCTAAAATTTCGGTTGTTTATCGGTGGTCTGTTCTTCTGGCAACACGTCCAGCCCATTGCCATTTCACTCTGGTCAAGATGTCGTCCGCTCCTGTTATTTTCCTTATCCACAAGTTCCTCTTCTTATCTTTCTTGGTCACATCAAGCATACATCTCACCATGCTTCTTTGAGTTGTCTGTAGTCTTTGTATGTCTTTTTTTAGTTAAGGTCCACGTCTCTGCTCCATACGTAAGCACTGGCAGGATGCATTGATTAAACACTTTTCTTTTGAGACATAATGGCATACTGCTCTTAAAAATTGTACTGTTTCTTCCAAAAGTTCTCCATCCAAGTTTTATACGTCGAGTAATTTCTTCATCAATGTGACCCTCACTCGATATCTGCTACCCAAGATAAATGTAAGAATCTGTTGTCTCAAGCTTTTCTCTATCAATGGATAAATCTTCGTTTCTTGTAAGAGCATTGTACATCACTTTTGTCCTCTGAAAGTTTATTTTTAATTCCATTTCTTTACTCTTGTCAGCAAGTTCTTGGATCATACTCTGCAGCTCTGAAGGGGTAGTTGAAAAGATGACTACGTCATCAGCAAAACGAAGGGGAGTTAAGTAATCTCCATTAATCTTTATCTCTTTGTTTTCCCAGATCAATGATTGAAAGACATTTTGCAATGTGGCATTAAAGAGCTTGGGAGATATGGTGTCACCTTGTCTCACTCCCTTTCCAACTCTTATTTGTGCTGTATCCTCAAATATATAAACCTTTGCACTTGCATTTTTCATAGATGTTATTAATAATGCTAATGTATGCATCTTCAATACCGCAGGATTTCAAAGCCATTGTTACTGCTGATGGTTTCACGGAATCGAAGGCCTCTTCATAGTTAATAAAAGCCATGCATAATGGGAGTTCATATTCTCCTGTTCTTTCAATTAGTTCTCTCAGTGCATGGATATGATCTATAGTGCTGTAGCCACTCCTGAATCCAGCTTGTTCTCATGGTTAGGCCACTATGGTTCTTTCACCTTCATAGTGAAGATTTTATAAACAACTGAAAGGAGGCTGATGGGCTTGTAGTTCCTGAGATCCTCAATGTGACATTTTTTATGGAGTAAGATCATTGTAGCATTATTCCAATCCTCAGGGAATCTTCCCTTCATTAAGACATCTGGTGAAAACTTGGGCTAGTGTAATTTCAATTTCTCCACTTGCTTCTTGTATAATGTCCACGGTGATTCCATCTTCTCCTGGAGGGCTTACTCGTTTCATGTTCTTTATATATATATATATATATATATATATATATATATATATATATATATATATATATATATATATATATATTAGGCTGTTATTGTTGCTCGAGGTGGCTTCATACGATATTGAGTTTTAAAGCGAAAATATCGTGTATAGCTCCCCAAATGTAATCAGTTATCTCGTGTAACACAAGGAATGTGTGAAATAAATTTCATTTGAATAGCGCGATTCTTGCCTGGTGCTGCAATTTTCACAAACAGTAGTGTATCTCACGAGATGCGTTATATCAGAGGTATTCGGATCCTGCATCCATTTTAATCACGAAATAAAAAGAGTACTTTCGATATAGACATATTATGAAGTTAACCTAGGAAAAAGGGCAAGCATGTGTAACATGTAGTACGTAAAAAATTACACTGAAACATCAATCAAAATCCTCAAATTTTACTGAAAATTCATGAACACTCGTATTTTTCCTGTTACGATTTTCAGTAACGGCAACTTCTTGTGGCTTTCACACAAGGCTGAAAGAAATGGTACAGAGAAAAAAAAAAGGTTCAAAATAAAATGGAGAAATAAGGAGCATAACACTCACGTTGTAAAACTCATCTGTGCCATTGAGTTCTCTTTGATAGATGAAGTTTGCGTCCACATCAGGTGGTCCTTTGTAAGGTAGAGGCTCTGGGAACCCATTTTGAGTTTGCTGGAACATGGCCAAATGCTTCTCTACTTCTTCGGCATCTGCGAGGATGCGAGTGGGAACAATAGGAGCATTACTTCTCAGAGTATGATAGTCTGGAGACGTCGGATCTACGGGACGGGCGACTATCAGTCTCACATGACTACCAGACTGACGCAGAACCATAGCCACCTGTTCGGAACCCATGCCGCGGAGGTTCACCTCTCCGATTTGGAGGATGTGATCTCCACTTTGAAGTCTACCGTCCTGAAAGAAAGAAAAACGAGAGAAAAATCATTTACATTTCGATAGAAACAAAAAAAAAAAAAAAAAAAAAAATTCCACGTAGGAACACAAAGCACACTTCTTTCGAAAATCAAAATGAAACCAGCTATTGATGAATACAAATATTTTGTTTCCCATTCCAGCGATCATCTCAGGACATACAAGGTAAATAATTAAAATGTGTTATATTTTTTTTACAATAAAACACACAAAAACATTTTGAACACGTGTAGTATAAAAGTACGAACCAGTATTTAGTATCGAATACACTGCATGCTTGGTGTAACCAGGAGAGATAAGAAAAGGAACTCGTGGATCAGAAAAATGACAAGAGTGGAAGACATCATGATCAGAGTTGGACATATCCCTGAAATGGGCTGGACATATCCCTGAAATGGACTGGACATATCCCTGAAATGGACTGGACATATCCATGAAAGGGGAATGGGCTGGACATATTGCCAGAAAAAAAGGGGAATGGGCTGGACATATTGCCAGTTCTAAAAGGTTGGTGCTGGGAATATGCTGGACATATTCCCAGCACCAACCTTTTAGAACTGCAGGACAGACCATCGATGGTCAGCCGAAATTTTAGACTGGATTCCAAGGGACAAGAAAAGACGAAGAAGAAGACCACATGGGAGATGGGTGTATGGAATTCGAAAGTATGCGGGAGTAACATGGAGGAGACTGGCACAAGACAGACCGTTGTGGAAGAAGGTTGGAGAGACCTTCGTCCAGCAGTGGATTGATAATGGATGATGATGATGATGATGACACTGCTAAAACAATTTTTGATAGATCGTACCAAAAAGTGGTGCCACTCCAGCTGCACCACTTTCTGAGAAAAGATACGTCATCGTGTTTTGCAAACAAAACCCAACAACGTGGTCCAACTTTTCACCACGATATGGTACAAGGTTGCACTATGTTTTGGGGTTTATTCTGCACCAGAGTTGGAAACGGTATAACGAAGTAAATCCGTCATTTTTGTCCACGCCGAGCATCGAACCCGGGTCCCCTCATTCCGGAACAAGACTCTCTCCCAACTGAGCTATGCGGACGTATGCTCTCGCTGCCTTTATCTCATGTGCGTTCTGCTGTGCAGGCACGTCACCCCCTCCCCCGCCCGAAAGAGGGCCGGGGGCATGGCCCACGGTCACCCGGGACCCCGTGTCGCTGTAGACAGTCATCCGCTGAAGAACGTACATTGGAGAAATCCCAGTCAATTTGGTGTGTGGAACGTAACATCACACACATTTATTTTTCGAAGCGCTGAAGAAGATATTCTCTTATTTTTCCTGTCTCGCGGTGTGGAAAGAACATCACCCCATTGCGAGAACTTTAATAGACAGGTTATTCTTTAAATTCGGGCGCCAATATAACGAAGTAAACTTCTCCATCATTTTTGTCCACGCCGGGCATCGAACCCGGATCCCCTCATTCCGGAATAAGTCGCTTTTCCAACTGAGCTACGCGGACGAATGCAATCGCTGCTATATGCCTTTATCTCATGTGCGTCCTGCGGTGCAGGCACGTCACAACGGGTCAGAACTTTTGGCCTCGGACCCGACCCGGACGTCACATAGTTGAACCCAACCAGGCCAAATATGTTTCGAACTATAGTATATATCCTGGGCTTTCAAAACGTTTATTCGCAGTGGGTATGTTAGGTTATATAAAAATCAAACAAATGTATTATAGGAACGTATAATTTACTCACAGGAAGTAATGAAACTCTCGTCCTTCATTTGCAAGACACCCGGACCTTAGGGAAATGCAAGCCAGCACCAACCTTTTAGAACTGCAAACCAGGACCTTAGGTTGATCCGGAAAACCAGGTCACGACTAATGCCCGCCATGGCACATGAGTTCCAGATGGCCACAAATGTTATGGTCTCCACCAATGCACGCCATGGCACATGAGTTCCAGATGGCCACCAATGTTATGGTCTCCACCAATGCACGCCATGGCACATGAGTTCCAGATGGTCACAAATGTTATGGTCTCCACCAATGCACGCCATGGCACATGAGTTCCAGATGGCCACAAATGTTATGGTCTCCACCAATGCACGCCATGGCACATGAGTTCCAGATGGCCACAAATGTTATGGCCTCCACCAATGCACGCCATGGCACATGAGTTCCAGATGGCCACAAATGTTATGGTCTCCACCGAGGTACTTTCATGGGAGTACCATGTACTAGGGTATCGTGGCCGAGCACCCGCCTATAAACACCTCACCACGAAGACCAATAAAACCACGCGTCTGCGATGGTGTTAACAGCACAAAAATTGAACATTGGAGCAATGGCGACAGGTGTTCTGCAGCGACGAATCCCGCTTCACATTATTCTGATCGGGTGAACATGTCTGGGTTTGGGAGTTACGCGGAGAAATTCTGCTTCCGGAGCGTACATTGCCGACTGTGAAGCAGCACGCAGGCAGTGGGGTTATGGTATGGGGCGGTTTCAGCTGGTATGTTGCGAGTCCACTGGTTCGTATTCATGGCAACATGAACTCTGTGCTGTATAGAGATATCACGGATGATTCAATGCTCCGAACGTTGTGGCAGTTCTATGGACGCGACGATTGTTTCTTCCACTTGTCATGCTTCCAGGTCTTCAGTGGAATGGTATGAAGAGGATCAGGTATCGCGAGTGGACTGGCCTACTCAGGGCCCGGACCTCGATCCCATTGAACACCTATGGGATGAACTTAAACAACGGGTGAGGTCTACACCATCAAGGACAGAGTTGGTCTTTGTTTTCAAGGCGGAGTGGAGATACATCCCGCTCTCCGTACTCCATGGACTTGTATCAGTTTATTTACATCGACGGGTGGCTACTGTAATCCCTGTAAATGGAGGACATACCCGCAACTGATGTAAATGCAATACTGTTTTTTACGCTTTCCAACCGTACGTTGAAGAAGCGCATATGCTTCGGCATTGTCTGTCTCAGACCTGCCAACCTCTCAAAACCAAAAAACGTAACACTCAGGTAGAAAAATCTTAACACGACACATGCTGATAATTTTCCAAGCCTATTTCAGCTATAAAATTCTTGATGATGAAAATGTTGAGATTTTTTCCCTACATCAAAATTTTATTGAGGAACTAATTAAATCTAATCCGCAAACACTTTTATGTTGCTAATTATTAGAAAAAAAATATGATTACGGGAGAAATCCGCCTGACTTCCGTTTTCGGAAATTTTGAGAGGCGGAAAACTTGCATCTCATGAGGTCTGCAAGATGTTTTAATAGCGTTCTGGGGATGTTGTTTTTGTCTGCAGGACCAAAATAAATCTGCGATGTGCATCGGCCGTTGCCGCGATTCCACTACGAGGATTAGTAGAAAATGAATAAGCGATGTACGTCGCCGCGATTCTTCTACGGGGATGAGTACAAAATACTAAGTCTGCGATGTACGTAGCCGCGATTCTTCTACGGGGTTAGTAGAAAATGAATAAGCGATGTACGTCGCCGCGATTCTTCTACAGGGATGAGTACAAAATAAGTCTGCGATGTACGTCGGCCGTCGACGCGATTCTTCTACGGGGATGAGTACAAAGTAATTTTGCGACGTACATCGTCCTTCATGAGAAAAAATTACGATTACGGAAGTAATCGTCACTACGCCTAACTTCCTTTTCGGAAATTTTGAAAGGCGGAAAACTTGCATCTATGATAGGGAGTCTGCAAGATGGTTTTAATAGGGTTGTGGAGATATCGTTTTTGTCTGCAGGACCAAATTAAGTCTGCGACTACGTCACCCGTCGCCGCGAGTCTGTTACAAGGCTTCTATCTGAAAAGGGAAAAAATGTAGGAAAACTTGACTATTTAACAAAAATCGCATTTTTGGCTGCAAAATCGTATTAGCGTACTGCAGAATGATGTATCGTACTAAATACGATAAAATCGTAACAGTTGGCAGGTCTCTTGTCTGTCCGCACGACAACTCGCGTAAAAATGGTTCGATTTCCATGAAATTTTGGTATGTGGCAGGGGACAAGCTGGAGACGAACCCTACTGCAAATGGGTTCAAAGGTCGGGACATAGGAGCGGGATCCATTCCATCGCTTTTATGTGTTATACCTTACGTAAAAAGGCTTTGATTGCGACAAAGCTTTATCATGTTGTTCCGGAGGTGTACTGAACCAATAGTTTAATGTCATCAAAATGGGGTCCAAGGTCAAGGCACAGGAGCGAGATTTATTCCACACTCGTTATCCTCATAACTTGACTAAAAATGCTTCTATTGCGACAAAACTTTAGTATGTTGTTCCGGGAATAGACTGAACGAATCAATAGTCAGTATAGGTAGGAGGGTTTGTCAGCGCGCGATTTCTGGTATGTTGGAAAGCGTATCATTATCAATGCATTGCATGATTTTACTAACTTGTTTTATTTAGTTACAGTGTCCAATCACCTTTTTTTTTTTTGATTGAAGGTTTAACGACCACCGTGAGCAACTCAATGGGCTATAAGCAGTCGCCCGTCCCTAATTTAGGATCACTGGTTCCAGGGAAGAGAGAGAGCCAGTGCCGTAAGACAAACACAACATCCATGCCTCACTGGGATTCGAACCCGGACCCCTTTCGGACGAATGATCAGAGGCCATCGCTTAGACCACTGCGCCACCGGGGCGGCCCAATCACCTTGTCCACCCAGTGTAAAAAACGAAGAACTAACGAAGAAATAAAAATAGAGTAAATTTGCCGCTGGTAAAACACCAAGGACGGGTACGGAAAAAGTTTTCCATATAACATACGTCATATAGATCTTGTATATATTTTTTTGTTCTTCTTCCATCAAATAGAATTAAAATAAAAAATAAACTCTGCAAAGAATGAATGGCCTCATGACGTATAAAAAAATTTCAGCGCCTGATAGCTTTTACGAAGTTTGTTTGGAAAGTTTAAAAAAAATAATGCGCATTAATCAAAAAATTTGACGCTGTGTCACGCGAGTTCTATCGTGACAGATGTTATAAAGCAATTCTCCATCTGCTACGGGCAAAAATTGAAAGCGTGGAAATAACCAGCATGATTCTGATACGAACTTAATAAAAGTGTCACACTAAAAAGTTAACTGACACATCGCGTGCTGCTGGAACTTTTCTTTTGTATCCCTTCTTTCCGGATGCTATTCCATTACCTCACTACAAGCTCAAAGGCGTCACGACAGCAAAGTTAAGCCGCCAAGGAATAGAAACACGAAGTACACGTGCCATTTTTTTATTTTTTTTTACATCGTACACTAAACAGCACGTTTAATAAATGGTCCTCAGAGCAATAAAGCCTTAAAAGGACTGACAGTTTTGACTTATTCCGAGATTACAAATTAAGCCTCGCGAAAATCCGACATGACAAAGAATAAAATCCCAAGAGAGTTTAATTAACACTGCTTCGTTTTATTTTTATTTTAATTCATTACACTTCTTTCTTTAAAATAAAGAATCTTGCAGAATGAGAGGGGTTTTTTTGGGGTTTTTTTTTTGTTTTGTCTTTCACACTTCATGATTTGCTTTGGGCCGTCAAAGTTTAACAACACAGAAAAAAAATAAAAAAATAAAAAAAAATTAAATCCTATTATTTTTTTTACTGAAGGTTTAACGACCACCATGAGCGATTCATTGGGCCATAGGCATTCGCCCGTCCCTAATTTAGGGCCACTGGCGTAAGACAAACACAACATCCATGCCTCACGGGATTCGAACCCGGACCCATCGCGGACGAATCATCAGGAGCCAGCTCTTAGAACACTGTGCCACCAGGGTGGCAAATCTCTTGTTTCGAAAAATATGGTAAGTCAACTATGCTGCCTGAATCACCTGATACGAACTTTTGAATAGGGTCCTTCATAATAAAAATCATTTATTTATCATATCATCATTGTCAACCATTATCGATCCACTGCTGGACAAAGGTCTCCCCAAGTTTCCTCCACATCGGTCTGTCTTGTGCCAGTCTCCTCCATGTCACTCCGGCATATGTATATACACAGTCGATTCACATTATTGTGACCTCCTCCTTTTGACGAGAACAGCGCGTAGCCAATGAAAAATGGCACGTGCCGTGAGCTGACTTTGGAGGGTATATACGGTGCGCTGTAGGTATTCTGAAAACATATCACTCGTTGGTGTAATGGATAAAAAGACTTGCAAAAAGGGATGATTATCGGATTTAGGGCCAAGAGTGGCAGTATTTCTGAAACAGCGCAGTTTGTGAACTGTTCGCGTGCTGCTGTGGTTAAAGTGTAAAGTGATTGGAGAAATGGAATATATTTTTCTCTTTTCACCCGACCCGTGACTCGTTTCCATCTCTGCTACGGTGGACGTCGAACAGCCAACAACGCCTAAAGTTGCTTACAAGCATTCCCAAATCAAACTCTCAGAAGCCCTTCGCTTTTCCCATTGCAAGGGCTTTTGATGGCGAACTGACACAATCTACCCTTACCGTTTACATATATTCTCCGTTAGTCGGTGACGCAAACCTATGTGCTGAGCGACGCGAGATAGGGGATTGCAAGAATGATCTAGAACAGGAGTGCATAGCCCAATGTAAAATTCAAAACTAAACAAATGCACACAAATAACCTTCGGAACGGTAGTATTGAGGCCTCTCCGAAACTTATGCAATTTGCCGAACTATAATTTCCAGTAAAACACAAATAACAAAGAGAAAAACGGTTTGTCACAATTTGCGAAGCAAAAGGAACTTAAACAAAGTCACAAGAGTTTTTCTACAGTAAAAAATTTAAACACCCATGTCAAACAATACTACCATCTACAATAACTTTCAAAGTTGACTTCAAGAAACAGAATTCTCTGCACGCAGCAATTGTGTGTATTGGATTATAATTTACTAGCGGAGATACCCGGCGTTGCCAGGGATAGAAAAAGTTTGTTTTCAAGTAACAATGTAAATCGCACTATAAAAAAAAATCCTACCAAGATGAACAACGCCAAGTCGGGCCTCACGCTGTTTCAAGGTCTCTGCCGCCCTAGATACACTGGCTCTTTCCCGCTGATCCATAAGTCTTCGATCACGTTGTTCGGTTGTCTCACTCTCGCGAAGTAATTATACTTTCTTTGCTTTCGGCTGAATTTGTCCGATTGGTTTGCGCTTTTTCTTATTTTTTTTTATTTTTTTTGGAGGCATTTCACCACACTTGATGAAAATTTTATTATAAAAATCACAATTTATAATGGCCGTTCTGAGCCCTAAAAACTCGAAATAGCAAACATACACAATAGTGCACTTCCTGCACTCCGCATTCAGCTTTCTACAGTGTAGATATACAACCTGATCACACCCAACGTGAAAGAAAATAGTTCACGATAATATACGGATTTTTTTTTTTTTTTTTTTGCTAATCTCGAAAACTAAACCGATTAGGATAATTCTTTCACCGTTGCGTACCTTTCCGGAGGACATAGGCTATTTCGTTTATTTATTATTATTAATTTTGCTTGTACTACCTAATAACATCGCTTTCAAGTAGTTTCCAATTTCCCATGTATTGTTCCGCTTTGTTTACATACAACCTGATCACACCCAACGTGAAAGAAAGTAGTTCACGATAATATACGGAATTTTTTTACTAATCTCGAAAACTAAACCCATTCGGATAATTATTTCACCGTTGGAAGCTTACTTCTTTCCGGTGTGCATAGGGTATTTTTTTTATCTATACTAATGCCAATACTAATCTTGTATTTAAATTTTATGTATGAAGAAGACCGTCTGTTTTAACTTCAACTTAACCTTGATGCTATTTAAGAGGACCGCGCCTATTTGGTGGGAACCTGTAGCTCCATCCATATTTGAGACTCCTGCGCCAATTGTTGGGAGTCTAATGAAACCTAATCCTTACAAAGAAAATGCCTTGGTAACATAAACAAAAAACACTTATGACAATATGTTCTGCCGGTGCGTTGTGTTTTCAAAAATCGGACTCTTCCCCGTATGCCTGAAAAGCGGAAGCTTGCGAGGAGTGAGGCGTCACCTGACGACCTTTGCTCTGACACGCGGAGTAATACCGCAGCAGCCGACTTGCACCCAGTCTATAGAGGGCCCCGTAAAAACACATTTGACTCCCCTTAGGGATAGAATTTATAAAAATCGTCCTGCCTGTATTTTAATCTGGGTGATAAAGAGTACGTATGCCAATTTTGGTGCAAATCCATCAAACCGTTTAGGAACGTATGCGGAACAATCATACAAACTTTCACTTTTATTTACGCTTTCCAACCGTACGTTGAAGAAGCATATATGCTCCAGCTTAGTCCGTCCGTCCGAACAATAATTCACGTGAGAATGGTTCGATTTCGACGAAATTTTAGTGTGTGGTAAGAGACCACCTGGGGACGAACCCTATTGAAAATAGGCGAAGCAGAGTCAAAGGTCAGGACATAGAAGCGGGATCCATTCCATAGCTCTTATGCGTCATAACTTGCGTAAAAATTGTTCGATTTCGATGAAATTTTAGTATGTGGTAGGGAACCACTTGGGGACGATCCCTATTGAAAATGGGTGAAATTGGGTCTAAGGTCAGGACATAGGAGCTCTTATCCATTTCATTGCCTTTATGCGTCATAACTTGCGTAAAAATGGTTCGATTTCGATGAAATTCTAGTATCTGATAGGGAACCACCTGGGGACAAACCCTGTTGAAAATGGGTGAAATAGGGTCAAAGGTCAGAACATAGGAACTGGATCCATTCCATTGCCTTTATGCGTCATAACATGCGTAAATATGGTTCGATTTCGATGAAATTTTAGTATGTGGTAGGGGACCACCTGGGGACGAATCCTATTGAAAATGGGCGGAATGGGGTCAAAGGTCAGGCAGGGCATAAGTGCGGGATTTATTCCATTGCCCTTATGCGTCATAACTTGCGTAAAAATGGTTCCATTTCGATGAAATCTTAGTATGTGGTAAGGAACCACATGGGGACGAATCCTATTGAAAATGGGCGGAATGGGGTCAAAGGTCAGGCAGGGCATAAGTGCGGGATTTATTCCATTGCCCTTATGCGTCATAACTTGCGTAAAAATGGTTCCATTTCGATGAAATCTTAGTATGTGGTAAGGAAATATATGGGGACGAACCCATTTGAAAATGGGCGAAATGGGGTCAAAGGTCAGGACACTGGAGTGGGATCCATTTCATTGCCCTTGTGCATCATAACTTACCTAAAATGCTTGGATTGCGACAAAACTTTATCAGTTGTTCCGGAGGTATAGGGAACCGGTTCTGTTAAATATCAACGAAATGGTGTCAAAGGTCATTGCACAAAAGCCAGATTTATTCCACAGCCATTATTCTCATAACTTGCGTAAAACTGCTTCTATTGCAACAAAACTTTATCATGTTGTTCCGGAGGTATAGTGAACCGGTTGGTTCTGTTGAATATCATCGAAATGGGTTCAAAGGTCAGGACACAGGAGCGAGATTTATTCCACAGCCATTATCCACATAACTTGGGTAGTAATTTCTGGTATGTTGGAAAGCGTATCATAATCAATGCATTGCATGATTTTACTAACTTGTATATATATAGAGATTAGGAATCTTAAATATTCAACGTTTCGAAATCCTTTTCGGAGAACGGTTCTGAAGCTGTCCCTGAAGTACGGCGAGTATTCTCTATATCAAGAACAGTTTCTGTTATTCAACAACTGACGATACGGGAAGAGAAGTCTTTTCGAAAGCTCATTAATTTTGGGAATTCAAACAGGGCGTAAACACGCGACACTGGGAACTACAATTCCGTTTCAGCTTCACGCAAAGTTGACAGACTTATACAATCACAATAGCTACTCTCTCTCTCTCTCTCTCTCACTCTCACACACACACGCGCGCGCGCGCGAAGAAGCATACTCTACTGGGAGTTCCGAACGTGCAAGAGAGGTTAATTTAAACGCATAATGCAAGCGCTCCCTTCTCATACATAATGTCATTAACACACTGCAATGTGAAATTGAAAAGGTTTCCAAACTGTATGTACAAGGTGTCCCACAAAGGACTTCCTGATTTTAAAATGAAATAACTCGGAAACGGAGATCGATAGAAGAATGAAACAAGTGGAATGTTTATTTGGAAAGCCGTAAAAATCTGTTACAGAAGTTTCAAAATTACTTACAAATGTTGCCGACAGGTGGCACTGTACGCTGTAGTCGCAATACAGAGTCCGAGAAATAGTCTATAAACTGTCTTTTGCAAGCAGTCGTTGCAATCACATGACAATCGATTCAAAATGTGCACCTTGCGCAGCACAGAGATGGCGCAAACGAAGAATGAAATTTTCAGTCACCCTCTGTAGTGTGTCAAAGGAAATGGACACACATGCCTCACCGACCAACCCTTCAAGCTCGTCCAGTGTTGCAGGATTGTTCCGGAAGACAGTGTCATTCTATGTGCCCCACAAAAAGTAGTCGTAGGGGGTAAGAAGATCAGGTGAGTATGGAGGCCAATCCATGCCTGTTCCAGTAAATGTGGAATAGTTCAAAGCAATTACTCTATTCCCGAAATATTCCTCAAGAAAAGCAAAAACCGCTGGGGTACGGTGTGGTCGGGCCCCATCTTGCATAACCACGAAGTGCCTGGTCGATCCTCCAACGCTTGTAGTGTGGCGACAAATTGTTCCAAAACCGCAACGTACCGTTCAGTATTGATGGTTTCTCAGAAGCAAAAAGGCCAATGATGCCTTTGCTGAAAACTGCAGCCCAAACGGTAACTTTTGTGGAATGTAGTTGTCATGCTTGACACAAATGCGGGTTTTCGGTACCCCAAAATCGCCAGTTTTGTCTGTTAACGAAACCATCCAGGTGAAATGGGCCTCATCTGTGAACCAACCATATATATGATTTACGGAAGCGCGGCGAGTAGTCTGACTGAACTGAAAGAGGCATTCAGAGGCGCATGCTTGGTCTAACCAGGAGAGATAAGAAGAGGAACTCGAGGATCAGAAAAATGACAAGAGTGGAAGACATCATGATCAGAGTAAAATCCCTGAAATGGCAATGGGATGGATATACTGCCAGAAGAACAGACCATCGATGGACAGCCGAAATTTTAGATTGGATTCCAAGGGACAGGAAAAGACCCAGCAGAAGACCACATAGGAGATGGGTGGAAGAAATTCGAAAGTATGCGGGAGTAACATGGAGGAGACTGGCACAAGACAGACCGTTGTCGAAGAGGCTTGGAGATACCTTCGTCCAGCAGTGGACTGATAATGGTTGACAATGATGATGACGAACCCGTATTTCTTTTTTTTTTTTTTTTTTTTGATTGGAGGTTTAACGACCACCGTGAGCAACTCAATGGGCTATAAGCAGTCGCCCGTCCCTAATTTAGGGTCACTGGTTCCAGGGAAGGGAGAGAGCCAAACCCGTATTTCAGGAGATTGTTATTATATAGCCCTTTGTATCAACTCATTTGCATTCACTGACCCCTTTTAGTTTTCTCATTTGGGTTTGCACTAATTTTCCTGCTGCACAACTTGTTCCAAGCAGTTGTGCAGCAGGAAAATTAGTGCAAGCCCAAATGAGAAACCAAGGGAGGTCAGTGTATGCAAATGAGTTGATACAAAGGGCTATCAATATCTCCTGAACTAAGGAAGACAGACAAAGGCAATAACACTTGCTTTTAAAATTTAGGAGAAGTGCTATCTGGAGTACTTTGTCGGAGTGGACCATGGGCTAATAAAAAAAAAAGTTATTGAATATTATTGCTATGACAGCAGGTAAAACCGTGACGCAACCAGAGAAAACAAACCTACTTTTCAACTTAGGTTTTCATAATCAGCATGCACGCATTTGATGGTTCACGCTGTCTTTGTTATTAGTGTACCTATCATACACTCACGGACAATGAAATTTGCGTACGTAGAAGAAAACATGCTGCAACCGCGAAACTCTGCAAATAGCTAGAGTGCGTGCTGGTATGCAAGCGATCCACGTTTTGTGCGACTGCGCATGACCGCACACCCTGTGGTGGCGCTGCAAGCACGAACCGGCAACCTTATAAGCCGGCGTGTAGTCCATGTTCCATGAAAGCGAAAAGCAGCGGCCGACGCAAGCAAGAGTACAGAGTGACAAGAATCCCAGATAAATGCCAGAGACGTCGATTTACGCAACTTACGAAGTTTGACAGAGGATTGATCATGCGCTGAAAACCGCAGAGTGGTCGACGCGCCGTATGGCCCACCACGTGGATTGTTCTGACCATACCGTTCGACTTTGTTGGGAGCAGTGGATACGTGACGACACTGCCACAGAGCGGAGCGGCTCCGGACGGACCAAGAGGACCACCAGTAAAGGGGTTCGACGGATCGTGCGGCAGGCACGAACGGATCCCACGGGGACCCCGTCCACTACACAGGCAGACGTACCAGCTCCTGTGTGCCCACGAACCATTTCCCGACGACTCGCGGAAGCGAATCTGAGATCCCAGCGCCCCTTACGTGTGCTGCCATTAACACCGGAACATCGCCGGCTCCGTTTGCAGTGGTTCCAGGTCAGAGAGACGTGGAACGCCACAGACTGGAGACGTGCGGTGTTTAGCGATGAGTGCCGCTTCGTTTTGGGGACATATATCATCATCGTGTCCGGGTGTGGAGGTACCAGATTCAACGGCACAATCCCAACCTCGCTATCAAGCGCGACACCTCCCCCACTGCAGGCATTATGGTCTGGGGAGCCATAGCCTACGATAGCCGATCAGCTCTAGTAGTGGTACGTGGATCATTGGCGGGCCAGCGGTACGTGGATGAGATCCTACGGCCCCATGTGCTCCCATTCCTGACCGGAATTTCAGGTGCGCTATGCCAGAAGGATAATGCCCGCCCGCACACGGCTCAGGTGTCCCAGGACTGCCTACATCATGTCCAGATACTTCCATGGCCTGCCCGCTCCACAGACATGTCCCCTATAGAGCATGTGTGGGACCAGTTGAAACGCCGGCTACCGCCGTGCCGCACTATCCGGGATTTGGAGCACACCGTCCAACACGTGTGGGCCAGTCTGTCGCAGGACAACATCAGGCGTCTGTTCGCCTCCATGCCGGACAGTATTGCAGCATGTATCGCCGCACGAGGCGGTGATACATGCTGCAATACGGTATTGAAGACGACAGGGCCGAAGATGACCGGACTGCGTGCCATAGATGCCGCTATTGAAGATGCCCGGACTGCGTGCCACAGATGCCGCTATTGAAGATGACCGAACTGCGTGCCACAGATCCCTCTGTAATTGTCCTGCAGCTCTGTTTTTGCCATCATGTGTATCATTCATCAGTATCATTACGTCCACAAAATTTCAGTTCAGTCCGATGCTTCCTTCTTGGTGAGCAGATTTCATTGTCCGTGAGTGTACCTATTGGTGCTAAGTTTAAAAGAGAAAAATGGATCCAATCTTGGTCATGTTTCCTGGGTTACTGCCACAAACGCAGTTTGCAGATGGGCCTCTTAGAAGCCCAAGAGTCGACAGTAGTTACCAAAGATAGCTGCCGTGTCTGCGATCTTCGTCGTGAGACTTCGTTGCATCTCCCGGTGGATATCAAAGTTGTCTGTATTAGGACATTACCGACATTAGGAACGCCTGTTTTTTTTTTTCACCATTAGCTTACAAACAAAATAAAAATATTTTCTACAATAAAATAACACCATGCATCGCCACGCTAGAAAGCAATCAGATTGGATAGGCAAATTTTTATATTTGTTTTTCGACATATTAAAGTTAACAAAGACGGTGGACAAAGTGATGAAGTCAAAAGAACAATATAAATTATTAAAGCAAACAACGATGATATCAAAGGAAGGAAAGATACAACTCACATTAAAAAGCATAGTGAATAAAATGATGAGATCAAGAAAAAATACAAGCCATTAACAAAGACAGTGGTCACATTAAAAGACACTAATATTTAAAAAAAAGGGGGTGGGGGACAAAGTGATGCGATCAAGAGAAGGACACAACTCGTTAACATTAACAAAGATGGTGGACAAAGTGATGAGATCAAGAGAAAACCACATCTTGTTAACATTAACAAAGATGCTGGACAAAGTGATGAGATCAAGAGAAAACCACATCTCGTTAACATTAACAAAGATGCTGGACAAAGTGATGAGATCAAGAGAAAACCACATCTCGTTAACATTAACAAAGATGCTGGACAAAGTGATGAGATCAAGAGAAAACCACATCTCGTTAACATTAACAAAGATGCTGGACAAAGTGATGAGATCAAGAGAAAACCACATCTCGTTAACATTAACAAAGATGGCGGACAAAGTGATGATATCAAGAGAAGGGCACAACTCGTTAACATTAACAAATACGGTGGACAAAGTGATGATATCAAGAGAAAACCACATCTCGTTAATATTAACAAAGATGGTGGACAAAGTGATGAGATCAAGAGAAAACCACATCTCGTTAACATTAACAAAGATCGTGGACAAAGTGATGAGATCAAGAGAAAGACAACTCGTTAACATTAACAAAGACTGTGGACAAAGTGATGAGATTAAGAGGAAGATACAACTCATCAGTATTAACAAGCATGGTGGACAAAGTGTTGAGTTCAAGAGAAAGATACAACAAGGCAGGATGACATTTGAAAACATAAACGTTTATAGAGAAATCCTAATGTGGTTCAAAAGCAAAACGTATGACTCGTGTAATTTTTGTGATGATTTACGGAAGGGCGGCGTGTAGTCTGACTGAAGAAATGAATACATTGTGGGTCACACAAATAAAAACAGAGAGAAGTCCGCACGCTGGATATCACAGTGAAAGGCCGAAAAACAAATGAATGGATTAAATGAAGGGCACGTGACACAGGTATTCTATATTATCCTCTATAACTAAAAATCAAAATGCCGACATGCCGATACAAGGACAGTAGCTGGACAAAGATGGTAACCTATTGGTTACCATGTGCTCGCAAACGACGGAACAGACAAAGCAGATGGAGTAATGAAACAGTGATGCATCGGCGGAAGTACCAGGATGAGAAAAGCAGAGAAAAAAGAGAATGGAAAAGTTTGAGGGTGGCGGGGATCCAGCAGTGGATTGATAACTTGAAGTAGACATGTGAAAAAAAAAGAATTACAGAACATCAACAACTGCGCTCAAGAAACTAGAAGGGCTCCCTACAAACTCAGCAAGCTGCCTGTCAAATAAACTTTCCTGCACTGCACGGACACACTCTGCAGAGAAAGCAAAACTACATGTTGACAGATATCCGGGAAGGCCAAAGTGATGCGCTGTTATACGATATGTAAAATATTACTTACATAATAAGCGGACACTTTATTAGGTACGCCCAACGGCGTTATAATACGATATCTGGAGATGCCCTTGTTAATAGTACAGTAGCACTTTGCATGAAGCCCATAACCGCGAAAGACGGCCGTTAAAAAAGTACAGGAAAGCAGGTGGTTTTCAATGCATTTGTGTTAGACGCATAGTATTCTTTCGTCGCAAATGTTTAATTTTGCATCGTAACCTGCTGCCGATGAGTAAGAAAATGCTGGGTTTATAAAATTCTTAATTATTTTGAGGTTCCTTCCCATGTTATTTTAAAATGAGATACATGGACGGTAGTGCGAATTCAAAACATAACGTTAAAATTCAGAACCTCACCCGCGCGCGCGCGCTCGTGTGTGTGTGTGTGTGTGTGTGTGTGTGTGTGTGTGTGTTGTGAAGCATAATTAATTCCGGTTTGATATTAAGACCACTTCTGCAACCCAAAACCAAACAATTTCAAAATACACACGATTGAAGCTACATGGGTATCATGTAAACAACCTCAAATTCCCACACTTTGCGGCTTCACGGTTAAGAGACTCAGAATATCTCCAGAAGTATTATTCTAATCTCCTTGGGTACGCAGTCATATTAAGTCAATGATAATGAAATCACAGTTGATGCAATTACTGAAATAGCATCTGCATATAACAAATGTGTTTGGAGCACTGTATCTCGAAGACTGATCCACAGAGGCTTGCCAGTGGTTTCTCGTGTGTGGGTGGTGGAGGGCGGCATTGGATTAGTTTTCTTCACAGACACAGCACAAATTTAAAAAATTAAGATTAGCTATGATTGTAAGAAAATTCAGTTAATTTCCTACGGATAACCTAAGCTCGGGACCACAGGGAAATTAACTAAATACAAGACTGCCAGCCTATCACACACAAGAAAATAGCCACTAATGGTAGCCACTAATGGTAAAAATAGTAGCCTAAATAGTAGCCTATAAACAACGTATGTTAATGATTAAAATAGTTTCCCAAAAAAAGTGTGTGAGTTTCAGAATGTAAGTGCTCCACACTAAAACATTTTTTTTCAAAAAATTAGCACATGTTTACATTTTGGTGAAAAAAAAATTACATACAAAAACACACACCCACACACTACAAAAATGACATCTAGGTTTCAATATAATGCTATTCAAGACACTCAGAACTATAAAGGTTATGGAAATTACACCCAAAAAACACTCTATTCAATTATATACCAAAGACTACTTACATAAACTAGCCTGATACAAACTTTGGAATTAGAAAACACTTCCTTCTTTGACATTGTTCCGGAGGTCAGATATTCTCATCTGTATCAAACCAGTAAGGAGAGCTTTCCTTCTGCTTTCGTGGTTGGTAAAAAAATAAAAGATTTCCCAAGTGGGCTTCATACATTGTGTTGAAAAAAATGTGTATTTCCACTTTCAAAGGCATAGTTGCGGTCATTCAGTGTTATGATGATCACTGTTCTGTTCTGTAGACATAATCGTAGTTATCTCATATGAGATATATCAAGAATCTTATTCGAATAGATAATCAATCTCTGCCGTATTCCAATCAGAAAAACGGGACACTTTTTCGGGGGAATATCTTGATTTGTGTAGGTCGTTCCTCTAATCACACGTGGGTTTAGTCTATATTTGCCATTGACTTTCTTCCTCCATGATACTTCCAATAGAGCAGAAAACAATGAGACATATCGATATCAAAGTTGATATTCACGTGTATCGATATTAAAACTGCTGTTTACAAGCACATCGATATATGCAACACAAATCACGTGTTTTAAGAAATAGTAGTAGCCTTACAACTTAAAATAGTTCAGGGGTTTTCTGAAAATATTTGCTTTTGGCTGTTTTTTGTAGGAAATAGCCATAGTCGCCTGTCACCAAAAATAGTAGCAATTGTAGCCTATTAGTCGCCACTGGCAGCCCTGTTAATACATGTAACACTCAAACCTTACAGCTGCTTCCAGTGATAATACTCGTCGATTTAGCACCGGACGGGGAGCTGAAAGCAGTTTTGAAGTGAGAAATCTCTTTACGATTTCTAGGTTCAATAGTCGGTCCGAATTCCGATCCAGCCAGCAAATATTGAAGCAAAGCATTATTCTGAATTTTAAAATTTAGAGGAGAAATCTGTCCGCCTATTTATCGCTTACGTTCGGTTTGGGTCTGTTCCACTTTGCTTAGGGGGATGCCCATGTCAGCAGCTCATCACCCCAATCTCTAATGTTCGTCGATTGCGACACCCTGTTGGGAAGCCATGCTGTCCGCCTATTTATCGCCTGCTTGGGGGATTCCCATGTCAACTGCCCATCATCCCTATCTCCAATGCTCGTCGATTGCGATACACCTTTGGGAAGCCATGCTGTCCGCCTATTTATCGCCTGTGTTTGGTCTGTTCCACTCTACACGGGGATGCCCATGTCAACTGTCAATCACCCCTATCTATAAATATTTAATCTACTGAGTACAGGATTGTTTTTTCCACCTACAATGCGAGAATATGAAACAGAGTTTGTCATTCATTAAGCAAGAGCCCTTATAGGTAATTAATTAATTAATAACGACGAACTCTCTGTATAACAATAGTACTCTAGATAGTTAAACTATACTCGTAATCCGAATTTATTGGCTTGAAATACAAATCAAAGCTTCCAAACTTTCGGACACCAACTAGATGGCTTTTTCAAGAAAGGTAGACTACAAACTGCAGGTTGTTGTCTTCCTCCCTTGAAAAGCCAATCTGGTTGTTGTGCAAAAACTTGGAGAAACTTTGATTTATTTTAACGCCAATAAATTCGGATTACTGCTATAGTTTTACTATTTTAAGCGTACAAAGGTTTATACCAATTACAGGGAATGATTGGATCTGAGCTTCATTTATTGATATAACAACTGCCAGCTTTCAAACTGAAGGGGTTTAAATTTCGAAGTGCCTACCTGAACCCATCTTATCCTTTCACACAATTTGTCAATATAATGGCAGCTTTGAGGGAAGAGTTCAAATTTCTAATTTAGCGTCTTGTGGCACGGCGCAATCTTGTTGGATCACGGTTTCTGAGAGGCATTAGAGGGCACTCCATTATTTGAAATTAATGACGAAGCGGAATCACGCGCCGCTAAAGAAAATGCTACGATAATGACGATCCGTATGTACTGACACTTATCAAGAACAGAAACATTCTAGACACGTAGGGAAAAAAAATGTCGTTATCGTGATCTTATACAGAATAACAAACACGATGAAATAAAAATTTCAAATCGCAAGCTAATTTTCAAAATTTTAAACAACTGCTAAAAAAACTAAATATGATCTTATAATTCAAAAGTGCGAGCAGCCATCGAACCTCATACCGAAGTAGCAAATTATTAGGAACACCCAACAGCAATCAGACACGTGCCATACTCACTTACGTACACAACTATGATGTTGAGATGGCGTTATAATGACTTTGCAATGCAGTACAAATTATTACGAACAGCCAATAGCAATCAGACGTGCCATCCTCACTTACGTATGCAACTATGATGTTGAATGGCTTTATAATGACTTTGCACTGAAGTAGCAAATTATTACGAACAACCAATAGCAGTCAGATACGTGCCACCCTCACTTACGTACGCAACTATGATGTTGAGATGGCTTTATGACTTTGCAATGCAGTACAAATTATTACGAACAGCCAATAGCAGTCAGACACGTGCCATCCTCATTTACGTATGCAACTACGATGTTGAGGTGGCTTTATAATGACTTTGCAATACAGTACAAATAATTACGAACAGCCAATAGCAGTCAGACACGTGCCATCTTCACTTACGTACGCAACTATGATGTTGAGATTGCTTTATAATGACTTTGCACTGAAGTAGCAAATTATTACGAACAGCCAATAGCAGTCAGGCACGTGCCATCCTCACTTACGTATGCAACTATGATGTTGAGATGGGTTTAAAATGACTTTGCAATGCAGTACAAATTATTACGAACAGCCAATAGCAGTCAGACACGTGCCATCCTCACTTACGTACGCAACTATGATGTTGAGATGGCTTTATAATGGCTTTGCACTGAAGTAGCAAATGATAGGAACATCCAATGACAATCAGATACGTGCCGTCTACACTTAGGTATGTAAATATGATTGTGAAATGGTTTCAAAAACAGCTCACTGAAAAGGAATCCAAGAGCGGTACAAAACGCAGATAGCGGTAATATGGGGAACACTCGTAATTAAAGCGACTTTGATAAAGGCATGATAGTGGCGCTATGAGGGCAGGTGCAAGCACCTCCGAAACGGTAAACCTCCTTGCCCATGCAAGTACAGAGCATGTTCTCACATTTTTAGAACGACTTTCCAGCAATATCACTAATGCCACCACATCTTAAGAGGTAATATGCTCTTCGGGAAAGTTAACATTCAGGTGCAAAACACGTTAGAGGACTACGGCAGTCAAGCTTTTCTTTGATCCACGATGGTTTCCATGATCTGATGACTATTTCCTTAGACGAGTGGTTTTTTTTTTTTTTTTTTTGTTAATGCTTTCTGATATCCCGCCCATCCCTTATTTTGGTGAAAAAAATATGCAATAACATTAGTATTACTATTTAAATTAAATTTTAGGAAATATTACAGTTAGGCCTAAGGATCCGTACAAAATGCAAACATTCCCTAGTATTTGGCAGTACTGAAAATGTATCTGAAGAACAAACAAAAGCCTTAACTAACCCGATTGAAGTAACAAAATTAACATCCGATTTGCGAAGTGATTATGCTACCGAGAAGGTAACAATCACGTGCTGTGAGTAGCTCGGCTGACTGTTCTTTACCCAAAGAATTGAAGTCAACAGAAATACGCATGCGCATTTGGCTCCGACTTCAGCCTGTATGTTAGCTTCTGTGCACTGCATTTTAACTCTTTAGATGTGGCGGCGCTAGTTACGTCTCGCCGAGCCTTAACTTCTTCTCAGTTAGATATTATTGGGTGTAACCAAGAATGGTAAAAAGGGGAACTCGTGGATAAGGAAAATAACAAGAGTGGAAGAAATCACAATCACAGTAAAATCCCTGAAATGGCAATGAGATAGACATACTGTCAAGCGGACCACCGATGAACAACCGGAATTTTAGACTGGATTCCAAGAGACAGGAAAAGACCCAGAAGAAGACCACGTGGGAGATGGATGGATGGATGGAGAGACTGGTCCAAGACAGTCCGTTGTGGAAGAAACATGGGGAGACCTTCATCCAGCAGTGGATTGAAAATCATTTATGATGATGATGATGATGATTTATTCGAGTTTATAGCTCAAAGCAGATTTGTCCGGGTCAGGCGGGTCCGATTATATGATGATCGGGTCCCAGTAAAAAAACGTTTGGCCCGTTTCCAACTCTGTAAGCGACACATCAGAGAACTTTGAAGGAATATGAGCAAAAACTTGATACCAGTCTTTTTTTTTTTTTTTCATTTTTTCAAGAAGCAGAGTGGTAGATTTGGATGTATAACTGGTAGCCTTATCCTGGTGGAGTTCTACCCTTTGAAGGCTACGTGGATAAAGAAATGGTATTTCCTTTTTAAATATACGATTTAAAACATTTTTTCTGTAATATGTAGAACTGATTTAAACATTCTTTTCAACTTTTCTTAACATTAACTTCCCATTTTACAAGAAAAGCAGCAATAATCATGAACCCTTTACTGAAACTTTCTTTGGAGGCTTGGAACCAAGTTTGTAAGTCTTTTTCTACTCTTCTGCCGTAATAAATCGACCTTTTTATTTTCTTTTTGTTACAGTTGTTTAGGTAGATCCATGCTTCATCAATACTCACATTAAATTTCCCTCTGTCTCCGGCTAAGTGATTTTCATAAAGTGTACACCGTGTTCTGCGCTCAGACACGTGCTTAAAAGTAAAAGGCGATGAAAGTTTTTTTTTTACAGATTTAAATATTTGTTAATTACCTTGTTTACTGTTGATACAGATATTTTAAACGACTTAGCGATTGCTCTTTGGGTCGGTGATTTTCTTTTAAGACCAGAGACCTTACTTTTGAAATAGTCATATGTACCTTCTTCGGATATCCCCCCTACCCCCAGTTAAGAGCAATGCTTTTCCTCTATTATTATTATTAATATCGCTGATTTTACATTTAGAAATGTTAATTTTATGATTTTCACAGCTGTTTTTAATTACAGAATACGAGCATTTTTCTTCGAAAAGAGAAAAAGCATAGCCTTCTATCCACAGCTTGCTAACGCGCGCCATTTTCTTAGCAGACGATATTTAACTGCAACAGATGTTTCTTTCGTGTTCATCTAACACGCTGTTGCCAGTTTCAATTCTTTGAACTCTTTTTATTTTCTGTAATTTCTAATCAGAAACTTTCTAAATGAGTGAACATCCTCTATACAACTCTCTCTGTAGGGTGTACAGTAAATAGTGCAGTGGCGTATATTGAGTCCGAGACCTGGGCCATCTCAACCGAACCCCCACGGGTATCGTTCACTTGATCGAAAGATCACTTGACCGAAAATCACTTGATCGAAAATTACATTTTCACCGAAGGGTCACCCGACACAAAAGTTCATTTCACCAAAGGATTACTTCACCTAAAAGTTCATTAGATCGAAAGATGATTTCACCGAATGGCCAGTTTATCGAAAACTTAGAATTTTATTGTTAAAGATACGTTGAAGTCTTTTTTTTTTTTTTTTATTGGTGGTTTAACGACCATCGTGAGCAGCTCAATGGGTTATAAGCAGTCGCCCGTCCCTAATTTAGGGTCACTGGTTCCAAGGAAAGGAGAGAGCCAGTGCCGTAAGACAAACACAACATCTATGCCGCACTGGGATTCGAACCCAGACCCCTTTCGGACGAATGATCAGAGGCAATCGCTTAAATCACCGAGCCACCGGGGTGGCGATCTGTTGAAGTGTGGTGATTTTTGAAAAACTGGCCACCTAAACCTCATGGGATTGCACTTTTAATTTGTATGAAACGTCTCCGTGGGAAGGTCTTTTGAAATATAACATTAATTATGAGGCCTAGGTGTGGGCCTTTTTAGCAAATTTTAATCCTCCAAGCTCATGTTCATAAGGGTTACATAGCAAAGGGCCCCAAAATTTATTATTTTACCTGAAAAAATGTGCAACATTATTAACTTCACTTTTTATGTAAACCTTATAAACATGAGCACGCACGATTAAAAATTGCTAAAAAAAGGCCTAGGGATTTAAAATTATTTTTATTTTTTGCCTGAAAAAATTTGCAACATCATTAACTTGACTTTTTATGTAAACCTTATAAACATGAGCACGTACGACTAAAATTTGCGAAAAAGGCCTAAGCCGCGTAGTGGAGTAGGACTTAAATTTAATTATTTTTGTTTTAAAACTAAGAGAGCTTCCCAATGCCACTGAAGAAAAAAGAGGGCTGTTTCGAGTTGGTAAAGTCATCAATACTTATGTGGACCTCCACGACAGAAGTGAAGTGCGTATCACTCAGGTTATGTTGCAGGGAGCAAACGAGGTGGTAATCCGACGCGGAGAAGTCTGGAGAATACGCCGGGTGGGACAAAATCTCTCATCCCAGGTCGGTGATCGTGTTTAAAGTCGTTTTCGCGGTGTGAGGACGCGCGTTATCCTGAAGCAACAGGACCGACCTTCTGACCTTGCCGGCGTATGTCCTTTTCGCCTCCACTGGGTCACTCACACGAATGAGGTGCTGACAATAACGCTCAGCATTGACAGTTTCACCAGGTTTGAGCAACTCATAGTGTACGACACCGCGTTGATCCCACCATATGCACAGCAACAACTTCCTGGCATGGATATTCGGTTTGGCGGTACTGGTGGTAGGCTGAACTGGATAAACCCACGATTTGCGCCGCTAAGGATTATCGTAGAGGATCCACTTCTCATCACAGGTCAAAATCTTGTGGGTGAAATCTTTTTTCTTGAATCTGGAGAGCAAGGACACAGCAACACCGTAGCGCCTAGACTTGTTCGCAGCTGTGAGTTGGTGGGGCACCCAACGGCCCTCCTTGTAAATCCGTCCAAGCTTCTGCAGGCGGTTTGCAATGGCTTGCCGTGTTACTCCGAGTTCCTGGGCGAGCTCTGACTGTGTGCGACAGGGATCCACGTCCAACAGTTGTTCCAGTTCCTTATCGACAACTTTCTGCGGCTGTACCGGACGTTCTGCATCACGGAGATCGAAATTTCCTTGCTTAAACCGCTGGAACCACTTCTTACACGTACTGTAGGACACAACAGCCCCACCCAAAGCAGCACAGATAATTTGCTGTACTTCCGCGGCACTTTTTTTCAGCTGAAACGCGAACAAGAGGCAATGCCTCAAATGTTGCTTCTCGAACGACATTGCTTTCACCGTCAACTTTCGTCCCTTCTGTCACTACAGCTGTGAGCGGTTACGATTGCCTGGAAAGCTGGTGGATGGCGCTGCAATCAGCCATTATCGCACAAAGCTATTTGCATTTGCCGACGTTCTATGATCGCTTGCGGTTACGGGCCGAGAATTAAGTTGCACACCTAATAATTGATACTTCACACAAACTGAAAAAATTCTCGCGAAACACGCGCTGGAAGTATGGAGAGACTGAGGTAGTCCGAAGTCTTCTCTTTTCTGAGCGAACCATTGCGCAAAGCAATGGTCTACTCACCTCCATACGCTCATTCATGTTGTCATCGAAACGCTAGCAGGCGATCGCATCGAAGTTCTTCGCATCAGAACAACGAAGACTCTCGAATGCCTGCGTGCGTTATGCCGTTGGACTGCTCGGCAGACTGATTCTCATAATCGAAAGAAGCGAATCCGCTCTCGTGGTTTTTTCGCATCGAAAGCATCGACATATTTTAATACCCTTGATAAGTGACTCGTATTTGGATACATTTAATTGACTTTTATTTGTGCATTCTCTGGGCTTTGCAGCTAGCCTCTAATATACTCCACTAAAATGGTGCGCAAACAACAAAACAAGCAGTGAGTGGTATTCCTCCGGGTGGGTTAACGACTAACCGAAGTTGAAGGGGTAAGACCTCTGCAGAGAATTGTACGAGATAATAGATGAGTTGCATTTCGTGAAATAATCGCGCAATACAACAGCGGTATTGAGAGAATTTCAGCACACACACAGGCAGCCGGATACTAGAGCTGTAACAGCAGACGTATGCCACTAGTTTCTGCTAAAACCTGAAAAATTCGTCTGCGATGGGCACGGGAGTACGAAAACTGGACCCTTGAGAAATTAAAAGGTCGCCTGGTCCGATAAATGACATTTTTGGTTAATACAGATCCCGATGAATGGGCCACATTACGGCGTCAACAGAACGCAGAGGCTTAACTAGGCTTTTCTGCACCCAGGGCACACTACAAAATATTGCGCCCCTCCCCCGTCTGTCTTTCTGACAGACATACACAAAACAAACAACAATCCCATTGCTTTGTTTTAAAGAAAACATATTAAGAAAAACGGCACGTACATTATTTAAATATGCATAGGCAATGCTTATTATAATTTGTTTAAAATTGTTCTTAAATGCTTACTAAATCTTAAATCTGAAAGAAAAATTTCCCGAAACAATGATCATTACTTCTCATAATGATTAATTACGGTGGGAGTCGTTATATGGCGCATGCGCCCCTTAGGAGCCAATCGGAGACATTAACCGAAGTATACAGTAGCAGCTTCAACATATGGTAATAACAGTTAAGCAGATTTATGACTTTGATCCCTGAGAATAATTAAATGTAAACTAACCATCTTCTCTCGAAGCACGTGTCACGAATCATTTAAATCAGTTATTTCTACGGTCAGTCACGTTTGAACATATCTGCTGAACTTCGCATTCCCAAACGACAATGCGTGGTAATCTGAGAAAAGGAAAAGACATGTAACTATTCCTGATTGCTACTTTCGCCCACAACTAACTGTTCTGTGATCAAGAAACTTATCCTATTTGGGATAATGGGATTTTCTTGTATTTCATCAGGGCTTTTCTTGTTTGTCAGCAAAGCTGTAACAGGAAGAAGGAAAAAGAAGAATAACTTCCGGTACAACAGCGAAAGTAAATTCCTAGACTCTCTCTCTGTCAGAATATTCATCATCATTCGGCGAAACATTTCCCCCTCGTTAAGGGAGGATTAGTGGAGTCATTCATGGCACACGGGCAGAAGGATTGTAAGGATATCAGAGTTGTTTCTCCTGCTTGCATTGTAATTGCACAAGGATTTGATTACGTTTTTGATGTGCCATTGGATGCAATGTTTCAGAATCTCGGGCCGTAACCATGCCCTTAGTGAATCTGAGCCAACATCTCCTTTGATGAGAACGCGTAGTTCTCGGAAAAAGCTGTTGGAAGTTTCTATGTAATGCCATTACAAAGGCAATGGAAAGCACCGCAGAATATCTTATAAGAACCTCGTATTACAGCTTAATATGCTGCAAATCCCTTCAGCTACCAAGTAAAGCAGTATGCAGTTCGTCGGTACTTCATGATTTAAGGAGAAGCTCAATGTTTCTTCTTAAAAATAAGCACGTAGGCTAATTGAAGTTCGGTGATCCGGCAAACTAGCAGATTGGTGAACCCGTCAGTTTAAGGCCCGGTTAGTTTCATACATTAGACGCCCGTCCTGGCCCGTGATGTGACATTCTGTGTTATTTGTCTTATTGTATTTTATTCAATTGTGAAAATTAAATAATCAAATGAGATATTATTGAAATTATTTAGTTCAGTGTAAGCGGAAAAGTATTAAATAAACTTTGGCAATTATCGAAGAATATAACCTTGAGAGAGACAGGGGGGGGGGGGCGTTCAAAATCTTTCTTTCTCTGAACTAGCAAGCGGTAACACTTGTGACGTATATTCTAAATTAACTTTCCTTTTTAGTTTCTTTCCCTATGTAAATCTTGAGTTTATTCTGTTATTCTTCACTCTTAACGTGAGATCTTTTCTCTCAAACGAATACGTTTGGCAACACAATTGAGGTTGAATGCACGTGACGTATGCCTGATATTGATAAGAACAAGAGATAAAAACGACGACTATCTATTGCTTGAGAGCGTTGTAAGAGAGAACGTTGGATTGTAAACTGATTATTGAAAAGAGCGTTGTTTGGAGAGTGTAGTGCAATATGCTATGCTACGATGTGTTTGCTAAATCCTGCATAAAGCATCTCTTTCCGTAAGTTGACTTCTGTTATTTACATGTTTCGTCTGGCCGTTAAGGTTTCTTCCATTCAGGAATTATTTCTTAGTATGTTGATGTGTTAAAAAGACGTAGAAGTAGAAAAGACTTTTACGCTACACACTACAAAAGTCAATCCCTATAGAAATTAGGGATAAGAGAAACAACTAATGTCCCACTCCTACACACAGTTCGGTGATCCAGGCAAGAAACTCCCCGTCCCTAACTGCACACAACACACACCAGCGGCGTACCTAAAAAAACTCTAGCACCCCTCCCTCCCTATCGTCTAGGTCCTTTTGCGAATATCTATTAGCTGTCAGTTACTGATTTTTTTTTTTAATTTCATATTATTAACTAGGTTTATGGGCGTTTTAATAATTATAAATCTTTGGAACCTTTGGAATTTTGGTAAAACCAAAACTGCTGCACTTTATTGCGTGTAACAGAAATGTGCACGTCGTAATTAAAATGACTGTCTTAGTTTTATACAAGTACAAAGTACTACAAAATACGTACGCCAAAGCTAAACATATGAAATTTTTATTCTTTTAGAGAACCCTCCTTGAAATGGCTCACGATTACACACATAAAAACATGTGTCTGCCGTTTGTTGGTTACAAGGGCCTGAATGGAACAAACAGCGCCATGCCAAAAGGTAAGGTACGAAACAGAAACATGACAAGGAACGGTGCAAATGGCCGACAATCGGACAATGGACTTCACATAACGAAAAACACCACACGTAACTGCCGTGTGACGGTGTCTAAGGACCTTCTCCGATTTATACGAAACTACAGTGCATGACGTGCCAAACTACTGCATCAACTGCAAAAACCATGAATTCTAAAGTTTAAATAATTTTTACAGTTATTTCGTCATTTATCTCTATATATTGAATATATAAAAGTGAAAGTTTGTATGTTTGTTCCGCATACGTTCCTAAACGGTTTGAAGGATTTGCACCAAAATTGGCATACATACTCTTCATCACCCAGATTAAAATACAAATGGGACTATTTTTAAAAAGGCCATCACTAAGGAGGTCAAATGTGTTTTTACGGGGCCCTCTATAGACTGGGTGCAAAGTCGGCTGCTGCGGTATTAATCCGCGTGTCAGAGCAACGGTCGTCAGGTGACGCCTCACTCCTCGCAAACTTCCGCGGTTCAGGCATACGGGGAAGAGTCCGATTTTTGAAAAAACAACGTACCGGCGGAACATATTACCATAAGTATTTTTTTGTTTATGTTACCGTGGCATTTTCTTTGTAAGAATTAGGTTTCATTAGACTCCCAACAGTTGGCGCTGTAGTCTGCGCCAATTGTTGGGAGAAAAAGAAGAAGGATTTCACCCACAAGATTTTCCCACCAATTGGCGTGGTCCTCTTAAATAGCATCAAGGTTAAGTTGAAGTTAAAACAGACGGCCTTCTTCAGACATAAAATTTAAATACGAGATTAGTATTGGTATTAGTATAGATAAAAGAAATAGCCTATGTCCACCGGAAAGAAGTAAGCTTCCCAACGGTGAAAGAATTATCCGAAAGGGTTTAGTTTTCGAGATTAGTAAAAAAATTCCGTATATTATCGTGAACTACTTTCTTTCACGTTGGGTGCGATCAGGTTGTATATCTACACTCTAGAAAGCTGAATGCGGAGTGCAGGAAGTGCATTATTGTGCATGTTTGCTATTTCGAGCTTTTAGGGCTCAGAACGGCCATTATAAATTGTGATTTTTAAAATAAAATTTTTATCGAGTGTGGTGAAATGCCTCCAAAAAAAACGCGAACTAATCGGACAAGTTCAGCCGGAAGCAAAGAAAGTAAAATTACTTCCAGACAGTGAGACAACCGAACAACGTGATCAAAGACTTATGGATC
Source organism: Macrothele yani (assembly GCA_039090855.1). NCBI lineage: Eukaryota > Metazoa > Arthropoda > Arachnida > Araneae > Macrothelidae > Macrothele > Macrothele yani. Next base: position 30,276,761 of record CM077003.1, read on the forward strand.
AGCGGGAAAGAGCCAGCGAATCTAGGGCGGCAGAGACCTTGGAACAGCGTGAGGCCCGACTTGAGCGTTGTTCATCATGGTAGGATTTTTTTTTTTTTTTATAGTGCGATTTACATTGTTACTTCAAAACAAACTTTATGTCTATCCCGGGCAACGCCGGGTATCTTTGCTAGTATGTCATTAAATGCGAAATTTTACGAAAATTTCAAAAAATGTTTTAGTTTTCCCTGTAGCTACTTCTGTTTTTAAGACATATTACAAAAATCATGACCGAGTCGAAATTATTATGAAAAGAATCATTTATCCAATACTTAGGTTTACAGCAATAAATCGTTTTTGTAATTTATAAGGAAATGAAATAACATTTAAATACAGAAATATAACGACGCAAAATTATAAAATGTATCTAATATTTTGTAGCCCAGCCTTTAGCTTTAATCACAGCTTTGCATCTTGCTGGCATAATGTGAAAAGGTTTTGTAAAAGATTGGGTTGAACAATACATTTTCCAAATTTGAATTACACCTTCAATGAGTTAAATTTTGGTGGTTGGCTTCTTTTTTGTTAGTTCATAAGACACTTTGAACCACAAATTTTCTATCAGGTTTTGACTGTGGTAGCCAATCAAGATGCTGAACATTTTTTTCTTTTGCTGAAACCGCCTTTTCCCTACTTTTAGCACCATGACAAGGAGCATTGTCATCTTGAAAAATAAAATTTCCCGTCATAAAGTCTTCTAGATGATGGTAGCATCTTGTTCTGTAATATCCAGATGTATTTCTGGGCATTTATGGAGGTTCCCAACACCTTGTGCACACATCCAAACCAATGACCTTCATCGACAATATGGAGGTTCTCAACACCTTGTGTGCACACATCCAAAGCATGACCTTCATCGACAATATGGAGGTTCCCAACACCTTGTGCACACATCCAAAGCATGACCTTCATCGACAATATGGAGGTTCTCAACACCTCGTGTGCACACATCCAAACCATGACCTTCATCGACAATATGGAGGTTCTCAACACCTTGTGTGCACACATCCAAACCATGATCTTCATCGACAATATGGAGGTTCCCAACACCTTGTGCACACATCCAAAGCACGACTTTCACCGGATCCTTAACAGTAGTCACTAAGCAGCTTGGATGGAATTCTTCAGGCTTGAATCTCCTTACATAGGCACTACTCTGATTTCCATTAAGGCAAAATTCTGATTCATCACTGAAAAGAACATTTTCCATTGCTTGGTTGTCCATGAAACATGCTGTTTTGCCCATTGAAGTCTACACTGCCTTTGATTTGCAGTTAACAGAGGTTTACGCCTGCCTTTGATTTGCAGTTAACAGTGGTTTACGCCTGCCTTTGCAGCCAGATAAGTCATAGTGAAGAAGCCTCCTCCTAACAGTAGATGTACTAACAGTAACATCAACTTCAGACCATCTTTGAAGCAATTCTGCCGAATTGAGCCCCTGTCTGCCAAGCTTAATTTTTCTCAATGCCATTGCGTGAATCCACGCAATGGCATTGAGAAGTTACTGATATATTTTTACTCTTTCTACTCAACATTTTCAGTTTCACCTTTGTTCTCTATTTTAATTCTCTTTCACTGGTGCTCGGAGGTGGCTTTCTGTAACTGTGGTCCAACACAGCCAAACCGCCTACCTTCCCCACTCAAAAATCAAGAGCCCTCATATTACCGCGAATAAGTCCCTTTTCCCCCACACAACCAAAGGAAAAAACATTCCAACAGACAGCAAAACAATGAACAGGAAGTTGAAATAACTCTCTCTCCCTCTCTTTGACAGAATTATTTCTCTTCAGTACTGTTTCAACATCTAGAAGGATGAGTTCGGCGAAAAAACATATAAATGCGAATTGATTATTATCTGTAAGTTTTTTTTTTGTTTTTTTTTTAACAGAGCAGTTTAGGATCTCATAGCAAAACTGTTTTGCCTTCCGCACAAAACTTCCACCTCCACTTCTCTTTCTCTCTTTTTAAGAGGAAGGGAAGGGAAGGGGAAAAGCTCAGACTTTTTCTCCCACACAACCAACGTAAAAACACTCCTACTAACAGCAAAGTAATGAACAGGAAGTTAAATGCCCTCTCTCTGTCTCTCACACACACATTGAAGGATTTCCCTTCAGCACTATGTTTCAATGCCTAGGGCCTAGAGGGATACAGATATAATAGGCAATAAAAAAAAAAAGATATAATATGCAATTCATTATCTGGAAATTTTTTTAACAAAGCAGTTCAGGATATCACAATACAACAGTTTGGCTTGCCGCCCAAAACTTTCACCTCAGCTCTCTCTCTCTCTCTCTCTCTCTCTCTCTCTCTCTCTCTCTCTCTCTCTTGTAAGGGAGAAGCAATGGAAAGGGGCAATGTTCTTCATAATTTTAAGTTATTCTGAAAAAAAAAAAAAGACATTTCTCTCTTCCCTGAACCTTAACAGCAACAAGTCGTGTGACATGCGGTACAGAACCATTAACGCAGGTGTTCCTACTGATTCGCTCCCAGAATTAATTTCCTTTGAGTTATCCATTGTTCGTGTTGTATCAATTCAGTTTTGCTTTTTTAACAGAAGTGCAAAACACGCATTCATGAGGCAAAGTATTTATGCCTATAAAAAATACAAAAGGAATCTTCATAAACCACCAAATAAAAACAAAACAGAATTTAACAACGCCTATATTCCAGGCGGCGACGCATTACTCTCTAGCCCCTATTAGGTACGGCCTTGCACGCAGTTGAAAACTGTTTTTGCAGAGGAAATGCCCTACTTGAGAATAAAGCTTGATGCCTTAGGAGCAAGTATTTACACCTACCAATATTTTAGTAACGAGAGTAAGGCAAAAATTAAGAAGTCAGAAAATAGAGAAGGGATTTTCTGGAAACAAGGGATGAATTTCCTGGAAAGCCTCAAGAATATATATATATATACCAGACACGAAACATGTACGCCCTTGCTACGGAGAAGACAAGAATTGATGAAAGCGTGCTAATAAAGACTTCGCATGCATGCTGCAGTGAAAATGGAAGACTACTTCAAGAGACGCTGCACTCGAATGCAGAAGCGCCCAGGCGTTAAACACAATGATTAATCTATAGCTAGGAGCTGCTGCTCGTCGCGAATTTTGAGCCAATGATTCCACGAAGTGATCATTATAACCTGGAAGGTGGGAATAATGAACCAGACCAGTTTTAGGGGCGCTGGGTGTTGACAAGCTGAACAGTATGCAGCTGAGGTCGGCTGTTTGTTCTAAGAGTTCAAACCAATCTTAATCCTCGCAAAAAAGAAACGCGGAATGGGCACTTGTTTAGAAACTAGCGTAGCTGTCGTGTTTAAGTGTCTTGTTAATACATACTGCGTTACGGTGAAAGCAAGAAAGGGGGCGGGGAGAAAAAAATAACGTAAGAAATTAGAGAAGGGATTTTCTTAAGAAAATGGAGAAGGGAAAATAACTTAAGAAAATAGAGAAAAGATGACCCCACTTCCCTGTCTGACTTTAGTTTCATTCCTGATTTGGCCATCACTGCTGCAGAGAGTTCATTGGAATCATTACCATGCTGTGTCATTTTTAATACTATCCGAAACAACGGTGCACTGAGGATACATAAAAAGCGGGAAAACTCCCAAAATGTCAAGTATGAGAAATAAGCGGAAATATAATTATATTTATAGGAAAAAAGGAAAATAGATCGCCGAACATGGATTTAAAAAAAAATAAAATGAAAGCGTTTCTCAGACGATACTGGAGTTTTTACTAGAATTACATATACACTGAGTTAGCTTTTCATTAGGAACACCCACCGTTTTACATATTTAGAGCGATAACGAAGAACCACGTGATATCAACGCCACGTGCGGCTACTGTAGATTGTGCACTCCTACCGTCTGTACGCAATCGGGCCGCGGATGGCCTGGTGGCCAACGTTCGTGACTGCCACGGAGAGGACCTCGGGTTTGATCCCAGGCAGGTACGAACGCTCGAACCACTAAATATCCGCCGTGCGTCGGATGGCCACGTTAAAGCGTCGGGCCGGTAATAAATAAGGGAGTCTTCCTCCCCCTTTCTAATTCGCTTCCATGTCACTTCCCTATCGGGCACTCTAGCCCATACACTTCCTATTTCTAAGGTTTGTTTAAGACCTGGGGTCAGACACTCCCTTCCTAAAATCCTCTACATATGATCTCTGTACGTAATCAGTAAAAGTTTGGCAGTAATGGGGAAACGTGGCGACTTAAGCCAGTTCGACAGAAATAAGATACATATCTACGCCCCTGGCGGAAAAACCATGCATTACTTTAAGGAAAAAGTATTATGAAATAGGTTTTTCGAGGTGAGCGATATCTGTCCACGAAATAATTGTTTCAGTCGAGTTTTTAGAAGCTCAGATTTTGCTGCAAATACATCAGAAGCAGAAATTAACAATTACGCTTTCTTAGCCAAACTATTCTTTACGAAAAATCAGAATTCTTCCTATAGCGGATATACTTCCACCAGAAGTATATCCGCTATAGGAAGAATTTTGCAAATCGGAGTTTTAGAAGCACATACATCGGGGAAAACGCAATTTGCCTGTACAGCCTTCAGCGAAAAATCTATGCATTGCTTGAAAAAGTTACTGTACCTAAAACCATCTTCGACATAAATGGCATCGAAAGGAAAAATATTTCTTTCAAATTGATATTTATAAGCAAATATATGGAATCAAATGCATTTTGAATTCGATATCATCTGCACTTACACCTTCTAGCGGTGAAATTGTACATCGCAAAATAACCTGAATGCAAAGATCATCATTATCACATTTCAAGCTTCCCAATGCAAAAACTTATTTTTTTTTCAAATCGGCTGATAGTTGCAGAGATATAGCGTCCACAGACGGGCGGACAAAGTGATAAGATTTTTTTTATTTTTTTAATTAAAAACGAGCTAAAAAGCGCTCTGAAAATGTATTAAAAAAGCAGGTACACCAATTCAACTAATTAGAGGCGTTGCGACTCCCTAAGTCCAGGACAGGAGATTATTTATGAAGATATTGGGTTGTCGGAAAAGTCATGACGTATTTTGGCACCCGATGGCGGTTGGGTGGTTTTGGAAGTACTAGAGGCATGGCAGCTCTGTTATCGCTATGGAATTCGACAGGTGTCAGTTCTAGCTGCAGTCTAAAAGGAATAGTGAGCGATTTGGTTGATTTGCGAAGATTTGACATCAAGTTGAAGATGGAAGACCAAACTGTGCATTTTCGCCATATTTTACTGTTTTACTTCCGTAAAGGGAAGAACGCGCGTCAAGCTTGTGAAAAGTTGCGTAAAATGTACGGTGATAATGCTCTACAAGAACGTCAGTGCCAGCGGTGGTTCGCATAATTCCGTGCTGGTGATCTTGACCTCAACGATGCTCCTCTGTCCGGGAGGCCCACCGAGGATGATGACGACCAAATCAAGGCATTGATAGAGTCAAACCCACGTTACACGACACGAGAGATTGCAGACACATTGCACATTCATAATTCAAGCGTTCATGACCACCTGAAGAAGCTCGATGTGTGGGTTCCTCATGAACTCAAAGAAGCTCAATTGGCGGCGGGTATAAACATCTGCGATATGCTCATTAAACGTGAGGAAAACGATCTTTTTTTGAAGCAACTGATAACTGGTGACGAGAAGTGGATTGTGTACAACAATGTTCTGCGCAAACGGTATTGGTCCCGACGTGCTGCTTCGCCTCAAACGAAATCCAAAGCAGACATTCATCAGCGGAAGGTTCTGGTCTCAGTGTGGTGGAATTTTAAAGGTGTCGTGTTTTTCGAGCTCCTACCACGGCACCAAACAATCAATTCGAATGTGTACTGTCGGCAATTGGACAGTTTGAACGAATCAATCATCCAGAAACGTCCAGAGCTCGTTCATCGTAAAGGTGTTGTGTTCCATCACGACAACGCGAGACCACACACAAGTTTGATCACCCGTATTGTTGGAGCTTGGGTGGGATGTGTTGCCACACCCAGCATACTCGCCTGATCTTGCGCCGTCAGACTTCCACTTGTTTCTCTCTCTTCAACAGTCCTTGCGTGGTATACCGTTCAGTTCAGATGAGGCTGTAAATCAGCACCTTGTACAGTTTTTCGCCACGAAAGACAGGTTCTTCTATGAACGAGGCATTCTACAGCTCACTGAAAGATGGCAAAAGGTTATCGAACAAAACGGGCATTATATCATTGATTGATCTTTGTTCTTTCTATCAATAAATGACCTTTGCAAAACATGGCTAAAATACGTCGTGACTTCTCCGACAACCCAATAGATGACAAAAAACGAGCGGTCGAAACAACGAATATGTATAAGGACCAGTCCAAAACAAACGAGCCCGTCCCTCCGCTAGTCACTGTGTATATAGTAGCTGAAGATACACGAAGTGAGTATGGGGTATTTTTAAGAGAAGTAATGCAACACAACTCAACAAAGTGAAACGCCCAAGGGCGCAGCTGTCGAAGAAACCAATAGGCAAGGGATGAAGCTGGAGGGGGAAAAGCACACAAATAGAGTGAGTAAAATTTTACAACGGCCAGTTGTTGTTTGCATGTTTAGGAGTTTAACGATCACCATGAATTTTGTTTTTCTGCTTTGAAGTTTAACGTTCCCCCACGAGTTTAGTTTCTGTTTTGCAGGTAGCAATCCCTGTGTGCCTTTTTTGTATATTCTGAAGTCTAACGATCACCATGACTTTTGCAAATGCTGTTTCTTTGCTTTGGAGTTTAGCGACTCCCATGAATTTTGTTTGTCTGTTTTGGAGTTACCTATACTTACGATCCTGGCTTGTCTGTTTTTTTGGAGTCAGCTATACTTACGAGACTTGTTTGTCTGGTTTGGAGTTGGCAATCCCCAAGAGTTTTGTTTATCTATTGTTTTAGAGTTAGGGATGAGTTTTGTCTGTCTGTTTTGGAGTTAGCGATCCCAATACGAGTTTTGCCTATCTGCTTTGGAGTTAGTGATGAGTTTTATTTGTCTGCTTTGGAGTTACCTATCCCCATGAGCCGGGTTTGTGTTTTTGGAGTTAGTGATCCTTGTGGGATCAGTTTATCTGTTTTTTGGAGTTAGCGATCCCTATGAGTATCAAACAAAGGTCTTCGCTCTTTCCACGTTTATAAGTGAGTCAGAGAAGACCTTTGTTTGATATTCCTGGTCCACGTCAAATGTCTGTATTAATTATTCATTCGCCTTCTAATTATTTATTCAGTTGCTGCTTACCATCTTTGGTGAATCCCCAGCATTGCGCTGGGCTCTAAGAAGCAACCTGCCAAATTGGCTTGGCAGTTAGCATGTGTGAGTCTGGAGGAATTCGAGGCCGCTGTGGTGTAGTGGAAGCATATCCGGCGCGTAACTAGAAGACCCTGGGTCAGAATTTTTCCGTGACTCACTTATAAACGTGGAAAGAGCGAAGACCTTTGTTTGATATTCCTGGTCCACGTCAAATGTCTGTATTAATGATCCTTATGAGATTTGTTTATCTGTTGTTTTTTTTTTTTGGTTTTTTTTTTTTTGGAGTTAGCTAACCTTATGAGACTTGTTTATTTGTTTTTAGGGGGCTAGCTATCCTTATGAGCCACTTTGTCTGTTTTGGAGTTAGCGATCCCCATGAGTTCTGTTTGTCTGCCTCGGGGTTAGTGACGAGTTTAATTGTCTGTTGTATTTGTCTGTTTTAGAGTTACCTATCTTCCCCTTAGCCTGGTTTGTGTTTTTGGAGTTACCGATCCTTGTAAACTTTGTTTTGGAGATAAAAATCCCCACGAACTTTGTTTGTCTGTTTTGAAATTACCTATCCCCATGAGCCTGGCTTGTCTGTTTCGGGAGTTAGCTATCCTTACGAGCCTTGTCCATCTGTATTTCGGGGTTGGCGATCCTTATGAGCCTTGATTATCTGTTTTAGAGTTGGCGATCCCCATGAGTTTTGCTCATCTGTTGTTTTGGAGTCAGTGATGAGTTTTGTTTGTCTGCTTTGGAGTTAGTTTTGAGTTTTATTTGGTTGTTTTGGAGTTACCTATCCTCATGAGCCTGGTTTGTGTTTTTGAAGTTAACGATCTTTATGAACTTTGTTCGTCTGTTTCTGGAGATAGCAATCTCCATACGCCTTGTTTTTCTGTTTTGGAGTTAGCGATCATTATGAGCTTTACGTGCCTGTTTTTCGATGCCCCCCTCCCCCCTTTACAATCTAAGCTTTTAGGAAATTGCCTGTTTCTTATTTGGAGCCACTGTTTAAAGTATAGGGAAAGGACAGAACCATGATATAACGCTACACACAACATGTATGAACTCCCCCACAAGATTGAACCCAAACTTAGGAGAACGAGAAGTATGCCCAAGAGGACAGTGTTTTTGGAGTTGATAAATAAACTTCTGCATTTATTATTATTATTTTTTTTTTGTGAAAAATATTACTGAAACGCACGCTGGTTAAGTGTTCACTAAAAAGGAAAAAAACAAAAAACATTCCTACAATCACAAGACGGGAAGCAGAGTTTTACACTGTTTATCTAATTAAGCCTTTTACCTACGATACCAAGAAATTATTCTGGTCTACATGTTCATTTATGGTTTATCATAAAGACATTCTCTAACAACATGATCGAGCGCCCGTTATTCGTGTCAAGCTACGGATCCATGCACTTTTATTAGAACTCATGGCGTTATTTTACAGCCAAGACACGAAACAAACGCCTTTTGACATTGCGAAGAGAATCTAAATAAATCGATACGGAGTCCTAAAACGGTATATAAATCATCGTGTGCTGTATAAGATGAATTCCTTAAGCAACCCAGTGAGTGAAACAAGCGTTCCAGCTAGTTGTTGCATATGATGATGCTCTCTCTCCCTCTTTAAAGCATCGTTAATGAGAGTTTTCCGATGAAGTGGATTAGTACAAACAGGGATCCGCGGAGCGCAAATTACATTCCAGCAATAAGGATGGCTAAGTTCAAACACAAACACTCGGAGTGAATACCAATGCACACTCCGGAAATGTGAGATGCCGTCGACGTGCTTAATTCTCGTTAACACGATCTTTCTACCCATGCAACTTCGAACAGAGAATCTAAGTGTTCAGTCAATACGCTGATGAAAGATTTAATGAAACGCTTTCGACAAAAGGTTGCTCACACAATCCTTAATTCCCAGTTACATGATTTTTACAGAATACAAAACAGGAATGATTAAACTTTCCTACACACAAGCGCACTCTCTCTCTCTCTCTCTCTCTCTCTTTTACATACACAATTAGGCGCAGCTTATGAACACAGCTAGGGGGGGGGGGGATCAGAAGCCATTCCTGCATCTTACGGGAGAAAGGTTATAACAGCTTCTTTTCATTTCGGTACCCTAGTGAATTAAACAAGGAAACATAAGCTTTCAGTTTTTTACTTTATCATTCAATTATACATCTCTGAAGACTTACGAGAGTTACAATAATAATTAACAAAGAATTCAAATTTTGAAGATGACAATCCGTTTTTTTTTTTTTTTTTTTTTTTTTTGTCTAAATGGATGGTAAGTCAGATAATATCCGAAAACGAAAATTTCGTCATCCTGGACGGAAATCGAACCCGCATCTCCCAGATAGCACCCGGGTATGCTAACCACTACACACCACCCAGAACGACCAAGTCTCAAGTTTCCGATTAATTTGAATATAACCATCACAGGATTCGTTCGCTAGTCGAAGCAACTGGCATTCATGTTTAGCGGCATCTGTGATCTTCAAAATTTGTATTGTATGGTGTAATCCCGTATTCCATTCATGATTTGTCTGCTCCTCCGGGCAATTACGGGATAGGATTTTTAACCTCCAGATTAGCTAAACATGAATGCCGGTTGCTTCGACTAGCGAATCTTGTGCTGGTTATATTCAAATTAATCGGAAACTTGAGACTTCGTCGTTCTGGGTGGTGTAGTGGCTAGCATAACTCCGGCGCTATCCAGGAGACGCGGGTTCGATTCCCGCTCCAGGACGACGAAATTTTCAAGTTTTCGGATGTTATCTGACTTACCATCCTTGTCATATTTACACCAAAACACGGATTGTCATCTTCAAAATTTGTATTGTATGGTGTAATCCCGTATTCCATTCATAACAAAGAATTGATGGAAATAATACGCATATATGTATCATCACAGCGACACAGCTCTGATTTTGTGCAGTTTCGCTAACGATCCTATACAATACCCTACAAAATTATGTCTCTCTAAAAATCAAAATCAAATTAATTTCTTACGGTCGCTAGCGTTTTTCATTTTACCATCCACAGCATCCTTAAAAATCACAAAATACAATTATGTAATTCTAACTACCAGAGAATTAGCATAACTTATTTTTACCATCATTGTCATATTAAGTATTGTAATTATTACTTCTGTACATCCGAGAAGAAGTAAATAACAAGCACAGAAATACACTATATTGAAAAAGGTCACCGGATACCTAGAAGAGAAACACAACATAGCATTTATTGACATACATTAGCATGGTGTCGGTTCGTGCTGTACGACACAGCGGTGGGTCGTTTAAAGATGTATACATAAAGTGAATGATATTCACTACAGATTTATGTATAATAACTTTATTTTTCCTCCTTGAAAAATGTAGAAGTTAACGCGTTACGACCCGCAACAAACGTGTTAATGCATGCACTGACCCTTCGAGACATGCTTTCGACACGGTTTTGAAAAGTAGCGATAGGTATTTTTTCTTTTTTTTTTTTTTTTTTTATTGGAGGTTTAACGACCGCCGTGAGCAACTCAATGGGCTATAAGCAGTCGCCCGTCCCTAATTTAGGGTCACTGGTTCCAGGGAAGGGAGAGAGCCAGTGCCGTAAGACAAACACAACATCCATGCCTGACCGGGATTCGAACCCGGACCCCTTACGGACGAATGATCAGAGGCCAACGCCTTAGACCACTGCGCCACCGGGGCGGCAGCGATAGGTATGCGCTTCCATTCAGTACATAATGCTGCCACTAACTGTTGCTGAGTAGTATAGGCCTTGGTTCCAAACTTCTTATGCGGAGCTCTAATTCATCAAATAGGTGCTCTATCGGATTAAGATCAGAGCTCTGTGCTCGCCAGTCCACACACGACACGGAATTATAGTCAAACCACGCCGTAACAGTCCTTGCTTTACGGCTCCGTGCATTATCCTGCTGGTACCAACAAGGCTCGGTTTCATAGTACTGCCACAAAGTTGGTAGGGCATAATTGTCCAGAATATCGAGGTAGACGTGCTGGTTAACAGGTTTGTCCACGATAATCAATGGGCCGGGACCATACCATGAAAAACACCCCCACCCGAGTGCACTGCCAGCTCCAAACTTGATCGTAGGAACAGTACACTGTGGTAAATAGCGTTCCCCCGGCTGCCGCCATACCCACACACGGCCATCATACTGATGAATCGTGTATCTGGATTCATCAGTCCATAGGACCCGTTTCCATTGATCTACGGTCCATGATAAATGTCCTGTACACCATGCGCTAAACGACGAGTAGCATTCCGAGTGGAGATGAAAGGCTTATGAGCAGCCGCACGACCACGGTAACCCATGCATGGAATGAAGTTCTCTGCGAATCGTACGTGTACATACCGAGGTTCCTCCATTTTTACTCACCTGTACACTGAGGACTTGTGCAGTACTCCTAGCTGTAACGACTGTCATGAGGCTTCGACGTTCTCTATCAATGATTTTCTTTATCTACTGGTACGTTTTGCTACTTCAGGCACGCCATGTGTCTTCCACTTCTTCAATACACTCAAAACAGTGTATTTTTGTATGTTTAAACGCCCCTCGGTTTCTCTTATGGACAACCCCCTAATATAATACCCACAATCTTTCCTTTCTCAAAGTCAATTCTCTCCCGCCGCAACATTTTCACTTAACCTCACAGTGCGATATGATCGTGGTTAGCTGCAGGCTTGTTTTTATACCGTTCGCAGCTGTACCACGCATATTAACAACGCAGCGGATCCGTTCATTTGCTTTTTTAGGGGTGTCCGGTGACTATTGTCAATTATAGTGTACGTTTATGCAGTGCTATCAAAAAGTAATGGAAAATATTTCATTCTTAAGATCAACATAATTTTCAAGACATATCAGGAAAAAAAAAAAAAAAAAAAAGAAATTGATGACAATTTCTCAACATCTGAAAAGACTTGTAAGCTAAAAAAAAAAAAAAGAAATTGATGACAATTTCTCAACATCTGAAAAGACTTGTAAGCTCAAAAATTCAAAATGTCCTAAGCATTAATTCCGAGGAATTAAATAACCGAAGAAAAATTTCTCCAAAACGACGTGGTTTAGAAAAAATATTTTGAAAGAAATCGATTTCTGCATTTTACAGATAACAAGCATTCTTCACTCAGCGAGAAAGATTTAAAAATTTAGTGCTATGTTTTTCTCGTCGAAAACTTTGCGCGAAGAAACTCCAACTGAACGTACCCTCCTGAGCTTATTAACGAAACCAGATCAAGGGTAGAAATCACATTACCTTTGCTTTATGAACAATATATAAGGGGTTTTATTTTGCTTTCAGGATAAAATCGCAGTTTCTGTAAACTTTTTATAACTGTTTTACGATGCAGCTCCATTTCTTTATCCATGGTTAGTCCAAGAGCCACACACGCACAACTTCTTATTTTTATCATCACTGTCATATCAAGTATTGTCATTATTACTTCTGTACATCCGAGAGGAAGAAAATAACAAGCACAGAAATATTTCAAGATGTTTCTTGTTATCGTTTTACTTCTACATTGAATTAAAACCCATGACGAAAAAGATTATACCTACGGTATCTACTTGTCGACGAATTTATTTGATCGAATATACCTGGAGGAATTGTGATAAGAAGTATGCAGAATCGCAGAGACTTCGATAGCTAAGTCTCGCTTGAAATACAAGCATTTCTCAATAAAAATAAAAAAGTTTGAAGAATACCGTCCAAAGTTTCTTGTTCTTAGTATTTTTATGCAGTCTCCTACACGTACACCGCGCAAATTCAACACAACGTCTTTCCGCCTATATCGATCGACCAGAAAGGTAATAATGCGCGTGATGTTAATTACAATCGGTATAAATTAATTGAGCGCACTGAAATGAAATCAGATATTTCGAAATCAGGCATAGAAGGCGTGGTTGACATGTATTTGCTCCGTGTATCTGTGAAGTATGTTCCCCAATATAGCTGAAATTCCCTATGGTACGACAAACTTCGCTGTGTTTCAATGCAGTCGCGACCACAAATTAAGCCGGATTAAAATTCACTCAACTGGTGCCTGTAAGTATATTTATACACTCCCACTGGTTTGAACTCTGAGCACAATACATTAAACTACAATTGTGTCAGCTAAGTGAAAATGGTCTTTATGGATAGGGAAAACCGAATGACCTTTTCGTCATTTTGAAGTTTGGCGCACTCTTATTACAGAAAACGTACTATTTCACGTAATTTATATCGATGTGAAAAGTAGTAGAGTAAAAAGCAAAACTTGCTTACATAACAAAATAAATTATGTACACTATGCGGAAAAAAGGAATTGTACACTGTAAGTAAATAGAAAAACAATATTACATTTACATATGCAGTGGGTGCATTTCCAGAGATTAAAGTAGCCACCCATCTAAACCTTACCCGTTGCTGAAGTCCATCCTATACGTGTTCACTGGGATTGGGAGCCGGGATCTGAGAGGGCCAGTCCCTCCGCGAGACCTGATTTTCGTCATACCACTCCACTGAAGCCCTGGAAACATGACAAGTGATATTGTCGTCCTGGAAGAGACAAACGTCTTGTCCGTAGAACTGCCATAATGCTGGGAGCATTAGGTAATCCCGGATATCTCCATACAGCACAGAGTTCATGTTGCCATTAATACCAATCAGTGGGCCCACACCGCACCAACTGAAACATCCCTATACCATAATTCCACCGCCTCCGCGCTTCACAGTGGGCACTGCACACATCGGAAGCAGACGTTCTCCGGGTAACCTCCAAACCCCCAGTCACGTCCATCCGATTAGAAAAATGTGAAGCTGGATTTGTCGATCACTAACACCTACAAGCCTTTGCTCCAATATCCAATTTTTGTGCTGTTGACACCATCGTAGTCACGTGGCTTTATTGGTCTTTGTGATGAGAGGTTTATTGACGGCTGCTCGGCCATGATACTCGACTCCATGGGCCTCTCTTCGAAGTGTCGTTTGTGTGTGGCTGCTCGGCCATGATACTTGAGTGCATGGGCCTCTCTTCGAAGTGTCGTTTATGGGTGGCTGCTCGGCCATGATTCTTGAGTACATGGGCCTCTCTTCGAAGTGTCGTTTATGGGTGGCTGCTCGGCCATGATACTTGAGTGCATGGGCCTCTCTTCGAAGTGTCGTTTATGGACGGCTGCTCGGCCATGATACTTGAGTGCATGGGCCTCTCTTCTAAGTGTCGTTTATGGGTGGCTGCTCAGCCATGATACTTGAGTGCATGGGCCTCTTTTCGAAGTGTCGTTTATGGGTGGCTGCTCGGCCATGATACTTGAGTGCATGGGCCTCTCTTCGAAGTGTCGTTTATGGGTGGCTGCTCGGCCATGATACTTGAGTGCATGGGCCTCTCTTCGAAGTGTCGTTTATGGACGGCTGCTCGGCCATGATACTTGAGTGCATGGGCCTCTCTTCTAAGTGTCGTTTATGGGTGGCTGCTCAGCCATGATACTTGAGTGCATGGGCCTCTTTTCGAAGTGTCGTTTATGGGTGGCTGCTCGGCCATGATACTTGAGTGCATGGGCCTCTCTTCGAAGTGTCGTTTATGGGTGGCTGCTCGGCCATGATTCTTGAGTGCATGGGCCTCTCTTCGAAGTGTCGTTTATGGACGGCTGCTCGGCCATGATTCTTGAGTGCATGGGCCTCTCTTCGAAGTGTCGTTTATGGACGGCTGCTCGGCCATGATACTTGAGTGCATGGGCCTCTCTTCGAAGTGTCGTTTATGGGTGGCTGCTCGGCCATGATACTTGAGTGCATGGGCCTCTCTTCGAAGTGTCGTTTATGGGTGGCTGCTCGGCCATGATACTTGAGTGCATGGGCCTCTCTTCAAAGTGTCGTTTATGGGTGGCTGCTCGGCCATGATACTTGAGTGCATGGGCCTCTCTTCGAAGTGTCGTTTATGGGTGGCTGCTCGGCCATGATACTTGAGTGCATGGGCCTCTCTTCGAAGTGCGTTTATGGGTGGCTGCTCGTCCATGATACTTGAGTGCATGGGCCTCTCTTCGAAGTGTCGCTTAAGGGTGGCTGCTCGTCCATGATACTCGACTGCATGGACCTATCTTCGAAGTGTCCTGGTGGAGACCATAACATCTGTGGCCATCTGGAACTCATGTGCTATGGCGTGCATTGGTAAGGCACCTGGTTTTCCGGATCTTCCTCCGAAGCACACTAAGGTCCCAGGGTTGTAATTTTGTTAGTCTTTCAGAGCGAGGTGATTTCCTGCAATGTCTAGTCTTCTTCCACTTGTTGATGACAAAGGCCACAGTCAATTTAGCGACCTATCTGACATCAACAATGCTTCACATGATCATTCCTCCAATTGAGGTACAATATTTGAAATACATAAGTTATAACGCTTTTTTCAAACTCTGAGAGCTCTCTTCTGCTAGCCATTTTATCAGCGATTGATCTGAGCGTACTCCCGTTGCCATTTTTATACCTTATCGATCACGTGTTTACTACAGAAGCAAACCATTGCTCCTAAGTGGGGGTGGAATCACTTTTGACCACATAATGTATTGAACCACATTAGACGGGCAAATTTCATTTATATAGTAAAACCCGCCTATTGCGATATATTCTATGGACCGAGGAAAACAATATTGTTACAGACAGTTTATCGTTATAGACAAAGTTTAACCTGATACACTCTATAATGGAAGCTAATATGGGTGTAACATTATTTTTACAAATATGTTAAATTATTAAATAATATTAAAGATTAGGAATGTAGATGAAACATAATTCAAAACAACACGTGTATTTTAACTGCATTTCTATTAATCTAAAAATGCACAGTATGTACAATGATAAAAGTACAATTGGGAATTATGTTTTTAATTCAAAGATAATATATAAATACATAGAAACAGAAACAAAATACGTATTGTATAATCAAATTACACGTACGTAAAACAGAATTGGGGTCACTAAATGTGAACTACGAGAAATGTAGCCCTTACTTAACAAGAGAAGTAATCGGATGCTGTCCAGTAGTCTTTGCAGAGACTACAGCCGCAGTAGACACATTTTTCAAACCATCCAGCGAATTCGCATATACATATCGGATATTCGGTAGCATAGGAACGGAATTCTGTAATGCTTCAATTAATTTAACAGCATCTACAGATGTTAAAAGTTAGGTGATGATTCCGTCGAACACTTCGCCCCTTTCTCTCCGTTTTCATCATCATTTTGTTTCAGTTCCGCTATCGTGTTTTCACCGGTGCTCCCAATATAAACACTAGTAACTCTTCATCCAAATTCAAATAATCCCTTGTGTTTATAGAAGAGTGCATATTCCCAGAAGAAAGACTCTATATTGCTTTGAAAAATCTTAGAAATAACACATGACCAAAGTTGGAAAAGCGTAAAAATATCGTTATGGACAAACTTATCGTTATAGCCATTTCACTGTAAATAATTCCTTGAAAATGCAGAAACTCTATCTTTTTTCTTAAAAACAGGTTGAGGAAAAAATTCCCGAACCCTAGATTCATGTTTTGTTTTGTTTTTTCTATTCTACATCTGGGTGAGTCAAAGTTCGTGCCGTTTTGAGCTACACGTAAAGTTGGGCCCCTATTTCTGTACGAAATGCACACCAGTGCCAGCTGGGTACCGCGATGACGTACAATTGGCTGGAAGCCACATTGCGCTAACACATGGGCAGAAGATGGAGATCGATAAACGTGCTGTTCGGGTGCTCTTGCGCCATTATTAGTAACAAGGATTAAACGAGGCAACAGCAGGGAGAGAAATTCCTGCAGTTGAAACCGGGGAAACAGTAGACAACAGAAGTGAACGAAAATGGTCCAGGAGTTTCAAAGCTGTGGGTCACCAATCTCGAAAGCCCAGGTCAGGACGTTCAACGATCACCAACACTGACACCTAAATCGAAGCTGTGACAGCGAAACCCCGGTATCAATGTATGACAACTGGCAGATGAGGCGGGGTCTTCAGAATATATCAGGGGTATGCAAAAGTTTCCGCCGCCCCAGCTAGCAGTCCCTGTAGTGGTCTAACCGGCCGGCGACCCGTGCTGTCAGTTCGTATATGAAGCCAAGCATGGCGGTCGATAAAGTTCATTTGCGGCACTGTGTGTTATTCGTGTTTAATTTAGGGAAACGTGCGAGTGAAGCATACGGTTCAATATGTCAGGCGTATGGCGAAACTGGGATGGGTGAGCGGACGTGTCGAGAATCGTTTGCCAGGTTTAAGAAAGATGATCTAAGCTTAGAAGACAAACCATGTGCAGGTAGACCGAAGGAACTCGCAGACGAGGAGCTGAAATCGCTGTTGCAAGAGGATGCCACACAATCGACCACGTAACTGGCAAAACGTTTGAAAGTGGCTCAATCGACGGTGGTACGGCATCTACAAGGCCTTTGAGAAGATCCAGAAGATTGGTAAGGGGTTTCGCATACTTTAACGAAGCGTAATATTGGTCAACAATTGGGCATCTGCATGTCATTGCTGAAGAGGTTTCAAGGTAAGATTTTTTTTTTGTGGAAGGTTGTCACCAGGGATGAAAAATGGGTCTATTGCGATAACCCCGTACGCAAGCGATCCTGGGGTCGACCCAGGCCAACCATCAACATCCACTGCAAAACAGGATGTACACGAGGAAAAGATGTCGTTGTGTGTGTATGGTGGGATATGCATGGAGTGTTGTACATTGAACTGTTGAAACCGGGCGAAACAATCACTGCACAACGATTTAGCGATCAGTTGATGAAACTGAACGCCGCAATCGAGCAAAAACGCCCATGGACAGGTAAAGCACGCCGCTCAGTCATCCTGTAACACGATAATGCCAGGTCACATGTCGGTGTCACCACGAAATCAACCCTTGAACAGTTACACTGAGAGGTTTTACCGCACCCTGCTTACTCCCCGGACATTGACCCTCAGACTTTTATCTGTTTTGCTCTATGCAACATGCCTTAGCCCAACAGCGGTTCACCATAGTTCCAGAGGTGGAAAGTTTCGTCACTGCGTCCTTCAGCTCAAAACCAGAGTCCTTCTATCACAAGGGAATTCATTTGTTGCCTGAAAAATGGCAAAAGGTCATTGATGCAAACGGCCAATATTTCGTTGAATAAATGTGCACTGGTTTCCTGATTGTTCCCTGTCTCCTTAAAACGGCGGAAACTTTTGCATGTCCCTAATACAATCATTCGTCACCTACTCCAAGTTGGTTTCTCCTCTAGGGTCCCATCGATGGTTCCTCGTGAATTGACACCCCAGTCGGCGAAACAACGTGTCGCTTTATGTCGCATGTTGCTGTCAAATCCACAGACGATACGTTTTGGCGCTTTATCGACACAGGTTATTAAGAGTGGATATTCCTACGTTATCCTGGGAAACAGTGGCTTAGGGCACGCCCAAAAGAACCACAGTAGTGCAAAAAGGATGATTCGGGAGGAAAGTCATACTGTGCATTTGATTGAATTGTGAGGGTGCTAGCTGTGCGTTTGAAATGTGTACCAGATGGTCAGGCTTTAAATGGGAACTTCTATGCTGAACAATTGCAGTGGGTCCACGAGACATTGATCAACGCTACCTAGCGCTCACCAATAGGAAGCGGGCGTTGCTGCTGGATAATGCTCCGAGTCCACCCTCTAGAGCGGTCTGCCAAAAACTACAGTAATTGGAAGGGGTTGAGATCCTAACCTATCCTCCACAAGGTCTAGAACCGTACCCTATCCGACAGCCACATGCTTTGACTTATGGCCCATTTCGTACAAGCACGGCACTTTGCTTCACTTATGAATGTGGAATCTGGCAACAAAGTTTGTCCTCGAAACCTGCAGAGTGTTAACAGCCATGGGATCGTGGCTCTGGTGGAAATCTGGGAAAGGACTATAGAAAACAACTGCCTGCACTTTGCAGAATGACGCGGGAGCGTACAGGATATTCTTAAATCATTATAAGCTGTAAACGAGACGAAATTTTTACTCCCCCTGGTACATTTGCGTCTACTTACCTGAACGCTAATGTACGTTTTCTATGGGGCTCTCAGAACATATTTTTGCTCACAGAAGGTGCTGGAATTGATTTCCGAGGCATATGTTCACACGTCGACACATGTTCTGAAATGCACTTTTTAGTGATGAAGAGAAGATTTTCGCTATGCGGTGCATTTAAGAAATGCCCGAGAATTCTTTGAAGTTATCGGTCCTAACTTTTTTTTTTGCTCATCCTGTACACATAGATGGCTATAATGTTATTAAATAATGAATGCAAATTTCATGGTAAGAAAAAAGCTCGACTAACGAAGTATATTCGTCGTAAAGGTTATGGATTTAATGCAGAATACACAAGAAAGTTGACACCGAATTTTCGGGTGTAATAAGCATGTCTTTTGAATCCGTTCTGACGCAAATTAAATTTATCAAAGCTATTCAAAGTCAATGAAACCGGTATGGAAAACAATAGATCTGACCAAGGAAAGAAGATTTTCAATCGGGTTTTTAATCCCTCAGATATTGCTGTAAACGGAATCGTGAGCTTACGAACTCTTAGAAACAAGATTTTCAATCGGGTTTTTAATCCCTCAGATATTGCTGCAAACGGAATCGTGAGCTTACGAACTCTTAGAAACAGAGATATCGACAAAAATAAGATGTGACTTTACATACCCTGGCGGGAAAAACCATGCATTATTTTAGGAAGAAAGTATTCTCAAAAGGTTTATCCGTATAAGCGGTATCGGTCGAAGAAAAAAAAAATATTCGAGTTTTCAGGATCCCAGATTTAGCAACAAATACTTCAGAAGCAGAAATGAACACACGTGACCCCTGGTGGCTAAACCATTCTTTACCAAACATTAGAAATTATGTGAAAAAAAATTTCATTCAGGTCTTGTATGCGATACAAGAAGAATTTTTTAAATCAGAGCTTTAGGAGCAGAAATAACGCAGAAAACGCAATTTACATTTGTGCCCCCTAGCGGAAAGTGTATGCTTTACTAGAAAATTTTGAATTTATAGGAAAAACATTTCGCATCGGAAACACTATCCAACAAAGAAGGAATTTTTCAAATCGTACTCTTAGAAGTAGAGATATTGACAAAAATAAGATATACATCTACGCCCCCTGGCGTAGAAATCATGCATTTTTTCAAGAAGAACATTTTCCTAAAAGGTTTGTCGACATGAGTAGTATCGGTCAACAAACAACGTTTTTTTTCAATCGAGAATTTAGAAGCTCATATTTTGCTGCAAATACAACAGAAGCGGAAATTAAGATTTACGCCACCTGGTGGCTAAGCTATTTTTTACAAAAATTAGAAATTATGTGCAAACGATTTCCCATCAGGAGCTGTATCCGGTGCAGAAATAATTTTTCAAATCGGAGATTTAGAAGCAGAGATATAGGGGGAAACGCAATTTACCGCTACGCCCCCTAGCGGAAAGTCTATGAATTTCTTGAAAATTTTGAAATTATATGAAAAACATGTCACACGGAAAACACTATCCAACAAAGAAGAATTTTTTCAAATCGGACTCCTAGAAGTAGAGAAATTGACAAAAATAAGATGTACATCTACGCCTCCTAGCGGAGAAACTGTGGAATATTTTAAGAAGAAAATATTCCGAAAAGGTTTATCGATGTGAGTGGCATCAGTCCACGAAAGAATTTTTTAATCGATATTTTAGAAGCTACGATTTTATGGCAAATACACCAGAAGCAAAAATTAACACTTACATACCCTGGTGGCCAAAGTATTCTTTACCAAAAATTTGCAATTATATGCAAAAGATTTTCCATCAGGAGATATATCCGCTGAAGTAAAACATTTTCAAATCGGGGTTTTAGAAGAAGAGTTATCGGGGAAAATGTAATTTACTTTTACGTCCCCTAGCGGAAAATCTATGCGTAATTTGAAAAAAGAAACTATATCTAAAATACTCTTCGACATAAATGGAATCGAAAGATAATTTTTTTTCAATCGGATGTTTAGAAGCAAATATGTGGAATAAAACGTATTTTTGAATTCGACATCATCTGCATTTACGACCTCTACCAGCGAAATTGTACATCGTAAAAAAAAAATCGAAAAAAAGGATCATTATTTGCATATTTCAAGCTTCCTAAAGCATAAAGAATTTTTCAAATCGGACTAATAGTTGCCGAGATATCGTGGGTACAGACGGACGGACAAACCGATAACAGAAGCACGATCTTTTTTTTACAAAAGACGTGCTAAAAAAGTGAGTATTGGTTCTTTACGCATTACTCCAAAAAACTTTTGAGAGAGAGAGAGAGAGAGAGAAACAGGACAAAATGAAAGATACCGAAGAACAGTGCTGAGTTAGGGCCAAATTTAATTTTAAGAGCCCGCGCCCTAATTATACATCGCGAAACAGAGCCCAGGCCCAAATGACTCCGAAATCGATGAATAAAATATGTTCAGGTGCATTAATAATAATAATAATAATAATAATAACAACAATAGTAATAGTTATAATAATACCCCACCGAGAGTGCGACCTTGTCGCGGTGGTGGAGCTTGTGTGTCCCGAATGATGTTGAGAGCTATGCTGGCGGTAACAGGCCACCCAAGCCAGACAGGTCTTCACTGAGAAGCCAGATTAAGAACAACCATCAACCATGATAATACGAAACAAAAATAAATCCATACCGGATCGGTCGTCGCCCGGGTCAACAAGGACGGCGTCTGGTGCTATGGCTCCTGGACACCTGTCGACAAATGGGCTTCAGGGTTCAGCAGATCCTGTTGAAGAACGAGAACAGAAACGAGAAACTTGGACAGTTGCTGAAAATCGAGAAATCATTAAATGCTATTACCCGGCAAATCCATCAGCACGTGGTTTTCAAAAAAGAATGATGCAAATTTGTAAAGGAAAACATCCAGACAGTGGAATAACAGAACAAAGAATAATGAATCAAAGAAGGTTTATCATCATTAACAAGGAATTTACAGAACTGGAATTGCAAAAGATGGAGAAATTGGCAAAAGAAGGACCAAAACAAAATAAGGACCACGTCGTGGAAAACTTCGTACTGGTAAAGCATGAAGATCAAGTAGCAAAAAATATTTTACCCGAAGTGAAACGGCATGACAACCATGAATTGACACGCAGCAAAGGCTTCTGAAACAGAAAAATTTAAACCATATGATACAAGGTGAGGAACTACAAAGACTTCCTGTATTTCGCCAAATACCAAGCAATCAAGTGAAACATATGTTAAAAACTGCAAATGATGTCGTGGACAAAATTCCAACTCATACTTTAAAGGAAGCAAACCAGCTCATGTACAGTACAGCTGCCATAGTAACCATGGAACTTGGATGCAAGATGCCAAAGAAGAAAATTGCTTGGCACTCCTAAGTGGAAAATTCGGCTAGAAAATAAAATAAATAAACTCCGTAGAAAATAAATAAATAAACTCCGTAAAATGCCTGAAAGATGGGAAGCTTAAAAGTAAAAAATAAAAGATTGACTCTGCAAAAAATACAACCTGGAAAGAAAAGGAATTGTTGAAAATATGGAAGAATTAAAACAACGAGTAACAGCTACTGCAAAGAAAATTGAAAGATATGACTGACACATAAAACAGTACAAAGAAAATGCGCAATTTCGGAATCAGCAACAAGTATTTTATAAATCATTGAGACAAAAGGCAATCCAAATAAACATTAGCCCATGTAAGGAAGATGCCTTGAAATTTTGGAAAGAAGTTTGGGAAAGCCCAGTTGAACATAATAAAAATGCCTTGTGGATCAACGATGTTTGTAAAGATCTGAAAGGAATACACATGGACAATCTTATGATAACAACTGATACGATTACACAGCAAGTAAAGAATGTGAAAGCCTGGAGTACACCTGGGCCAGATTAATTGCACGGATTTTGGTTAAAGTATCTTACAAGTCTTCATCAACGAATAGCTATGCAATTCAATATAATGCTACAGAATTCTGCCACAGAAGATTGGATGACAACAGGTCGCACATTCCTTATAATGAAAGATTAAAAAAAAAAAAAAGGCAATGAACCTACTAACTATCGTCCAATTACATGCCTCCTAACAACATTCAAACTTTTCACAAAAGTACTAGCAAGATCAATATATGACTACTTATGGGAAAACAATTTGTACCCAATAGAACAGAAGAGGAACTTCAAAAGGTGAAGAGGCACAAAAGACCAGCTGCTAATTGACAAAATGGTACTAAAAAACTCCAAAAGAAGAAACACGAATAAACGAATTTGAATATGGCATAGACAGATTATAAAAAAGCCTTTAACTCATTGCCCCACAGCTGGATTAACACTTGTTTGAACTATTTGGAGTTAGCAAGAACATCTGCCGATTCCTCAAAGAAAATATGAAAAACTGGAAAACAGTGTTACATGCATATGGTGAAGAACTCGGATAAGTTAATATCAAGAGAGGCATATTTCAAGGAGATTCTTTGTCGCCTTTATTGTTTAATACCTCTTTAATTTTATTGTCAATGATTTTGAACAAAACAAAAATGGGCTACCACATTTCGGACCAACATGGAAAAACAAACCATCTGCTGTACATGGATGACCTTAAATTATATGCAAAAAGGTCCGCCGAACTTGAAACACTGCTGCATACAGTGCAAATATTTAGTGATGATATACAAATGGACTTTGGACTGGAAAAATGTGCAGTACTATCCATGCGCCGGGGAAAAATCCAGAATATAGATGGAATAGAACTAGGAAATGGTAATACACTGGCGAGCAAAAATTAAGGACGAGACGGTTTTTCGAATGTAACGCCATGCAGAAGTGCTCCACATCGACTCAAATCATACCATAAGATCCCCAAGATGTAAGAATATGGGACAAGTGAGCAAAACCGTCAAAACAAGGAATCCAAAGGATACAAAGGCACCTTATTGAAAAGGTAGCTTCGAGCACAACTGGACAGAAGACTGAAACGTCCATGTAGCAGGCAGCAGCCAAGATAAATCCAGTCTTTAGTAGGGGATATGATCACCCCTGACTGCGTTGCAGGATTTACAACGTCTGTCCATGCTGAGGACGAGGTTGTCAAGGAGCTGTTGAGCATCGCGGCCCATTCCTCTTGTAGCGCCAATCGCAGCTGCTGAATCGTTGCTGGCGGCTGGTGACGTGCTGCCAAGCGTCTCCCGAGAAGGTCCCACACGTGTTCGATTGGATTTAGGTCCGGGGACCTTGCGTGCCAATCCATGCGTTGAATATCTTCACTGTCCAACAGCTCTGCGACAGCCACTGTACGATGAGGAGTAGCGCTGTCGTCCATGAAGAGGAACTCAGGACCCACAGCACTTCTAAACAGACGCACGTGAGGCAGGAGAACCTCGGTACAATAGCGGACACCAGTGACTGAACCACCTTGGAAGATGTGGAGGTCAGTACGGTTACCAAGAATGATACCGCCCCAAACGAGAACTCCGCCAACTCCAAACCGGTCCTTTTCGATGATGTTGGAGGTGTGATTGCGTGTTCCCTGCTCTCTTCAGATGTGTATACGTCCAGAATCGCTCTCATCCGTAAAGAGAACTCGACCCCATTGCTGATGTGTCCAGTTCTTGTGTTTCTAGCACCACAGAAACGGCCGTTTCCGATGAGCAAGCGTTAATGGTACACACCGTACTGGTCGTCGTGCAAATAGACCACCTTTGTGCAGTCTCCTGGCCACGGTGAAACGCGATAACGGACGTCCAGTTGCCTGTTGCATGTGCCTTGCGATGCGATTTCTCCCGCTGTCTGCCGTCTGTCTCTTCTTGCCTGTAGGTCAATATACCGGTCGTCCGCCGCCGTGGTTGGTTGTGGACGACCACCGCTAAACTATCGGACAGCTGTTCGTGTCGTTTGAAATGCTCTCCAAGCTCGTGAAACGATGCTCTGAGCGATCCCGAACTCCTCGGCCACACTAGTCACACTTCAAACTTCTTCTAACTTTCCAATGACACGACCTCGGGTAAAGTCATCCAGATGTCGTCTATTGGATTGCCTGTTGGCCATATCACACGGTGGCAGCAACTCGACGTC
This sequence comes from Macrothele yani, assembly GCA_039090855.1. NCBI lineage: Eukaryota > Metazoa > Arthropoda > Arachnida > Araneae > Macrothelidae > Macrothele > Macrothele yani. Next base: position 30,302,113 of record CM077003.1, read on the forward strand.
GTTCAGACCGATGTACACCGTGCAATAGCTTTCACCGAATTGCTGAGCGTACACTGCCCGTGTGCTTTATACCCTTCCGACACTACCCCCCCCCAACGTCATGCTGCATATATGCGCATGCTCTACCGTACCGGACCTAGTCTATCTCCTGAGTGGTCTTTCGGTCCGTTCTGCCTGCTCGTTCCGCTGTTATGCTAATTTTTCCTCTTCGTCCTTCATTTTTGCACACCAGTGTATAATGAAATCATTGTCAGATAACGAAAATTACAAATACCTTGGAATTCTTGAATCAGATAACATCTTACATACAAAAGTCAAAGGTCTGACACAGAGTGAGTATATCAAAAGAGTAAGAAAAATACTGAAATCAGAACTAAATGGTGGAAATACAATCAAAGCCATAAATACATGGGCTATTCCAGTAATCAGATACCCAGCTGGTATAATTGATTGGACCCAAAGTGAATTAGAAATACTGGATAGGAAAACTCGAAAGTTATTGAACATGCATCATGCACTCCATCCAAAAAGTGATGTTGACAGATTATATTTACCTCAGAAGATTGGAGGCAGAGAGCTACTACAAATACAACAGGTAGTAGAGGAAGCAAATAGAAGCCTGAATGATTATGTCAACAGAAGCAGAGAAAAGCTACTGCAGGCAGTGAATAATGAAAATGTCTTAACAACAACAAAAAAACAAGGCTGAACACAAGAGAAAGCAATTTGAAAGCAGATTAAATGGCTGGAAGAACAAGCCACTGCATGGACAATTTCTAAAGAATATTGGTGGAAAAAATGACAACTTGACTTGGGCATGGCTGAAAGTGGGTTCCATCAAGAAAGAAACAGAAGGTATGTTTTTTGCTACACAAGAACAGGCATTGCAAACCAATGTTATGAAGGCTAAAATCCAGAAAAATCCAGAAAGTCAGTGATAATCCAAAGTGTCGTCTTCGTCAAGAAAAAGATGGGACCGTGTCTCATCTTATATGTGAATGTAGCAAAATTGCACAGAAAGATTACAAAGCTAGACATGACAGGGTTGCAAAATTGATTCACTGGCCATTATGCAGAAAGCGCAATCTGCCAGCATCGAAAAGCTCATGGGAACATCAGACTGAGAAAGTCATAGAAAATGATCAAGTCAAGATCTTGTGAGATTTCAGAATTCAAACCGATCGACTAATAGAACATAAACACCAGACATAACAGTCAGAAAATCGGAAAGCCTGGATAATTGATATAGCAATTTCTGGAGATGCCAGAGTCGATGAAAAAGAACTGGAAAAAATGACTAAATATAGAGACCTGGCCATAGAAGTTACCCGGTTATGAACTAAACACACAACGGTAGTCCCCATTGTCATCGGGGCACTTGGAACAATGTCAAAAATTTTTATGAATCATCTTGAAAATTTTCAGATTTTTGATATACCACCTACAGAACTGCAGAAGACAACTTTACTTGGGACATCATATACTTTATGCCGATTCTTGACTGATACCTAAGTCTCCGGTGGAAACATCGTATCAGTTCAACAATACCAGTCAATGATAATGTGTTGTTTATTTTGTTTGTCATAGGCTGTGATTCGTATATTTCGAATAAAGAAAATATTAATAATAAATATCCTGTTCCAGACTTCCGCTCTCTACTTCCCCTGTCGTAAGCGAATACCTTTCGCGACTGGGAAGTGAAGGGACATCTATCCGTTGGATTTTTCAGACCATTGGATTACTCTTGAAATGCATCCTGCTGCGCTGCAATCTACGCATGTTGTTCAATAAAATAAGTAGGGAGCTGCAGCCGTGGGGGAGGCTAAGGTTCGACGGTGTTGAATTTACTATCTACTATCTGCAGATCTTGAAGTAATTTCTTCTAAGAAATTCATTAATGTGTGGTTTATGGCATTTGCTCCCCAAGCCCAGAATAAATAGCCCTAAATAGTCCTCACTCTTTACCTAGACCAAGTTGTCGAAGCTCTTTACCAACCAGCAAGTGTAATAAAAGTCCCGTACGTTAAACCATACAAAATCCCAGTTGGTATTTGCTCCCCAAGCCCAGAATAAATAGCCCTAAATAGTCCTCACTCTTTACCTAGACCCAGTTGTCGAAGCTCTTTACCAACCAGGAAGTGTAATAAAAGTCCCGTACGATAAATCATACAAAATCCCAGTTAAAAAAATAATAACAACAGCTCGAACCATTGTAAATATTATGCAGCCTGGGATAGACTTTGTTGCTGGTTTATTTGAGAGTTCAAGCGTCAGCAACTCAGTGGACTACAATCAGTCACCCGTTCTTAATATAGTGTCTGAGCAGTGGATGATATGGTGATGAAAGTCTTAATACTGATCCCAGGCAGGTGCGAACGCTTGAACCACTAAATGTCCGCCGTGCGTCGGGTGGGCACGTTAAGCCTACAGACTGAGGGTACTGGCCCTCGGTTATAAATAAGGGCGTCTTCCTCTTCTTACTTTAATACCTCACTTCCGTGTGACTTTCTTGTCGGGCACTCTAGCCCGAATCTCCTAGCTTCCTATTTCGAAGAGAAGTTTGAGACCTGGGGTCTGACACTACATTTCCTAAAACCCTCTACGTAAATCTCTAATTTGGGGACACTGGTTCCAAAGAAGATATCGTGCCAATGCCATAATACAAACACAACAGCCATGCCTCACCTGGCGCTTAGAACTACTGCGTCAGAGGGGAGGCTGGGACTCGGCATTGGGCCCTGCCTCTGCCAGTAATACTATGGAACATTATGGGTGAACAAGTAATAAACACATTTATCATTCTTCTCTGACGTGACAGATATAATTCACTTAGAAATTACAATATCACACAAAACAAAATGAAGCAAGGAAGCTCTTATCGCGACCCGTTGGCCCCGAAAGGTTATCCTGCATTGTCCATCACTTTCTATACATTTCCACCATCTTTGAATACATTGGTAAAATCCATTTTGGAAAAATTCCTGAGGCTGTCGTTTCCCGCATGATTTAACAGCCAGTTTAGCGTCTGTCACGTCGTCGAAACGTTCCCCACGAAGGGTGTTTTTCAGAGGGGAAAACAGGAACAAGTCTGAGGGAGCCAAATCAGGACTGTAAAGGGGTTCAGGCATCACCGTCCACCCCATTTTGGCAAATAGCCTGCGAAGTCTCTCCATTGAGGCGTGGGAATGTGCGTTATCATGGTGTAAAACAACACTATCAAGTGGAATGCCACGTCTTTTCCTTTTGATAACTTCCTTTAGCTTCTTCAATGCCCGCACATAGTGAGCACTGTTTATTGTTGTACCCCGTTCAAGGAAATCAGTCAAAATGAAGCCATGTTTGTCCCAGAAAATTGTCACCAAACATCACTTTCCCACAGGAACGAGTTGTTTTCACCTTTTTCTGTCGAGGTGAAGATATGCGGTGCCATTTCATTGACGAACGTTTAGTTTCCGGGTCATGAAAGGAAACCCAGGTTTCATCCCCCGTCACAACATTAGAGAAAAACACCTGACCCTCCCTCTCATAAGAGTCCAAGAGGTTCTGGCACATGTCCACCCTTGGCTCACATTGTTCACGGGTTAGGCTTCTTGGGATCTACTTTGAACAAAATTTTCTGTAGCCCAGATCCCTAATTAATGTTTCCATAGCTATGACCACAATGAATTGCATCACACAACTCCTGGATGGTGATACGACGATCAGATGTGATGATGCCTTTCACTTGTTGCCTGTTGACATCTATCTCACTGCAGTAGCGGGTTTTCCACTCCATTGTTTGTTTCGACACTGAACTTTCTCCCTCTCGAAACCTCTTCATCTTCGAACATTACTGCTATCGATTGTGGCAGCTCCATACACAGTCAGGTGTCCTCAGTGGATTTCTGGAGCCTCACAACCCTCTTTTTCCAGGAATTTAATTACGGCTCGTTGCCTTTCTTTGTCATTCATGATCTTTATTTCAGATTCTGAAACATTTTTTTTTCCACATTGGTAACACATCAAAGTAAATGTCAGTGCAGTTTCATTAAAATCACTTCAAAATTTCAAAAGTTATTAAGGAGGAGGCTTTACTTTTATGATGCCCTCTTGTAGTTCTTTTCGTAACATGAATAAACTACATACACTGTCACACAACCAAAGTTCGACGGCGAAAGGAAAAAAGAAATCACCAAAATCTTGATAATCACTTCTCGAGCACCGTATGAGCTAAGCACACCTATAAAAATACTGTAAAATAAAAAATAAATAAAAAACATGACGCACACAAAAAACGTCAAAATGAGTATCCACTTCGTCAGAAGCGTTGTTTAACAAGGAGCTTTAAAAAAAGTCAAATATTTGTAATCAACGACAGTTAACGAATAAAGTGGAATTAAATTTTCGCAGAGCAAAATTAAAAACAAGATTGAAAATAAACGGTTGCATCGCATGCAATTCACGTAGGAGCAATAAAAAACGAGAACCGACTGCTAGATGAAAATTAATCAAGAAGGCAGAGGGAGCAAGAGCTGGAGCAACGATCGATAAAAAATCTTAAATAAGGAAAATTCAATAGTAAGTTCTGGGAAAAAGTATCACGAGGGCGGGAATCAATTACTGGAAGGTTTTCTGTGTCTTACGTACAAGGCTGGAGAAAAGAAAACATATCCCAGTGACAGAACAGGTGCTGCAGAGTTCAGGGAAGGAAAACATATTGGACAGGGAAAAGGCGTGAAAACCCTACCCGCACAGTTTCTTTATTTATTCTTTCCCCCTAATTTCTTTTTTTTTATCACAAAGCAGAGGCTACATACAAGCACATACCCGGCGAAAACAAACAATACCATTCCATCAAGAACAGCAGAACCAGTAGAAGGTTAACCTCTGGAACCAAGGGTTTTCAAAGATCTGGGACGGAAATTAATTTTATGCAACGTCAAATTAAAGGTGATATTTACTAAAGTCTGAAATATTGCAGAATGATTAATTATTAACGGATGGTTCGAGAAATGGAAAATCATTAATAGGTAATGCGAATAACTGCATAAATGATTTTAACGTTTAGAAAATAATTAATTTAGTTCATTACGAAGTAACGAACTAATTATGTAAGAAAGGTTTTGCTGCCTTAATAGATTTAGAGAAAGCTTATGACTGAGTAAACAGGATATTTCTGTGGAAGGTCTTTAATAAATATGGTATAACTGGGAATCTGCTCAAAATTGTGGAATTTATGCACGCTGACAGGGCATGCATACGAGTGAATGCTGTTTTTTCGAAATGGTTTTCTGTTACTGCAGGAGTCAGACACCGTTGTGTAATGTCACCATGGTTGTTTGATATCTTTACGGATATGTGATACGAAAATAGACAATACTCGTTTAGGTCTCGGTAATATACCAATGTGTGCAGATTACTGCATATACACTATCTATCAACAAGTAATTGGACACCCCTGCAATCGACGATATCTACGGTCCTGACGTGTATCAGGACCGCAGATATCGCCGTTAAATATCTTGTGGGAAACAACAACGCAACCAGTCGCATGCAAGATGCCACGCAGTTCGGAGCTCCCAGATTTCGAGAAAAGTGTAATCGTCGGGTATCACAGATATGGCCGATCCATACGTGACATATCCAGAGAGTTGAAGTACCCAAAATCGACAGTGGCCTACGTGATTGGCAAGTGGAAGATGAGAGGTGACTGTCGGAATGTGCCCCGACCCGGCAGACCCACAAAACTGGGAGTTAGAGACCGACGGGTGCTGGCCAGAGAAATTCGGAAGAACCGCACCAAATCGATGGGCCACATCCGCAAGGAGTTTCAACAGGCATCCGGGAGTGTTGTTTCGATGAATACCATCCGTAAGGAAGCCTATCTGCTCGGTTATCATGGACGTGCTGCTGCCCACAAGCCTTTGATCACAAAGTCCAATAGCGCTGTTCGGCTAACGTGGTGCAAAGAACGTCGGCAGTGGACCGTTGAACAGTGGAAACAGGTTCTCTGGAGCGACGAATCAAGGTTCACACTCTACCGTTCGGATGGCAGGGTCTGGGTTTGGCGTCTGCCTGAAGAACGCCTCCTGCCGGAAATGTATTGTGTCAACTGTGAAGTTCGGCGGCGGTGGAATTAGGCTATGAAGGGTGTTTCTTTTGGTATGGCACGGGATCCTTGGTCGCAATTCCTGATAGACTCAACGCCGAGACCTACTCCACCATTTTGGATGACCATGCGCTTCCTACGTTGAGGCAGTTTTACGGGGTGGACCCATGTTACTTTCAGGATGACAATGCCACCTGTCATGTTGCGAGGTCCACCATGGCTTGGTATGGTGACAATGGGGTTAATCGAATGGACTGGCCTGCGCAGAGCCTGAACCTTAAATCCCATCGAGCACCTCTGGGATGAGTTGGAGCGTCGACTTAACGGGTGCCCCTACCGCCCGAAATCGGTGAAGGAACTAACCTGTCTTCTCCAAGCCGAGTGGAAGAAAATACCGCTAGCCGTCGTACAACGCCTGGTTGAGAGTATGCCCCGGAAGGGTCGCAGCTGTAATTGCCGCTCGTAGAGGCTCCGCCAACTATTGAAGGTGAATAAACTTCGTTTTCCTTTGCTATCACAGGTGTCTAATTACTTGTTGGTAGATGGTGTAGATAACACCGGTCTCGTTCATTTCGTCGACAACTCATTTTGTCGACGCCACTTCGTCGATATCTCATTTCGTCGACAGGTACATTTTATCGACACTCAATTCGTCGACACTATACAAGGTGTCCGAGAATTATTGGACACATTATAAAATTATATAACACAAAACATTCAACAGATAGAAATAAACTGACTACAATAACTTACAATGCAACTACACAAGTTAATAAATTTCGATGTGAGATCCCTTGGTTTCTCAGAGTACGTCCAAGCGATACTCGATTTCATGCTATGTATTGGCAAGTATCTGAGGAGTTGTGGAATTAATAGCAGCTGTGATACGTTTCTTCAGTTCCTGCAAATCAGTACAAGGCGTCTGATAGACACGATCCTTCACATAACCCCACATGAAATAATCCAATGGAGTTAGATCTAGAGAGCGAAGAGGCCACGGAATGGAACCACCACGCCCAATCGATCTGTTGGGGGAAATGCTCATTTAGGCACTTACGTACACACGTTGACCAATGCGCTTGTTGGATAACGACGTTGTCATATCTTTTGATCTGGGGTATAGCGAAATTTTCTAACATATCCAAGAAAATGTCACCATTTATGGTTTTTTCGAAGAAGAAAGGGCCAATCACTTCTCTTTTTGATAGGGCGCACCACACATTAACTTTTGGAGAATCACGTTCCAGTTCAATAGCAGCATGAGGCGGTTCACTGCCCCATATCTTACAGTTGTGACGATTCACAATACCTGATACATGAAATGTGGATTCATCACTAAAAATTACAGTACTGAGAAAGTTTTCGTTGTTTTCCACTCGATTCAGCATATCCACAGCGAAATCGTATCGCACAGTGTGATCATTTACATGCATGTTTTGCACTATTTCAATTTTATAAGCATGAAACTTCAATTTCTTGTGAAAGATATCATGAACTGTCGATTTCGGAATGCACCGTTCTCTGCTTGCTTTACAAATGGATTTCCTGGGGCTTCGTCGGAAACTTTCATTAACTTGGTCAACCGTCTCACCGCTGACGTTAGGCCTACACCGGCGCCTCCACGATGTTCCACATTACCAGTTTCTTTAAACTGTTTCATCCACCGCTTAATTGAATTCGTTGACGGAGGATTACAACCATACTCTAAACAGTACGATCTTTTAACTTCAATGACAGACTTTTTAATTCCGCAAGCCATAACACACACATCGCCTTCTGCTGTACGGATGACATGACTACGGACTGCGCCTTTATCATACATTCCTCATCAAGCCACACCTAGCACTCACTATCTATCGGATTCTGGGAATAACAATTCTGCAAAACAAAAATATAGAAAAACCGTGTTAGTAATACGTGTCATAGAAAAACACCAAATTTGGTATACTATCTCATGGTACTCTCTCAGACCGTACACGGTTTAAGGAAGGGGTCGGGGCCCGGGGTCAAGGAGGCCCCATACAAAATTTTCTGAAAATCTGCAGTTTTCGATTTAGAACCACCGAATTAGGTATACTACCTCACTGTACTCTTACACAAACTTAGACCATAGACGGAAGAGGTAGGGGCCCGGGGTTAGGGGGCCTCATACAAAATTTTCGTAAAATCTACAGTTTTCGATTTAGAACCACCAAATTTGGTATACTATCTCATGGTATTCTAACTTAGACCGAAGATAAGGTATTGGAGTGCAGAATTCTGTTGCAGTTCTTAAGTAAAAATTGGAAATCGGGCAAGTTTATGATCGTGCTCTATCTTACAATATAAAATTCGGGATCGGGCTTGTAAAGTGATACTCTTCGTTGATAACTATGCTGCGCATGGTTGCAAAACTGAAACAAAATCCGTAAAAGTTCAGTTTTTGCTAGCCTAATAACATCATCAAAATTACAATAATTAAGTCAGGCAACCATCCGGAACTTTAAATTCTTTACCGAAACACATTTATGAAAAAAAAAAATATGCATTGCTGATATTGAGGAAGATCGTTAGGCATCTGCCGACTTGTTACAACCAATAAAACTTGCTGGCAGCGCATGAAGAGGAAGTGACAGCAAATATGATTAAAAACTATTTTAGGAAAGCTGACTGTTGAGCTGACGGCAGTGAAAAGGAAAGCTGTTGCGGAGATCTGGCAGAACATGAAGTTGACGACGTATGGAGCGTAGTTTCGAACAATTGCAAACTAGATGAAAAATGAACATTTCAAGCACAAGTGCAAAGAAATATTGGCGCTGGTGTAGATGGTCTACGGATATATTCAAGAGATGAAGCCATCACAGCCCAACTTAATCATCAATCAAGACTACGATTAAAAAGAGGAGAAACCCATCTCCTTATTTTACGGGAAAAGAAGACCAAACAGCAATGAATTATTTACTATAATTTACTGAAGCCATACTTGGAATAAGTGATTAAACTTTTAATGTCATTGCGAGTCTAGAAACTACTGTTCAACGCGGAAGTAAAATAAAACAAAAAAAGATAACACTGGATTTTCGGTTGTAATGAGCAAGTCTTTTGAATTCTTTCCGACGCGAAAGGAATTTTTTTGTTCTTCATAGTCAATGAAACCGGTTAGAAAAAAAAAATCAACCAGGTTTCCAAAATTGATAAAACATCCAGAAATAAAAACAGCTACTTACTCCCACGAGGGCCTGAAAAGTATGTTACGGTAATTAACAAATTGTACTCAAAAAATTTTTTATTGCAGAAGGAACATGTCAGAAACAAAGGGATGCCCAAATCAGTCAGAAGAGCGGAACGTGATATAACTGTCTCCTAGCAGAAGAATTTTGCATAATGAAAAAGCTGAAAATATGCGAAAAGTATTCGTCTAAGCAAAAGCTGTCCTAAATAAAAAGCATTTTTCAAATACGTCTGCTCGAAGTAGAAAGAGAGGGTAAAAGGGTTTTGACCCTTACGCACCTAACGGAAAAGCTGTACATTATTTAAAGAAGATAATAGTTCCCCATCATTATTGTAGCGAATGACACACACTAAAATTTCTTTTTTTCAATGGGTCATTCTAGAAGTACACAAATCCAACCTAGCGACAGAACTTTGAACTCCAAAAGAGTGCACGAACAAGCAAAGAGTTCCACAAGGTAAACGACATCCGGTGTTAATATATACACTGAAATGCCAGAAAAACTGGCACAGACGAGCTTATGCAAAATACATAACAACGTCACCTATGCGCGTACTCGGTTGCGCCTGCCAGTGCGTATTTAAAGCGATAGACATCCTTGCCAGCTGTCACAGCTGTTTTCGGCATCAGAATGACAAGTAATAACGATTTAAGCGATTTTCATCGCGGTGTCATACTTGGCGCTCGTGAGGCTGGACCATAGTATTTCGGAGGTAGAAACGAAGTTCGGATTTTCACGGACGACCATTGAAAGGGTGTACCGTGACTACAAGAATTCCGTCAAAACCTCCAACCTACGATACCAGTCTGGCCGTAAAAAGACATTGGGTTAACGTGACCATCGTCGGCTGTCAAGAATCGTTTCACGCGATAGGTGTGCAACACTCTCGCAGCTATCATCGAAATTCAATGCTGGAGCCTCAACAAGCATCAGCATCCGGACTGTGCAACGTACCCTGAACGATATGGGCTTTGGGAGCCGATGTCCAAATCGAGTCCCCTTGATGGGTGCACAACATAGAGCTATTCGCCTCGCTTGGGCACGGCAACACCGCCACTGGACACTTGATGACTGGAAACAAGCAGCCTGGTCTGACGAGTCACGTTTCCAACTGTACCGGGCAGATGGAAGGATTCGTGTGCGGCGCAAACCCAATGAAGCCATGGAACCCGCCTGTCAACAGGGAACTGTACCGGCTGGTGGGGAAGGCGGGGGGTCCGTAATGGCATGGGGTGTGTTTAGCTGGACTTCACTGCGACCCTTGATATGTCTAAAAACGTATGTGACCGGCCAACGCTATGTGCGCATCCTTTCTGACGAGGTACACCCGTTCATGTCCTGCTTTCATGCTGATGGGTTGGGCCTGTTCCAACAGGACTCCACACAAGTGTCGGGACGCCACATTATGGTTAGAGGAGCATTCATCTGAGTTTGACGTGTTGCGATTCCCAACCAAGTCCCCAGATCTGAACGTGATAGAACACATTTGGGATGCCATGCAACGCGCTATCGAACACAGGAATCCGAGATTTCGTAATACATCCGAATTGTGGAACGCTCTGCAGAAAGTATGGTGTTCATTGCCTACAGCATATTTCCAGAAGCTGGTGGAGTCCATGTTCCGTCGTATTTCTGCAGTCCTGCGCTCTAGTGGGCCTACCAAGTATTAGACTGGTGTACCAGTTTATCTGGCACTTCAGTGTATATACATATTAAATATAGAGTTTATAAGCAAAGATATCGAGAAAAACAGGTTAAAATTTTGCGCCCCTAGCGGGAAAATTGTGCTTATTTTGGGAAGGAAACGCACAAAAAAAAATGATTTCGTAGTTAAAGTATCTGACAGATTTTTGATTTTTTTTTTTTTTCGATCGGATTTTTAGTACCACCGATATTGCTGCAAATATGATGCAGACTGAAACGTAAACTTACGACCTGTAGTGGCAAACTTGTGCTAGAAAAGAAAAAGGAAATTATATATAAAACATTTCGTTACAGAAACGCTTCCCAATAAAGAAATATTTTTTTGAAATGAGGCCCTTAGAAGCAGATATATCGACAAAAATAAGATATACATGTACGTCCCCTTGCGGAAAAACTATTGAATATTTTAAGCACAAGGTATTCTCAAAAGATTTCACGTGGTGAAGGGTATCAATCCAAGGAAGAGTTTTCTAAATTGATTATTCAGGAGTGCGGATTTTGCTGAAAATATGTCACAAACAAAAATATACTAACGCCACACCCTTGGTATCCAAAACCTTCTTTACCAAAAAATTATAAATTATTATACGCAGAGCATTTCCGATCAGGAGCTGTATCCGATGCAGAATTTTGTTTTTACTTCAAACAGGAATTTTAAAAGCAGAGATATCGGTGAAATCGTTATTTACATTTATGCCTCTAGCAAAAAAATTATGCATTTCTTGAAAAAGAAACTGCACTAAAAAAATTCCTTGTTCTAAATGGCATCAAAAGGAAGAAAAAAAAATTGCTAATCGGGTGTTTAGAAGCAGTTACATAGAATAAAATGTATTTTGAATTTAATAACATCTGCACTTACTCCTTCTAGCGGAGAAGTTAGCCGCCGGAAAAAAAAAAAAAAAAAACCTGAACAGCAAAGATCATCGTTCTTACCTTTGAAGTTTTCCAAAGGAAAAGTACTTTTTGAAATAGGACTAATAATAGTAGCGGAGATATGGTGTTGGTGTCCACAGACAGACTGACGGACAAAGTAATACTGCAATTATTTTTTTTTTTTTTTTTACAAAAGACGAGTTAAAAACAGCAGATTAACAGATTTTTCTAAATTAGTAAGCAGACAAATCAATATACTTCACTCATTTTTATTCTACTGTATTGGAATGAACCAGTTTAAAGTTATTTGCGCTATTAAAAATTCCAGTTAAAAGCGCAAAATAAATGTGCATTTAAAGTTATTCAATATGTAATTAAATTCGAATAAATTTCAGTTTTTCCCGATAACTCGATTTTCCCCATTCCTTTGGTATTCGACTTCTCGAGAGTTAACTGAACTGCCAACGCAAAACGATAGCTTGTTGTCGCTCAGTGATATCCTGCGTTGTAATAACAAATCTTTCAGGATACTTCCAGCTTTTGTCATTGGAAGAAAGAGAGAACTGAGCACAAAACATTTCATTTACTTCACATATCCCTACAGTATTTGCCTTTGACTCCAAAACAGAAATGAAAAGTCGGTATTTTTTTTTTTTTATTTATTTTTAAACACTAGAAACACATATAGAGGACAAAGAAACAGTTCAAGAAAAACGACACAGTACAGGCGTGCGCACGAGAATATTTCTTAACGTAGGGAACGCTTTTAAGAACAAAGGAAAAGTGAGAAAACTTCAATCTTTTTACGCAAAGCTAATAACAATTTTCTATCGCCTTTCTGTTTGGAGATCTTCCTGTTTGCCTTGAAGCGCTCAGACTGTAATAAAATAAAAGCCGGATCGGTGGCACGAAAGGACACGGCCACAGTCCCTGTGCACGCGGGAGAAATCGCATATGAAAAATGGGATTTTCAGAGAGTAACAGAAACGGAATAAAGTCAAATTTGCAGCCAAAGTCGTCAACTCCTCGCCAGAAAATCTAATCTATGCCCTCTTCATTTATTACCGCAAATCCGCAGAAAGTGGTTCGCTGGCAATCCTGCCTAAACTTTTATAACCAACGATAATATTTCTTTTTCATGGAGTAAAAGAAAAAAAAAGCCCTTAAATTTACAAATAAAAGCCTTTTTAACGATGCGATGTCTTATGTTACGCACGCACAAGCGACACCGTAATCGCAAGTGAACTCCACCGGAAATATAAAATACCCACTTCGTTTGAACGTCTTTATCTTATTTCTATTAATTTTTTTACTCCAATAATTACATACTCACAGGCAACGTAACTACAGAAAGTAAAGTTACATGTGTGTGTGTGTGTGTGTGTGTGTGTGTGTGTGTGTGTGTGTGTGTGTGTGTGTGTGTGTGTGTGTGTATATGTATACCAACCAGAGATGGAAACGGGTCACCGGATCGACAATTTTTTTTCAGGTCAAATGGGTCGGATAAATATGTTCCTGACCAGATTTCCACCCGTTTTTTTTTCCAGTTTTATTTTTCAATAGGAAAAAAAAATATATTTCAAAAAACACTTCAGAGGTCATTGAAATAATACTTTAGAGCTGTAGAGTATGATGCAGGAACTTGCTCTAGAGAGTAAAGAAGTGGGATTAAAAATGAACTTTCAGAAGACAAAACTGATATGCAGTGCTTTTACAGAGAATCAAAATTTATCAATTCACGGGGAAAAGTTGGACATAACCAAATCCGACATTTACCTTGGATAGCAAATATCAAGCGAGGGTCACATTGATGGAAAAAATTCCTTGGCATATAAAACTTGGTTGGAGAGCTTTTGGAAGAAACAGTACAATTTTTAAGAGCAATATGCCATTATGTCTTAAAAGAAAAGTGCTTAATCAATGCATCCTTCCAGTGCTTACGTAGGAAGCAGAGACGTAGACCTTAACTAAAAAAGACATACAAAGACTGCAGACAACTGAGAGAAGCATGAAGAGATGCATGCTTCGTGTATCCAGAAGGGATAAGAAGAGGAATTCGTGGACCGGGAAAGTGACGACACTGGAAGGCATCATGATCAGAGTAAAATCCTTGAGATGTCAATGGCTGGACATGTTGCCAGGAGAACGCACCACCGATGAAAAACCGAAATTTTAGACTACATTCCAAGGGACAGGAAAAGACCCAGGTGAAGACCCAATGGGATATGGGTGGATGGAGGAGACTGGCCCAAGACAGACCATTGTGGAAGAAACTTGGAGAGACCTTCATCCAGCAGTGGATTGATAATGATTGATGATGATATATTAGAATTAATAGCTCAAAGCAGAATTGTCCAGGTCAGGTTCGAGTTGGGTCCAGTTATGGAACGGCCGGGCCCGATACCAACATACCATAAGAGATCAAGCACCCAATTACGTATATATCACTAATCACATTTCATCATCATCATCATCATTGTCAACCATTATCAATCCACTGCTGGACGAAGGTCTCTCCAAGTTTCCTCCACAATGGTCTGTCTTGTGCCAGTCTCCTCCATGTCACTCCCGCATATTTTCGAATTTCATCCACCCATCTTCCATGTGGTCTTCTTCTGGGTCTTTTCCTGTCCCTTGGAATCCAATCTAAAATTTCGGCTGTCCATCGATGGTCTGTCCTTCTGGCAGTATGTCCAGCCCATTGCCATTTCAGGGATTTCACTCTGATCATGATGTCTTCCACTCTTGTCATTTCTCGGATCCACGAGTTTCTCTTCTTATCTCTCCTGGTTACACCAAGCATGCACCTCTCCATGCCTCTTTGAGTTGTCTGCAGCCTTTGTATGTCTCTTTTAGCTAAGGTCCACGTCTCTGCACCATACGTAAGCACTGGAAGGATGCATTGATCAAACACTTTTCTTTTAAGACATAATGGCATATTGCTCTCGAAAATTATGCTGTTTCTTCCAAAAGCTCTCCAGGCAAGTTTTGTACGCGATTAATTTCTTCATCCATGTGACCCTCACTTGATATCTGCTGTCCAAGATAAACGTACGTGTCTGTTATCTCCAGCTTTTCTCCATCAATCGATAAATCTTCATTTCTTGTAAAAGCATTGAACATCACTTTTGTCTTCTGAAAGTTCATTTTTAATCCCACTTCTTTACTCTTGTCAGCAAGTTCCTGGATCATACTCTGCAGCTCTGATGGGGTAGTCGCAAAAATGACTACGTCATCAGCAAAACGAAGGTGGGCAATTCGGAAATTAAAACGCCAAAATCCTTTGTTTCATACACTATTTTCCATATTTTATAAAATAGGTAACTCTACTTTCGTTGGAGTGACGACGGGGAGTAGATTTAGTGGTTAGCGCCCACGCCTTTTGGCAAACAAATACTGGTTCTTGTCCCACAGCTGCGGGACAATCAAAGTTGTCCCGAAATCACGTCAAGCTCGCGGTTCGTGTCAAGGGCACTTTGTTATTAAAAAAATCTACACCCTCTCCTCTCACCAGAGTTGGGCAAAATCGTAATTGAATTAATTGGTAATGCATTACAGCGTATTGCTAATGGGAAAAAGAACTTAGCGTTACCATTATTGGGTAATGGTGAACTGGCCATTAGAATTACATGGTAATTGTAATGACATGTAGCAGTTACCCATTATAATCATAATGGTTAAATGTATGTTGGTAATTAACCAATAACATATCGGTAACAATACAACGTGAATAAACTAGCAACCAGTACACCCCTACACGTTGTGTATAGGTTATTTGACAATTGTTCCACCCCTCGGACCTTAAATGCGTGTATGTAGGTACTCGATATTGTACGTGTATGACATGAGTAGGCCCAGTCTTTGCCGCAAGCAAAGTGATTTGAACGAAATAATACATACGAAGTAAGTACGAATGGGATGTTTATTTCGGTTACAGATACTCATTTCGTCCATCTCCAGTACAGTATTCTCGTCCATTATAAACGTTTCACTGTCCAAAATAATTACCCCACTATAGCCACAAGCACATATTAGCACTACATTCACAGTTCGGCAACTCAGGGTGCACTGCCGAACATTACAGAAATTTGCGAACTCTTTGACATTTTTGCCGTACTTCTCAACTGTTGTTGTCCATTACTTGTCCGATACGAAGACTGGACTAGCAAAAGAGAGAGAGATTTCCTAGCTGAGGTTGAGAGACCCGAACCCACGGCGCACTGCGCCTTTTGTCAGGTGAAAAAGAAGATAAGATATTTGGGAACAGATTTCCCTGATAGAACAGCATGAAAGAAAAGTACAGAAATATTAGAGCAAAAGGAGTATACGGTTTCCCGTTAAGTATTGAAGTTGTAAGCTACCCTGCATACTTACCTGCAACAAATCAATCAAAGCAAGTCATCCCGCAGTCAACGCCCGGCCGCAGGGAAACGGGGAAAGGACAGGGAAAAGGGGTGCCTAAAAAAAGAAAAGAACCACACAAGAAAAATCCGACAGATAAACAAACACCCAGTTTTCTCACAAAACCATGTGTTGCAAGGCACCCTAAACCACACATTTGTCGTTTGCTCAGTTCCCGTGTAGGAGTCGGCTTTTTTTTTTTAAACCATAGTACCTTGTTTCTGGGCCAGTCTCATATATGTGGACTGTAATATTTCTTTTTGCAAAACAAGTTCGGCCCCTAAAAGAGCCCTTTTTTCTTTTTTAACAGGATTTTTTCACATGTGTGAAGTATTTTTGCAAAACAGAGTACGGCCCTTAAAAGAGCCTTCTTTTTTTTTTTTTTTAAACAAGATTTCTTCACAGTGTGAAGCATTTTTGCAAAACAGAGTACGGCCCTTAAAGAGCCCTAGTGTTCAGAGGGTATTCTTCTTATGTGAAGAATACCCTCTGAACACTAGTCCCAATTATTGGTTTTTTTTTTTTTTTTTTTTTTGCTAAGGTAGCTGTGAATTGGGTTCATTTCTGGAACTTTATTCAAGATAGCTTTTGGCCTTTTATAACTGTCAGTTTCATTGACAGTATAGTTAATGGCCTCTCTGACTAGAGGATTAGGACGAATCTTAGCTTTTTCATAGTATCTTTTAGCTAAGTCATACATCGTGTAATGGATAGAATTAATATTTAGCATGCTTCGGATAGCATGGTTTGAAGTTCTTCCATCAAGTCCAACCATATAACGTAGGGTTTTATTTTGAAATGAGGTAATCTTATTTTTCTGCTGTTTGTTGCAGTTACCCCAGATAGGACAGGCATAAGTAATTAACAGGGCTGATACAGGCTTTCCATATCAAAGTTTTGTTTTTCCTGCTAAGCGTTTTATTTTTTATTATTGGCTAGAGACTTCCTCTGATCTTAAGAAATGTGGTCAGTTTCTTTAATATGCTTGTTCCAGTTTAGGTTGTGGTCCATAAAAAGTCCTAAATATTTAACATCATTTACCCAAGGTATTTTTTTTTATACATTTCTATTTCAAAGTCTGGATTGTGATTGCATTTAATCCTAGAAAATAGAATTGCTTGAGTTTTTTCAGTATTGATTTTGATTTTCCAATCTAAGAAATACTTCTCAAGTTTTTCAACATAATGTTGCAACATGAAAGTTGCTTGATTTTTATTTTTGGAAGTATAAGCGAGTGCAGTGTCATCAGCATAGAGAGCTGTAGTCAGATTCCTGTTGTTACAGTTGGAACACTGGACTAGCGAGCGACTGACTCCGTTATATATACTTCACGACAGGACTTGAACCTTCTGGAATATTCTCGATTTACATAAAGCTCTTCAACTTCCCACGGCGCGATCATTCTGGAACATTCTACAAACGCCTAACAATTTTTTGCCGCTTCTAGAACATTCTACACGACGCTGTTTGCTATGTTACATGGCCGACTTTTCTAGACATAGTTCATAGAAATGAACGTGTGTCCAAAGCTATTAGTATGTAATTATTATTTCCAAATTGTGCAAATTCAATACCAAGTAATTCTATTGCGTTTGAATGGCATTATTAAATAATTGAATTATATCCTCTTCATTGTAATGCATTACAGATTAATTTCATTACCTTGTGTAAACCATACACTGAAAAGCAATTGAATTAGAGACAGCTGGCGTTATGCAAATGTGGCGCTGTGGGCGGCCCTGTAAACGGAAACGGCATGACGTATGCAGCGATCCGACAATATAAGGAGTGATGCGACGGGAATCAGTACGAGTCGGACGCAAAATGGGTAAGACGAAGGATCTAAGCGCATTTGGTCGTGGGCAAATTGTCGGGGCCCAACGAATGGGTTACTCCATCTCAGAAGTCGTGCAGCCACTGTGTCACGGGTGAACCCGTGAGTACATCGAATCTGTTAAAACCATCCCCGCAAGGGCCAACTGCCGTGGACTACAGCGTGTGGATGAACGGGGTAATAGTCGGCTAGCTCACATTGTAACAGCGAATAGACCGGCCACATTGCAAGAAATCACTTGGCAATTTAACGCTGGTGAACAAAAACGTGTAAGCAGCCACACCATCCAGAACAATCTCATCGCTATGGGGTGCAGAAGCCATCGTCCCACGAGGGTACCGCTGCTGACCGCACATCACAGGGTGCAAAGATTAGCATGGGCACGGGAACATCGCCACTGACCCTTGACATGGGGGAAAAGGTTGCCTGGACTGATGAGTAGAGATTCGCGTTGGTACATACGGATGGCAGGATACGAGTACGGCGCAAACCACATGAAGCGATGGATCCTTCTTGCCAGCAGGGTAGTCTTCAAGCTGAAGGAGGTGGCATTCTCGTCTGAAGACTGTTTACGTGGACTGAAATGAGACCCCCTGGTAAGTGCGACATCGTCCCTCACATGTCAACGTTGCCGAGATACCCTGGACGACCATTTGCTCCCGTTTGTGCGTCCTCAACATCCCACTGGGGACCTCATCCTGCAACAAGACAATGCACCGTGCCATCGCTCCCGAATTGTATCCGAATGGTTGGATGAACACTCCACCGACGTGACCTCGCTTCCTTGGCCAGCTAGGTCACCTGACCTCAATCCCATCGAGCACATCTGGGATGCCATCGAGAAAGATGTTCGAGGCTCTGACCCCCTCCATCAAATCTTCGTGAACTGTGGGAGCTTGTTCAGGGGTCGTGGATCCGTATGGTTTCCCAACGCTTCCGTTGTCTTGTCGAGTCCATGCAGAGACGAATCGCCGCCGTCATCAGGGCGAAAGGTGGTGCTACACGTTACTAGACAGGTATATCTAATTCAATTGCTCTTCAGTGTATAACATAATGGGAGACATATCCGAGTTTCAAAGAGGACAGATTGCTGGTGCGCGTCTAACCGGTGGAACTATATAACATTAATAAGAGACATATCTGAGTTTCACAAAGGACAGATTGCTGGTGGGCTTCTAGCCGGTGCATATGCGTCCAAGACAGCATGTCTTTCTGGTGTATCGCGAGCCACGGTATCCAGGGTCATGTCGGCATACCAGCATGGGGGAGGAACTACATCCGATAGGAGTAACTGTCTAGGTTAAGAGGAAGCTGTCCGACAGGGACGTCCGGGTGTTAACACAGATGGCAGCCCCAAAACATAAAACCACAGCTGCCCAACACACCGCAGAGTTGAATACGCACCGCGACTCACCTGTTTCCATCAAAACTGTTCGTCGGAAGCTTCACCGTGTCAACATTCACAGTCGTGTTGCAATTGCCAAACCTTGGATCACCAGTGTGAATGCCAAACGTCCGTTGCAGTGGTGCCATCAGCAAATCATGGACGTTGGACAATGTGAAATGTGTATTGTTCTCCGATGAATCGTCCTTCACTGACTTTCCCCCAACCGGTAGAGTTTACGTGTAGAGACATCCATCCTTCACAGGCTTACCACCGAGACTATTTATTGCACGGAGGTAGTTCGGTGATGGTTTGGACCGCAATATCGCGGCAGCATGTCGGCCCGCTGAATGTTCTTGAGGGGAACATCAGTGCCAAGGACTATCAGACAATTCTGGAGGACCAGATGCACCCAATGGTTCAAACATTGTACCCTGACGGTGGTGCCGTGCATCAGGACGATAACTCGCAGATACACAGGGCCAAACTGGTGGAAGAGTGTTTTACTGAGCATTAAAGTGAACATCTGTCATGACCTGCACAGTCACCCGACTTCCAACATTATTGAGCCACTTTGGGGTGTTCTGAAGGAGCGAGACCGGAGACGTTTCCATCTACCAGCATCACGTCGTGAACAAGCCAATTTTCTTCAAGAGGAATGGCTTCACATTCCTCTGGGCACTTTACAGGTCTTGTATCGGTCCTTCCCATGACAAATTGCAGCTGTACTGGCCTCCAAAGAAGGCCATACACCGTACTAATAAATTGTTGTATCCTGAATCCATGTGTTTCAGTTTCGTTTCACCCCCACCGTATTTGTAATATACAATTCACTTGTGTAAATCAAAATCGCAACAAGTAATTCAGTTTTATTTGCGTGTATATGTGCGCGAGTGTGTTATCACAGGTAACGAAGATTCCAATAAATGATAACTCCTCTTAAATCTGGTGCACAGACACAATTTCCAAGAATTTTCGTCAAGTTGTTCAAGGGAAAAAAATATTCCGCTTGAAGGCCATTACACTGTTCACATGGCCATTTAGTCTTGCATTTTCTCGCGTATGAGTCTCTTATCGTTTCCTTTCGCATTATCCCCCACAGTGCATACCTGCTGCCCTTTTCATTTGGTTTTCTGAGTGTCTGCAGTGTCCGTATATATATTTTCAAACCTAGAATCACGTTCCAGACCTGGTGGAAAAACTGAAAACAAAAATTTCGAGATGTAAGAGCATTTGGATCTTTTGGCAGAATGGAGGAAATGATTGATTGTTTGAGCGAGTACATTACATCTGAACTGTAAATAAAGAAACTTCAAACAACAGCGAAAGGGCATTTTTTTTATCTGTCCCTCTGTGTGTGCTTTAAACTTCAAACCACAACATCCTGGCAGCATTTTTTCAGTGACAATGACCGATCAACGGCAAACGTCACAGTTTTCTCCAAAAACACGTACAAGCTTCTAAATAAACGAGGAAGATAAGAAAGAAACCATTTGGCCCACGTGAGAGGGGAAGGGAAGAAGTAGACCACAGCTTTGAGCACGAAACACGTACAGCTTTTTATCAGTAAACCCAGAGTTGAAGAGTCTGCTATTCTTGATAAGAACTCAATGGCTAACATTGAAAAGCCTCTTTATTTCCAAAAGAAAACTGAACGGCATGTGAATTTTTAATTCCGAAAAGAAAAATGAAAATCATTGAAAAAATAATAATACCAGGTAACTGCACAAAGAACGTTTATTTTATTAATTTACTTGCTTTTGGAGTTTAACAAACATCAGAATGCACCGAAGAGCCAAAACGATATCATATAACGATATTTTATGAAATCAAAACGATGTGATACCGATATTTTTAATCAAAGCAACTGCATGTAAACGACGGCGCACGTGAAGCTTATGAAGAAACGGTATACGAGAATCATAACAAAAGTTCTGCACACGTTAATCTAAAACGGAAGCGGGTGATGCAATCGGGAAAATGACTGCGCCATGTCAAGGTCAGACTCTCAGCAACGCAGTGGTGTCAGAACGACGCGTTCTCATCTGCTGTGTGCACGAGGGTGGATTTGAAATCGGAAGCGTGCAGCTCCTCAAGTCGAGACACAGCGTTTAGACCAGAAACTCTGAGGGGGAAAACTTCGACACAGATCCACACTGCCTTGCAAGAAGTTTGTGGGGAAGGAACTCTTGATCGAAGCACAATTTCTTTCTGAGGACAAAGTTGAGACCGAAAATTCGCCAAAATCGCCCCAACTTGTTGGAAGCGGGAGCGATCTTGCTGAATGACAACACATCGTGTCATGGTGCAGCGTCGGAACGGAGACTTTTGTCGAAATATGGCTGGGAAACTTTACCCCACCCCACCATATAGCCCTGTTCTCAGTCCACCCGACTTTGATCTTTTCCCAAAATTAAAAAACGGCTCCGTGGCATCCGATACCAATCGCTGGACGAAGTGTCATTAGACGTGACCCGAGTAATACGACAGCTGAACAAAGATGGCGTACTACTGGGAATCTAGGACATACCTCACCGCTGGAAAGCTGTCATTAGCAGCTGAGGGGAGTACATTGAACGGCAATAAGGTAAGTTTTCTCCGTTACTTCACACTTTTCTCAAAAATGGACAGTGTGCAGAACTTTTGTTAGGACCACCGTTGGTAACACCGAACTCTGTTAATCAGTGTTATTCTTGTTTTTCAAATGGGAAAGGCAGCAGCGGACTTAGCGAGTTTAACAAAAGCCAAACTGTAATGGATAGGCGACTGGGTCAGAGCATTTTCGGGACAGAAAGGCTTTTGGGGTGCTCACGGTCGATACCTTCGAAAAGTGGTCCGAGGAGATAAAAAAAAAAAAAAAAACACGAACCGCCAGCAACGTGCGGGCCGACCACTGATCATCGATGCAAGAGGTGAGCGAAGGCTATCCCATATTTTACGAGCCAACACATAAAATATTGTGGTGCAACTGTCCGGTAATTTGAATGCTGGTGACGGGAGTAATGTGTCACAACGCACAGTACATCGAACTCTGCTAACAGTGGGTCTTCGTAGCCGCAGGTCGCTCAGAGTGCCCATGTTAACCTCAGCTCACCGTCGAAAGCGCATGCGATAGGCAGATGAGCATCAAAACTGGATCTTGAATAATTGAAAGAAGCTCGTCTGCTCCGATGAATCTCGTTTCCTGTTGCACCCTGCGAAAGCCGGGTGCGTGTATATCGTTTACCTGGGGAAGTGTTGACACCAGGATACACCGTGGAACGAAAAACAAGCCGAAAGAGGAAGTGTTATAATTCCTTAGAGCCAATTGGTCCTAAGAAAGGGAGACAATCATAACTGCAAAATCAGATGCAACATCCATAGCTTCCTCCGAGATCTGAACCAGATCCGACAGATTGAGGGCGGGGAGCTCCTCGAATATTTTAAGAATGCATTTGATAGATACATAGTTCTTGTTTTTTTTTTTTTTTTTGTTGTTTTTTTTTCCAGCAGCACAAAAGATACTCTCGAATGACTGCAAAATCAACGCATTTAAACATAAGCTTTTACAATTTATTAAAAAGATGTAGATATTTACAGTTTGATGTGGAGCCTGCATTGACCGGGCACTAAGAAAGTGATGCAACATAAATCCAGGTGGAAGATGAAAAGTACTTTAACGGGTCAGGCTAGAGGGTCGAATCTTTATCTATGTTATATTAAAAAGTGTGACTTCAAAGTTACTTTTTCAAAATCACACATGCATGATGTTGGGTCTTTTTTTTTTTTTTTTTTAATATCGAAGCATATTTTCATTATCCTGATCCTCCTGACATTGGAAGGGAAGTTGATGATTTGTGAGAGCAATTAACGTTGCATTTCTGGTTGCGTTTTTTGCATTTTGTAACACGGGAGTACATCCAGATGAAGGAATCTTGAAAATCTTTACGGAATCTTCTTGACTCTCCATAGTAGACAGGAAATGCGCAGGTGGGGCATTCTCGGTGAAGGTCTACCTAACAAAACATCGCCAACACCTGTGTTAGTGTCCATTCTATTTTTCTATTTTTTTTCACTTTTTTTACTTCTAACATCGTCACTGCGGGGGGGGATTCCCGATTTGTTTTGAAAAAAAAATCGATGTATAGATTTTTTTTCGATATACAGAAACAGTTTTTTTTTATGTACTGATTACGGGGATTCGATATATAGAGAATTTCTATATATGGAAGCTCGACATACGGAGGTCTGTGTGTGTGTGTGTGTGTGTGTGTGTGTGTGTATTCATCGTGATTTCTCGAAGCAACAGAATGTTTTGGAACTCGAGATCGTTTTAAATTGACAACTTTCGATTACGTTTAAGATAAGGGGAAAAGTAATTCTTTGTAAGGTTATTTTACAAAAAACCTAAATTTTTAAAATTTACTCTTGACTGTTGTGATAGCTTTGGTCTTAACGGGTCCACAGACTGATATACAGTATACGACAATTTAAGTGCCAGATTTCATACGGTAACGATAAGAAATCGAAAAGTCAATTTCTTAATTGTAAAAATCGATTAGAAATAAAAAAAACGATTAGAATTAAATCGATTTCTTTATTAAAAATCGATTCGTAAGATAATTTAAGTGCCAGATTTCTTACGGTAACACAAAGCTGCTGTTCCAAATGGCGGAGAGGGGAAGGAATTTCTGTTGCTATAAAATAACTAAATATTGTATCATGCGAAATGCTAGCCACAATATCCAATCTCGCTAAAAAGCTTCCACATCAGGTTCTCCGACAGACGACTGAAATTTAGTAGTTAATCAAACCTCAAGTATTCCCGCGATTTGCTCTTCTGGCGGATCTGGTATTAACTGGAAATTCTTCGTCTTATGGGTACGAAAAAATTGAGAACAAAATTTTTCTGTTAATATATGAAAGGAATTTCCGAAAGGTTTCTGAAAATTCAGAATTTCCCGGGCGTGCGAAAACCCATTAAATTCAGGTTGTCTTCAGTCATTTCACGGAAAAGCTTGCATCAGGAATATGTTTCGTTCATTAACGAAAGGAATCCCGCGAAATGGCTCGCGAATTCCAGGAATTTTTTTTTTTTTTTTTTCGGTGGCTAACTTATTCTAAACTAGACGGCGTATTTGCCGATACTGTGTTTTGTTTAAAACTGGGGCTGTAGAAAAAGGCACTAGTCTAGGTGTGTTACTAATGAATCCATTCGCGAAATGGAAGGACGCTACGAAAAAATTAGATTGGAAGCGCATGATAAAAAATTGTGTCATAATCGCTGTCGAATGCCTGTTTTTTTTGTTTGTTTTTTTTAACTGTTCGCCGACCGCCGACGTGTTATGGGCGACGTCGTTTCTCAGACTGACTCTCACCGAAAAAATGAGGCATCAGAAAACAGACTTGATTTAATTGCAATTATTGAAAACCTAATATTTTGTTGCCAACAAGATTTTTTTTTTTTTTTTACAAGGGCGATTACGATCGTGGTACACTCTTGAAAGTCCTGAAAAGAAAGACGGGAAATTTCCCGCACTTTTTAAGTTTCGCGCCAATTCTGGCGACGAGCATTTGAAAGCTCACACACATTTCGATGGCAAGAAAATAAAACTTCTTTCGTAAGCCCAGTTCTTCAAAATGAGGCTATGGAAATCCGGCGAGATTTAATTTAAAAAAAGATAGTGAAAGAAGTTAATGGAACAAGATTTTTCCTTTCAGAGCGCTTGTGGATGAAATTCATGATGAAACAGGCACAGAGGAGTTTTGGAAGTGCATTACGAACGTGAAACCTAAGAACGTATTAAAAGATTTCCTATATACTGTTCCTTTGGACAACTTAAGATTTTTAGCAAATATACTCTTGGAAAAGTACCAAAAACTGGCACTCTAAGAGAAAAATTTAAGAGGTCAAGGGTTTTTTTTTTTTTTTTTTTTTTTTTTGATTGGAGGTTTAACGACCACCGTGAGCAACTCAATGGGCTATAAGCAGTCGCCCGTCCCTAATTTAAGGTCACTGGTTCCAGGGAAGGGAGAGAGCCAGTGCCGTAAGACAAACACAACATCCATGCCTCACCGGGATTCGAACCCGGACCCCGTTCGGACGAATGATCAGAGGCCATCGCTTAGACCACTGCGCCACCGGGGCGGCAGGTCAAGGTTATGAGAGCGCTGCGTTTACCACTGAAAAATTTCGTGGAGTACAGGCAGAAGTGAAAGACGTAAAAGGGTGTCCTTGTGGAAGGTATCCAAAATAAAAAACTATATATTTATTAAAGTATGTATTATATTCACTTCTGGTTCACGCCATCGCAAAGGAATTCGTTCAAAGTTTTTCTTTTTCTTTATTTTTTGTTTTTCACGCGCGTGAGTCAAGCGGTACCCGTCCACGCCAACTAGTGTAGGCATCCCGAATGACTGCAGACGAACTCAGTCAGAATCAAAGAATATCTGAGAAGTTAAAGATCGGCGAAACTTATAATCAAGGATTTGTCGGCGCTAGTAACTAGTCCGACATATCCTGCATTAAAAGATGCAGTGCACAGAAACCAACATACAGGCTGATGCCCGAGCAGAATGCGCATGCGTATTTGTGTCCTTTAATTGACTTTAATTCTTCTAGTTCGGTGTAGCTGGGTTTTTTTTTATTATTATTAGAGGTTTAAAAAAAATGCATTATTTGACCTGGTACAGAGACATGACAAACAGGCAGAATTTTTTTTTTTTTTTTTTTTGGATTGGAGGTTTAACGACCACCGTGAGCAACTCAATGGGCTATAAGCAGTCGCCCGTCCCTAATTTAGGGTCACTAGTTCCAGGGAAGGGAGAGAGCCAGTGCCGTAAGACAAACACAACATCCATGCCTCACCGGGATTCGAACCCGGACCCCGTTCGGACGAATGATCAGAGGAAATCGCTTAGACCACTGCGCCACCGGGACGGCGCAGGCAGACATACACAGGAGACGGATGTTTCACATCAACAAGTACATAACAAACATGGTTTTTACCGTATGCTAAATGACCAATGTGCACAGAGAGCGAGTGTTGAACAAGTAACATATTGAAGCCAGTGCCGAAAGACAAACACGATATCCATGCCTCACCGGGATTCGAACCCGGACCCATCTCGGATCACGGCAGGTGACTGACGCCTTCTCGGTAGAATAACCGCTTTGCAAATCATATATGTTAGTTTTGTTGCGCCAATCGCGTTAGTTAAGGTTTTTATTTGCTCTTCAGTTTTTTCAGGAACATTTTCAGAAATGCCAAATACTACGGATTGTCTGTTGTATTTGGTACGGATTCTACGGCCTAACTATAATATTTGCTGAAATTTACTTTAAATAGTAATATTACTTGCTATTGCATATTTGTTTCACCAAAATAAGGGACGAGAGAAAACAACAACAAAAAACAAAAACTGCTCTAAGCAAATATTCATCAGATGAAGGAAACAATCGTGGATCAAAGAAATGCTCCGCTGCCGTAGTCCCATAAAGCCTTTGCTCCTGAATGTTTGCTTTCCCGCAGATCCCGCAGATCACATAATCTACCAGAATGTGAGGGCGCTGTTATACCGCGTGCTTTATTGGTTTTACGACAGGAGTTGACGTTCTTCACGCGCAGCTTTATATTTGGTCAGAATGTAGACACTGCAGCACAAAGTTGCATGCGTGTTGTGGCTTGCCGAATTAAGGTCTGTTGCTGATGTTCAGCGTCGTTACAGAACGCAAAATGGACGAAGTCCGTGCAAATCAATTCCAGCTATTAGCTCACAGCTAAACCATCCACGTTCAACGGTGCACGATGTGGTACACCAGCGGCTTCGTCTAAGAGCGTACAAGATTCAAATGCTTCAGGCACTGAAACCCAATGGACCTTATTCATATGACGTCAGAAGTGGATTTCTGCGGACCACCATGGCTGCTGATTCAATATTTTCGCTATTTGATTATCCCTTACTTTTGGCTAATTTTCACAATCTTAACGTTATGAAGTCTGCCAACGATTTAATAGAGCTACGAGGCGAAGAAGAAGAAATTAATTTCTTAGAAGAACAAATCAAGATTGCAAAAAGATAAATCACATGATGCAGGAGAACAACGCCATGAGCCAGCCTTTAATTTTTTAATAAAATATTTCTAGAACACAGTATATTAAATTTTCATGTTCTTACTGTCAGACATTATTAGCCAAACATCTGAAAAATAAACTTGGGAACTTTTTTCAAAACAAAATATTTAGAAGCCCAGACAAATACGTAGTATGAAAACAAATTCGCACGTTAGACAGTCTGCTTAAAAATTAAATGAATGCATACCATTAAATAAAAGAAAAATTATGTTCATTTCGTTCTACGTAGAACTAGATTCATAACTTACTGATCCAAATATGCCATCAGTTTTCTCCTACTACTTTTTTTTTTTTTTTTTTTTTTTTAATTAAAATTCGAAGGAACACTACCAATTGCCTTAGACTCGCTGTGTCATAATATCCAAAATCTTTTTCGTTATAGTGGGCAGAACATATTGGAAAATGAACATTGGGATGGAAATCACCGCGTTTCACTTTACATAGCAATTTAACAACAGTTTCGCTTTTTCAGAGGAAAATTATGGAAAGTTATTGCTTCCTCTATACAATTTAGGTGGCAGGATTTATTAGCACAATCATACGATCAGCTAAAGTTTGACATGTCGTTCAGAAATTTACAAAAATCACAATTTTCCTGAACCCCTGCGACGTAACGCCATGCTAAGCAATGGGAAAACGTATGTAATCAAATCCTTTTTGGTCCTCAGCCACAGAAAAGTTTTCCCGTGATGCAATGCGAGGTGAATAAGGTCTATGGCCATGACTCACGCACAAACTTCGCTGTAGACATGATGGAAAGAATTGACACAGCGACCGATTTCCTCCACCAAGTATGATTCTCGAATGAGGCGACCTTTCATGTCAGTGGGACTGTGAATCGGCACAACTGCAGAATTTGGGGGGGGGGTTGTTTTTTTTTATTGGAGGTTTAACGACCACCGTGAGCAACTCAATGGGCTATAAGCAGTCGCCCGTCCCTAATTTAGGGTCACTGGTTCCAGGGAAGGGAGAGAGCCAGTGCCGTAAGACAAACACAACATCCATGCCTGACCGGGATTCGAACCCGGACCCCTTACGGACGAATGATCAGAGGCCAGCGCCTTAGACCACTGCGCCACCGGGGCGGCGAATTTGGGGGTGATGAAAATCCACATGTTATATGTGAGTTAGAGACAGACAGCGCCAAAGTTAAAGTCTGGTCGGCTTTGACGCACGAGAAGCTGATCGGACCTTTCTCCTTTTTGGAAGAAATTGCCCCCGGGATCTCGTACCTAGACATGCTGGGACTGTTTGCGCTACCCCAGCTACCAACTTAAACAGTCTTTCAACACGACAGAGAGCCACTACATTTCAGGCTCATCGTAAGGGATCACCTGGAGCGCGAGATGTCTGGGAGATGGATCGGCCGAGGCGGACCCTTGATTTGGCCTCCTCGATCGATACCTTTAACCCGCACGAATTTTTTTTTTCTGTGGGATTGCATCACACACATTGTCTACCAGATCAAGAACACCAACCTCCAGCACCTGTAAGCACGCAGGACGGACGCTATGGCTACCGTTACACACTGAACAGGCTTCAATTTAAGCAACGTGGAATGAGATCGACTATCGTCTGGGTGAACCAAAGTGTCCATACTGAAATTCATTAAGGCAACTATAGTGAGTAAAAACCTTTGAAACTTTCTTTCGTAATGGCGCAAACCAGAAGTGCATATAGTAAATACTTTCCGAGATACTTTTTTTTTGGGATACTTTTCATCCGGACACCCTGTATACACCGATGACCCATTACATTACGGCCACCCCCTGCCCAGAGAAATGAGAGCGTGTAGAGACCGAACGGTGGGGCAGGCGAAGTTCACAGAGCAGTATATATACAAACTGAGGACCGGCTTACGGTCAGCAGTGTTTGGAGTCAGAATGGAAAAAAGCTGCAGATTTATCAGAGTTTGATAAAGGACAAATTGTGATGGCACGGCGCTTCGGAACTGCGATCTCGGAAACGGCGCAGCTTGCGGGTTGTTCAGCGAGCACGTATCAATAGTGATGCACAGATAGCCAAACGACGAAACGTCGTCCAGCGGTTTGTCGTGCGACGCTCATAGATACCAGAGGAAAGCTGAGACTTTCACGAATTGTTCTGCAGGACCACAGTGCGACAAGTCAGCAGCACATACAACAGTGGTGATCAGGCCAATGTCTCACAGCACACAGTTCATGGCAGCTTCCTGCAACCAAACTGTGAACTATGACCTTAGGCCATTTCATGCGTTGTTGGCGATGACGTGCAGTGAGCAGACCCTGCTGCTCACTGCACACCATCGCCTACAACGCATGAAATGGCCTAAGATCATCAAGATTGGACCGTGGATGATTGGAAAAAATGGCCTGGTCTGACGAATCAGGTTTCCTGGTGCGTCACGTAGACGGCCGAGCGCTGATACGCCGATTACCAATTGAGGCTATGGCACATGGGTTGGGCGGAAAAAGGATGCGGCGGTGGTGTTATGCTGTGGGCGATGTTTTCTTGGAACACTTTAGGCCCCATTCTCCCAATACCACAACACCTGAAAGCTGTCAGGTATCTGAACAACGCTGCGGACCAAGTTTACCAATTCATCTGTGCTCCTTTCTGGTGATGGTCATTACCAACAGGAAAATGCGCCATGCCACACTGTCAGAATAGTCAAGGAGCCGTTTGAGGAACATGCTGGTGACTTTCTGTTAACGCCCTGGCCTCCAATTTCACCTGACTTGAACCCAATCGAACATTTGTGGTTCGACTTGGAAAAGCGGGTTCGCGCTAAATCACCACCACCCCGAAATGTACGGGAACTGGAGGACCTGCTGTTGACATTATGGTACCAGATATCCCAAAAGGATAACAATCGACACCTCATCGAATAAATGCCTCACCGAGTGGCCGCGGTTTGGCGGGCTAAAGGCGGTCCTACAGCTTATTAGGTAGGTGGTCATAATGTAATGGCTCATTGGTGTATATACACTATCTACCAACAAGTAATTGGACACCATTGCAATCGATGATATCTGCGGTCCTGATACACGTCACGGCCGCCGCCGCCGTTAAATATCGTGTGGGAAACAACAACGCAACCAGTCCCATGCAAGATGCCACGCAGTTCGGAGCTCTCTGATTTCGAGAAAGGTGTAATCGTCAGGTATCACAGAAATGGCCGATCCATACGTGACATATCCAGCTAGTTGAAGTAACCAAAATCGACAGTGGCCTACGTGATTGGCAAGTGGAAGATGAGAGGTGACTGTCGGAATGTGCCCCGACCCGGCAGACCCACAAAACTGGGAGTTAGAAACCGACGGGTGCTGGCCAGAGAAATTCGGAAGAACCGCACCAAATCGATGGGCCACATCCGCGAGGCGTTTCAACAGACATCCGGGAGTGTTCTTTCGATGAATGCCATCCGTAGGGAAGCCCATCTGCTCGGTTATCATGGACGTGCTGCCGCCCACAAGCCTTTGATCACCAAGTCCAATAGCGCTGCTCGGCTAACGTGGTGCTACGAACGTCGACAGTGGACCATTGAACAGTGGAAACAGGTTCTCTGGAGCGACGAATCAAGGTTCACCCTGTACCGTTCGGTTGGCAAGGTCTGGGTTTGGCGTCTGCCTGGAGAACGCCTCCTGACGAAATGTATTGTGGCAACTGTGAAGTTCGGCGGCTTTGGAATTATGCTATTGGGGTGTTTCTCCTGGTATGGCACGGGACCCTTGGTTGCAATTCCTGGTAGACTGAACGCCGAGACCTACTGCACCATTTTGGATGACCATGCGCTTCCTAAGTTGTGGCAGTTTTGCGGGGTGGACCCATGTTACTTTCAGGATGGCAATGCCACCTGTCATGTTGCGAGGCCCACCATGGCTTGGTATGGTGACAATGGCGTTAATCGAATGGACTGGCCTGCGCAGAGCTCGAACCTTAACCCTATCAAGCACCTCTGGGACGAGTTGGAACGTCGATTTAAGGGGTGTCCCACCGTCCGAAATCGGTGAAGGAACTGACCTGTTTTCTTCAAGCCCAGTGGAAGAAAATACCGCTAGCCGTCGTACAACGCCTGGTTGAGAGTATGCCCCGGAGGGTCGCAGATGTAATCGCCGCTCGTGGAGGCTCCACCAACTATTGAAGGTGAATAAACTTCGTTTTCCTTTGCTATCACAGGTGTCCAAGTACTTGTTGGTAGATAGTGTATATATATATATATATATATATATATATATATTCTATAAAGAAGATACCTAAGCAAAAAAATACATATATAATTTTGACTCACACCTAGTACAACATAGAAAAGGTTATGTATCTACCTGTGTGAGTAAAAGGAGAAAAGATAAAAAAATAAAATAAAACTACTGAATGTAGAAGGCGTCGAGAATACTGAGCCTTGGCTTTATCAAGGACCAGCAAAAACTCTGCATTTTCTCACTTCCACAAAGACCTAGTTGGAAATGGGTTTCTGCAAGGCCATAGATGCAAGTAACATTCCCACCTAAAATAGTTTAAAATATATATATATGTCATGTCCTCCGTAGAGTTGCATGACCTAGCACTAGTTAACAATTTCGCTTGCATCCATTAACCTTCCTGGCCCGACCCATGCTCTTCATCTGTTACTATTAAACAGAGAGAAGAAGATTAAAGAGAACTCAAGCTGTGAGAGTGACATAATAAATAGAAATGATTTTCAGCTATAACGAAATTCCAAGTTCGTTTGAGAGAGAATTTAAACCTGAAAAACAATGCAAAAGAAATCCAAATTTTACATTGCAATTAAAAAGGAAATGTTAATTTATAACGAACAGATTTTTGAAAGAAAACTTGAGTCTAAAACCCCTACTCTACAACTTATGACAGCACGAAAACGAGAATAAGTTAAAGATAATAATTAACTAAAGAAAACTTTGTGAAAGTTATATACCTTAAACAGTTAGTTGCAATATGTACAAAGTATTTCAGCAGTGCTTTAAGTGCATAATTAATTAGTTATTAAGAACTTAACTACTTTGAAAAAACAGCGCATAGACAGCGCATAGAAAAGGAACAAGCTTAGCCATCTTCTGTTCCTAGGTACCCCAAAAGACGCTCAAAGTTACAAAGAAAAGTAAGAGTTAAAACCCGCATAAATGTTAACAGACAAACCAATGCTTAAAAGCTGAAAAGCTAAAAAACGACAGAGAAAAGGTACATAAAGTACAAACATTGAACTTATAAAACCTAGAACCCAAAAACAAGGAAGAGAGCTTACCTCTTGTGTGACAAAAACTTTTCTCCTCACAAGAGGAGAACATGGCTGACCTCTTCCGCCACTCCCTAGACGCTGGGGGGCAGTGAGGGTGGGGCTGATGGCCTCCTCATACAGCAAGAAACCAACGCGCGGAGATTTAACCAGAGAAAAAAATATATAAACTTAAGACTGTGGATCTATTTATTATGTCACTCTCACAGCTTGAGTTCTCTTTAATCTTCTTCTCTCTGTTTAATAGTAACAGATGAAGAGCATGGGTCGGGCCAGGAAGGTTAATGGATGCAAGCGAAATTGTTAACTAGTGCTAGGTCATGCAACTCTACGGAGGACATGACATATATATATATTTTAAACTATTTTAGGTGGGAATGTTACTTGCATCTATGGCCTTGCAGAAACCCATTTCCAACTAGGTCTTTGTGGAAGTGAGAAAATGCAGAGTTTTTGCTGGTCCTTGATAAAGCCAAGGCTCAGTATTCTCGACACCTTCTACATTCAGTAGTTTTATTTTATTTTTTTATCTTTTCTCCTTTTACTCACACAGGTAGATACATAACCTTTTCTATGTTGTACTAGGTGTGAGTCAAAATTATATATGTATTTTTTTGCTTAGGTATCTTCTTTATAGAATGTGAATTCTGAATTTTCAAAACTGCTGCGTTGCGCGTTTTGATCTTCAGGTTATTTTGCAACCTTCGTTTTAAATTCTAAAGTTTTTCCTTAGTCTTCAGTTTTGCTCTTAAGTATATATATATATATATATCATTGTGGGTTTAACGACCACCGTGAGCAACTCAATGGGCTATAAGCAGTCGCTCGTCTCTAATTTAGGGCTACTGGCTCCAGAGAAGGAGAGAGCCAGTGCCGTAACACAAACACAACACCCATGCCTCACCGAGATTCGAACCCGACCCATCTCGAACGAATGATCATAAGCCAGCGCTTAAACCACTGCGCCACCGGGACGGCCCCTGTATATATATCCGAAAGCAACCTATGTGCATTATATGCCAATCGTACGACGTAGATTTAACTGGGCCATAAATTCAAGTTTGAGTTCTAAGATACAAACATGTCTGGAAACCCTTACACCGTTCTGTGCGATCTGTTTCGAAATAACAACGTAGTCGGGAACGTTTTTTTTTTTTTTTTAAGCACTATTGCAAAAGAAAAAAAAACCTTGCCTCGGTGTTGATGATTACTTTATCAGCAAATGTTGATTTGAGATGAAAGAGGTACTCATTTTACTAGTTAGCTAGGTATAATAATAATAATAATTAATATTACAGAGAGTGAGTCGAATTTTTGCAATTTTCCATAAATGCATATGCTTCGGCGGGAATGTCACGTGTTTAAACTAGTTCAAGTCGCGCACTGCAGTCAGTCGAAAGGGATATAAAATGGTAGTCGTTGCTGTGAACAGCATTGCATATCGTCGTTCTATCTGTAGTTGGGACGCCTAAAAAGATGAACAGCCACAACAGGCTGTTTAGGAACTTTTGCTTTACGAGTTGAAACTCGGCCATAACGCTGCTCAAACAACACAAAACCCTTGCCGTGCCAAAGGGGAAGGCTCCGTGGACCACAGCACCGCAATCAGATGGTTCAAATTTAAGCTCAGGTGATACAAACCTCGACGATCAGCCAAGGTCATGAAGGCCGCGGATTCGGAGGCCGTACCGCCCAGACGTAGAGAGGCAAATCCGACAACCAGCACTCAGATATTATCAGGCGAGTTGGGCATATCACAGACCACCGTGGTTAATCACCCTCAGGACATCGGCAACGTCTACAGGATCTGCCGCATTTGTACCTCACGAACTGACGCCAGCTGAAACAAACCGCCGAGTGGAGGTGCGCACGAAACTCCTAGAAAACCCGCACGATGTAAATTTCATTAAGATAATTGTTACGCTCGATGAAAAGTGGGTCTATTTCCGTAATCCTAACACACAACGGCAGTGGTTGAGCCCGGGCTAGCTTCCTGAACCTGTTGCCAAACGTGGGCGCTTCAAGCACAAGGTGATACTCTGCGTCTGGTGGAATTTCTAGGGATAATCCATTACGAATTTGTTCCAGACGATCGGACCATCAACGGCAACCTCTACTCTGAACAGCTGGAGCGGATGTATGCCGTATTAGAGAAGTACCCGGCAGTGGTGAACAGAAAGTGCGCTCTCCTACAGCAGGACAATACTCGGCCTCATACCGCACGAATGAGCCGGGAACTTGAGGGCATCCAACTGATGCCACACTCTGCATATAGTCCGGACCCTGCCACGTCGGATAATTACTTGTTCCGGTCCATGGCACACTTCCTTCGTGGGCGGCACTTCAACAATCAGGAGGAGGTGGCAGCTGGGGTGAAGGAGTTCTTCGTCTCGAAGGACAAGAACTGGAAAACAGATGGCTAATGACGGTGCAACACGATGGCCTATACTTTGAATGCTATTCAGGTTTCGTCGTAAAAGTACGTATGAAGACATAAAAGTGACCCAAATATTGCAAACCTTTCGACGCACCCTCTGTATTATTATTGTTGTAATTTAATGCCGGTGTGCAAGTCCCTGAAATCCCAGCACGAGGGAAAAAAAAGGTTTTACATAGCAGAAACCGTTTATAACGAGAAGCTCGAGACCAACGGGGTGAAAATTCTCTTCATGTAAGTGATAATATGAAAATATGCACGTTAAATTGTAACGTACTACAGAGGGGATGCGCATGTCAAGCACATATCGGTGCAGCTTGACTGGGAAATCATTCGGCTCCGGAATAGAACGAAGCGGATATAGACCCGCCACAGGTAGAAATTTGCGTTTTCACAACTGAAAAAATTAATTAGTTAACAACAGTTGTACAAAAAAAAAAAAAAAAAAAAAGCATTTAGATGAATACCCAGTGGCAGAGAATCCTGAAGCAGGCATTATATGGAAAATTAAAAAAATAAACCAGGTAGGATCACTTCTGATTGAGCCGTTAGTTTGGAACGTAGGACTACCGACTTACAGATCGGAAATTTGAAATGAGCTAGTCGAGTATGGTTTCAAAGCGTTTATTTAATGTGTTATAACAGACACAGGTCTATGATATAAAAAGTAGCTTACATAAATGATGCTGGATACATTGCGAACGCAAAGCAGATCGATACACGAATTACCCAAGGTGGTGCTCTGTCTTCTTGGCCTTCTTAAATTTCTCATCACTTGCCCCTCGTTTTGATTTTCTCCACTTTTGCTTGCGTTCATTCTGCGAATTTCGCGGCATTGTCGAAAATGTTAACCCGTTCGCACGAAAACAATTTTTTTATTTTAATTTAAACCACTGCGATATTTTCTTTATAAATTTGAATAGATCTCGTCGAGAGCTTTAAAACGATACCACGCACAGCTGTTTTGCACTCACGATTGTCCAGATGGACTGCGATACTGTCAAAAATGTTAACCGGTTCACAAGAAAACAATTTTTAAAATAATCAGTTCTAACAACTGCAAAATATTCTTCCAGACTTGCCAACCTCTCAGAATCAAAAAACGTAACACTCAAACCGAAAAATCGTAACATGACGCGTGCTGATAATATTTTAGGCCTATTTCAGCTATATAAATTCTTGATGGTTGCAGGTGTAACGGGAGGGATGTAGCTTCGAATAAACAGACACTGGTCTACAATCCAGCAGCGACCAACCAGCAGCTTTAAGTATGCCGAAGAGTCGAAAACACGAATCAGTCTGTAACGTTATACGAAATGAGTCGGATTCGTCCATTGGTTGCTGATTGCACTTGACTTACTTTATTTCAGTTGGAAAACTATACTCGGAGTAACCCCAAAAGTGTACTGTTGTTAGAGGCGGGAGAGCCTTATCACGACTCGTCGTGGAACACAAGAACGGTATCCATCCACGTTAATGTGCTTCTCCTGCTGTTTCGTTTCAGATACACCCCCCCACACACACACACATCAAACAACAGTAGAGATTGTGAATGGGGGTCTGGTGGAGTCTGAACTTTTTCCTTACTGCCTGCCTGCTTAAGTAACCTACCCTTCGAGTTGCATCGATCGTCAATTCATTGCCTCTTTGTTGTGAATGTTGGGAGAGGTCTTCTACCCCTCCCTCCCCTCTGAGTTGTGTCCCAAATGGTCATAAACAGCCCAGAGTGCTTGATATGAGGAGATCCTCTTGATCGAGGAACTTCTCATATCAAATTTATTTCTAAAAGCGCTCTAACTTCTTTCTGGAAATTTTATTTTATTAGATAGCAATTTTGTCTGATAAACTGCGGAGCAAACAAAAATGAATTCTAGCAATAATTCTACTGCTGTTTTTTTTTGTTTTTTTTTTATTGGAGGTTTACCGACCACCGTGAGCAACTCAATGGGCTATAAGCAGTCGCCCGTCCCTAATTTAGGGTCACTGGTTCCAGGGAAGGGAGAGAGCCAGTGCCGTAAGGCAAACACAACATCCATGCCTGACCGGGATTCGAACCCGGACCCCTTACGGATGAATGATCAGAGGCCAGCGCCTTAGACCAATGCGTCACGCTCTACTGCTTTTCACTCTAAACGCTAGGGACTATTTTTCGCAGCGGAGGTACTTGTTTCGTACCCTTCATAGTGGTACACTCTTTGGTTGACTCGGAGTATAGAGGCAGGAGAATTTGTTAAGAGAAATTGGAAACCTCTCCGAGAAAAAATCTTTCGAAGGGAGAAAAACATATTACTCGTAAATTTTCCCCTACTTCTGTCTGAAAAGGGGGAAAACTTTACTTTAAAAAAATATCGTATTTTGGGGAGCAAAATCATATTATCGTACTGCAGCATGATTTATCGCACTGAATATGATAAAATCCTAACAGTTGGCAGGTCTGTCTTCGTATATTTGAATAGATCTCGTCGAGTGCTTTAAAACGATATCATGCAGGGCCTGTTGCGCTCACGTCTGCCGAGATAGACTGACTGAGTCGAACGCGGCGGCACCCCCAGAAATATTGTATCATCTCCCCCGCGAACAGGGAACGTCGCGCGCACAATGTTTTGCGCAGTACGCGAAATGGACTCCATGCTGTTTACGAATATGCTAACACGATTAGTGTGCGGCACGTATTTTAAACGCTATAATGAAACAATCGGGACCTATTAAACCTCCATACCAGACTTATGGAACATAAATACAATGTTCGGAACAAGTCACAGACGATGACTACCTTGGCAAGAGCAGTTAGCAGTGTTAATTATTTTCCAGATGGGGACAATATGACGATACTGGCATCTCCGGCATGTACATCAACTTTGTTATTTACAGAAAGTTTATTTATAATTAAGAACTTTGACTTTTGTTGCAATGGTGATTTCCCTAATTACATTCCTGAGGTTTGGAAGGCCCTTATTGTGAACAAACAGTACCCCCTCCCACAAGGCGTTGACTGTCGTGTACAGGTTTTGTGATTGACTACGTCACCTATGTGTCTTTGGTTCTAAAATTTTAAGCTGTAATCTGGCATCGTTCATGATATATAACCCTATGTAATATCTGAGTACGGTTTAATTCACATCTGATGATGGGTCTATAGTAGACCCGAAAGTGCTTAATTAAAAGGTTAAAAGATTAAAATACATAAAGTTTTTAATGTCACCACCATAGACTTTTATCTTATCGCGTAGAAACAGCAAGTGTTGTTTATATTAAACCTCCCAAGGCAAAAAAAGCCCCCACTTGCTGAGCATCTGATACATAAGCTCCATTCCTTTTCTGTCAACATTCCTCCACTAGCATAGTAAAATATTCCTGGGCTGCGGTAATTTCCACCTGCATGCCACCATTTCAGTTTCTCCATTCCAGGACAATGAGCAGCAGATTTTCTTTCCCACGTTAAATAGGGAATTTAATTAAATTTTGTTACTTTGCTTGTTAAAAACGATCATCTTAGTTAAGCAAACACCTTATTAAAGTGATTCTGATCATGTTAAAATTGATTATCAGAAGGTTCTCGCCATCATTAAATGAGGGGTTTCCCTAAAATTTTGATCATTAAAAACGATCAAATTAGCACTATGCGAAATAAACGTTCCTGTTTGGCTCATTAAATCGGCGATCTCCTTAAAAGCGGGTTTTAATGCATATCGATTTTTTTTCTTCATTTGAGGTTTAACGCGCACCATGAGCAACTCAATGGGCTATAAAAGCAGTCGCCCGTTCCAAATTTATGGTCACTGGTTCCAGGGACAGGAGAGAGCCAGTGCCGTAAGACAAACACAACATCTATGCCTCAACGGAATTCGAACCAGGACCCCTTCTTGGGCGCTCATATGCCATTGCCTAGAACACTGCGCCACCGGGATGGCAATGCATCTTGATGTCCTGAAACAACTAACCTCAGAACAACGGGCAGTTTTTCACAACCCCACTGCTGACCACAATGCAAAAGTTCTTGAATGTTTATGTACCTTAAAAAAAAAACCTTAAAAAAAGAAATTTAAAACAAAGTGCTTTCTTGTTTGCTTTAGTAACAGATTTGAGAAAATTTTGTGGAAAAACAATTCATTTTCAGTGTCCCACATTAACATGTAAATCAATCACACATACGATCGCATTCAAACCCAGTCTCCCCGAAAAGAAAGGCAATTTTCACCAAAAGCATTTTACTGTTTCCACACATTTCATCGCAAGGGATTACAGACCCCCCCTCCCCATAAATTCCCAGCGACGGAGAGAAGCCTAGAAGTTTGCAAAGTGATTTCCTTACAAGAACAATCAGAAAGAGAAATTTCATGAAAAGTTTTAACCATCACAACGTTCACGATGGGGTAACAATAAATTCTGATTCCCATAACGCAAAAACAAAACAGTAACTATGCGTGATACGAACAGAGAGGAGCTAGTGAAACACACGATTACGAAATATCTCCGTTATCCTTTAAAGTAACAATTTTCTGACACTTTTAAAGGGAGAAAAAAACCTCTCGTGAAGAGCCACGGATCTATTAGCGAAGAAGGAGCGATGGAAAAAGAGATAGTGGAACGGACGAAGACGTGGGAGATGGGGGGAAGGGGGGGGGTCAAAATACGAAGTATCCGCACGTTCCGCCTGAAATGCAGTTTGCTGACTTGCAGTAAAGCTATTTAGATCGATTCTTGGGTCTAGGTTTAAGTTATATTTGCCCCCAAGATCGATTGTGCCGTTTAAATATTTCGCCACATCGATTGGCTGAAACCGTAAAACGGAGCTGGAAGGAGGGACACTAGGGGTCGACTGGAAGAAGGCCCAGCAAATTCAAAGAACGGTGATAACTTAACGCCAAGTACTCTGGTTTACAATTTAAACCCTAGAGTGAATGCGGAACGATATTAACGATTTCCCTAGGGATGAGCATACATCCATTTCGGGATGTATGGAGCATTATGATGGAACGCAGTAAAGCACTTAAAGCAGATATATACCAATTTCACTTTCTCCCTCTCCTCCCCTCCTGAATAAAGAAGTGGCAGCAGGCATTACTTTTCTTGTGCTCGTCAACACTTTTTCTTTATGCTATTCATCTTATCCGACAGCAGTAAATTTCACGCACAAAATTTCGATGTAACGAAAATGGGTAACGGAAGTAGTGAGAACTATTGTAAAAATCTAATTTTTGAATGCCGTCGCACGAAGTGACCCGACAATAGTTAATTTCTTTGTTACTGAGCAATATATTTTACTAAACTATCGTCGAACATTATTTCATTATATTTTACATAAACGTAACAAATATCTAATTGCAATATGCGTAAATTACGGGAATCCCATGCTAAATGTGATAAAAGTTATTACAAAAATGTTTTTATTTTTTTATTTTTTGCTATGGAACCGGTGCGTTGTAGCGAAATTTGGCTTCCTCTCGACCGCGGGTTACCTGCCTGACAAGAGCTGTAAAATGATATATAACACGATGGGGTGTAACCCGTAGAAATCCTAGACCAATAGTGACCAATCCCCCTCAATAACACACTTGCGATTCAGCTTTTCTTTCTATCTTGAGGTCACATTTTAGCTTGAGCCTGCGCAGATCAACTTTCGTAGGTACGAAACACTTCATCGGCGTCAGGGTCGTTCCTTACCTTCGTCTAACTCTTAATAATAATAATAAATATTGTTTTAGAAAAACTAAACAGTCGAGATACTTATTGTTGCCGCCGACATAATTTAGTAAATACTTACTTTTATGATTCACATACTCTCTCATTGGTTTTACGACTATAACATTAATTAATCTACCTACACTGTAAATTTTTTTTATAATTCACGGAATTTTCCGTCATTTCTTCCGTGAATTAACGAAGCATATTTCCGATACAATCTTTTCCGTGAAATGACGGAAAGAAACCTGAATTTCACGGATTTTTCGTACCAAAGGAAAATCTGAATTTTCAGAAACCTTTCCGCAGTTTCTTTCTTATATTGACGGTAAATTACCGTTTTAGAGATGTGCTAACCGAAAATTCCGAATTTTCAGAAACCTAGCCGCAATTCCTTTCGTATATTAACGGAAAATCTCAGTTCTCACTTTTTCCGTATCCGTATAACGAAAAACTACCGGTAATAGGAGCGATTGGTGAGAATACTTGAGGTTTGAATTAACGTCACGGACAAATTTGTGTTTTCACAAACTGCCCAATGGATTTCCAAAAACACACAATCTGCATATATTCCTGGTGGGGCTGCTAAAAATCCATGACGTCGAGAATATTTATTTGTACTGCAGCAAAATTGTCAAACGTCTTCTGCTGACTACAATAACTTTCGCTAATTTTACAGCACCGATATGCAAACATTGTTTCAAGCATTCACTTCTGTAAGTGCAGTTACGAAAGCTCCCAAAGACAATGTGAAAATATTAGAAAAATAATGTGGTTT
This sequence comes from Macrothele yani, assembly GCA_039090855.1. Taxonomy (NCBI): domain Eukaryota; kingdom Metazoa; phylum Arthropoda; class Arachnida; order Araneae; family Macrothelidae; genus Macrothele; species Macrothele yani. Next base: position 30,343,853 of record CM077003.1, read on the forward strand.
AGTGCTAAAATTAAAATGTGGTGCAAAACAAAGTCCACGGCAAGGTAAACATAATTTCTCTCAGTTTGTTCAGCAAATAACTGAGCAATTAAAAGCTAGATATCATCGCATCAATGGAAGTTCAATTGCGGTGAGTAAAATCTTATCTTTGCTGACTGGGCAAAAAAACCATGCCCAGCGAATCTTGTTAAAAGTAGTCTTCCCGGCCGAAATTCTACGCTATCGCTTGCCTCATATAAAGTAGTAGCTTATCTCGTCCATGCTGACTTAAATATCACGCACATTTTTATTGAACATTTGCATAATGAAGTTCATATGCAAACTTTTCTTTTTTACCATATAAACCATTGAATGTAAAAAGAAACTACACGCGCTGACGTACAGTTGTCCAAAATAATGGAAACCCCTGGAAACAATAGGTGTTACACACCTAATATGGTGTGAGAGGACTCTTGGTATTTAAAACTGCTTTAATCCTCTTTAGAATGGACGCATACAAATCCTGGATGGCGGTAAGTGGTATGTTGTACCATTCTTCCTGCAGAAACTGTCCCAATCCCTTGAGAAACGCAGGAGGACGTTAACGGGATCGCACTGTTTTCCAACACAGACCACAGAGGTTCAATGGTGTTTAAGTACGGTGATTGTGCAGGACAGGGAAGGTGTGCAACTTCATCTTCATGTTCCACAAACTATGATTGAACATTTCGACTTCTGTGAATCGGGGCATTAACAACTCGAAAGGTGCAATCCCCTCACGGAAACAATGTCTGCTCCATTAAATGCACATGGTCGGCCAAAAGAGTGACATAATCACCCCTAGTGATCCGTCCGTGTAAGGTGATAATAGGACCTGCTGCAAACCACGAGATCATGGCCCAAACCATTACGGAACCGCCCCTATGCTTCACTGTAGGAAGGACAGAGTCTGGGTTGTAGGCTTCTGCGTAGGTTCTCCACACGTAAACCCGGCCTGTGGTGGGGAATAGTGTGAGCCTTGATTCATCGGAAAACAAGACATGTTTCCATTGATCCACAGTCCACGTTTTAAGTTCCTGGCACAACTGTAGTCTCCGTTTCATATTCACCTGTGACACAAAGGGTTTTGCAATCGCAGCTCTGCCGTAAATGTTGTGCTCATGCAATTCCCTTCTCACGGTATGGCTCGACAATGGGTTTAATGTCCTCCTGACTCTCGCAGTGAGTTTGGTTTTCTTTCCACAGTTGTGTCTTGCAGATGATGTTGTGCCGTGAACATTGTATGCTGTCATGACCTTCGACACGGTACCTCTCGATACCACCAATATCTGTGCCACGGTAGTTACCGACGCACCAACCAGATGGGCTCCTACAATCTGCCCTCTTTGGAGCTCCGACAGGTCTCTCATTGCGCCTTCACCTGGAACGAAATTATGCAAACACCGATTTACAATGCAATCACACAGCCCCTTGCGACTATAAGCAACGCTTTTTTTTAAAAAAAAATTGTAGCTACATGTCCGTTTTACTCAAAAAGCAGCACATACCAAAGTCACTGTTTTCAGCGAAGTGTTTCCATTATTTTGGACAACCCCTGTATGCTGACAAAGTATAAAAACAAGGATAAAATTTGTTTGCAATGATAAAAGCTTTTAAAAAGAACATTTTTTTTGAAGGTTTAACTACCACCATGAGCAACTCAGTGGGCTGTACGCGGTCGCCCGTCCCTAATTGAGGGCCATTGGCTCCAGGGAAGGGAGAGAGCCAGTGCCATAATACAAACACAACACCCATTCCTCACCGAGATTTAAACCCGAACCTATCTTGTACGAATGTTCAGAAGGCAACGCTTGGACTATTACGCAAACAGGGCGGCCTAAAAGGAACGTTACCTATAGACCATTATGATGTATACCGAATTTTTAAGCACATAAACGTAGCTTGCTATGAACGTATCATTTTGTGATTTTATCCAGTGGAAGATCCGTACACACACATTTAAAACATAATCGTAAATAGCAGCCCTGACATTCACGTCCATCACAATTTAAAAAGGAAAAGTGTTTTACTTCTCGCCTATGAAAGCGTCCTTCTTCATATAGAGAGCTCATAACTAATTACCAAGTGAACACAAGAGTTGGCTTTTTTTCGCATCAGCGTCGGATATATGTATTACTTTATCAGAATGTAAATGGGGATACTGGTTTTCTGTCCGTTTCTTTTTTAAGACACTAACTGAAATATGTTCATAAAGACCATTAGTTTATTTGAACAGTCATTTGCTTTGTTAACCCTTAACTACCATACCGTCCAAAATGCCCGTACATGCAGACCGACCACAGCTGCCCGAATCGCTCGTCAAGAGTGAAGAAAATTTCCAACACCTGCAAGATCTTCGAATTTGTACGGTCTCTGCAGGATTAGCAGAGGACACTCGCAGTCGTCACAGACTGTGAGTGTCCTCTGCTAATCCTGCAGAGACCGTCGTACAAATTCCCAGTCGTCCCAAAAAAAAAAAAAAAAAAACGAAACAGGAGTTGGTTTCTTCCACGCGAAATCATTCACATGATCGACACCACATCTCTTCTCCGTGGAAGAATGCGGTGATTGTCCCATGGCAAACAACTGAAGGGCAATGCATGTGAAGTCTACAGATTGGACATTTCGTGTTACGACTCAGCGCATTTTTGTTAACCCGTAAAATGGCGACAAAAACTGTTAAGTAGTATCAGCCAGTTTCGGGAGTAATGGTATTCAGACCCACACACGATTTCAAAATGATTGCCCCGATTACAAATGACAATAACGTGTTCATGGAGATAAATAGACAGCTGATATCCCTACACAAGAAAGAAGGAAGTTGAGAATTTTATCGGAATTTACTACTGTGTTGCTATGGTGACGTAGTCACATAACAACAAGTTGAGGACAGGACGACAGGGTTTTCTGCAAGTGGTCTCCAGGTCTCCGGACCTGGGGGCCGTTGTGGACAGGACGACAGGGGGTTTTGCTCCCCAAGTCTCCGGACCTTACTCCTTGTGACTTCCTTTTGTGGGGGTATGTCAAAGACCATGTGTATGTGCCACCTTTTCCGAGAACACTGCACGAACTAAAGATGCGCATTCAGCTTGCACTGGCATAAGTGATTACAGACAGGCTTCATAATGTATGGCGTGAAATGGTTTACCGTTTAGATGTTGTCCGCGTGACCCAGGAGAGTCACATAGGACATTTGTAAGGTATGGAAACAAAATTCTAAACTTCCTTCCTTATTGTGTAACAATATGATCTCTGTGTCTACAGTATGTTCATAAACCAGGTATTGCCATTTGTAAAAGGGGCAATCATTTTGAATTACCCTGTGTATGTATATATATATATATATATATCATCATCATCATTGTCAAACATTATCAATCCACTGCTGGAAGAAGGTCTCCCCAAGTTTCCTCCACAACGGTCTGTCTTGTGCCAGTCTCCTCCATGTCACCCCTGCATACTTTCGAATTTCATCCACCCATCTCCCATGTGGTCTTCTTCTGGGTCTTTTCCTGTCCCTTGGAATCCAATCTAAAATTTCGGCTGTCCATCGATGGTCTGTTCTTCTGGCAGTATGTCCAGCCCATTGCCATTTCAGGGATTTAACTCTGATCATGATGTCTTCCACTCTTGTCATTTTTCGGATCCACGAGTTCCTCTTCTTATCTCTCCTGGTTACACCAAGTATGCACCTCTCCATGCTACTTTGAGTTGTCTGCAGCCTTTGTATGTCTCTTTTAGTTAAGGTCCACGTCTCTGCAAAATACGTAAGCACTGGAAAGATGCATTGATCAAACACTTTTCTTTTAAGATATAATGGCATATTGCTCTTGAAAATTATGCTGTTTCTTCCAAAAGCTCTCCAGGCAAGTTTTGTACGCCGATTAATTTCTTCATCAATGTGACCCTCACTTGATATCTGCTGTCCAAGATAAACGTACGTGTCTGTTATCTCCAGATTTTCTCCATCAATCGATAAATCTTCATTTCTTGTAAAAGCATTGAACATCACTTTTGTCTTCTGAAAGTTCTATTTTTAATCCCACTTCTTTACTCTTGTCAGCAAGTTCCTGGATCATACTCTGCAGCTCTGATGGGGTAGTTGCAAAAATAACTACATCATCAGCAAAACGAAGGTGGGTTAGATAATCTCCATTAATCTTTATCCCCTTGTTTTCCCAGCTCAGCGACTGAAAAACACCCTCCAATGTGGCATTAAAGAGCTTCGGAGATATGGTGTCACCTTGTCTCACATAACCTTTCCAATTTTGTACGTGTGTTGTATTTTCAAACAGCCTAATCTTTGCACTTGCATTTTCATAGATGTTATTAATAATATTAATGTATGCATCTTCAATACCGCAGGTTTTCAGAGCCATTGTAACTGCTGATGGTTTCACCGAATCAAAGGCTTTTTCATAATCGATAAAAGCCATGCACAATGGAAGTTCATATTCCCTCGCTCTTTCAATTAGTTCTCTCAGCACGTGGATATGATCTATTGTGCTGTAGCCACTCCTGAATCCAGATTGTTCTCTCGGTTGAGCCATGTCGTGTTACCTTCAAGCGGTGTGAAAGAACTTTAGTGAAGATTTTATAAACTACTGATAGGAGGCTGATAGGTCTGTAGTTTCCGAGATCCTCAATGTCACCTTTCTTATGCAGCAGGATCATTGTAGCGGTGTTCCAATCCTCAGGAATCTTTCCTTCATTAAGGCATCGAGTGAAAATTTGGGCGAGTACTGTTTCGATTTCTCCACTTGCTTCTTGTATGATGTCTACAGTAATTCCATCTTCTCCTGGAGCTTTTCCCCGCTTCATGTTCTTGATTGCATGTGCAACTTCTGCTGGAAGAACTGGAGGAACTCTGGTACTGGTATCTTTCATGATGTCTGGAGTGCATGTATCATCCCTTTCATATAATTTGGAGTAGAAATCTTTCACTCTTGTCAAAATTTCGCCTCTATTTCTTGTTACAGAACCATCTTCCTTTCTCAGTGCCATAATCTGTTTTCTTCCCTTACTGAGATGTCCCTTTGCTATCTTTAGGCTTTGGTTGTTTTCAATTGCTTTCCTCACTAGTTCACAGTTGAATTTTCTTACGTCTTCAGTGATACTTTTTCTTACTGTTTTGCATAGCTCTATATATTCCACTTTGGAAGTCACATCTTCTTTAGTTGTCCTCATCTCTCTTCTTTTTTGCATCAACATTTTCGTTTTTCCTGATAATTTATTTACATGCAACTTGTTCTTAGACCCAGCTAATTTTGTTGCTGTTTCCATAAGAGCTTTGGTTATTTTTCTGTTAACTTCAGAGATGTCCACTTCTTCCGATGTTAGGCCTTCTAAAGCAGAGAACCTGTTCTTCAGTTCTAACTTGAAGGTATTATGGTGTTTTTTTAAGGTTGGTTATGTCAATACATTTTGTTTGTCTTATGAGCTTGCCACGTTCAAGTTTAGTGTTGACGTGCATCTTACATCTCACCAATCTATGGTCACTACCTGTGTTGAACTTGTTTAGCACACTGCAGTCTTCTATGACGAATTTTTTGTTACACATAATAAAATCAATTTCACTTGTCGTAACATTTGGATGTCTCCATGCCCATTTCCTGTGTGGCTTTTTCTTGAAGAAGGAGTTCAAGATGAAAAACCCTTCTGCCTCTGCAAACTCAACGAGAGTATTTCCACGCTGGTTTCTGTTGCCGTGACCGAATTTACCTACTGAAGTTTCATTCTGTTGCCGTTGCCCTATTTTTGCATTGAAATCTCCCATAATTATTTTCAAGTGCTGCTTACCTTTATTATTTAGATGACAAATTTCCTCATAAAATTCTTCAATTTCTTCTTCAGGATGACTTGTGGTGGGTGCATAAGTTTGAATAATCTGAGCCTGGTATCTTTTCGAGAGTTGGATAACAAGTCGTGCAGCTCTGTCAGAGGAACTTTCAACTTCTACAACTTTATCCTTCAGTTTCTTGTTTATTATAAATCCAACACCACTAGTTCTGCCAGCATCTGTCCCACGATAGTAGAAGAGATGTCCACTTTTCAGTTCGATGAGATCTTCTCCTTTTCTCCTTACCTCACTTAGCCCCACGATGTCCCACTTGATCCTTTGTAGTTCCTCTTCCAATTCAAGAAGCCTTGAATCAGAAGATAGGGAGCGTCCGTTGTACGTAGCCAAGGTCAGCATCAGATGGCAGCCTAGTCCGGTCCTCCGGGGATTCTTAGCACCCTCTGCCTTCATGTCGCAGTGGCCGCTGCCTTGGCCAGGTACATTCCAGCTGCCGGAGACTGAGGGCCAAGATTTAAGTTGTGGAGTCATTTTGGAGGGGTTTGGCCATAACTCACCACGCTGGCCAAGCGGGTTGGTGAGTGTGGGATAGCATTTCCTCTAATCCCGATGGTATAGTTATACCGCTATTGGCGGTCGTCAGAGCCCCTTTAGTGGGAACAGGATGCACCACGAGAAGGCGGGGTTGACATTTGTCAAGGAGAGGCTGTGATGTTACGCATCACCTGACCTTACATCCCGCTCTTTAGTATATATACATATATATATATATATATACAGACAAGCTGAACTATTGCAAAAGAAGTGCAGCAACCTAATTGGCAGGAATAAAATTTTGCACTATACGACACCCTACGACCAAACAGAAGGGGAAATGAGGCAAAAGGAAGGAACGATGAGAGCCATTTGGCAGGGCTTTTTCAAGGGCAAGATATGCCGAACGTTCCCTTCGTTTCCACCCCGACCGTGAAGTTTGGGTTTCTGCCTGTGCTGTATATGGTATAAGTTTAATTTCAGAGGAGGGGTATCCTTAAGTACAAAGTTTTAAGCCATAAATTGAACGAAAATAAAGTATAAAATTAACATGCAGCCAGCCATTGCCTGATCCAATCAAGTTAATTTCACGACGAAAACAAAGAAATATGTGTAATGTACAGGAAGCACACTATTAAGAGATTAAATGTAGAATTTCGCCAGCTGCAAAATAAAAAAAAATAAAATAAATAAATAAATAAATAAATAAATAAATAAATAAATAAATAAATAAAAAAAAATTAAATAAAAAATAAATAAATAAAAGGAAACGAATTAAACAAGAAAGATTAACTGCAAGTATTACAAAATTATGGTTAGCATTCTCACGTGGCGACCGTAATGATGAACAAGTATGATGGATCCGCTGCAGAATGGAAATAATAAAAGGCGCTGACTTTAAGAACTTTACGGAAAAGAAAGGATGATAGGGTGGAAGTGGCTTCAAAAGCCAATCGCAGTAGTGCCGCTATTGCTTTCGTTATCTGGTTACCTTCCATTTTCTCCGGGGAAACATCTGGCAGAAGCGCCCGATCTGCAAAAACGTGCGTATGTAGCGAACACTACCACACTCCTGTCTTACTTTCCTTAGTGAGTGATTTGGAACATTTTTAAATGACAAAATTGCAGGGAAGGAAGAACAATAACTTCACAGTAAGCTGTACTGAAAAAGGAAAGTTTATTTTAAGTGCGGAGCGGAGATATTTTAACAAACTGAAGTAAAGAGGAAGACTTTTGCGGTCACCTGTAAAGACGGTTACTTTTTTACACAACCGTGAGTGACCTTCCTAGACGGATTTCACCGTATAATAAATCCGAAATTTCTAAAAAATTATGACGCAAAATCAAGAAATTGCAATTCAAAAAACAAGAAATATGGCATAGCACATTTTGCTATACAATTTTTTTAACAAATCAGCCGCAAAGAAATTGCATATTATAAATTTCACACTTTGCGTAGCGTGCAATCGCCCAAAAGAGTAGTAGTAGTAACATAAAGCACCTGATATTATCTACTGGCACCATATTTCTTAAGAGACTTTACGTGATTCTAAAATATGGACGAACATTCTAGATTTCCTGCCGAAAGGGGCGCTCATAAAAAACGAAACTTAGTGGCACGATATTTTTTTTTAATTTGGTAATGCGACAGCTGTGAAGCACTTCAGAGTGGCACTGCGATAGGTTTTTATAAAATAGGTGCCGCAACGATTCCGTCAAAAAAAGAACAAAAAAAAAAATACTTCGAAATAGTACATCCAACACGAGATGGGCAGGTAATTTAACTTGAAGGCATGATTTATTTCATGCTTCGAGAACTTCTTTAAATTACTTATTCATGGTAAAGACATTTAGAGCAGCAAAAAAGAAACGACGAAGGAGGGTGGAAATCCAATTTCGCTGGCAACTTTTGGTTACAGCAATATTCTGCTAAATGTCGGGGGCGATGCAACAGCAGTGAAGTGGCGATTCGTGCAGTCCTACAAGCGCCTACATGCCAGGCGTAATTAATCTTCGGAAAGAACGAGTAAACCACCTCCCAGAGGGAGGGCCACAAGATTACTTGATTTCTTTACTACTTTCTCGAGAGCGGAGAGGAGAAAAAAAAAAAAAAAAAAAAACGGGGTAAGAAAAAAGAGAATGATGATGATGGAGAGAAAAAAGTGTGGGAAGAAGTCGTCATGCTCTACGAGGGGAAAAAAATATTGCCTGACACGGAAAAGAATGACATATCACTTGTCACAAAACACGTTGTACCTGCCTCAGGAAAAGTCAAATCTTCAACGTTTACGGAAAAGACTTTTAAATATCCCTGGGGAATCATGCCAGGCAAGAGAAATAAGCAGTTTTCGTTGGATTCAGTAAAAAGAAAAAAACACACACATTCGTCGAAATGCAGCTGAAATAAAAGTACAAAAAGTGCTCCTGCAGCAGACAGAGACTAATGATCATACAAGACAGCTCTTCATTTTTTTCATGAAGTGGACTTTTACTCTCAGGCGTGTTTCAACCAGAACTTCTACGCTTAGCTGCAAAACATAAGTGTACGACATGTTCAGAGGCGTAACTAGGGCGGGGGCGGCTGCCCCGGGCGCAGCTCAACAGAGGGCGCAAAAATCACTGCTTGGAATCTGATTAAAATTGGAACTGAAACTTCTACGCCAGATTCCGTTACACTTAAAATTCGAATTTCTTCCTCAAAATGCACAGGAGATTGTCGGTCCTTTACATTCAGAAATGAAAGCACGGTTACAAATAAGTCCGTCCAACTAAAATAGAACAACGGCCTTTGTCGACAAGCATACCAAAGAAGAATGAGGCCCATTTTTCTTCAGTATGCTGCAAGGCGCGCGCGAGAGAGAGAGAGAGAGAGAGAGAGAGAGAGAGAGAGAGAGAGAGAGAGAGAGAGAGAGAGAGAGAGAGAGAGAGAGAGAGAGAGTGAAAAACTAACAATCAGACAGAGGAATATCGAATATAATTATTCAAAATACGAACATTTATATCAATGGTGAATTGAAGAACGTATAAAACATAAATTAGAAAACCAGGTTGCCTTCATCAGGAGAGCATCAACTTGGGGACTGGCTTTCCTGGTATCAGTAAACGACTAGGAAATAAAACAATGGTCGACTGACCATGCTCCGAAGCCACTGAACCAACCCCCCCCCCCCCAATTACAAAACTGTAATAAAGTTAGGGAACTACAGCTTACCCGAAGGCGGCGTGAATCCTACAACTGGACTGAGCAAGGCTACTAAAACTCGAGAGACTGAAGTACAAACGGAAGGAACACGAAATAAGTAACATGGAATTGGTGTAAATGAAAGAAACAAATAAGGAGTGACCTAATTGGCTGAAAAAACTACGCTCACCTCTTTCGGCCAATTAGGTCACTCCTTATTTGTTTCTTTCATTTACACCAATTCCATGTTACTTATTTCGTGTTCCTTCCGTTTGTACTTCAGTCTCTCGAGTTTTAGTAGCCTTGCTCAGTCCAGTTGTAGGATTCACGCCGCCTTCGGGTAAGCTGTAGTTCCCTAACTTTATTACAGTTTTGTAATTTTGGGTTTTTTTTTTTTTTTTTCAGTGGCTTGGGAAGAAGCATGGTCAGTCTACTATTGACTTTTTCCTAGTCGTTCACTGATACCAGAAAAGCCACTCCCCGAAGTTGATGTTCTCCTGATGAAGGCAGCCTGGTTTTCTAATTTATGTTTCCTACGTTCTTCAATTCACTATTCATATGTTCGTATTTTGAATAATTACATTCGATATTCCTCCGTCTCCTTGTTAGTTTTTCGCTATTTCATATACATATATAACCACCCCTGTCGGACAGCTGAAATATTGGACTGGATACTAGGGGGCAGAAAAAGACTCAAAAGAATACCACGTGGGAGATGAGTGGATGAAATTCAAAAGCTTGCCAGAGTGACATGTAGAACACTGGCTCAAGACAGGCCGTTTAGAATGAAACCTGGGAAGTCCTTTATCCAGCAATGGATTGATATAATGGCTAACGATTATGATATATAAGATAGAAAGCCAGATGGGGGAGCAATATTTTCAGGTTTGCCCAAGGCGCAGAAAGCAGAAATGCCTAGTTACACCTTTGGTCATGTTATACTTCACAATATAACGAGCAACACACAGTGGAACGTGACAAAATAAGAAAAGAGTGCCTTTGTCAAGTAACCTTCACAGCCATGTCGCTTGGGGGGGTTAGCCGGCAGATAGCACGCGCGATTTCCGTCATAGTGGAGAATCTAATAATTGTGCCATATTATTATGTGTCATAATTATGGCAAAATTTATAACTAATACCAGGGCCGTAGCTAGGAAGGAGCTAAAGGTGCTCAGCCCCCTGCAGGACAAGCAAGCCTCCCCTCCCCCTCCTGTAATAAAATTTGAACTTTTATTTTTAGTGGTTTATGAAAATGACTTATTTCATTATGATCATAAATAATTTATTTACTTCTGTATTGCATGTTTAATGAAGCATTGAAATGATACAGCTGGAACGATTGGCATGGCCGGATCGGGACGCCAAACCAGGCCGGAAATTTCAGTTTTGTGGTCCACTACAAAAGCACACGTACCTACAGAGAAATACCTCATGAATTTCTTGATTGAAAAAAAAAAAAATCTGCTGGATCCTGAATGAAAGAGAACTATTAAAATATGAATTGTAAAACAAATTTGGTCATGAATCAATCTTAATAACAATTTAACGAAGAAAAAAAAAACGCTGCGAAAAAGGGGTGTTGTACCGGAGGATAATTATTTTAGTTTCAAAATTTTGGTTTTGATAAAAAAATGCAATACAAATTTTAAGGATATAAATCCGCGTTTTTGGAATAAATATGACAAGAATGGTAAATCAGATAATATCCGAAAACTTGAAAATTTCTTCGTCCTGGAACGGGAATCGAACCCGCATCTCCCGGATATCGCCCGAATATGCTAACCACTACACCACCCAGAACGACCAAGTTTCAAGTTTGCGATTAATTTGAATATAGCCATCAAAGTATTCGCTAGTCGATGCAACCGGCATTCATGTTTAGCGAATCTGGAGGTTATAATTCAATCCCGTGATTGCCCGGAGGAGCAGATAAATCATGAATGGAATACAGGATTACACCATACAATATAAATTTTGAAGATGTATATCCGTTTGTGTGTGTGTGTGTGTGTGTGTGTGTGTGTGTGTGTGTAAATATGTCAAGGATGTTAAGTCAGATAATATCCGAAAACTTGAAAATTTCGTCGTCCTCGAGGGGGAATCAAACCAGCGTCTCACTGATAGCTCCCGAGTATGCTACCTACTACAACCACCACCCGCTCTAAGACGACGAATTTTTCAAGTTTTCGGATGTTATCTGACTTACCATCCTTGCCATATACACCAAGAAACGGATTCACAACTTCAAAGTTCGTAATTTTTTTTATTTATTTGGTCACTGAATATTGCACAACAGTTATATCCTGCTTGAGTAGACACCTTTTTAAAGTCTACCCACGATTTTGATCTATGAACCGCTAAGTTGACTCATGAACCAGAGTTGGTAAATTCGTTGTTTCCTTTAAAGATAAATGTGAGTGGTGCACGGATTTCAGAACATCACTGCGGAAGAATCGCTTTGTGCTCTAAGTCAGTCCGTGAGTAAATGCGTAGTAGTGTCTCCTTCAAGATTATAACATGGAAATCCCTTCTCGAAATTTCACCTCCACTTCAACAAACACCCGGAAATCGAGCCAACCTTATGCTCCTGCAATGCTCCTTGCGCAGACTCTCTCCGACCCTGGTGAACAGAACTGGACTTATACACAGACCTTCAGCTCAGCTTCCATTTGTTATCTCCTTAAGTGATCGTCAAATGCTGCCGCAAGCCATAAACCTGGTCACGAAATATAATTCTCCGATGCCAATTGCCCAACCTCAGATCTTGCTGTCACCTGGATGAAAGCTCACAATTCTATCGCCTTCCCTAAAGCAATAGATGTTCACAGGCTACACTTGCATGGCCACCTTCCGACGCCCATCACGTTACATCGTTTTGGAAACCTTGCAAGCCCAAACTGCTTCTACTGCTCAACGCCAGCTGACACCCGTCACATCTACTCAACTTGCGTGATATTACAGCCTCTCTTCTCTCTCATGTTCAGTCTCTCTAGCAAAGTCTGCCATTCGTCTCACACAATACGCGACTACTTCGTTCTATATGGCCAAACTCCAGCCCCAATAAGGTGTGTGCTTTTTTTTCATTCAAGCAAAGTTTTCAATATATCTAATTTCAGTTAAAGAATATCAGCGCTAACCCTCCAGCATCCTACATTAACGCAAGACGCAAACTCTGTAAAATGTATAAACTATCTATATGTTCAGTGCTTCAAACAGAACTCAATCATGCACTTACATCAGGCAAAAGCTCCGATTTCTAAAAGAAGTAGACACCTTATGAACATTGGTTTCAGGTCATTTTAAACCGGACTGTTTTCTAACTTTTTTCTCACCAGAACATTGTAAAATTCATCTTTTGCTTTACTGCTGTAATGAACTTTTTTATTATTATTATTAGATGAACTCCCGAACTTTTAGAACTTAATGAACTCATGTCTCATTTAAAAACTGTTCGAACTCTCGTATAATATCAAATTTGAAACTTTTCGATTTCTGCACGCCAACAGGCGTTAGTTGTATTTTGTTATTTGTTTACCGTTATGTAGTGTTATATTATCTTTTCATTTGTTTTGTGCATGTATTGTTTCTTGGTTAATAAAGCAATGTTTGAACTCCTTCAAGATTACAAAAAGGACGATATGGCTTTGCCAGTGTCCATGGGCTCCAAGTTGTCCTATGTTAACTATAACTTCAGAAATTTATAACAGCGTGGTTGATCCATCGGCACTTTTCTCGCCTAAGTACAGAGAATTCTGCTGTCATTTCAGAGTGAATGCCCAATACATAGATGGAAAGAAAAGCTTTATTTTTATTAAGGAAATAACTTTTCAGATAGATATAGAGCTCAAATGAAGATAACAATTATTGTTCATAGTTATCAGAGTAATTATTCGTTCTTTTCAATAAACCGAGATAAAAAATACGAGAACGTGAACAATTCTTCCAGTGGTCCACCGGGAAACGTCGCTGTGTTACGACGGGCCAATGCGCCCCTGACGATGAATAACTCAAGAGAAATTACTCCTCCAAGTGAATCGGTAGGAACAGCTTTGTCATATGGACTTGTTGCTGCTAAAGCCCAACACAGAGACAGAGAGGAGGAGGTGGAAGTGTATTGACGCATATGAATGAAATATTGTTCGTCACTTGGTGACTATGAATTGCTAAGCTGCTCTTAAAAAAACTTTTGTTCCGGGGACATTTAGCTAAATGTACCACTCTAGGCGATGTAAAACAGCGCTGAAGAGAAATCTTTTAGAGGGAGAGAGAGAGAGAGAGAGATCTTTGCAATTTCTCCTCATTGTTTTGCGGTTAGTAGAAGTAGTTTTGCGATGCATGTGTGGGAGATGCGTTTGATGGTAGAAATCTGAAGGCGTTTGGTTTTTGAGTGGGGAAGGAAGGTTAGGCCGTTGATCACAGTAAGAATAGGTACCGCCAAGCATCTCTGAAGGAGAATGCGCGATTAAAGATGACGAAGAAAGACTCGAAATTCGGTATCAGTGACTCCTCAACACCATTGCGTGGAGCTGGAAGTTATTGCAGTAGGGAGTTATTTTTTATTCGGCGATCTCCACTGTCAAAAAAATTATGCTAATGCTATTTATTTTTTATATTGCTAGAGAGTAGAGCTTTTTCTGCCCCCCCTCCCTCTAGTTTTTTTCTTTTCTTTCTTTTATACTTTTTGGTATGGAGAAGTTGCTAACTAGTGAAGTAAATTAACAAACGCAAAGAAACATGCAAAGCAAAAGTTGCATCTGCATCGTGGATTAATACAGTTTATTGTTAAAGACAGAGCCCCCCCCCCCCCCCATGGGAAACATTCATTGCTGTCTTGTTGAATAGCAGTTAGATTATATATATATCAGTGGCGTATATTCGAGGCTAGCTGCGAAGCCCAGAGAATGTACAAATAAAACTAAATTAAATATACACAAATAAAAGTCAATTATCAAAGGTATTAAAATATGTCGATGCTTTCTGTGCGAAAAAAACCGCGTTCGGATTCAATTCTTTGACTCAGTCTGGCGTGCGAAAACCAACGGCATAACGCAAGCAGCTCTTCCAGCGTCTACGCAGTTCTGATGCCAAAACCTTTCGTACCATCGCCTGCTAGCGTTTCCATGACAACATGAATCAGCTGGTTGAGGGGAATGGGCCATTGCTTTGGGAAACGGTTCGCTGTGAATAGAGAAGACTTATTTCAGGTTTTGTGAATTGTCAGTGAATTAAAATCAGAGATATTATATCTTAAATTCGTGGCTTTGCTGGATTTGAACTGTTTTGATACATTTCGTGAAAGCAACCCTGAACATCTGCTATCAGAGCTTAAAGAACTCTATGCTTCAAATTTTGATACAGCTCGACAAAAAAATGAACTGAAAGTGTTTTATTCCCTTGATGAATACAAAAACAAATCAGTAAGAGACATTACGTGTTACATAAAGTTGAATAAATTGGACATAGTGTTTAGTGAGGCGTACAGATTAGCATAACTCACATTAAGTTTTCCATCAACAACTGCAACTGCCGAAAGAAATTTTTCTGCATTAAAAAGAATCAAGATATATCTTACAGCCACACAAGGACATGAATATTCGAAAAACTTGGCTGTTTTGTCAACAGAGAAAAACATTATTTTTAAATATGAAAAAGTACTTGGAAGAAACATTTTATGAAAACGTAACACTCAAGTTCACACAAAAGGAGAAGAAAAAGGGAGTTCATGTACAAATAAAGTATTCAGAAGAAGAATGGAGTTCATGTACAAACAAGTGCTCAAATCCTAATCCCCATAATTATTATTAGCAATGGAATGCACCTAAAATTTAGAAAAAATTACTACTTCTATTACTTAACAATTAAAATTAAACTTCTCGGCCGCGGGTGGCCTAGTGGGCAACGTTCGTGACGGCCACGGAAAGGACCTCAGGTTCGATCCCAGGCAGGTACGAACGCTCGATCCACTAAATATCCGCCGTGCGTCGGATGGGCACGTTAAGCCGTCGAACCCCGGATACTGGCCTCTCGGTAATGAATAAGGGCGTCTTCCTCCCACTTTCTACTTCGCTTCTGTGTCACTTTCCTATCAGGCACTCTAGCCCAAATTTCCTAGCTTCCTTTTTCTAAGGGTTGTTTAAGACCTGGGGTCGACACTCCCTTCCTAAAATCCTCTACATATGATCATATGATCAAATTAAACCTCCCAATTAAAAAAAAAAAAAACAGTACTTGGGGGGTGGGGGGTTAGGGGGGGTTGAGATAGCCCAGGTCTCGTCGTACCCAAGATACGCCGCTGATATGCATACAGTATATATATATATATCATCATCATCATCATCATCATCATTGTCAACCATTATCAATCCACTGCTAGACGAAGGTCTCCCCAAGTTTCCTCTACAACGGTCTGTCTTGTGCCAGTCTCCTCCATGTCACTTCTGCATACTTTCGAATTTCATCCACCCATCTTCCATGTGGTCTTCTTCTGGGTCTTTTCCTGTCCCTTGGAATCCAATCTAAAATTTCCGCTGTTAATCGATGGTCTGTTCTTCTGGCAGTATGTCCAGCCCATTGCCATTTCAGGGATTTAACTCTGATCATGATGTCTTCCACTCTTGTCATTTTTCGGATCCACGTGTTCCTCTTCTTATCTCTCCTGGTTACACCAAGCATGCACCTCTCCATGCTACTTTGAGTTGTCTGCAGCCTTTGTATGTCTCTTTTAGCTAAGGTCCACGTCTCTGCACCATACGTAAGCACTGGAAGGATGCATTGATCAAATACTTTTCTTTTAAGACATAATGGCATATTGCTCTTGAAAATTATGCTGTTTCTTCCAAAAGCTCTCCAGGCAAGTTTTGTACGCCGATTAATTTCTTCACCAATGTGACCCTCACTTGATATCTGCTGTCCAAGATAAACGTACGTGTCTGTTATCTCCAGCTTTTCTCCATCAATCGATAAATCTTCATTTCTTGTAAAAGCATTGAACATCACTTTTGTCTTCTGAAAGTTCATTTTTAATCCCACTTCTTTACTCTTGTCAGCAAGTTCCTGGATCATACTCTGTAGCTCTGATGGGGTAGTTGCAAAAATGACTATGTCATCAGCAAAACGAAGGTGGGTTAGATAATCTCCATTAATCTTTATCCCTTTGTTTGCCCAGTTCAGTGATTGAAAGACATTTTCCAATGTGGCATTAAAGAGCTTCGGAGATATGGTGTCACCTTGTCTCACTCCTTTTCCAATTTTTATGTGTGTTGTATTTTCAAACAGCCGAATCTTTGCACTTGCATTTTCATATATGTTATTAATAATATTAATGTATGCATCTTCAATACCGCAGGATTTCAGAGCCATTGCAACTGCTGATGGTTTCACCGAATCAAAGGCTTTTTCATAATCGATAAAAGCCATGCAGAATGGAAGCTCATATTCCCTCGCTCTTTCAATTAGTTCTCTCAGTACGTGGATATGATCTATTGTGCTGTAGCCACTCCTGAATCCAGCTTGTTCTCTCGGTTGAGCCATGTCCAGTGTCACCTTCAAGCGGTGTGAAAGAACTTAAGTGAAGATTTTATAAACCACTGATAGGAGGCTGATAGGTCTGTAGTTCCTGAGATCCTCAATGTCACCTTTTTTATGTAGCAAGATCATTGTAGCGTTGTTCCAATCCTCAGGAATTTTCCCTTCATTAAGGCATCGAGTGAAAATTTGGGCGAGTACTGTTTCGATTTCTCCACTTGCTTCTTGTATGATGTCTACAGTAATTCCATCTTCTCCTGGAGCTTTTCCCCGCTTCATGTTCTTGATTGCATGTGCAACTTCTGCTGGAAGGACTGGAAGAACTCTGGTACTGGTACCTTTCATGATGTCTGGAGTACATATATCATCCCTTTCATATATTTTGGAGTAGAAATCTTTCACTCTTTTCAAAATTTCGCCTCTATTTCTTGTTACAGAACCATCTTCTTTTCTCAGTGCCATAATCTGTTTTTTCCCCTTACTGAGATGTCCCTTTGCTATCTTTAGGCTTTGGTTGTTTTCAATTGCTTTCCTTACTAGTTCACAGTTGAATTTCCTTACGTCTTCAGTGATACTTTTTCGTACTGTCTTGCATAGCTCTATATATTCCACTTTGGAAGTCACATCTTCTTTAGTTGTCCTCATCACTCTTCTTTTATGCATCAACATTTTGGTTTTTCCTGATAATTTGTTCACATGCAATTTGTTCTTAGACCCAGCTAATTTTGTTGCTGTTTCCATAAGAGCTTAGGTTACTTTTCTGTTAACTTCAGAAATATCCACTTCTTCCGATGTTAGGCCTTCTAAAGCAGAGAATCTGTTCTTCAGTTCCAATTTGAAGGTATTATGGTGTTTTTTAAGGTTGGTTATGTCAATACATTTTGTTTGTCTTATGTCACTGCCTGTGTTGAACTTGTTTAGCACACTGCAGTCTTCTATGACGAATTTTTTGTTACACATAATAAAATCAATTTCACTTGTCGTCAAATTTGGATGTCTCCATGTCCATTTCCTGTGAGGCTTTTTCTTGAAAAAGGAGTTCAAGATGAAAAACCCTTCTGCCTCTGCAAACTCTACGAGAGTATTTCCACGCTGGTTTCTGTTGCCGTGACCGAATTTACCTACTGAAGTTTCATTCTGTTGCCGTTGCCCTATTTTTGCATTGAAATCTCCCATAATTATCTTCAAGTGCTGCTTACCTTTATTATTTAGATCACGAATTTCCTCATAAAATTCTTCAATTTCTTCTTCAGCATGACTTGTGGTGGGTGCATAAGTTTGAATAATCTGAGCCTGGTATCTTCTCGAGAGTTGGATAACGAGTCGTGCAGCTCTGTCGGAGGAACTTTCAACTTCTACAACTTTATCCTTCAGTTTCTTGTTTATTATAAATCCAACACCACTAGTTCTGCCAGTATCTGTCCCACGATAGTAGAAGAGATTTCCACTTTTCAGTTCAATGAGATCTTCTCCTTTTCTCCTTACCTCACTTAGCCCGACGATGTCCAACTTGATCCTTTGTAGTTCCTCTTCCAATTCAAGAAGCCTTGAATCAGAAGATAGGGAGCGTCCGTTATACGTCGCCAAGGTCAGCATCAGATGGCAGCCTAGTCCGGTCCTCCGGGGATTCTTAGCACCCTCTGCCTTCATGTCGCACTGGCCGCTGCCTTGGCCAGGTACATTCCAGCTGCCGGAGACTGAGGGCCAAGATTTAAGTTGTGGAGTCATTTTGGAGGGGTTTGGCCATAACTCACCACGCTGGCCAAGCGGGTTGGTGAGTGTGGGATGGCATTTCCTCTAATCCCGATGGTATAGTTATACCGCTATTGGCGGTCGTCAGAGCCCCTTTAGTGGGAACAGGATGTACCACGAGAAGGCGGGGTTGACATTTGTCAAGGAGAGGCTGTGATGTTACGCATCACCTGACCTTATATATATACGTATATATTTTAAATATTTTTCATCCTTACTTTGCCTACGTAAAACAGGGGCGTGAAGGAAGTACAGCAATAAGCACCACCATCCGGGGGAAGACAAAAAGCTGTTTGAAAGAGCACAAACAGTAAGCTAGGTATAAGTACATGCTTTTTTTTTTTTTTTTTTTTTATTTTTAGGTACATTTTGGGTGAACGAAAACGGGCGCGAAAAAGGGCTTGGGGCGCGGGGCAAACTGTGAGCCATCCCGAGGCTAACCAATTTTTGGTGATGCTAAACATCAGCATACCGGCATAACGTTGGTAAAGTCGCTATGCACTATGTGTGAGGCGGACGTTTCTGACGGGTGTTCGAATCCCGGTCCTGTCAGCCATTTAAGTCTGCGGTTTTTCCGGGGTTTTCTGCAGACTCCCTGTGTTTGGTGACGCGAATGCATACATGGTTCCCTGTGAAGTCGGCCCCGAACGCTCTTTGACCCTTATCCGTATGCAGAAGAGGAATGGCAAGCCGGCTGCATCAATTTGTCAGTAACACTCAAAAGCGCATAGTAGTCTTTGTGGGACACTACCCGCCGTGGGTGGACGAGATGGATTCATGGAAACAGTAACAAAAGTTGGTTAGCACAAGTAAGCAACCAACTTTTGCTGATAATGAACAACAAGGTCTATGTGTTCGGTGGGAAGCATGGAATAGCAATTAAAAAAGGAAAAAAAAATGTCGCAATTGCAGGTATACAAGAAACGTGAGAGAACAGTAACTTACGAAATTGTTTGAATTTTTCGGGAACTGCAGCAAATGAGAAAAGTTTATATATATCCGGGAATTTTTCATTCCACACGGTAATTTTTCATTCCATTACTTTACCAGCTCTCAAACTTTAAACCTTCTGTAATTTCGCAATAGAACGTACGTGTTTTCTTCTATTTTTCCACTGATTCGCACTATTGATATTACATTATTCCAGAACAAGTTGTCTCTTCTGTCAACACTGATAAGGAATGAAAAATGCCGTCAGTATATCCCCAGATTTATTTTTATGATAAATGTGACAGGAACGCTTTCGATAAAGACCAAACAGATGACTTTTATAGAGAATTCAATGTACAAAGCAATTCTTTTACAAGCTTTTTTTTTCTTTTTTTTTCATGGACGTCGGCCTCCAAAATACGAGCATTGAAGTTAAGGGGACAAAAGAAAAAAATGGAAGATGCGGCGAAAATTCCTTTAAATCGGCGAATGGGGATTGCGATTCGCATGAGATGGAGAAGCGGAATCAGGAATGTCACTTCACCTTGAAACCCAATGCGAGCACAGCGACTTGGAACAAATATGAGAGCAATTCGATTTCACATAAAGACTCTATTCCAATCCCCAAAAGGCAGCAGCATAGCGCAGCACCCTTCTTCCTTTAGACAAGCGATTTGGAACTAAGCTTTTGTCGATGGCATTTTTGCTGCCACTGCAACACGACCATCGAAGAAAAGGAGGACTGGTTAGCAGAGTAGTCTGAGATCGGCTAATGCTGGTTTCTTTGCCACAAATACGCATTTCTTAAAAGAGAATGCGCTCACGCCTTTAAGTAATAATAAAAATACGATCACCGAATAAAATGCACAACGAGCAATACTGAGAAGAGCAGGCAAAGTCTTTTGCAAATCCTTTCGATACAAACATATGTAGCAAAACCTCCCGGTCAATACCTTGAAACTCCCCTGTACTTTTTTTTTTTTTTTGTTTTTAATGTGTACGTCATATGCAATTTACTGTGCGTGCGTGTTTGCCGAAATGCAAAAGGTTGTGAGTACACGTGAATACAAAAGTTCCCTTTGAGTCGGCGCTGTACGTATCCTACCCCACAATCTCTTGAAATGCTGGCAGAACACAAGTCAGAAAAAGAACACCGGAACACTTGAAATGCTGGCAGAACACAAGTCAGAAAAAGAACACAGGAACACTTGAAATGCTGGCAGAACACAACTCAGAAAAAGAACACCGGAACACTTGAAATGCTGGCAGAACACAAATCAGAAAAAGAACACCGGAACACTTGAAATGCTGGCAGAACACAAGTCAGAAAAAGAACACCGGAACACTTGAAATGCTGGCAGAACACAAATCTGAAAAAGAACACCGGAACACTTGAAATGCTGGCAGAACACAAGTCAGAAAAAGAACACCGGAACACTTGAAATGCTGGCAGAACACAAGTCAGAACAAGAACACCGGAACGCGGTGCGACGTCTACCCAGGATCCTCGGCGTCCGCTAGAGGTGTAACTTGAGATGGGAGTTTTAATGAACTATTGGTGTTGTTAATTATGCGTTTTTTTTTGTTTTTTTTTTATTGGAGGTTTAACGACCACCGTGAGCAACTCAATGGGCTATAAGCAGTTGCCCGTCCCTAATTTAGGGCCACTGGTTTCCAGGGAAGAGAGAGAGACAGTGCCGAAAGACAAACACAACATCCATGCCTCACCGGGATTCGAACCCGGACCCCTTTGGGACGAATGATCAGAGGCCATCGCTTACTCGGTCTTTATGATTTCTTCTCTGATGTTGCATCCGGGATAATAATGATCTTCGAAGCTTTGATGGGAATGTCCTATCAGCGGGCTTTTCCATTTTTAGAACAGATTGGACTGTATTATTTGAGGACATGGAAATAAGGGTGTGAGAAGCAAAGAGAAAGGGGGGGGGGGGTCGAGGTTGAGAGGATTTACTTGTACATTTCGCACACGAGATGCAAGGGAGTTAGATGGACGCACACGAGATGCGAAGGAGATTGAGTCATACATAGCGCATACGCACCCAGCAGGGGAGGAGACAAAAATAGGCCAATTATTTTGGCCAGTATGAGTCGCTGTGCGTTTTATCAATTTTCAAGTTTGTTTTTTAAATATATAAAACTTACCGAATACGTATTTTAGGTACTATTTTTGGAGTGTTTTTTTTTCTTTTGTTATTATTTTTTTCTAGAATCTTGAAAATTGCGTTTTATCAATTTTCAAGATTTTTTTTTCTTAAAGGCCTGGGGTGCGATTACACCCTAGCACCTCAGATGACAAACAGCATACGAGGCTAGCGTCATGACAAACAGGATGACAAACAGCATACGAGGCTAGCGTCGACTGGGCACCGCGATAACAGCATACGATGCTAACGTCGACTGGACACAGCGATGACAAACAGCATACGAGGCTAGCGTCGACTGGACACCGCGATGACAAATAGCATACGAGGCTAGCGTCGACTGGACACCGCTATGACAAATAGCATACGAGGCTAGCGTCGAATGGGTACCGCAATGGCAAACAGCATACAAGGTTGTGACGCACATTTGACCCGGATTGGTTTGATTTGGTTTAGTTTGGGGGCTTAACCGACCATCGTGAGCAACTCAATGAGCTATAAGCAGTCGCCCGTCCCCAATTCAGGGCCACTGGTTAGGGAAGGGAGAGAGCCAGTGCCGTAAGACAAACACAACATCCATGCTTCACCGGGATTAGAACTCTGACCCCTTGTTGGGCGAAGAGTCACAAGCAAGTGCTTAGACTCGTTGCCAACCGAAATCTCCCTACTAACTGATGCTTTTCGCGCAAACCCGCACAATACTGCTGCAGGCTTTTTTTTTTTTTTTTTTTTTTTGTTTAGCTGGAGGTTTAACGACCACCGTGAGCAACTCAATGAGCTATAAGCAGTCGCCCGTCCCTAATTTAGGGCCACTGGTTCCAGGGAAGGGAGAGAGCCAGCCAGTGCAGTAAGACAGACAACATCCCGGATCCCTTTCGGACGAATGATCAGAGGCCATCGCTTAGACCACTGCGCCGGCTAATGCAGGCTTTCCTCTGCTATCCGAAAGTAGAGCGTCCCTATAAACCCTTTCGTAAGCCAAAATGGCGTAAAAAAAAAAAAAAAAAAAAAAAGGTAAGAAGCAATTACCATTAAGTTATAGGGAAAAAAATTGAGTGTTCCCAGACCCCAAAAATAGCCTACCAAATGACACGTAAAAACTAAAATAACACTAACATATGTGTAGTAAAAACAGGAACAATATATAAACACACAGTATATCGATAAATACATATTTTATCCGTTACTAGATGCTGACTAAAAGAGTTCACTTTGAACCAATAGTAACTTCGGCAGCTTTCAAGATTCTTTCTCTCGGCGTGTAAATAGTATAAGTACGAATGGCGGAGGAAGAAAGTTCAACGCACGCACAATGTCTTTATTTCATTCACCACGATCGAAAGGCATAATTACGTTCAGTTTTATGTTAAGCTAAACACCTTTACAAGCTTTCTTAGACTTTTCTGATACCTTAGGACACATATCTTCAAAGGCTTTTAAAATACATAGACAGGAAAACCGTAAGATAACCGCGCGAAATTTGAAGTTCAGCTTTGTACGGCAAGAATCTGTCATATCTCGCTGTTTACTAAAAGCGTTCGCGCGTTTATTTCAGTTACATCCTTTTTTTTTTTATATGTATAACCAAAAAGATTTATCATATTTTGTTTTTATAATAGTATGCATATATTGTGAAGTATTTCAGAAAGTATGATCCAGGAACTCGCTGACAAGAGTAAAGAAATGGGATTAAAAATGAACTTTCAGAAGACAAAAGTGATGTACAATGCTTTTACAAGAAATGAAGATTTATCGATTGATCGAAAAAAGCTGGAGGTAACAGATACGTACGTTTATCTTGGACAGCAGATATCAAGTGGGGGTCACATTGATGAAGAAATTAGTCCGCGTATAAAACTTGCCTGGAGAGCTTTTGGAAGAAACAGCATAATTTTCAAGAGCAATATGCCATTATGTTTTACAAGAAAAGTGTTTGATCAATGCATCCTTCCAGTGCTTACGTATGGTGCAGAGACGTGGAACTTAACTAAAAGAGACATACAAAGGCTGCAGACAACTCAAACCAGCATGGAGAGCTGCATGCTTGGTGTAACCAAGAGATATAAGAAGAGGAACTCGTGGATCCGAAAAATGACAAGAGTGGAAGACATCATGATCAGAGTGAAATCCCTGAAATGGCAATGGGCTGGACATACTGCCAAAAGGACAGACCATCGATGGACAGCCGAATTTTTAGATTGGATTCCAAGGGACAGGAAAAGACCCAGAAGAAGACCACCGGGGAGATGGGTGGATGAAATTTGAAAGTATGCGGGAGTGACATGGAGGAGACTGGCACAAGACAGACCGTTGTGGAGGAAACTTGGGGAGACCTTCGTCCAGCAGTGGATTGATAATGGTTGATGATGATGATGATATATATATATATATATATATATATATATATATATATATATTTTGATAACTGAAAGATCAGGTCTTTGATTTATTGATTGGTCGTGAGAGTGCTGAAAACAAATATTCAACTTATATAAAGCGAAAGGATGTTTTTATTTCTGCCCGAGAAAATTGCAATGGAAAAATGCATTGCGTTTTACAATAGATACCACATATTAAAGCTCAAAATCAGGCAACCGTTCTGTGATTTGATTTCACAGACGACATTGTATGCATATTACTTAAAGATTCTACAGATATTAATTATTACGATTGCGGTTTTAAACACATGCGTTCTGCGAAGGAAAGCATTTACGTGCAGTTCACATTCGTAGTTCTTCAAAAGAACATACATATTCTATGCGCAAGAGTTCCAGGTTTAAATTATTTCTTCACGAAACTGTATCCCAGGCACTTGGACAGACCTTTAAAGCGCAAATCATTCCGCGGCTTACGCATTCCACTAAATTAAACTGCATGCACGTCCGTATCTTCTTCCTCAAGGAAGCAATTAGGGAAAATGCTGAGCGGAGTCACCAAAGGAAAACTGAAACACTTTGCGTTCCAACTGAGCTTAGAATGAGATATCTGTAAGGAAACGTTAGGAGTTTTAATGCCTCGAGGCAGCGAAATCTCTTAGACTTCACACAAGACTCATGTCTGCTTATATAATGCGTTTTCCAAATTAACGACTTGCAGTTTAAGATACGGTAAGCGCGATATCCTGTTACACGAAGCAAGGCTAAATCTAAAAATGTTGAATGCCATTTTTTTTTTTTTATTTTGTGGGGCCTACTGCAATCTTTGACATTTCACAACACACATACTGTTAACGGCATTAAAAAAAAAGGCAGCAATGTTGCAATGTTTATGCGAAAGTCAGTTGGAAAGCCGACGTACAGTTCATTTGGGGCTCGGTCAAGGAAAAAATAACAATAAATAATTGGAAACCCACCACTGATCCTCAGGCGCGGAAAGGTCCTTGATTTTAATTTATTCTAACCAAATATTGTGCATGCCAAAACGTATGAGCAACAAAATGTAATTTAAAGTACGAAGCAAAAGGAGGAAAGAAGAAACCAGACTTCTCTTAAACTATTATGTGTATATATTTATACATATATATATCATCATCATCATTGGCCACCATTATCAATCCACTGCTGGACGAAGGTCTCCCCAAGTTTCTTCCACAACGGTCTGTCTTGTGCCAGTCTCCTCCATGTCACTCCCGCATACTTTCGAATTTCATCCACCCATCTCCCCGGTGGTCTTCTTCTGGGTCTTTTCCTGTCCCTTGGAATCCAATCTAAAATTTCGGCTGTCCATCGATGGTCTGTCCTTCTGGCAGTAATGTCCAGCCCATTGCTATTTCAGGGATTTAACTCTGATCATGATGTCTTCCACTCTTGTCATTTTTCTTATATATATATATACTCTGACGACCGCCAATAGCGGTATAACTATACCATCGGGATTAGAGAAAATGCTATCCCACACTCACCAACCCGCTTGGCCAGCGTGGTGAGTTATGGCCAAACCCCTCCAAAATGACTCCACAACTTAAATATTGGCCCTCAGTCTCCGGCAGCTGGAATGTTCCTGCCCAAGGCAGCGGCCAGCTTGAAGGCAGAGGGTGCTAAGGTTTAAATATGCATTTATTAAACACTCGGAGTACAGAATGAGAATGTGAGTAATGAAATGATTATGTACAAATGAGAGCCAGAGCAATTAGGCAAATAAATAATACTATATACACTTCCTGAGGGTATGATAGAGGGGGAAATTAAACAGGTTAATTAACGATGTAATTGTCAACAAAGGATAGAGTATTCATAATAGTTCAAACTGTAAAGGAAACTCTCAGGCCATCAATCTGGAAGCAGCTGAGGTATGGTCTCCAGAGTTGGCAGAAGTTGGGAAGGGTATCTGTATTGACAGCGTATTCATGCGCTAACTGTAGACGGAACTTTAGTCGAGCTGTGAAGTGACGGACAAGCTTCTCGCTTGCCTCTGTGAGAGAAGGTACAGTGGAGTTTTCCTGATGCGTCAGTTGACGGGAGTAGATAATCATTTTTACAAGCGTGAAAATCACCGGAGGACCGGATAGATGGCATTTGATGCTCACCTTGGCTACATACAATGAACGCTCCCTATCTTCGGATTCAAGACTTCTTGAATTGGAAGAAAAAATGCAAAGGATCAAGTGGTACATCGTCGGGCTAAGTGAGGTATGGAGAAAAGGAGAAGATCTCATTGAACTCAAAAGTGGACATCTCTTCTACTATCGTGGGGCAGACACTGGCAGAACGAGTGGTGTTGGATTTTTAATAAACAAGAAACTGAAGTATAAAGCTGTACAAGTTGAAGTTCCTCTGACAGAGCTGCACGACTCGTTATCCAACTCTCGAGAAGATACCAGGCTCAGATTATTCCAGCTTACGCACCCACCACAAGTCATCCTGAAGAAGAAATTGAAGAAATTTATGAGGAAATTCGACATCTAAATAATAAAGGTAAGCAGCACTTGAAGATAATTATGGGAGATTTCAATGCAAAAATAGGGCAACGGCAACAGAATGAAACTTCAGTAAGTAAATTCGGTCACGGCAACTGAAACCAGCGTGGAAATACTCTCTTGCAAAGGCAGAAGGGTTTTTCATCATGAACTCCCTTTTCAAGAAAAAGTCGCAAATGAAATGGGACATGGAGGCATCCCAATGGATTGGCAAGTGAAATTGATTTTATTATGTGTAAGAATTTGTCATGGAAGACTGAAGTGTGCTGAACAAGTTCAACACAGGTAGTGACCATAGAATGGTAAGATGTAAGATGCACCTCAATGCTAAACTCGAGCGTGGGAAGCTCATAAAACATACAAAGTGTATTGACATGACCAACGTTTAAAAGCAAAAGAATACCTTCAAATTGGAACGGAGGAACAGATTCTCTATTCTAGAAGGTCTAATGTCGGAAGAAGTGGATATTTCTGAAGTTAACAGAAAAGTAACCAAAGCTCTTATGGAAACAGCAACAAAATTAGCTGGGTCTAAGAACAAGTTGCATGTGAACAAATTATCATAAAAAACCAAAATGTTGATGCAAAAAAGAAGAGAGATGAGGACAACAAAAGAAGATGTGACTTCCAAAGTGGAATACACAGTGTAGCAAATAATTTTTAAGACTGGCTCTGTAAAATGAAATAGAAACAAGAAATTATAATTTGTTTTGGTTTGTTATTCAAAATAAGTCCCTCCGGCTTTAACACACTTGTTACAGCGATTTAATAATGATTCGAATGCCCGTTCCAGTTCACTTTGCGGAATTGCCTCCAAAGCACGCGTCGAAGCTGTTTGTATGGTTGAAATATCATCAAAATAACACCCTTTTAACGTCATTTTAAGTTTTGGGAATAAAGAAAAGTCGCAGGCGAATACGGTGGATGATTCAACACACAGACGTTATTTTTCGTCAAAAATCTACGAACAAGAACTGAGGTATGACTGGGTGCATTATCGTGCAACAAACACAAACACCAACTGTTTTCATCCCGATATTCTGGATGAATGCGACGAATTCTGTCCATCAAACGCCTCAAAACATTTAAATAAAACTCACTAGTAATTGTTTGTCTACTTGGAACAAGTAGACAAACAATTACTAGTGATAATACCCTTACTATCGAAGAATGTAATGAGCATTGTTTTGATTTTCGATGGAACTTTTCTTGTTTTTTTTGGCTTGTGGGAAATTTTTTACTTCCAGTCCGCACTTTGTTGCTTTGTTTTAGGATCATATTGAAAACACTATGTTTTATCACCTGTAACAATCGATTTTAAGAAGTTTGGATCATTTTCAGCGGTTGAAATGATGTCTCTGCAATGTGCACTTCTCCTTGATTTTTGTTCATTGGTTAACGTGTGTGTAACAAATTTAGCACATACTTTTGTTTTGCCCAAATCTTCATGCAGGATGGATGGTTCGAATCGTTTCTTTGTTGATGTTTCAAGACTCTTCCATCATTCTTAGTGACGCACATCGATTGTTTGCCACGAAATCACGCACTTTTTCAATAATCTCAGGTGTCCCAGATGAACTTTGTCTTCCGGTATGCTTATCATCTTCTAGCGTCTCTCTTCCGTCTAAAAAACGTTTGTGCCACAGGAAAACATTTGATCTACTTAAACAAAACTCACCGTAAACTTGTTTCATCATTTGGTACGTTTCCGAGGCACTATTACCATATTTTGCGCTAAATTTAATAACAGCCCTTTGTTCCATCTTAATAATTCAACATGGAAAAATTTTTACTTCTCTAATGAACGGCCGTTTCGTTTGAGTTACTTTAACAACTGCGCAGTACTTTTGGCAGAAAGCAAGCAGATGGCCACGGTTTATAACGCATTCGCAATTACACTGGTGGCGCCACCGTAGGCTGAAATCTAGCACCAGTCTTAAAAATTCTTTGACGCACTGTGTATATAGAGCTATGCAAGACAGTACGAAAAAGTAACACTCATACGGATACGCAATGTCATTCATGTCGTAAATCCGATAGATTCCCCATTTAGCTACACCGACGGAATTTATCGCTGCAACTTTGCCGACTTTAACATGTGCTTCCCCTCTGTAGGACGTCACACTCGCTTGTTGAGCATTTTATGTACGCTCTTCCCATTGCTTTTCTATGATTCCACTAGCGCACCAATGCTTCCACTACGCTGTTGTGATTTCGGTTTGTACGCCACGATTTCCATCCTACGACAATGCGCAGCAGGGTTTCTGTGCCCCATTAAATATGGAATTCCGTTAAATTTTGAAACTTCGCTTCTTAAAATAAATTATTTTAGCTGCTCTCTCGCTCGCTCGCTAAATCCAGGAATTTCGTTAAATTACGTTTCGCTTAAAACGATCAAATTAGCAATGAATTCATAGCATTAACGAACAAAAGTTCCTGTTTTGCTCATAAAATCCGGAATCTCGCAAAATATCGACTGGGTGCAAGAGGCTACTAATGAATTTTGAGAGTTTGTTCAAAATAAATTTAATTTCACATCATAACAAGCTTAAAAATATTGACCTATAGTAGGCAGCGGAAAAAAGAGACTGTGCTATGAATCAGTGCCGGGCGAAACCGAGAAGCGCCACAAAGGAACGGCGCCAAACAAAATGGCAAATAAAAAACAAAAGTAGAAAATTTATTACCATCCCGATAGCTGAGAGGTCTGAGGCGCTGGTATTTGAACATTCCGTCCGAGATAGACCCAGGCTCGATTCGTGTGTGAGAGATGGGTGGTGCATTTATTTCATGGCGCTTGATCATATCCCTTCCTACAATCAATGGCACCAAATTAGGAATGAGTAACTGCTTATTGCTCTTGGAATTGTTCATGTTAGTTACTAAACCTAGGAACAAAAAGATGGAGAGAGGAGAGGGAGGGAGGGAGGGAGGTGGGGGGGGCATGCTATTGCAAGAAAATTACCTACATAAGGTTTCCATACTATAAAATTAAAATACTGTAAATTGTTTCCATACTATAAAATTACATGCCGTCAAGGACTTCAGAAGCAGCATCACTCCAACCTTTCTTGCGACCTCGTAGACTGGCAAACGGTGGTATCCCTGCCAGAGACGTTGTTTGACTTCGAAATCAGGTTGGGCAAAGGGTAGGCGAGCATTATTTTTTGTGGGGCAAACTTGATGGCTAATTTAAAAAAAAACACACCGAAAGAACGAATTTCTAACATTTTTTTTTTTTTTTTTAAAGGTTCAGTGACCACCGTGAGCATCTCAATGAGCTATAAGCAGTCGCCTGTAATTAATTTAAGGCCACTGGTTCCAGGGAAGGAAAGAGCCCGTGCCGTGAGACAAAAACAACATCCATTCCTCACCGTGATTCGAATCCGGTCCCTTCTCGGAAGTATGGTCATAAGCCAACGTTTTGGTCACTGCGTCACCGGGGCGGCTATTATGCTTTTCATTACCGGCTACAAAGGAATTCGTGCAATCCCCATCCCTTCCACCTGAATACACTTATATGCACGGATCTGAATAGTTACGCCACTGGAATAAGATACAAGTCTTGGTAGAATGTCGCTTTCAACTTTTTGCTTGCTCTGAATGCATTGTCCTAAATTGCTTTTCAAGATTTCGAATTTTGCTTACGAAAATAGTACTGTACTTGAACAATTTATGTAAAAGAAACTGTCGTTCTTTTTTTTTTTTTTTTTTAATCTTAATCAAATTTTAACGTCGTGCCAAACTCAAGCCCTTAACTTCCTTGCTTCCAGCAGGCGACTTAGCCTTGCACTCCTCTCCTACAAAGCAGTCGTCAGCCACCTACTGCATTTTAACTGTCCCGTGGCAGTTTTAAGAGCGCTATTGCAGCTTTAGACTCCTCTTTCCGTGTTGGAATCCCACATTTAGTAACTATTAGGGGTGCAACTTAATTTTCGGACCCTAACCGCAAACGATCATAGAACGTCGGCAAATGCAAATAGCTGTGTTGCATAATGGTTGATTGCAGCGCAATCCAACAGCTTTCCATGCAACCGTAACCGCTCACAGCTGTAGTGACAGAAGGGATGAAAGTTGACGGTGAAAGCAATGTCGTTCGAGAAGCAACATTTGAAGCGCTGGCTCCTGTTCACGTTTCAGCTGAAAAAAAAATGCCGCGGAAGCCCAGCAAATGATCTGTGCTACTTTGGGGGAGGCTGCTGTGTCCTACAGTACGTGTAAGAAGTAGTTACAGCGGTTTAAGCAGAGAAATTTCGATCTCCGTGATGCAGAACGTCCGGGACAGCCACAGAAAGTTGACGATGAGGAACTCTAACAATTGTTGGACGCGGATCCCTGTCGCACACAGTCAAAGCTCGCCCAGAAACTCGGAGTAACACACGGCAAGCCATTGCAAAGCGCCTGCACAAGCTCGGACGGATTCACAAGGAGGGCCGTTGGGTGCCCCACCAACTCACAGCTGAGAGCAAGTCTAGGCGCTACGATGTTGCTGTGTCCTTGCTTTCCAGATTCAAGAAGGATTTCCTCCACAAGATTTTGACCTGTGATGAGAAGTGGATCCTCTACGATAATCCTAAGCGGCGCAAATCGTGGGTTTATCCAGTTCAGCCTACCACCAGTACCGCCAAACCGAATATCCATGCCAGGAAGCTGTTGCTGTGCATATGGTGGGATCAGCGCGGTGTCGTACACTATGAGTTGCTCAAACCTGGTGAAACGGTCAATGCTGAGGGTTGTTGTCAGCAACTGATTCGTGTGGGGGACGCAATGGAGGCGAAAAGGCCATACACCGGCAAGGGCAGAAGGTCGGTCCTGTTGCTTCAGGATAACGCGCGTCCTCTCACCGCGAAAACGATGGAAGATTTTGTCTCGCCCGGCGTATTCTCCAAACTTTGCTCCGTAGGATTATCACCTCTTTCGCTCCCTGCAACATCACCTGAATGATACGCACTTCACTTCTGTCGAGGAGGTCCACACAGGTATTGATGACTTTATCAACTTGAAACAGCCCTCTTTTTTCCTCAGTGGCATTCGGCAGCTCCTGACCGATAGCTCAAATGTATCCAACACGACGGGGATTATTTCCCTGATTAGGTACATATTCGATTTGCTATAATTTGGTGTCAACGTGTCGTGCCTGTGGCCGAGAATTAAGTTGCTCACCAAATAAAACAAACAGCAGAGCAAATTTTCTCCCTTAGTGAATTCCTATCCACCCCCCACCCCCCGATTAGCCCCCTGACCATACTAACATAAAAAAAGACTAAGGATTTAGAAGAGTGCGGGCAACAATTAAATTTTCATGGCCCTGCGGGTATTTTGATAGCCATTCTACAGAGAAGTAAACGATTAATTTCCTAAGAGAAAATACTTACGTCTACATAAAATGAAACACAAAACTTATTACTTGGCAAAATGAACATTACCTTTTAGAGTTAAACATACTGAAAAATGGCACATTTTAAATTGGGTGGCCGGCAGGATAGGCAAGACAAATTTCAGGGTGGGCTCAAGCGCACCCTCGCACCCCTTTGGCGACGTCCCTGCCCCCTCCAACGCGAAGCTGTCAAATCCAGTTTTAGAAGAAAAAGAAAAGTGAATATGCGATTGCAAAGGAAATCATCTAGATGTGCACACTTTGTTTCCATACTATGTTACTTGCCACGGTGAATTTCCAACTTCAGCAGCAACAAAATTCAAAACATTTTGTGCCCCCCTTTTCCCCGTAGACTGGAGAACGAGGCGCCTCCTCCCCCACGGATGTCGCCAGACTATTAAAATCAGGATGGGCGAGTATTATTTTTCCTGAGACACAGGTTTGATAGCAACTTGAGTTGCGAAGCACTGAAATAATGTTTAATGCTTTTTACTACAAACCACAAAGAAATTCGGCGCCTCCCCCCCCATAAACACACCTGGATCTGAGAAGTTGTGCTACTGCTGTTAAACCAACAAAATACACTCACGGACAATGAAATTCGTGCACCAAGAAGGAAGCATCGGATTGAAATGAAATTTAATAGACGTAATAATACAGATGAATGATACACACGATGGCAAAAACAAAGCTGCAGAACATTATAGAAGAATTTGTGGCACGCAGTCCGGTCATCTTCAAAAGCGCGTCGCACCGCCTCGTGCGGCGATACATGCTGCAATACGGTCCGGCACGGAGGCGAATAGACGCCTGATGTTGTCCTGCGGCAGACTGGACCACACGTGTTGGGCTGTGTACTCCAAATCCCGGATACTGCGGCACGGCGGCAGCTGGCGTTTCAACTGTTGGCACACATGCCCGATAGGGGATATGACCGGGGTGCGGGCAGGGCATGGAAGTGTCTGGACATGACGTAGGCAGTCCAGGGCAACCCGAGCAGTGTGCGGGCGTGCATTATCCTCCTGGTATAGTGCACCTGGAATCCAGGACAGGAATGGGAGCACAGGGGGCCATACGATCTCATCCACATATCGCTGGCCCGTCAAAGATTAACGTACCACTACTAGAGCTGCTATCGAAGGCAATGGGTCTCCAGACCATATTTCTGCAGTGGGGAAGGTGTGACGCTCGATAGCGAGGTTGGTTTTGCGCCGTTGACACGGAGACACCTCCACACCCGGAAACGATTATCATATGCCCCCAAAACGAAGCGGCACTCATCGCTAAACAACACACGTCGCCAATCTGTGGCGTTCCAGTGGCCTGGCACCACTGTAAACGGTGCCGACGATGTTCCGGTGTTAATGGCAGCACGCGTAAGGGGCGCTGCGATCGCAGATTCGCTTCCTCGAGGCATCGGGAAATGGTTCGTGGGCCCACAGGAGTCGCTACATCTACCTGTATAGTGGACCGGGTCCCCGTGGGATTCGTTCGTGCCTGCCGCACCATCCGTCGATCCCCTTCACCGGTGGTGCTTCTGGTCCGTCCGGAGCCACTCCGCCGTGTGGCAGTGCCGTCGCGTGGTCACTGCTCCCAACACAGTCGGACGGCATGGTCAGTCGACTACCCTGCGATTTTCAGCCCGATGATCAGGCCTCTCTCAAAGTCCGTAAGTTGCGTAAATTGACGTCTATGGCGTCTGCCCGGCTTCTCTTGTCACTCTGTACTCTTGCTTGCGTCGACCGGTGCTTTTCGCTTTCATAGGGCATCGACTACACGCCGGTTTATAAGGCTGTCGTTTCGTGCTTGCAGCGCCACCACAGGATGTGCGGTCATGCGCACTCGCACCAAACGTGGGTCATTTGCATACCAGCACGCACACTAGCTATCAACAAAGTTTCGAGGTTGTAACATTGTCCGTGAGTGTAACATCGCAATGACTAGTGGGTTAGTGATGTAACATACACAGTCGTATCAGAATAATATAACCACCTACCTAATAATGGGAATAACCACCCTTGGCCCGGATGACAGCTGCGAGACGGCGTAGCATGGACGCAACGAGGTCCTGGAAGATTGCCCGAGGCATACGTGCCCATTTGGATTGCAGCAGAGCACGGAGGTCCCGGAGATGACGTGGTTTTAGAACGGCACGTCGAACCTGTCGATCCAAATGGTCCCACAAGTTCTTTATGGGATTGAGGTCGGGCGATTTCGCCGGCCAAAGAACAACGGAGACATCGCTGTCGTGTTCCTGGAACCAGTCACGCACCCCTTAGCGATGTGGCATGGCGCATCGTCCTGTTGGTAGACATCATCACTACTAAGGTAAACGTCCAACATGAAGGGATGCATGTGGGTAGCGATTGATGTTCAGGGACTCATCTAGTACAACCAGCGGTCCCAGGTCAAACCACGAAAACATCCCCCAGATATGCACACTGCCACCGCCGGCCTGTACTTGACCGACAAGCATGTCCAAGTGTTGGTTAGCGTGTGTCTGAAGCCGTATCCGCCACCGCCCGTCACTTCTGTGGAGTAGAAACCTCTCAATTCGTCGGAGAAGGCAACCTTTTCCCACTCTTCCACTGTCAAATGATGGTAGTCGGTGCTCCAGCGTTCATTTGCGTGGTCAATTGCTGCACTGTTGCGCGTCGATTGCCCTTTACCAGTCAACGGACACGACGCTCTCCTCTGGGGTCGATGGCCTTTGGGGCTGACGTCGGGAGGTACTCGGTGTGCCAGCGGTCCATTCTTGGTACACCCTTACTACAGCACCTCGCGAACAGCCCACGAAGCCTGCTGTTCCTGAGATACTTCCACTCTTGGGCCGGTAGCCGATGATCATTCCTTTTTGAACGTCCGTCAAGTCACTACCTTTGCCAATTGTGCTCACGTTACACACTATGGCTCTTTTGTCCTGGCAGGCCGCTTATATCTTCGTGTGATCGACCTTGTCACGTGAATGCTGTGACGTGCCTGGGCGTGTACACTGTGATTCCGGGAGTGGTAGTATTATTCTGATACGACCGAGTATAAGAGTTGGTCGAATATAGTCTTCAATTTTTTTCTTGCTGTGAATGCATTGTCTTAATTGCTTTGTAAATTTTGCATTTTTTCTTATGAAAATAGTACTGTCCTTTTACATTTTTTAAAAAGAGAAATGTTCTATTTCTTTATCTAGATCAAAATTTAACGTCATGAGACGCAGACACAACACCTCTACCTTCTTTAACTCCCTTCCTTCAAGTCAGCGACCTTGCTTTGCACTCCTCACCTCTAAAGTAGTCATCACCCACGACCCGCTTCCTCACTGCCCTGGTACACTAGTTTAGTTTTAGACTCCACTTTCTGTGCTGAAATTCCCCACTTAGTAAAAACAAGTTAGTAAAATCATGCAAATTGATTATGATACACTTTCCAACATAACATAAATCATAGGAAAATGCCTTGGTTTTGAGGGGACAAAAGACATTTAATTTTGATATATGTGAACCTTTGAGGTTCACATATATCAAAATTAAATCTCTTTATGCCCGTGTTACCTATTTCTATTATCAAGATCCACCACACATAAGCCGTTTTATAATTAAAAATCCCATCTACATCGGGCAATTTTCACGGAAATTATCATGCGAAAATAATGGCTAACAAATCTCGCGCATGTGCACTGACCGCAATTGCTGACAAAAAACATTTTTGGCGGAACTGTTTCCAAAATCGTTACGGAACAACGTATTATATTTCGTCGCAATCGAAGCATTTTTACACAAGTTATCACGCAGAAGGGCAGTAGAAAAATTCATTAACATCTGTCGCGTAAAACATCTGCGCTGCGTCGTGGGTGAAACATCTGCTGGTCTTAATGCTGTAGAAAATGTAATGCTTTTCGTATGTTATGGGTAACATAAGACAGTTTTCAGCCATTTTAAATAAGAATTGTTACCGAATATACTCAAACACCACAAATCGTGAGTGTCAAAATCGAAAAATTGTGAGCGTCAAAATCGAATAATTTTAAGTAACAATCCAAGAGGACGGAAGTATATACAATGTTCCTATACCTTAAAATATATTGTATTGACTAATGGTTCGATTTTGATGGTTTCTTTGCACTTCGCTCCGTGGATCCCCACAGAAGCATACTGAACTGTATCGAAATCAAGATATTTCTAGGTGAGTTATCCTGCGCGCATACAAACTCTCCTACCTACCCTGACTATTGATTCGTTCAGTATACCTCCCGGAACAACATACCAAAGTTTTGTCGCAATAGAAGAATTTTTGCTCAAGTTATGACTATAATGACTGTGGAATAAATCTCGCTCCTGTGCCCTTGCCCTTATTTCGATGATATTCAACAGAACCGGTTCGGTATACCTCCAGAAGAACATGACAAAGTTTTGTCGCAATCGAAGCATTTTTACTTAAGTTATGACGCATAAGGGTGATGGAATAGATCCCGCTCCTTTGTCTTGACCTTTGACTCCATTTCCGATAAGGTTCGTCCCCAGGTTGTCTTCTACCACATGCTAAAATTTCATCAAAAATCGAACCATTTTTATGCGAGTTATCGTGCGGACAGACAGACAGACAGACAGACGGACAAAGCTGGGGCATATACACTTCTTCAACCTACGGTTGAAAAGCGTAAAAAATGCTTAAACTAAGGACTTCGGAGAGTGGAGAACAAATATTTTCCTGGCCCTGCATTTGCTGTTTTGGTAACTTCCTACGGAGAAGTAAATAACGCACTTCCTAGGGCAAAATATCTACGGCTACATGACGTAAAATACAAGATTCATTAGTACTTGGCAAATTCCAGATTATATTATAAAGTTAAAAACAATTGGAAAATGGCACATTCTGAACTGGGTGGGCAAGAAGAATTTCAGGGTGGGCTACCGCCCACCTTTGCACTCCCTGCTCCCCCCCCCTCGCCGCTACACTGTGAAATCCAGTTTTAGAAAAAAAAAGTGAACATGCAATTTCAAGGATATTTTCTATATATGAAAAGTTTGTCTCTATAGTATAAAATTACTTGCAGGGGCGAATGCAACTTTAGCAGCAACAACTTTCAGACCTTTCTTATGGCCCCTTTAACCGCAGACCACGGAGCTTATCGTCGCTACGCTGTGAAATCCAGTTTTCCTAGGGATTTCAAATTTAAAAAAAGAAAAGAACAAGACAAGCTCATTATATTCGAGAATTCTGTGGCGTCTTTTAATAATTTTAAGGTTAACAGGTAAACAAATTTTAAATCCTTCATAGAATATAGGAAAGTATTACACGAATAAAAAATAATGTCTTTGCGAGTAAGTGATCATTTACTTATTTATTAATTTAATGGTCAGAGTTTATCCCCCCCCTCCCCATCCTGGAAAAAAAGCGAAAAAAGCTACAGAATGCATGCCGAATATTAATGATAAAATTGTTTTTTAACCAGTTCTTGTCCTCGAAGTAACATCTACGCGATGACAATTCCAGCTCATCTATACTTGTTTGTTTAAATTCACTCATGTTTATCCACCTTTTGCGTCTGCCGCAACCTGTATCGATCGTAAACTGTGACGTCACAAAAACCACTTACAAAGCACTCTAATACCTAGGCAACACATACCCACACGCCTAAATTCCTGTCCCAGCAACCAAGATCCGATTCTAAACTTCCACAATAGTAAACTGCCACATGTATGGGTGGTTTTATCTGGGAGATCAGGGAAATCAGAAAGTTATTTACTCACATAACTCGTTTTCGTGGAAGAAGCAGTACTGAAGTTAAGAAAAATTCAAATGAGGCAAAACATGGTTACCGACTTTTGCGACACGCAATTGCTACCCAGGATTTTGTAGGGTTCTTGTTCTTTGCCTTCTTTGCGCAATTATCGCACTACGAGTAATGGCTGCAAGCACAAATTCGAATTGAATGAACTACAGAAATGACTTATACACTGTGTGGTCACTTTATTACGAACATCCTCACATTAAGACCACGAGAAAAAAAAGTGTACAGATGATCCTAAGTAAAAAATACATAAAAACTATTATTCCCAAAAACGCAGGTTTTCATCGACAGAGAATTACGATCGTCGTGGGCATTTTAAAAAACAGACTTTTTAATGTTCTTCACTTTTTATCAGCAAACACTAGGAGAAATTCATTATTTGTTCTTCATTTGTGCACTCTACAACAGGGTATGTTATGTTACACTTTAACACAAGAGCATATTTTTTATTTATTTTTGTGAGTGCTTCCTCTATTTTTTTTTTTTTTTTTTTTTTTTTTTTTTTTTAAAGATAAAAAGAACAGTACTCTACGCTATTCTGACAAACTTTGGGAGGATGGGGATGGCTCTAACTCAGTGTTAATGTCGTCAAGTTCAGAAAACACAATAGGTGTTCACTCACTGACCTTTGCAATCGGAAGGATTTTATCTTTTTCTGGGTTTGAAACGGAAGGATTTTCAGGGTTTGAATCTGAAGGATTTTCAGGGTTTGAATCTTTTTTTATTTTTTATTTTTTTTTTATTGGAGGTTTAACGACCACCGTGAGCAACTCAATGGGCTATAAGCAGTCGCCCGTCCCTAATTTAGGGTCACTGGTTCCAGGGAAGGGAGAGAGCCAATGCCGTAAGACAAACACAACATCCATGCCTCACCGGGATTCGAACCCGGACCCCTTTCGGACGAATGATCAGAGGCCATCGCTTAGACCACTGCGCCACCGGGGCGGCAGGGTTTGAATCTGAAGGATTTTATCTTTTTGGGGGGTTTGAATCGGAAGGACGTTTTTTTCTGGGTTTGAATCGAAATGATTTTATATTTTTCTGGGTTTGAATCGAAATGATTTTATATTTTTCTGGGTTTGAATCGGAAGGATATTATCTTTTTCTGGGTATGAATCGAAATAATTTTACCTTTTTCTGGGTTTGAATCGAAATGATTTTACCTTTTCCTGGGTTTGAATCGAAATGATTTTATATTTTTCTGGGTTTGAATCGAAATGATTTTACCTTTTCCTGGGTTTGAATCGAAATGATTTTATATTTTTCTGGGTTTGAATCGAAATGATTTTACCTTTTTCTGGGTTTAAATCGAAATGATTTTATCTTTTTCTGGGTTTGAATCGAAATGGTTTTATCTTTTTCTGGGTTTAAATCGAAATGATTTTATATTTTTCTGGGTTTGAATCGAAATGGTTTTATCTAATGATTTTATATTTTTCTGGGTTTGAATCGAAATGATTTTATCTTTTTCTGGGTTTGAATCGAAATGATTTAATCTTTTTCGGGGTTTGAATCAAAAGGATTTTTTTTTTCGGGGTTTAACGACCACCACGAGCAAATCACAGGGCAATAAAACAATCGTCCGAAATTTGTGGTCACTGGTTCTAAGGAAGGGAAAGACCAGCACGCCATCAATTTTTCCTTCGGGACTCTAACCCAGACCGTACTCAGGCGACAAGCCAGGAAAGTACACCTCAAACCACTCGGCTAAAGGTGAAATAAAAAAACAAACAATATCCATCATGCTTCAGCAACTGGTTTTGCAATATTATAAAACAGTAAAACTTCAACACACTACAGTTACGGGCATACGGGGGCCCTACAAAAGTTCTGCACATTGTCCATTTTTGATAAAAGTGTGAAGTAACGATGAAAACTTACATTATTGCCGTTCAATGTACTCTCCTACGCTGCTAATAACAGCTTGCCGGCGGTGAGGTAGGTCCCGGATGCCCCGTAGTACGCCATCTTTGTTCAGCTGTCGTATTACTCGGGTCATGTGCAATGACAGTTCATCTAGCAATTTGTACCGGGTGCCATGGAGCCGATTTTTTAACTTTGGGGAAAGATCAAAGTCGGGTGAACTAAGATCAGGGCTGTATGGTAGGTGGGATAAAGTTTCCCAGCCATATTTTGACAAAAATCCCCGTACCGACGCTGCACCATGACACGATGCGTTGTCATTCAGCAAGATCGCTCCCGCTTCCATCAAGTTGGGGCGATTTTGACGAATTTTCGGTCTCAACTTTGTCCTCAGAAAGTCACAATAATATTGTGCGTTGACATTTTGCCCTACCGGCACTCGATCAGAGATCACAACACTATGGGCATCGTACGTAAAAATCATCATTTTCTTCACTTTGAATTGTTGCCGACGACACTTTGTGGTGGCGTGGGGAACTTGGATGTCTCCATTCCGCTGATTGTGACTTGGGTTCCGGCTGAAAATCACGGGTCCAAGTCTCATCAATTGAGACAATTCTGTTAAGGAAGGTGTCGTACTCCCTTTAGAACCTGTGGAGGTGATCTTGTGCGATGCTCACTCTGGCTGCCTTCTGTTCCGGGGCACCCAGCGTGCGGCGATTTTTCTTTTACCTAGTGAGTCGGTCAAAATCCGGTGAACGACATGGTAGACAAATTTTCCTGATGAGCAATCTCCTCGTCTGTCACACGGAGATTCTCTTCGAGAAGCGTTGCAACAATGGTGACAGATGCTTTGTCCGTCGCCGTTTGAAAACGGCCAGAGCGGTGTTCATCTGCGATGCTGCTTCGGCCCTCCCGGAAGCGCGATACCCAGCGTGAAATTTTCTTCAATCAAAAATTCTTTTAACACAACACAAGCTTCTTGCAAGGCAGTGTGGATCTGTGTCGGAGGTTTTCCCCGCAGAGTTTCTATTTTCACGTACGAGCGCTAGTCTAACGCCGTGACTCGACCTGAGGAGCTGCACGCTTCCATTTCCAAACCCTCCCACGTCCACAAATCAAATGATAGCGTGTCGTTCTGACACCACTGCGTTGTGAGAGTCTGACGTAGACATGACGCAAACATTTCCCCGATAGAATCATCCGCTTCCGTTTTAGATTAACGTGTGCAGAACTTTTCTTATGACCCTCGTATGTATAAAAGTTCCTGACTAATTAAAATTGTTGGTACCATAAAAACATTCTTAGAATCTTGCAATTTTCAATAACATGTATAAAATTTTAGAATTTTTTTTTTTTTTTTTTTTTTTTTTCGTTTTAACGTATATTTTTGATACGATACGATATTTGAAGAAGTTTTAGGAAGGGAGTGTCTGACCTTACGTCTAGAACTACTAAAACTATTTCTAAAACCCTTAGAAATAGGAAGCTAAGAGATCTGAGTAAGTGAACTCGACAGGGAAGATAAACAGAAAAATGAGTGGTGACATATTTATATGTATATTCTTGAAATGACACGTATATATGTATGCATTCTAATCAATTAAAAGGAAAATTTTAAACACCGTTAGTTGCTGTACGGAAACTCATGAGAAACACCAAATCCCGGACAGCACTTTTTCCCCAACTAAAATTTTTAGAATATAAGTTTAAACAGCAGCTTTCGCAAAATGAGTTGCTATAAAATCTCAAGCACCTTCCTCCCACCTTTCTTTAAATGTGACGGAAAACATACTATAACGGACCATAATTC
The DNA here is from genome assembly GCA_039090855.1 of Macrothele yani. Classification (NCBI taxonomy): domain Eukaryota; kingdom Metazoa; phylum Arthropoda; class Arachnida; order Araneae; family Macrothelidae; genus Macrothele; species Macrothele yani. The sequence continues at coordinate 30,385,504 of CM077003.1, forward strand.
TGATGGTGATGTAGGATCGCTATTGTACAGCAGAGTTACTGAGCTTCCATAAGAATAAATTTGATTTTTTCCCCCCTTGCTTCGCATTAGCACTTTGAAAATCCACACCACGGTGGTCCCTCCACATATGTTGTTAAAGATTCATTACAGATAAATGTGTTCAATTCAGTTTAGGGAAAACGAAAACTTTTGCGTTCAATATGTAAATTTTCACGCTTGTGTACGAACAGAACATTCCATTGCCACGATGCGAGTGACTAGGAGTGAAGTGCCGTCCACATTTTAAAGTCTTAAAGAACTGAAAAGCCGATAATTTCTGAATCCTCAGGAAACATTATTTTCCCAACTCGACATCGGTAGTGAAGCACTACATGCGTCGGGAGAGTGACGCACTTCCGTCGGCTGGAGAAATTCCGATCACTGGTGGAATACCAATGTCCAAATAAGGCAAACTGTTGAGCTTTTCGCAATGCACGTTGAAGGTCACATGAGTTCTCACTTGTCTCCGTGGTTTAATGTGTGTGTGTGTGTGTGTTGATTTTCAACCTTTACCAATCCACTGCTGAATGAAGGTCTCCCCAGGTTTCCACCACAACTGTCTGTCTTGAGACCCTGTCCTCCATGTTACTTCGGCATATTTTCGAATTTCATACATCCATCTACCATGTTGTCTTTTTTTTAAAGAAGACCATATGGGAGATGGATGATTAATCATTCTTGGGTATTTCTCTATCCCTTCGTATCCAATCTAAAATTTTGGTTATCCGTAGGCGGTCCGTTCTTTTTGCAACATGTCCGGCCCATTGTCCATTTCAGGGATTTTGTGGTAATCGTGACGCCTTCCACTTTTGTCATTTTCCTTATCCAGGAGTTCCTCTTCTTATCTTTCGTGGTTACACAAAGCATGCTTCTCTCAACGCTTTTTCAGTTGTCTTCAGTGTTTGTATGTCTTTTTTAATATTTAGTTTCTGCTCCGTACGTAAATACCGGAAAGATGCACTGATTAAACTTTTCTTTTAAGACATAATGGCATATTGTTCTTGAAAATTGCACTGTTTCTTTCAAAAGCTCTCCTGGCAAGTTCTATACGCCGATTAATTTCTTTATCAATGTGATCTCGTCACTTGATATCTGCTATCCAAGGTAAATGTAGGTACCGGTTATCTCCAGCTTTTCGCTATCAATCGATAAATATTCATTTCTTGTAAAGGCGATGTATATGACTTTTGTCTTCTGAAAGTTTATTTTTAGTCTCACTTCTTTATTTTGTCAGCAAGTTCTTGGATCATACTTTGCAGCTCTGACGGGGTAGTTACAAAAACGACTACGTCCTCAGCAAAACGAAGGTGAGTTAAATAATCTCCATTAATCTTTATCCCTTTGTTTTCCCAGTTCAGTGATTGAAAGACATTTTCCAATGTGGCATTAAAGAGTTTGGGAGATATGGTGTCCCCTGGTCTCACTCCCTTTCCAATTGTTATGTGTACTGTATTCTCAAATAGCCGAATCTTTGAACTTGCATTTTCATAGATGTTATTAATAATATTAATGTATGCATCTTCAATACCGCAGGATTTCAAAGCCATTGCAACTGCGGATGGTTTCACAGAATCGTTTTCATAATCGATGAAAGCCATGCATAATGGGAGTTCATATTCCCTCACTCTTTCAATTACTTCCCTCAGTACATGGATATGATCTATAGTGCTGTAGCCACTCCTGAATCTAGCTTGTTCTCTCGGTCCAATGTTACCTTCAAGCGGTGTGAAAGAACGTTAGTGAAGATTTTATAAACCACTGATAGGAGGCTAATAGGTGTGTAGTTCCTGAGATCCTCAATGTCACCTTTTTTATGTAGCAGGGTTATTGTAGCATTGTTCCAATCCTCGGGAATCTTCCCTGTACTAAGGCATCTAGTGAAAACTTGGGCGAGTACTGCTTTAATTTCTCCTCTTGTTTCTTGTATGATGTCTACGGTAATTCCATCTTCTCCTTGAGCTTTTCCCCGTTTCATGTTCTTGATTGCATGTGCAACTTCTGCTGGGAGGACTGGACGAACTCTGGTACCTTTCGTAATATATATTTATATGTAATTATTTTTTTTTTAAATAAAAAATAACTAAAATTACTCAGAGACAAATTTCATATAACTGAAAACAGGGGTCCCAAATTGGAGAAAAAGGAAGGATTGCAGCAGAACAATGACAGCTGTCACTTATGGCTACATCAGGGGTCGACACAGATCACAGCTCTCATCGCTCTGCACAGACCTGCAAAGCAGCACGAAGGTGGTGTTCGGCATTATATTGTTTTATAATCAACACATGTTCGCCGACAAGACAGCAGTTTATGGCAACTTTGGAAGTTCTGGTTAGTTAGCTCAGATGTCTTACTCAGTAGTTACAATGGATGCACATGCAGAAGCATAATGGTGGTGTGAATTCCCATTCATATGATTACCGTGTCGCTTTCGAAAATAAACTATTTCTCTTTCAGTTCAACGTTTTTCTTTTGTATTTTTTAATTATTTGCCGTGCATCTTCCTGTACAATAAAAAAGAAAATCCTCAAATGAAATTACACGTACTTTCCCAAGAAAAAAAAATCCTTCATTGCACACGTCCTCCGTGATTTTCGAGATAAATTAACATAATAAAGCGTGAAAAGTAACTGGATAAAAATAAATATGTCATAATTTCGGTTTTAATTTACCTTTAATTTTATATAATAAATAATAATAATAATAATAATAATAATAATAATAATAATAATAAAATAATTCTGATCGACAAGGAGAAGAAGTCAACATACCTCACTGACATAGCCGTGCCCAACACGTGCAACATCCAGAAGACGCACCGAGAGAAGCTGTCAAAGTGCTATACTGTGCAAATTAATTGGGACAAGCTATTTTATTCTCAGAATTGTAACGTGATCGCCAGTTGATGTCGGAAACCCACGTAAACCGGTTATATCATCTGTGAGGTGGTGTGACTGTTAGAACTTGATAGTAAGAATGTGGTTTGACAGTTTGAAACAGGAAATAGGCGCTTCAGCTTCAGTTGTGAGCTTTCGTGTGTGACAGGTGGATGTTAGTTTTTGCTCTCTGTGAGTACGTGTTGCTTTCGTGTATTGGAAAATGGATATTTCCCCAAGGAAGCGTGCAAAAATAATTGCTCTGAAGGATCACACTTCTATGACAGTGAGAGATATTGCTTCTGCAGTGGGTGTAGGCAAAGTAAGTGTACCAACACTGCTTACGCGATACATTGCATCTGGATCATCGTCTCCAAAAAGGAGAGGTAAATGTGGAAGAAAACGAAAAACAACTCCAGGAACTGATAAATATCTAATCAGAAACAGTAAAATGAATCCAAAAAATAAAAAAGCACCGACATTCAAAGAGATTTATTGGCTAGTGGTTGTGATGTTAGTGATTAAACTGAACGCTGTAGGCTTCTGGAAGTTGGTCGGATGGCAAGAAGACCAACGAAAAAACAATATTTGAATGCGAAAATGAAGGTAAAACGTTTAGCATGGGCCAAAAATATAAATCATGGACTGCTGACGACTGGAAAAAGGTAATTTTCAGTGATGAAACTCATTTATTTGTGCAGGGTTACCAAGCAAATGTCGTTAGACGAAGCAACTGTGAATCCTTAAGACCTGAGCATGTCAAACAAACTGTAAAACACCCTCTGAAACAGATGTTTTGGGGTTTTTTCACATCAAATGGCACTGGAAGCTTAGTTCCTGTTCAAGGTATGATGAATTCAGCCAAGTACGTAGAAATATTACAACGTAGGATTGTTCCATTCTTGCAAACTTTTGACGGGACATTTCAACATGACTTGGCACCATGTCACAATTCGAAATTGGTCAACAATTTCATGCTGGAAAATCAAATTCATTTGCTTGATTGGCCTGGAAATTCACCAGACTTAAATCCCATAGAATACTTGTGGAATATTTTGAAGAGACGTTTAGGTAAAATGAACTGTACAACCAAAGAACGCATGATAGCGAATGCTATAAAGGTGTGGTTCCACGATTATGAAGTCAAAAATATGTGCACTCAATTAGTGGAGTCAATGCCAAAACTAATTCAAAAGGTCATTTCTGCTAAAGGAGGACATACTTCATACTAACACAGGTATTTATCAGTGTATATCAAGGCATAGAATGATATGAAGGCATAGTTTTGGAAAAAAGAGTGATTTTTTACTTTGTCCCAATTAATTTGCTCAGTATAGTATAACGATCTCTTCAAATTGATTGTTGAAAGCATTATCTTGTATTTCCTTTAGTAAATAGCGACCTACTATTTGAAGCTGTCAAAGTATAACGATCTTTCCAAATTGAATGCTGAAAGCATTCTCTTGTATTTCCTTTAATATTACGATACGAAGTCAAAGAAATGTGGCATATGGTGAATGTAACCACCGTTCTCACAGTAATATCAGCCACATGAGTTGTACCTAAGACCACATTCACAGCTCTATACAGACACTAGACCTTCAACCTAACACATACATGAAACTACAGAAAGCAGCTATCTTGAACACTTCTAGGATTGTAAGAAGGTTCCTGGACAACTGAGAGAAGGAAATATCACTTACCAGACTTGGTACGTCGTACTCGTCCCGGAAGGAAGAGAATCTCAGGAAGAGGTGGAATCATCTTAAACAACAACAACAATAATAATAATAATATTTTAATCTAATACTTCGATTGAAGTCGCGCGCCGCCGCCCCGGTGGCGCAGTGGTCTAAGGCGTTGGCCTCTGATCATTCGTCCGAAGGGGACCGGGTTCGAATCCCGGTGAGGCATGGATGTTGTGTTTGTCTCACGGCACTGGCTCTCTCCCTTCCCTGGAACCAGTGACCCTAAATTAGGGACGGGCGACTGCTTATAGCCCATTGAGTTGCTCACGGTGGTCGTTAAACCTCCAATCAAAAAAAAAAAATTAAAAAAAAAAAAAAAGAAGTCGCGCGCCCTCTCTGACTGCCAGAGTTGCCCTAGGAAATACTCTGGCTGCACATATTTAGTTCAGTAGTGATACATTATTATGTACTGAGCTCTCGCATTACTTCTCTATACTAATTCAATCGCAATTTCATCATTTCTCGCATTAAGTAATCCATTAGCAATGAGCGTATAGCGGTAATCCAGAAACAGACATTTCGTAATCCAAACAAGCACGGCTTCACTTTAAAAAGCGGTTACAAGTGTTTTCCTTTTAACTAATTGCACTTTTTAAAGAGCTTGTTCCCATAATCCCTCGTCTTTTCTTTCCCACTGCTTATGAAATGTTAGCTACCTGCCTCCCGCTTCCCTCCGAATTGCTATTTACTGAAGGAAATACAAGAGAATGCTTTTAACATCCCATTTGGAGAGATTCGCCATGTCCGCAAATGCTTCGATTGAAAAATAAAGACGACGAAAATCCAATAATTATTTGCACTTTGTCATTTCTGTAAAGCGCATTTATCTATACATCTGAAACATTAAAAGCTAAGTTTGGGTGTGTTATCCGTGTTTTCGATCGGCATTATAGAAGGAAAATAAGGGGTTTACGGAAATGCTACATAAAATTTCACTTAAGGTATTTTCATCTCCCTTTACACTGTTGTGAAACTTTCAGTTATCAGTTTGATAATTAATTTTGTATCGTTCCTCAGGAATTCCGTGCCTGCAGATGATATTTACATCTTAAAAGCAATCATAACGAATGTCAGATTTCGTGTGCGTGGCTCGCAAAACACAACTCTGTGCTTAATTAATTAATTAATTAATAATAATAATAATAATAATAATAATAATAATAATCGAGATTGGAACGAAGGAGCCAAAAGAAGAAGTTTGGGGCACGAAAGTCCTACACGGAAGGAACTACAATGATCTACAATCGGACCATGTGGATAAGACTGCATCCAATGCATGGCTAACAAACGGATCACTCTTCCCCGAAACCGAAGGGTTCCTGATGGCTATACAAGATCAAGTTGTAAACACCAGAAACTACCGGAAGCATATCCTGAAGGACACGTCAGTGGAAAGCGACACATGTCGGTAATGCCATCAAGCGCCAGATACCATCCAATATATCACAGCAGGGTGCAGAGTCTTGTTCGTGTACTCTGTTTGTTCTTTGTGTGAACAAACAGAGTACACGAACAGGCACAATCAAGTCGCCCAGATTATCCACCAGAAATTGGCAAGAAAGCATCACCTCACTACAACTGAGCTTGTCCCCTACTACAAGTATGAGCCAACAACGATTCTAAAGAGCAACACCAACACGATGTACTGGGGCAGATGGATCAGAACAGATTACACCATCCCCCACAATTGGTCCAACATCGTCCTGGTCAACAAGAAGTCAGCATACATCACGGACATAGCCGTGCCCAACACGTGCAACATCCAGAAGATGCACGGAGAGAAGCTGTCAAAGTATAACTACCTACGATACGAAGTCAAGGAAATGTGGCATATGGAGAACGTCACCACCGTCCCCATAGTAATATCAGCCACAGGAGTTGTACCTAAGACTATTCACAGCTCTATACAGACACTAGACCTTCAACCTAACACCTACATGGAACTACAGATGGCAGCTATTCTGAACACTTGTATAGGATAATAAGGAAGTTCCTGGACAACTGAGAGAAGAAGTACCACTTTCGAGACTTAGTATGTCGTGCCCGTCCCCGAAGAAAGAGAACAAAAACCTCAGGAAGAGGTGGAATCTCTAATATAATAATAATAATAATAATAATAATAATAATAATAATAATAATAATAATAATAATAGTAATTCCGAATTCAAACCGATCGGCAAGTAGAACATAATACACCAGACATAACATACCAGTCATAGAAAATTGGAAAGTCTGAAGAATTGATATAGCGATTCCTGGAGATGCCAGAGTCGATGAAAAAGAACAGGAAAAAATGACTAAATATAGAAACCTGGACATAAAAGTTACCCGATTATGGACTAAACACACAACGGTAGTCGCCAATGTCATCGGGGCACTTGGAACAATGTCAAAAAAATTTATGAATCATTTCGAAAAAATTGCAGCTTTCTGATATTCCACCTAGAGAACTGCAGAAGACAGCTTTACTTGGGACAACATACACTGAAATGCCAGAAAAACTGGTACACCAGTCTAATACTTGGTAGGTCCTCCACGGGTGCGCAAGACTGCAAAAATACGACGGGGCATGGACTTCACTAGCTTCTGGAAATATGTACACTATATACTTCCTGCAGAGCGTTCCACAATTCGGGTGTATTCCGAGGTCTCGGATTCCTGTGTTCGATAGCGCGTTGCATGGCATCCCAAATTGTCTTCTATCACGTTCAGATCTCGGGACTTGGGTGGGAATGGCAACACTCCAAACTCAGATGAATGCTCCTCTAACCATAATGTGGCGTCCTGACACTTGTGTGGAGGTACATTGTCTTGTTGGAACAGGCCCTACCCATCAGCATGAATGCAGGGACTTGAACAGGTGTACCTCGTCAGAAATGATGCGCACATAGCGTGGCCAGTCACAGACGTTTGTAGACGTAACAGGGGTCGCAGTGAAGTCCAGCTAAACACACCCCATACCATTACGAACCCCCCCCCCATCCCACCACCACCAGCCGGTACAGTTCCCTGTTAACAGGCGGGATCCATGGTTTCATGGGGTTTGCGCCACACACAAATCCTTCCATCTGCCCGATACAGTTGGAAACGCGACTCGTCAGACCAGGCAACTTGTTTCCAGTCATCAAGTGTCCAGTGACAGTGTTGCCTTGCCCAAGCGAGGCGCATAGCTCTGTGTCGTGCACCCATCAAGGGGACTCGAGTTGGGCGTCGGCTCCCAAAGACCATATCGTGTAGGGCACGTTGCACAATCCGGACGCTGATGCTTGTTGAGGCTCCAGCATTGAATTCCGATGATACCTGCGAGAGTGTTGCACGCCTATCGCGTGAAACGATTCTTGACAGCCGACGATGGTCACATTCACCTAATGTCTTTCTGCGACCACACTGGCATCGTAGGTTGGAGGTATTGCCGGAATTCTTGTAATCACGGTACACCCTTGCAATGGTCGCCCGTGAAAATCCGAACTTCGTTTCTACCACCGAAATACTATGGCCCATCTCACGAGCGCCAAGTATGACACCGCGTTGAAAATCGCTTAAATCGTTATTACTTGTCATTCTCATGCCGAAAACAGCTCTGACAGCTGGCAAGGATGTCTATCGCTTTATATACGCACTGGCGGACGCAACCGAGTACGCGCATAGGGGACGTTGCTATGTATTTTGCATAAGCTCATCTGTACCAGATTTTCTAGCAATTCAGTGTATATTTTATGCCGATTTTTGACTGATACCTAGGTCTCCGGTGGAAATTGGTATTAGCTCAACACCAGTCAATGATAGTTTTGCTGATTATGTTTGATTGTCATACATGACACCGGGAAATGAAAACGTCTATGACATTTTGTACATTTCGAATAATAATAATAATAATAATAATAAATATAGCGATCCCTGGAGGTGCCAGAGTCTATGAAAAAGAACTGGAAAAAAGGACTAAATATAGAGACCTGGCCATAAAAGTTACCCGATTATGGATTAAACACACAACGGTAGTCCCCATTGTCATCGGGGCAATTGGAGCAATGTCAACAAATTTTATTAATCATTTCGAAAAATTGCAACTTTCTGATAATCCATACTTAGAGAACTGCAGAAGACAGCTTTACTTGGGACATCATATATTTTACGCCGATTCTTGACTGATACCTTGGGCTCCGGTGGAAACTCGCATCAGCACAATAACACCAGTCAATGATAATTTTGTTGTTTGATTGTCATAGGCTGTGCTTCGTATATTTCGAATAAATAAATATATCAATAAATAAATAAATAAATAAACTACATTGCGATGTATACTTAAAAATTATTTTTCCGCTTTAAATAAAATTTTCGTAAATATGATTTTTCGAAATTTAAAAAATAAAGGTTATTATTACATTATTACTATTATCACAGGCTAATTGCTTAACCCCGATTTTTTCAGATGGTTTTAAGTTTTTTTACGAGGAATCCCTTTGCGATGAATTGTTACATTTCTAATACAAATTTGGAAGATGTGAATCCGTTTATTGGTGTAATGTGACATGGAGTCAGATAATATCCGAAAAGTTGAAAATTTCTTCGTTCTAGAGCGGAAATCGAACCCGCGTCTCCCGAATAGCTCCCGAGTATGCTAACCACTGCACCACCCAGAACGACAAAATTTCAAGTTTCCGATTAATTTGAATATAACCATCACAAAATTCGGTTAGCATACACTGTAAAAAATTACAGGGTCAAATTACGGTAGATACACCGGCAGCTGAGTGGACAGTCACTAAACTGTAATTTTACAGTACCATACCGTAATGTTAATATCTCCGATTAATTTAAATATAACCATCACGTGTTAGTCTAGTGACCATAACCATTACTTGTTAGTCTATAGACATGTTAGTCTAATGACCGTCCGGGAAATGAAAACGTCTAATGACAATAATGTTCATTAACAGTCTAATGACAAATAAATAACAATACAAGTTATGTTCATTAACATGTCTAATGGGAAACAAAAGCGTCTAATGCCGTAATCTTCATTAACATGTCTAATGACTGGGAATAAATAATATGTCTAGTGACCGAGAATAAATAATATATCTACTGACCGGAAAGTAAAAACGTGTTGCCTATAGAAGTGTTGCAGTCGACTGATTGTACGTGACAAAAACAGGTATATAACTACTTTAAGAAGAACGTTGCCAGATTGTCTAGGTTACAATACAGTAACGGTTCAAACAGTTTAAATACCGTGAACATGTTGTTTATCCACCAATAAACACCACCGATAGGCCACGGGTGGCCTAGTGGGCAACGTTCGTGGCTGCCACTGAAAGGGCATCAGGTTCGATCCCAGGCAGGTACGAACGCTCGATCCACTAAATATCCGCCGTGCGTCGGATGGGCACGTTAAGCCGTCGGACCCCGGGTACTGGTCCCCCCGGTAATAAATAAATAAGGGCGTCTTCCTCCCCCTTTCTACTTCGCTTCTGTGTCACTTTCTAATCGGGCGCTCTAGCCCAAATCTCCTAGTTTCGTATTTCTAAGGGTTGTTTAAGACCTGGGGTCAGACACTCCCTTCCTAAAATCCTCTACATATGGTCGTTTATCCACCGATTGGGCCGCGGGTGGCCTAGTGGGCAACGTTCGTGACTGCCAGGGAAAGGGCCTCAGGTTCGATCCCAGCAGGTACGAACGCTCGATCCACTAAATATCCGCCGTGCGTCGGGTGGGCACGTTAAACCGTCGGACGCCGGGTACTGCCCCCCCCCCGGTAATAAATAAGGCCCCCCCCCTTTCTACTTCGCTTCCGTGTCACTTTCCTATCGGGCACTCTAGCCCATATCTCCTAGTTTTTCCTGCTTCTAAGGGTTGTTTAAGACCTGGGGTCAGACACTCCCTTCCTAAAATCCTCTACATATGAACATATGATCATTTGACTATTTTTTATCCACCGAAAATTTATGGTTGACCGCCAAGTGTCGTGCTTACGATCTGTAAACAGTCTTAATCTGGGTGAAACACTGACTATTCACGACAATTTTTTGCAGCGTACTCGGACACTATCCAGGAGACGCGGGTTTGATTCCCGCTCCAGGACGACGAAATTTTCAAGTTTCCGGATATTATCTGACTTAACATCCACGTCATATTTACACCAATAAACGGATTCACATCTTCCAAATTTGTATTGTATAATGGCGTAATCCCGTGTTTCATTCACTGATGTCACTCGCATGTTGGCCACCGCGAAGTCCGGACCTAACACCCTGTGACTATTTTTATGTGGGCTATGTCGAAGACAAGGTTTTCATCCCACCCCTTCCTGTTAATTCAGCTGATCTGAAATAACGTATCACAACAACTATTGCTGGAGTTGATGAAGTTACCTGAACGCGTGTATGGCAAGAATTCGACTAGGGTGCAAGTTGCTGTAACAAACTTCAACAGTTTTCCCACTAAACAGTGAAACGCGCGAGTGTCAATATCTTAAACAGTTTTGGTTTTTATAAGATATTGAAACTGTTTATTTCATTTGAAATAAATTTGTACAATTCAGATGCCTGCTTTTAATACTAAGAACATACCAGACGCACATTATTATCGGCAACATAATTCCGTGATCTTTTGTCAACCTGCGTTGCATACTACAGTGTACAAAGAATTCTGAAAATCACGAGTTCACTTTCCGTGATTTCTTTCGAGAATTAACGAAACATACACTATTTCTGATACAACTCTTTTCCGCGAAATGACTGAAAAAAACTCGGAATTTCACAAGTACGCCAGAAAAACACCGAATTTTCAGGAAGCTTTATACTTCATGTAGTCTGTGAATTAGAATATTTTTATATATACTAGTATATATGCAAGTGCAAAGATTCGGCTGTTTGAAAATACAACACACATAAAAATTGGAAAGGGAGTGAGACAAAGTGACACCATATCTCCGAAGCTCTTTAATGCCACATTGGAAAATGTCTTTCAATCACTGAACTGGGAAAACAAAGGGATAAAGATTAATGGAGATTATCTAACCCACCTTCGTTTTGCTGATGACGTAGTCATTTTTGCAACTACCCCATCAGAGCTTCAGGGTATGATCCAGGAACTTGCTGACAAGAATAAAGAAGTGGGATTAAAAAACGAACTTTCAGAAGACAAAAGTGATGTTCAATGCTTTTACAAGAAATGAAGATTTATCGATTGATGGAGAAAAGCTGGAGATAACAGACACGTACGTTTATCTTGGACAGCAGATATCAAGTGAGGAGCACATTGCTGAAGAAATTAACCGGCGTACAAAACATGCCTGGAGAGCTTTTGGAAGAAACAGCATAATTTTCAAGAGCAATATGCCATTATGTCTTAAAAGAAAAGTGTTTGATCAATGCATCCTTCCAGTGCTTACGTATGGTGCAAAGACGTGGACCTTAACTAAAAGAGACATACAAAGGCTGCAGACAACTCAAAGCAGCATGGAGAGCTGCATGCTTGGTGTCACCAGGAGAGATAAGAAGAGGAACTCGTGGATCCGAAAAATGAAAGAGTGGAAGACATCATGATCAGAGTTAAATCCCTGAAATGGCAATGGGCTGGACATACTGCCAGAATGACAGACCATCGATGGACAGCCGAAATTTTAGACTGGATTCCAAGGGACAGGAAAAGACCCAGAAGAAGACCACCGGGGAGATGGGTGGATGAAATTCGAAAGTATGCGGGAGTGACATGGAGGAGACTGGCACAAGACAGACCGTTGTGGAGGAAACTTGGGGAGACCTTCGTCTAGCAGTGGATTGATAATGGTTGACGATGATGATACAGGGGTGGAAAACGAAACTGAAACACCTGCGCAAATAGCACCCCACGTGACACGCCGCTGTACGCGCTATATACCTGGAGGCCAGCCTGCATCTATTTCGCAGTCGATCAACTAGAGCGGAGTGTGAAGGTTGCATTAGCAGAGAAATAGCACAGCTGGACGTCAAGAAGTGCCATCCACACAATACTATGAGAGACATATCCGAGTTTCAAGGAGGAAAGATTGTTGGTGCGCGTCTTGCCGGTGCATCTGTGTCCAAGATAGCAAGTCTTTATGGTGTATCGCGACCCACGGTATCCAGGGTTATGTCGGCATACCAGCAAGAAGGGAAAAAACTACATCCAATAGGAGAAGCTGTCGAAGTAAGAGGAAGCTGACGGTAGCCAAAAAACATAAAACGACAGCTGCCCAACTCACGGCAGAGCTGAATACGCACCGCGACTCACCTGTTTCTATCAAAACTGTGCATCGGGAGCTTCAGCGAATCAACATTCACGGTCGTGTTGCTATCGCAAAACCCTGGATCACCAGTGTGAATGCCAAACACGTCGGTAGCAATGGTGCCAGTAGCGCAAATCGTGGACGTTGGACAACACGAAATGTGTATTGTTCTCCGATGAATCGTCCTTTACTGACTTTCCCCCAATCGGTAGAGTTTACGTGTAGAGACGTCCCTCACAAGCTTACCACCCGGACTGTTTATTGCCCACAGTAAAGCACGAAGGTGGACTGGTGATGGTTGATGTCGCAATGTTGTGACAGTATGTCGGCCCACCGATTGTTCTTGAGGAACACATCGCTGCCAAGGACTATCGGACAATTAAGGACAGCCAGGTGCACCTAATGATTCCAGCATTGTACCCTGACGGTGGTGCCGTGTATTAGGATGATATCGAACCGATACGCGGAGCCAAACTGGTAAAAGAGTGGTTTACTGAGCATGAAAGTAAAGTTGGACATCTGTCATGGCCTGCACAGTCACCCGACTTGAACATTATTGAGCCACTCTGGGGTGTTCTGGAGGAACGAGTCGGGAAACGTTTTCCTCTGCAAGCATCACGTCGTGAACTAGCCACTTTTCTGCGAAAGGTATGGCTCCAATCCTTCTTGGTCACGGTACAGGACGTGTATCGGTCCTTCCCACGACGAACTGCAGCTGTATTGGCTTCCAAAGAAAGAACGTCCTACAGCGGACTAATAAATTGTTGTGTCCTAAACCCACGTGTTTCAGTTTCGTATATACACTATATTGACAGAAGTCACCGGAACCCTTCAAAAGCAAATAAACGGAACCTCTGCGTTGTTAAGATGTGCGGTACAGCTGCAAACGGAATAAAAACCAGCCTGCAGCTGGTCACAGTCATATCGCACTGTGAGGTTGGGTGAAAACGTCGCGGCGGGAGAGAACTTACTTTGATAAAGGAAAGATTGTTGGGTGTTATATCAGTGGGTTGTCCATAAGAGAAATCGAGAGGCGTTTACACATACCCAAGTCTACTGTTTTGGATGTACTGAATAAGTGGAAGACACATGACGTGCCTCAAGCAGCAAAACGTACCGGCAGACCAAAGAAAGTCAGTGACAGAGGACGTCAAACCCTCAGGAGAGCCGTTACTGCTAATCGACGGAGCACTGCACGAGACCCCAGAGTACAGGCGAGTAAAAATGGAGGAACCTCGGTATGTACGCGTACCATTCGGAGAGAACTTCATTCCATGGGTTACCGTGGTTGTGCGGCTGCTCATAAACCTTTCATCTCCACTCGGAATGCTACTCGTCGTTTAGCATGGTGTAAAGAACATTTATCGTGGACCATAGATCAATGGAAACGGGTCCTATGGACTGATGAGTCTAGATGTATGATCCATCAGTCTGATGGCCGTGTGTGGGTATGGCGGTAGCCGGGCGAACGCTATTTACCACAGTGTACTGTTCCTACGGTCAAGTTTGGAGCTGGCAGTGCACTAGTGTGGGAGTGTTTTTCGTGGTATGGTCCCGGTCCATTGGTTATCGTGGACAAACCTGTTAATCAGCACGTTTACCTCGATATTCTGGACAATTATGCCCTACCAACTCGCTGGCAATACTATGGAACCGAGCCTTGTTGATACCAGCAGGATACTGCACCAAGCCAAAAAAGCAAAGACTGTTACGGCGTGGTTTGACGATAATTTCGTATCGTGTGTGGACTGGCCAGCACAGAACCCTGATCTTAATCCCATAGAGCACCTATGGTATGAATTAGAGCGCCGCATAAGAAGTTTGGAAGGAAGGTAGTCAACGGCAGCATTACGTACTGAATGAAAGCGCATGCCTATCGGTGTGTTCCAAAACCTTGTCGAAGCATGTCTCGAAGGGTCAGTGCATGCATTAGGACCAAATGTGGACCGACACCGTACTAATATATGTCAATAAATGCTATGTTGTGTTTCTCTTCTAGGTGTCCGGTGACTTTTGTCAATATATATATATAGTACTGCATCCATGAATCAGAATCAAGGTCTGGCTGGTTTGAAACCAAATTCACTTTTTATAGTTAAAACGTATTAAAACCTGTCCAGCAAAATTTTGTGCCGCTGAATTACACATTTAAACCGCGAGACACCACGGGCATTGTTCCAATCACGAGAAAACCTAATACAAAAAAAAAAAAAAAATGCGTATCTTTAATTTAAGGGCATTTATAACACGGGCAAACGTGATGGTGTAGTCGTTAGCATACTCGGGCGCTACCCGGGAGACGCGGGTTCGATTCCCGCTCAAGGACGACACGGTTTTCAAGTTCTCGGACATTATCCGACCCAACATCCATGTCACATTTACACCAATCAACGGAGAGGCAAACATGAACCACCGGGAGAAACGGAAACATGATTATAAAATGGTTTTAACTCTAGCCCCGACTTCAATCTTCGCGAACAATTATAAAATAGATTTTGTCAGCACAATGAGACTGCATGAAACATTATGGATAAGTTTCACGGTTCTTTGGAGTCACTGATAATAAGTAACATATCGTTAATTCGTTCCAGCAGTACATGCCAATTAAATTCTATCAACTACGGGAAACAGAAGAAATCGGAAACCTTTCGTTGTTGGAGATTTCACAGCCTGATAAATAATGCCAGCCATTTTCACAATGTTTTCTTCCAACTCGGCATAAAAAAATAAAAAATCACCTCAACATTCTCTTCACCTTACCTCCACCGAATCCCAAGGGGAACTGAGCCACGTTATAAATCCTAACAGAAAAAAAAAAAAAAAAAAAAAATCTTTAGGGATTCTATCCAACTCTTTCTCTTCTTACTGCCGTTAACATTGTCGTAATCCTTCTTCTTTCAATTTATCCGTCCCCTTCAATCATTCTCATACTTTCAATTACTTACCTTGAACTCTTGTGCTTTATTTCCTGAATTTACTGTTTTCTTACATACTACCACCCTATGCCCTTCACTTGTTTAAATAATAAGACTGAAAACTGCATTTGCCATATATGCTCTGTAAAAAATAAGTGGTGTAAATTCATGAAAAATAGAGTGCAGCAAAGATGCTGATAGGTGTCAGTTTTTTAATGAAATTTCTGTTTTTGAAAGTTTCAGTTTTTTTTGTTTTGTTTTTAACCCGTATTTTCACAGATTTTCCGCAGTCAATAATTCCGTTCCTTTCAGAAAAGTCTGTTTCTGGTTTTTCCGTACTTATACAGAGATTTCGCAAAATCGAACACTCCGAATTTTCCCTTTGATTTCTTTTCTTTCTTATTTCTTTACAATTTTCTTTGATCATATTTCTTAATTTTCTTAATTGCAATTTTCAATTGCAATTTAAAAAAATTTTTAATTACAATAATTACAAATAATTATTAATTTTCTTAAGTACAATTTTCAATTACAATTTTATTTCTCATATTTCTAAATTACAATTTTCTTTGATTATAAAGGTGTAGTCTACTAGCATGCCGTTCCACCACAAATTACTGTCAATGCTGAGCATTACATTTCAGAGACGACACATATCGATTAAGCAACCAGAACTGGTGGGCAAGTGGATCCTACACCATGATAATGACCTCCCACATGTGGCTGCTTGTGTTAAACAGCTTCTTACGAAATGCAGTATTGAAATCATAATACAGCCTGACTACAGTCATGACCTCGCCCTGTGCGATTTCTGGTTGTTTCTAATAATGAAGGAGAAGTTCCGTGGCGCATGCAACATTCAACACAGATGTGACGTTATTCAAGCTGTACAGGGGTCGCTAAAGCAACTTCCACAAAATGCCTTCGTCTCATGCTTTGAAAAGTGGACTGAACGATGGGACTGTTGCATATCATCCGAGGGAAGATACTTTGAGAAAGAATAACATATTTTGATGTACCTGTATCTCTTGATTTTGTGTGATGTTACTCTCAGTTGTTATGCAACCGCCGCTGTATCATCATCAAACAACTTCAAAGTCTGACTCGTGATCGGTTCCCAAATAATTCCTATAAGGATACTTCCCTTAAAAAGTTGCGTCATCAACGTAAACACTGTCGTTAGTAAGTCATCGTGGCTACTTTCTTCATCCGAATCACAAACCAAACTGCCCATGGTGTTAATTATGCATCATTTTCGGAAAGATCACGACTTTACACTACCGTAACAACACCGTGCGCAGTCGTAAAAGGAGACGTTATTTTGCGGAATTCTAGGCGAACTAGATTTCTCTCCAACGTTCAAAAGATTGATCCGGTTTTAATCATTTTCAACACTCTAAGTCTCTTAGCTTCGTGGAACGAGAATATTGATATTTGCGCCCCGAAAAACGACGAAACAATGAAAAAGGGGTAAAAAGAACATAAAAACCTCAGTACTGAACTGGCGAATGTCTGCTATGATGCTTTTTTATTCAAACGTCGAATTTGACAAACAGTTTGCTTGAACTGTACGGGACCAGCCAGCTACATACTGGGATTTATGTCCCCCTGAATTCCTTCGCCCATTTGCAGGCGAGTATCACACAGCAATATATATAATCCCACTCCCAATTTCCGTGTATCACACATAATTTATACTTTTTTTTTTTCAAATTTTTAAGCATTAGTCGTTTTATTTCCATATATCATATTGAGATCTACTGTTTCGAGAACCCATGTTAAATACTTAGCCTTTCTTTTTAGGAAAGCATTTAAAACATGCGAGATAAGAAATCAAAATTGCATAAGAACAAAATAACAGTCAGTAGTTTTGGTAAAAAGATTTCCCGTATTAGAAATTCTCAATTATGAACATTTTAACAGTTCTCAATTTTTTTGAAATTTTTACTATTTTTAATTCTATGTTTAAAGCTTTAATATTAGACTATAAAAAATTTCAGTCTGGAAAAATTTGCTTTCATCTAATACCCCTACCTAATATTTTTCAGCAACGCCCCAATTAGGAATTCCCAGATAAACCCTTGGCTGTACAGCACCTTGTTCAGAGGTATCCTTTATTTATTTATTAATTTTGCTCTTCAAGTTACAACTTCACGATATGATTCTCACGCTTCGCCCTAAATAAATTGCCTCCATTTCCCGCGACGGTAATAAATACACAACTTTCTTCAAACAGAATCTCTAAGTTGATATGACACATCGCGACGATCTTAAAAGTCACTGTGCCTGATTACATGCGCACATTTTTTGTTATTTTGAAGATGTACAGACTCCACAGTCATTAAATTCAAATAATGTAATCTCGTTAGATGAATTCGGATCCCACGCGAGTATTGTCTGCCGTCGGCGTTTCACAATACAAATTCATTTTGTATAAAACACAAAATCGAATCCGCTTCATTTATTATCGAGGTTTTCTTCACAGTAGATGGCGCCAGCAGCACGTCTCCGTAAGGATTAATTATTTCACCCTAACTCTTCACTTTCCACGAAATAATCCAAATGATATTAAAATCAAAATGCAAAAAAACTCGCTACCACACACACACCTCTGTCTCTCCCTCTACGCGCACATTGGCTATTCAATCGTCTACACAGAGACGAACGAATAATTGAAAGAAATAATTAAAATACTGCAATACCGAACGTCAAGTTATTAAGAGTAGGAGCACTAAAATTATTATAATTTTAAAAGTGATATCACAAGTAATGTTATATGAACACAGAAAGGAATTATTAACATTCGAACTGACAAAAAAAAAGACACATTCCGTAGTACTGTGCGCAATTTTTTTTTATAAACGTAAGAGTGTGTTTGAATTTCAATTACGTCACAAGGATAATTCAAAATGATTCATTCGATTTCAAATTATTGTATTTTATGTGTTTCTAAATATCAATCGATTAAATGTACATAGGATAAACCAAAAACTGCCCAAATTTTATTTTCATACCTTATAAATGTTCTATGTGACTTCCATTTGTCACGCGAACTACGTTGAGGCGATAACCAAATTCCTGCCATATGTGATTTAGGCATGTCTGTTGTCAGCGACTGCAGATTACTATGAATGCGAACTTTGGGTTCATCTTGCGTCGTGGGCAATGGTGGCACATACACATTATCCTTAACATACCCCCATAAGAAAAAGTTGCAAGGGGGTCAGATCCGGAGACTTGGCGGGCCACCTGTAAAAAGCGCCTTGTCGTCGTGTCCACAGCGACCCATCCACTGGTTAGGAAGCTGTTCGTTAAGGTAACGGCGGCTTCCTAACCGCTATTCGTTAAGGTCGCGCTCAGTTTCAGTTACTGCATGTGGGTTTTCCGTGCCCCATATGCGAATGTTGCAACGGTTGGCCTTGCCACTTAAATGGAATGTTGCTTCGTCACTAAACATCAGGCGTGAAATGCAAATTCGTCGTCCTTCATCGCCTTCTGCACGACATTTTTCACAATGACAGTCTTTCGCCCAGGTGAAGATACACGGGTTACATTACGCCATCTAGCGGTTACATTCGCAAAAAAAAAAAAAATGTAAACGCTTGATGGCGCAATGTAACCCGTGTATCTTCACCTGCTGGGCGAAAGACTGTCATTGTTTTTCGCCCAGGTGCAGATATACGGGTTACATTGGGCCATCCAGTAGTTTTTTTGGTGCATTTCTCTTCATTTTAATGAGTTGTACGCTATTATTACCTTGATTTTTACGGAGCTATGGCCTAATGAAATGGGAAGAATCATTTTGAATTACCCTGTATATCAGCTCGTAAAATATATTAGGTACTGAACTCTTAATCTGACCAGAAGCAAATTTTATTATTTTATACTCATGACATATACTGTTGCGACATACAAAGCCGGACTACTATGGAAAATGAATTTAAAAATCGTAAGATTATTGAAATGAATAGTTGCGTGTAAGAGTTGCAATTAGAAATGGTTGTGACTGCCAGTTCATGATTAAATTACTTAGTTCATTTCCAGAACACAGGTGCTACATCAATTTCAAGTCTCTTCCTAAATTTGCGGCGAAAGGCACAGTTCGTGTATATATCAATGCCATACGTGTAAGAAGGTATAAAAAAGCGTGAGCTTCCCACTTCAAACTGGGGCAAAATTACTTTAAAAAAAAAAAAAAAAAACGGTTTCACATTTCGGCGCTTTAGACGCATCATGTGATGTTCAACTTCTCTTTTGCACATTGCTTTATATCATCATCAGCAGCCTCAATCCACTGCTAGATGCTAGTCTTCTCCCAAGTTTCTTCCACACTTCTGTTTTGAGCCACTCTCTTCCATGCGACTCTAGCATATCTTCGAGTTCAATACAAGCATCATCCGCATGGTCTTCTGGGTTTCTTTCATGTTTCTCGGAATCAAGGCTACAGGGTGTTTACCCAAACTTTGTTTCAAATTTCTCCGACTTTTCCAGGTTTTCCATTCCAATAACAAAATATTTCCAGGTATTGTGTGCTTTTGCAAAGTTTGATACACACAACATATGGTTTTCATATGTGTTCTGTGTACCTAACTATATGGTTTTCACATGAAAGCATGAAGTGAATATATATTTTTTTTTTATTGGAAGTTTAACGACCACCGTGAGCAACTCAATGGGCTATAAGCAGTCTCCCGTTCCTAATTTAGGGTCATTAGTTCCAAGGAAGGGAGAGAGCTAGTGCCGTAAGACAAACACAACATCCATGCCTCGCCGGGATTCGAACCCGGACCCCTTTCGGACGAATGATCAGAACTTCAAAAGAGCATTTATTTACAAAAAAAGACAACATACAAACACAAATTTTCACCGGGAAAAAAATTGCACAATAACTCACCGGCAACGACAATAACAACACACAATCAATATCGCAATAAACAGAGTACTCTACAGGAAGAAGCAGACGACATCAGAGCAAGTTGAAGAATAACACACGGCAAGATAAAAAGAAAACAGTTGCACAACAAAC
This sequence comes from Macrothele yani, assembly GCA_039090855.1. Lineage (NCBI taxonomy): Eukaryota > Metazoa > Arthropoda > Arachnida > Araneae > Macrothelidae > Macrothele > Macrothele yani. The sequence continues at coordinate 30,406,356 of CM077003.1, forward strand.
AATACATACAGGACAGACCACTAATGAAGCAAGGCGGTAAAGAAAAGTCAGCCGAGTTTGTCAAAACTGTCAAGGGAAAAAAAAACAAACACACACACGGTCCGACAACAAGCTGCAGCCGAAAAAAAAACAAAACCTGGTAGTTCGGAGAAATGCGTTGACAAATGGCTGTAAGCCGACGAACAACAAAAATTTACATTTAAAGCGTATCTCGGTCAGTAAGACCGACAGCAACACAGAGAAAAAAACAACCACTAGAAACTAACACCCCGTACCATTAACACAACACACAAAGCACAATATTCAAATAACACCAAGAAATTAACACACAATGCACAATATACAAATAGCACCATGAACACAATAAAGAATGCACAATACACAAATAACACCATGAAAAACTTTGTGAAAAAGAACACAGGAGTTAAACTTGCAGACAAGCATCACCACCAAATAAACTCGGGTCGAAACAGTGAATTCGCACTGTATGCACAGCACTAACCACAAAAATAAACACCGATTACACAAACAAAATCAAGAAACACGTCGGTAAGGTTCAGAACCAACACACAAAAAAACCACCTCGGTACCACGCGCCAGCAGTACCCGTTCAGCAAGAAAAAAATTAAAACAAAAAATAAAAACAACCACAACATTAAACACAAAACCGTGCGACAGTAAACTGTGTGAAACCGACGAGTAATAAATATAAAATAGGTGAACGACACCAAAAGCAAACTAGAAAAAAAAGCCGACACTTGAGCAACAAAAAACAAAACAAAAACACATCAGACAATGTGCATGCCACAGCAAAAATGCAATCAACATCAACAAAACAACATAAAACACCTTGGTAACAGTAAACAATAAACAGAAAATACCAAAACGCTTAGCCGGCACACAAAAAAGTTTGTCGACCAACGGCTTGAGGCCGACGGAAAATAAAATAAAAGAAAAGAAAAAGTCAGTAAACGCTACCGACAACAAATTAACGGGAATGTGTGCGCACGGAAAGCAACAAGAAGATAAACTAAAGGAGACACTAACCCACTGACACAGATCTACGGTATGTACAAAAATTATGCACTAAAACAAAAACACCAATAAAAAAAAATAAATATAAATATAATAAACTCTGGCTATGGGAGGAGAGCAATAATGCCTGCAGAAACATGAAACCATGACAAATATGGAGACCAGAGAGAGAAAAAGGCAGGCACATCCTGCCGAACCCGCGCCATGTCATACTCAAGTTGGAGGACCGATCTGATGGATGATCGGTACCTCCTGCACAAAAACACCCGGGCCGGATGATAACGCCGGAGAGAAGCTCGATCCACGCTTGAGTGGTAAAACAAATAAATCGTCAACTTCGCTTGGAGAATGATGAATGCACAAACAGAACTGTGGACATCTACAGGGGGAGAATGGCGTCGGAGGAAATAAAATGGAACATTGTATGAGGACAAGGGCAAACTTTGGAAAGAAGGGAAAACATAATCGAAAAACAAGGGCTGCAACACCAGACAAGAATCATAGGAATGTGACACATCACCAAGTGTAGAACAAAAGAAGCAAAGCGGGGAAGCCAAATGACGAAAACGATGAAGGGTACGCGGAGTGAGCAACCGACGGTGTAGGTGCAGCCAATGAATGTCCCGGGCTTTCGGGAAGCCAGGGAAGTCGATGGATCACTCCATGTACCTGGAAGATCTGTAGCTGAAACAGAAGGAATTGCTAATGGAGCTGTGAAATTGGTAAGAAAATGCGAATAAAGAAGCTTGGCTGTAACTTGATGGGGTAAAAATGAGAATCGTTTAAGTAGAGAAGAAAGGGAAGACTGAGCGACGGGGCGGAAGACTGAATGAGGCCAATAGAATTGACAAGTAAAGGATAAAGACGAATAAGACAGGATTGAATAAGACAGAACTGTGCACGATGCTGAGGGTATCAAGTAACAGAGGGGAAAGGCGATCAAAAGATTTCCAGTGAAGAGAAGAATCAAAAAGTTGAGAAACCTGAACGACGCCACTTGCAAACCAAGTGGAGAAGTTCAGGTACTGAGAATTTGGAGAACGAAGGGCAGAGGAGAAGAAAAGTGGTTCCGCAAGGAGATCGTTAGTCGAAGCTGGGGGGAGGCGGACTGGACATAAGGAGTGCCAGAGGGAGAAAACGGTACGGTAAGTAGCGGGAAAGTGATTGGGAATGAGTGGAAAGAGGTCCATGCGGATAAAAGTAGCTAGAGAAAGAAAAGGACTTCGTGGAAAGAGCAAAGTGTCAATTATAGTAATCGAAGAACCGCAAGGAAGGGAAAAAATCCTCAAAAAATGTTGGAGATGGAAAGCGTTCGATTTAAGGGACAAATCCGGAAGGGCAAGACCACCAAAAGAAACCGGAAGGACAAGCGTGGATCGATGAACCCAATGTACGACATCCCAAATAAAATTTGTAAAAAGACATTGAACGTGACGAAGAAAGAGGGGAGGAGGGAAATGAGCAAACCAAGTATGAGAAAGGGCCGGAAGAAGAAAAGCGGAAAGAAGATGCGACCTGCTAAAAAAGAAAGAAACGGTTTCAAACGGCGAAAAGGGGCAAGGCGTCGATTCATGTCCTGCACCAAAGGGGACCAAGTGGCGGCAGCAACCGCCACCGGGTTCCCGATGAACACTCCAAGAAGTTTGATGACCGTGGTCGACCACCGGGCACCCCAAGGGCGGTCGCCGCGGGACGACCACGAGCCAGCCCACAAGCCAACAGATTTAGAGGTATTAAGGGCCGCACCTGAAATTGAAGCATACTCAGTATAGGTAGATAAAACAACACCAAAAGCCTGTTGGGAACGTAAAAAAAGAGTAAGGTCGTCCGCATAGGCCGACAAAACCACGCGATGGTGCCGTGTGGAGGCCACACCACGCGGAATGCCTGCTAGCAAACGAGATCGAAGGGAAATAAGAAGTGGTTCAAACGTGAGGGCAAACAGTTGACCCGACAGGGGACAACCCTGCCGGATACCGCTTGCAAAGGAATAGCAGCCGTCATAAAAGAAGAGGTCCGAACACGAAAGTAAGAATGGGAATATAGATTGGAAAGTGCCTGACAGAAAAGGGAAGGAAAGCCAAAGTGACGAAGAACAGAGAAAAGATAAGAATGATGGACAGAATCGAATGCTTGTTTCTGATCTAGGTTAAAAATAGCAAGAGGTTCAGAAAGACGGGAAGCAAGAGAGTGTAAATCACGGATGGTAGTGATGTTAGTTGCAATCGAACGGGAAGGGATCGTATAAGTTTGGTCAGGATGAATAATAAATTGTAGAACAGGGTTAAGGCGAAGAGCCAGAATTTTGCAAAGATCTTGTAGTCGGTGTTAAGAATCGAGATGGGGCGCCAGTTAGATAGAAGACCAAGATTACCAGTTTTAGGAATTAGGCGGAGAAAAAGCAAAAGCAAAGTCAGAAGAAACGAAAGTCGAAGAAGAAAAGATCGAGTTGAAACAAGCAACGAGAAGAGTCGCTTAGACCACGGCGCCACCGGGGCGGCCATTCTATTTGTCTTAAAGAATTAAAAAACCATAACGTGAAGTATTTTACGCAAAAATCCAGTTGATTTCATTTATCTGAAAAACAAATCCTAGCAATTTAGGGAAAATATTTCACTTCAGAGAAATAATGGAAAAGCTTAACTTTATCAAAATAATCTTTACAAAATTCACAATATTTTGTTTTGCTATATCACTTTTACATAACTCAAATTGATATAAAATTATATTCAAGAATGAGTGTTAGAGGGTAATGAAACTTTAATATTACATCCATATAAAGGGACAAAAGAATTCACCATATGATGTTTTAAATGCACAATAGGATTTAACTTTGCAGCTCTTTTAACAGTCCATTCAGTTCAGCTATCTTTTTCTCTGCATCTTGTTTAATTTTCATTTTCTTGGGTTCAATTTCTTTTATCTCCTCTGGAGCTCTCTTTTCTGAGATGTTTGTTCTGTTCTGTTTAGGTTATGTCTCAATAAGTTTTTGTTTCTTTTCTTTCCTAATTCTGCGTTTCGGGCTGCAAGTATCATTTTCTTTGACACATCCAACTTAAGTAAACCCCCAGCATCACTGAGGGCATCATAAACTGTCCACAAAGCAATCACAAACTTTTCTTGCATGTTCTTGATGACTTGTAAACACTAAAACCACTCTCGACAGTTACATTGCTATGCGGCATATTAAGCACATTTTTTTACAAATGTAAATAAGTTCAGATAGTTTGTGTTGCTGTCCATTAGTGAACCATAGGAGACATCTAATATCACTTAAAAATTATCCTTACTTTTTAAATCAGAAAAAATTCCCTGACTTTTCCTGTGGAATTTCAAATTTCCATGACTTTTCCAGTACAGAAAAATTTCCTTGACTTTTCCAAGTGGGTAGACACCCTGAGTCTAGTATTTCAGTTATCCAACGATGGTCAGATATTCTGGCAATATGTCATTGCCGTTTCAGGGATTTTATTTTTATCGCTGCTGTCAACTGTCATTTTCCTGATCCACGAGTTCCTCTTTCCATCATTCCTGATTACACCAAACATGCACCACATCATGCTTCTTTCAGTAGTTTGCAGTCTCTGGACGTTCTTTTTAGTTAAGGTCCATGTCTCTGATCCATAAGTAAAATCCGAAAGGGTCCATTGATTAAACGTTTTTCTTTTAAGACAAGATGATAAATTGCTATTAAAAAGTGTACTGTTTCTTCCGAATGCCCCCCAATCAAGTTTTATATACCTAATGATTTCTTCAACGTGGCCCTTGCTTGATATTTGTTGTCCAAAGTAAATGTAGGCATCGGTTACTTGTGCATCAATTTTGTTTTCTGTAAGTCCATTTTCAAGCTCACTTCTTTTACTCTTGTCAGCAAGTTTCTGGAATACAACTCCGCAGCTCCGACGCGTTGCAAAAATGACTATGACGTCAGTAAAACGAAGGTAGGCATTTTTTTCTTTTGTCTTCCCAGTTCAACGATTTAATGACATTCCGCAATGTCGCAATGAAGAGCTTGGAAGATATAGTCACCGTGAATCACTTCTTTTCCAATTTTTACACGTGCGGTTTCCTCGATCAGCCGAACCGTTGCATAGATGTTGCACTTCTATAGATACTTTTAATAACGTTAATGCACGCATCTTCAATACCGCAGGAATTCAAAAGCATTATAACTGCTGACGGTTTCAGGAAATCAGAGACATTTTTATAATCAATAAGAGCTGTATGATTAGGCTTCTTTTATCCACAAAAAAACATATTTATGTGATATACACTTGGAAAATTCAATGCTATCTCTTTTTATAAGTTTCAACTCTGGCACTGGACAAATAATACCAAAATAATTCGAAATTTCTGAAATGCAACAATTAAAACGGAAATCATCTACTACAGACATCATATAGCAGATATGTCGAATGAGGAAGATTTACAGTAGATGAAACACACGTCCCACCACTCTCCTCTCAAATGGATAAAAAAAATCAATGGTATACGCACCGGTTTTTATCGTTTGTAAAGCACATCTGCAGCACCTGAAGCATTTGAGCCCCACCCCAATCGCTAATTCGCCCCAAGTACAAGCTGTTTATCGCAAATGCCCAATTTAACTGAACTTGTTTGGAGTGTCACATGAAATAATCTGCAAAGAAATTGGAATTCGCTCTAAGTATTATGGAAATATTATCCTTCCCAGCCAATATGGCACATGTTAGAAGCTGCATATACTCCCTGCTATTACATAAATTGCTTATTATTGCAAAACTAGTGTACAGAAACGGAACCGCCCGGGTCAGGTCAATACTTCTGATTATTATTATTATTATTATTATTATTATTACTTTAATGTGGTTATGTTTGTTATGTCAATTTTACATGTCTGCGCGTGTGTGTGTGTACGCTACGTAAATTGCAACACGCTCACGCTTAAAATTTCCCAAGGCAAAATAGTTGAGGGCTGAAGTAGGGTGGGGCGAAGGGGTGATAAGATATCTTATTTTCGATTTCAATTCAAGGTAACAGCAAAATATAGAGTGACTGTCAACTCAAAATAATCAGTGGAGCATAGTAAGAGATGTTGGGACGGGGAAGGCTGCAGTCCAACATGAAACCGCCTTTACGACTTTAATGGTAAATACTTGGGGGAGAGGCAAATGTTTTTTTCGGGGAAGGCTTAGCCCTCCCAAGTTTCCCCCACCCACGCATTCACCGCTTACCTATGCTCAAATATTTTTAAACATTACAAAACTTCTTTTAGCCACAAATTCCGATGTTTTTAATGAAAATAGCGCCATTATATTTCATCTTGAGATCGGCTTCTTATTTATCTATTTATTTATGTAAACAATGGCGTACCAACTTTGCTTGCTTTTGCTCACCAAGTTGAGCTTAATACGACACAGCGACTCCTAGAATTGAGGTCGGCAAAAACTCTTGACTAACGATTTCTGCAATGAAAAATTAAACGTTAATAACTTAATCGTTATTACTTATATCTTATAATACGATTCGGAACTTCCAGCCCAGTCAAAGAACGTCACCTTCCGCCGCCGCTATGATTAGCAATGCAGCAACGGTAAGATGGAGAACGGTCTCCTACACTTTTAGAGGCAGGCAATGTTAATTAACCCGTGGTGCAGGTTATGATTGCGTCTGCGGTGAAAGCATTGCATTTGGATCTTTAAGAAGAGGGGAGGGGGAATCAGAAGAAGCATAGACTTACAGTTAACTCAGTACTTCTCACAACAGCCATAACTATTCTTTGGTCGTTAAGCTAAATAGTAAACTAGAACAGTTTTCTTTTCACTGACAAAGTTAGGGGTATACAAATTCCTCCTAGATGGCGCCACATACAAGCGACTTGAATGGAACAACGAAGATTTATAAAGGGAAAAAAAAAAGGTGGTAGAAATTACACTGTTACATTGGTACATTCTAAAAGCGAAAAGCATTATTATATAACTCTAATAACTGCATACAGTAAGTGTTCATGCAATCATTACGATCTCTTTACGTTACACTTAAAAGAAATCATTCCGTGAAGAAGCTACAATTTTAATTTTACGTTTCAATGGATCGAACATTTACCTTATATTTTTTAACAATACAAGACCGAGAATATTTTTACTATGCAAACTACATGAATTATCATGATTTTAAAACGTTACACACTTATCACTTAGTTGCCCAGGGCCCGCTTTACGTACGACATACAGGTTCCACGACTGCTGTATTGTGGTGTCATCTGGTGTTCAGTTTGGAAATAACAAAACACGTCCGTGGCACATAGAATTTCTTACTCTTACTTGAAGGCATACAGTAATCAGGGGCGGATTGGGACGTCCAAACCAGACCGGGAAGTCCACTCTTACAATGCGCATACATGCAAAAAAATTCTGTTACATCGTGGCTGAAGTAGAACTGCTGAAATATGTAAGCTTCGTAAAACAATTTCATTTGTGAACAAATTTTAACAATTTAACGGTTAACAAATTCATGATTGAATGTATTAATTGCTTCAAACCAAGCTCAAAACGGGGTGTTGTGGCAGATTAAGTTCCTTTAAAAAATTTTGATGTTTGACAATAACAAAATCGAGTCTCTTGAAGACTTAGTTTCCAGCTAAATAAATCACTATGAAGATCATTCTGAATGTTAAAATGTGCGCATGCAACATGACCATTTCCCTGCACAATTAAGTTTCATATTTATTTGCCTTCTGATCTCCTACTGCGCAATTGTATTGGTATCTCCTCCTTGAGTAGAGGCCTTTTCCAAGTCTACCCATTATTTTTACATCTGAGTTAGTACTGGTAAACTGCTATTTCTTTTAAGATACACGTGTGTGGGACACAGATTTCGGAATATCTCTGCCGGAGATGCATTCTCTGTACCAGTCAATGGATAAGCGTGTGGGAACGATAAATTATCACATAAGGGTAGGGCACACCAATGACCCTGCGTTCCGAAATCCAGCAACCTACGTCTAACTGTAGTTAGCCTTAGCTTAATTAATTTATAACAGCTTTCTTGGACAAGAGGCACTTTTCTCATAGACGTGTAGAGAATTTTGCTATTTTGTTTGTTTTTTATGTAAATAATCTTTCAGATAGAAATGAAGCTCGGATGAAGTTTACCATTATATAAGTACCAAAATAATTATTCGTTCTTTCCAAGAAATCCACGCGAAAAGAATGGGAGAAAGTGGGTCATTTCTCGAATGGTCCACCGGGAAATGTCCCGGTACCACGGTTGGCAACTCCGCCCCTGACTGTAATGATTGATCAAAACATCAAAACAATCGTGCAGTGCCGCACCTAGGATTTCTTTATGGGAGTGGTCCGAAATATTTAAGATGCAAATAAAAATCCCAAAATATTGGGAATCGATAATAAAAAAATATATATATCTCCGCCATATCAAGGGCGTTTTCAGGTATTCATAAAATATATATTTAAAATATATTCAAATATTTTAAAAAATCAGCAGCCAATGACATAGAGCGAAGGACAAAGTGATGACAAGGTTCGTACTCTTCCAAGCAAAATAAATTCAAGCACTTTTCAAGGACTTTTTAAACCCGAATTATCATGTGTGTGTACTGTCAGTAGGTCGGCATTTTAGTAAGTTCAGATTATTAAACTTAGCTGGGGTGGGCACACCTTCCTTTAATGACCTGCCTGTTACCCCCTGACACTCCCTGTTGGTTTATTTTATTAACTTTGAATTGTCCCTCTGTTTTGGTGTTTTTCAAAATCATTTTATTTTGTGGAATGTTTTGAAAGGGTGCATTATTTTCGTATTCATCTGCTGGTATGGCACTTATTGTTTACTTTAACTTTTTATTTTTGATGCAGCCAGGAGACGAAGGGTCCACGCATGAAGCACAAGCAATTCCTGTAAGTTCCACCCTCCGGCGAGAACGCGTCCCTGACCCGAGTAAACAGAAGTCCATCACAATCTGCGAATACATCATTCCACTTATTTTACTCCCATGTTTGATGCTTTATTCTGTAGTAATATCATAGCCAAGGCACCAGCTGTCCACACACTCCTGTGGGCTGAACGCACTGCGCTATTTGAGCAGCTTGGTGCTTAGTTTTTTATCAGAACTACACAGCAATTTCCTATACATCTTTTTAGCACAAACAATTATTTAACACATGCTCCTTCATATCATTACTTAAAAAACAAAACAAAATTTCAAGTACTAATTTACAGAGCCTTAAACTTTTTCAAGTACTTTGAAGGACTTGAATATGAACTTGTTTTTATTCAAGGACTTTTCACGGTTTTCAAGGAGCGTACGAACCATGGATGATACCTCAAAGGGAGAGCCCGGATCCCAGGACCTCCCCCACTGAGTGCGCTACTGGGTCCGTGGTATGGAAAAAAAATGTTAATATACATCAACCAAGATATATATATATATATATATATATACTTAAGAGCAAAACTGAAGACTAAGGAAAAAATTTTAGAATTTAAAACGAAGGGTGCAAAATAACCTGAAAATCAAAACGCGCAACGCAGCAGTTTTGAAAATTCAGAATTCACATTCTATAAAGAAGATACCTAAGCAAAAAAATACATATATAATTTTGACTCACACCTAGTACAACATAGAAAAGGTTATGTATCTACCTGTGTGAGTAAAAGGAGAAAAGATAAAAAAAATAAAATAAAACAACTGAATGTAGAAGGTGTCGAGAATACTGAGCCTTGGCTTTATCAAGGACCAGCAAAAACTCTGCATTTTCTCACTTCCACAAAGACCTAGTTGGAAATGGGTTTCTGCAAGGCCATAGATGTAAGTAACATTCCCACCTAAAATAGTTTAAAAAATATATATATAAGTCATGTCCTCCGTAGAGTAGCATGACCTAGCACTAGTTAACAATTTCGCTTGCATCCATTAACCTTCATGGCCCGACCCATGCTCTTCATCTGTTACTATTAAACAGAGAGAAGAAGATTAAAGAGAACTCAAGCTGTGAGAGTGACATAATAAATAGAAATGATTTTCAGCTATAACGAAATTCCAAGTTCGTTTGAGAGAGAATTTAAACCTGAAAAACAATGCAAAAGAAATCCAAATTTTACATTGCAAATAAAAAAGGAAATGTTAATTTATAACGAACAGATTTTTGAAAGAAAACTTGAGTCTAAAACCCCCTACTCTACAACTTATGACAGCACGAAAACGAGAATAAGTTAAAGATAATAATTAACTAAAGAAAACTTTGTGAAAGTTATATACCTTAAACAGTTAGTTGCAATATGTACAAAGTATTTCAGCAGTGCTTTAAGTGCATAATTAATTAGTTATAAAGAACTTAACAACTTTGAAAAAACAGCGCATAGACAGCGCATAGAAAAGGAACGAGCTTAGCCATCTTCTGTTCCTAGGTACCCCAAAAGACGCTCAAAGTTACAAAGAAAAGTAAGACTTAAAACCCTCATAAATGTTAACAGACAAACCAATGCTTAAAAGCTGAAAAGCTAAAAAACGACAGAGAAAAGGTACATAAAGTACAAACATTGAACTTATAAAACCTAGAACCCAAAGACAAGGAAGAGAGCTTACCTCTTGTGTGACAAAAACTTTTCTCCTCACAAGAGGAGAACATGGCTGACCTCTTCCGCCACTCCCTAGACGCTGGGGGGCAGTGAGGGTGGGGCTGATGGCCTCCTCATACAGCAAGAAACCAACGCGCGGAGATTTTAACCAGAGAAAAAAATATATAAACTTAAGACTGTGGATCTGTATGATCAGAATGAGCAGAATTAACTCTCCAGAATACATGAGAAATATTATAAAATACACGAGCAGTTTATTTAATAATCTTTGCATGTATTAAATCACCTTAGTGAGCTTCTATAGATTAATCAGAATCTTATTAATTTTAATGTTGGTTTTACTATTTTTAGTATAGCTATCCTAGTGATGAATAACTAGTTTTCTTTTTTATTTGTTTTTATTTTCTTTTATAAACAGATTTTTAAGCTTTTTTTGTGATTTTGTTTATATTATTTAATTTTTTGTTTTAATAGGACCGTCATATCCATAGCACTAAGGTTCCTTTAGGTAGTTAATAGGCATCCTCTAGCCAACTTCCTTACGGCTTTGATTGGTCAGAATCATATTATTAACTGTGTAGAAAATTAAAGCAGATCTGCCAACCTTACTCTATTATTCAGAATAATTTTTCTTAAAGTTCTTTTGATGAAAGAAGAAGGAATTTCGTTCTCTAGAAAACTTTCTAATAGTATATTAATGTGGTAATTGAAGTCCAAATTGTTGCTGCAAATTCTTGAAATTCTTAGGACCTGAGAAATTAGTACATTCTCAATTACTTTGGTTGAAATGTTATTATTCCAGTGTAGATATTTAATTACTTTGAAAGGAAAATTAACTCTTTTATCAAAGAGGCTAATAGATGGGTTACCTCTGTTGAGCTTAATGCTTAAGTCTAGGAACTCAAGATCCTGATTACTGTGGTTAGTTTTACATAAGTTAAGAGAGCTAGGATAGATATTATCAAAATCACTCTCTATAACTTCTGAATTATTGATACACAGCAGATCATCAATATATCTAAAAGTGTAAAGGTAGTTATCTGAGCAGGTGGGGTGATTTTTAATGAATTTATATTCCTTAAAGAACAGGAATAGATTAGCGATATTTGTGGACGTTGATGTTCCCATTGGAATACCGTTCACTTGCTTATAGAGAGTATTATTATATAAGATATGGTTATTTTTTATGCAGCAATTGAGATAAGAGTTCCAAGTTCCTACATCAACAAATTGGTTAAGTTTAAATTCTGCATTCTTAAAGAAGGTTTTGAAACACATTAGAAACTGTTCTAACTTGATGTACAGAGATTTTTGGATAATTAATAATAATGCAGAAGTAATTTCTACTATACTCAAAGTTTGTCCCCTAGATATTAATAGTTATGATTTTGAAAACCTATATACTAATCTGCCTCTATCAGATATAATCACTACCTTTAAAGAGCTGTATGCAGAATTTAAACTTAACCAATTTGTTGATGTAGGAACTTGGAACTCTTATCTCAATTGCTGCATAAAAAATAACCATATCTTATATAATAATACTCTCTATAAGCAAGTGAACGGTATTCCAATGGGAACATCAACGTCCACAAATATCGCTAATCTATTCCTGTTCTTTAAGGAATATAAATTCATTAAAAATCACCCCACCTGCTCAGATAACTACCTTTACACTTTTAGATATATTGATGATCTGCTGTGTATCAATAATTCAGAAGTTCAATGTTTGTACTTTATGTACCTTTTCTCTGTCGTTTTTTAGCTTTTCAGCTTTTAAGCATTGGTTTGTCTGTTAACATTTATGAGGGTTTTAACTCTTACTTTTCTTTGTAACTTTGAGCGTCTTTTGGGGTACCTAGGAACAGAAGATGGCTAAGCTCGTTCCTTTTCTATGCGCTGTCTATGCGCTGTTTTTTCAAAGTTGTTAAGTTCTTTATAACTAATTAATTATGCACTTAAAGCACTGCTGAAATACTTTTTGTACATATTGCAACTAACTGTTTAAGGTATATAACTTTCACAAAGTTTTCTTTAGTTAATTATTATCTTTAACTTATTCTCGTTTTCGTGCTGTCATAAGTTGTAGAGTAGGGGGTTTTAGACTCAAGTTTTCTTTTCAAAAATCTGTTCGTTATAAATTAACATTTCCTTTTTTATTTGCAATGTAAAATTTGGATTTCTTTTTGCATTGTTTTTCAGGTTTAAATTCTCTCTCAAACGAACTTGGAATTTCGTTATAGCTGAAAATCATTTCTATTTATTATGTCACTCTCACAGCTTGAGTTCTCTTTAATCTTCTTCTCTCTGTTTAATAGTAACAGATGAAGAGCATGGGTCGGGCCATGAAGGTTAATGGATGCAAGCGAAATTGTTAACTAGTGCTAGGTCATGCTACTCTACGGAGGACATGACTTATATATATATTTTTTAAACTATTTTAGGTGGGAATGTTACTTGCATCTATGGCCTTGCAGAAACCCATTTCCAACTAGGTCTTTGTGGAAGTGAGAAAATGCAGAGTTTTTGCTGGTCCTTGATAAAGCCAAGGCTCAGTATTCTCGACACCTTCTACATTCAGTTGTTTTATTTTATTTTTTTATCTTTTTCTCCTTTTACTCACACAGGTAGATACATAACCTTTTCTATGTTGTACTAGGTGTGAGTCAAAATTATATATGTATTTTTTTGCTTAGGTATCTTCTTTATAGAATATATATATATATATATATATAACATATCTGGGATGTAAGGTTAGGTGATGCGTAACATGACAGCCTCTCCTTGACAAATGTCAACCCCGCCTTCTCGTAGTGCATCCTGTTCCCACTAAAGGGGCTCTGACGACCGCCAATAGCGGTATAACTATACCATCGGGATTAGAGGAAATTCTATCCCACACTCACCAACCCGCTTGGCCAGCGTGGTGAGTTATGGCCGAACCCCTCCAAAATGACTCCACAACTTAAATCTTGGCCATCAGTCTCCGGCAGCTGGAATGTACCTGGCCAAGGCAGCGGCCAGTGCGACATGAACGCAGAGGGTGCTAAGAATCCCGGGAGGACCGGAATAGGCTGCCATCTGATGCTGACCTTGGCTACGTATAATGGACGCTCCCTATCTTCTGATTCAATGCTTCTTGAATTGGAAGAGGAACTGCAAAGGATCAAGTGCGACATCATCGGACTAAGTGAGGTAAGGAGAAAAGGAGATCTCAATGAACTGAAAAGTGGACATCTCTTCTACTATCGTGGGACAGATACTGGCAGCACTAGTGGTGTTGGATTTATAATAAACAAGAAACTGAAGGATAAAGTTGTAGAAGTTGAAAGTTCCTCTGACAGAGCTGCACGACTCGTTATCCAACTCTCGAAAAGATACCAGGCTCAGATTATTCAAACTTATGCACCCACCACAAGTCATCCTGAATAAGAAATTGAAAAATTTTATGAGGAAATTCGTCATCTAAATAATAAAGGTAAGCAGCACTTGAAGATAATTATGGGAGATATCAATGCAAAAACAGGGCAACGGCAACAGAATGTAACTTCAGTAGGTAAATTCCGTCACGGCAACAGAAACCAGCGTGGAAATACTCTCGTTGAGTTTGCAGAGGCAGAAGGGTTTTTCATCTTGAACTCCTTTTTCAAGAAAAAGCCACACAGGAAATGGACATGGAGACATCCAAATGGGACAAGTGAAATTGAATTTATTACGTGTAACAAAAAATTCATCATAGAAGACTGCAGTGTGCTAAACAAGTTCAACACAGGTAGTGACCTTAGATTGGTGAGATGTAAAATGCAAATCAACACTAAACTTGAACGTGGCAAGCTCATAAGATAAACAAAATCTATTGACATAACCAACCTTAAAAAACACCATAATACCTTCAAGTTGGAACTGAAGAACAGATTCTCTGCTTTAGAAGGCCTAACATCGGAAGAAGTGGATATTTCTGAAGTTAACAGAAAAGTAACCAAAGCTCTTATGGAAACAGCAACAAAATTAGCTGGGTCTAAGAACAAGTTGCATGTGAACAAATTATCAGGAAAAACCAAAATGTTGATGCAAAAAAGAAGAGAGATGAGGACAACTAAAGAAGATGTGACTTCCAAAGTGGAATATATAGAGCTATGCAAGACAGTACGAAAAAGTATCACTGAAGACGTACGGAAACTCAACTGTGAACTAGTGAGGAAAGCAATTAAAAACAACCAAAGCCTAAAGATAGCAAAGGGACATCTCAGTAAGGGAAGAAAACAGATTATGGCACTGAGAAAAGAAGATGGTTCTGTAACAAGAAATAGAGGCGAAATTTTGACAAGAGTGAAAGATTTCTACTCCAAATTATATGAAAGTGATGATACATGTACTCCAGACATCATGAAAGGTACCAGTACCAGAGTTCCTCCAGTCCTCCCAGCAGAAGTTGCACATGCAATCAAGAACATGAAGCGGGGGAAAGCTCCAGGAGAGGATGGTATTACTGTAGACATCATACAAGAAGCAAGTGGAGAAATTGAAACAGTACTCGCCCAAATTTTCACTCGATGCCTTAATGAGGGGAAGATTCCTGAGGATTGGAACACCGCTACAATGATCCTGCTACATAAAAAAAGTGACATTGAGGATCTCGGGAACTACAGACCTATCAGCCTCTTATCAGTGGTTTATAAAATCTTCACTAAAGTTCTTTCACACCGCTTGAAGGTAACACTGGACATGGCTCAACCGAGAGAACAAGCTGGATTTAGGAGTGGCTACAGCACAATAGATCATATCCACGTACTGAGAGAACTAATTGAAAGAGCGAGGGAATATGAACTTCCATTGTGCACGGCTTTTATCGATTATGAAAAAGCCTTTGATTCGGTGAAACCATCAGCAGTTACAATGGCTCTGAAATCCTGCGGTATTGAAGATGCATACATTAATATTATTAATAACATCTATGAAAATTCAAGTGCAAAGATTCGGCTGTTTGAAAATACAACACACGTAAAAATTGGAAAGGGAGTGACACAAGGTGACACCATACCTCCAAAGCTCTTTAATGCCACATTGGAGGGTGTCTTTCAGTCGCTGAGCTGGGAAAACAAGGCGATAAAGATTAATGGAGATTATCTAACCCACCTTCGTTTTGCTGATGACGTAGTCATTTTTGCAACTACCCCATCAAAGCTGCAGAGTATGATCCAGGAACTTGCTGACAAGAGTAAAGAAGTGGGATTAAAAATGAACTTTCAGAAGACAAAAGTGATGTTCAATGCTTTTAAAAGAAATGAAGATTTATGGATTGATGGAGAAAAGCTGAAGATAACAGGCACGTACGTTTATCTTGGACAGCAGATATCAAGTGAGGGTCACATTGATGAAGAAATTAATCAGCGTACAAACTTGCATGGAGAGCGTTTGGAAGAAACAGTATAATTTTCATGAGCAATATGCCATTATGTCTTAAAAGAAAAGTGTTTGATCAATGCATCCTTCCAGTGCTTACGTATGGTGCAGAGACGTGGACCTTAACTAAAAGAGACATACAAAGGCTGCAGACAACTCAAAGCAGCATGGAGAGGTGCATGCTTGGTATAACCAGGAGAGATAAGAAGAGAAACTCGTGGATCCGAAAAATAACAAGAGTGGAAGACATCATGATCAGAGTTAAATCCCTGAAATGGCAATGGGCTGGGCATACTGCCAGAAGGACAGACCATCGATGGACAGCCGAAATTTTAGATTGGATTTCAAGGGACAGGACAAGACCCAGAAAAAGACCACATGGGAGATGGGTGGATGAAATTTGAAAATATGCGGGAGTGACATGGAGGAGACTGGCACAAGACAGACCGTTGTGGAGGAAACTTGGGGAGACCTTCGTCCAGCAGTGGATTGATAATGGTTGATGATGATATGTGCCACTGATGAAAAACTTCTTGTCTAGGGAAATAAATCTCTTCCTGAATGAAATACGGGATTACACCAATGTGCCAAAATTTGGAAGATGTGAATCCGCTTATTGGTGCAAACACGACAAAGATTTTAAGATAATAACCGAAAACTTGAAAATTTCATAGTCCCGGAGCGGGATTCGAACTCGCGTCTCCCGAATAGCGCGCGAGTGCACTATCGAGCATCCGGGAGACGCGGGTTTGATTCCCGCTCAAGACTATGAAATTTTCAAGTTTTCGGATATTATCTGAGGACATCCTTGTCGTATTTACACCAATAAACGGATTCACATCTTCCAAATTTGTATTAAATCTCTTCCTTATCGTGACAGTTAAACACGGCATTCCTGTGCCAAAAATATGTATGCGTGTATGTGGTGTGCAAGAGATTTATTCTTCAGTAAATCCAGTGCTTGAAATGGGCCACTATAAGCCGGTATGGCATATAGGCACTTCATTTCCCATAAAGCGCACTTTTCTCAAAATAAACGGAATATCTCACTACGGAAAATCTATGAAAATACGGAAGTTAAAAAAAAAAAAAAAAAAAGGTGGGGGCTCTTTTGAAAACGAAAATTCCGTTAAAAGACGGACACCCACCGACAACTTTGCTGCATGTTATTTTCAGAAATTTTCCGTTAATTCACACTACTTTTTTTTTTTTTTTTTAAGTGTATCGTGCTTACTGTCTCTCCTTAATTATTTCACTGAACAGAATTCAGTGTATCGTGCGTACTGTCTCTCCTTAATATTTCATTGAACAGAATTCAGTGTATCGTGCGGTCTCTCCTTAAAGGATATTTCATTGAACAGAATTCAGTGTATCGTGCGTACTGTCACTCCTTAATATTTCATTGAACAGAATTCAGTGTATCGTGCGTACTGTCTCTCCTTAATATTTCATTGAACAGAATTCAGTGTATCGTGCGTACTGTCTCCCCTTAATATTTCATTGAACAGAATTCAGTGTACCGTGCGTACTGTCTCTCCTTTAATTATATATATATATATATAATTAAAGGAGAGACAGTACGCACGGTATATATATATATAAAAATATATATATATATATTTTTTTTAGTGTATCGTGCAAAACGAGTTTCAGAGATTGCTTCGAAATTTCAACGAACACCGTTGGCAATCTTGAGGGCTATAAAGCAGTCGCCAGTTCCTAATTAAGGGTCACTGGTTCTAGGGAAGGGGCAAAACCAGCTCAATCGGACAAGCACACCACTCATCCCTCAACGGAGACTTGAATCCAAGCCCATTTAGGGCGACTTGTTAGAAGCCAGTGTATCAGACCTCTCGGCCTCGGCGATGAACTGGCACACAACCATACTGAAATATCGCAATGGTTATTTAAGAATATTTGACGAAAATTCAGGTGCGTAACGATTTTGTGATGTTGCAAATTCTGTTCAAGAGAAAATAAAATTGAAAAAATATGTGACTCCAAATGAGTGGGGATACTTTTGAATTACCTTGCACAAGCGATGAGACAGAAAAGCATGTGTCTTTAAATTTTAGAAAAATAAAAAACCTTATCAAATAAATCTATTCTGATGCTCGTCAATGGTAATTCCCTTCATACAGGTATAGCACTGAGAACTAAATGCTCCTACTATTTAATCCAATTTCATTTCTGCAACCCACGGATTAGAACGTTTCTGCAAAGCTTAATATGCAATTACGAAACGACACTCCTGACAGTCATTCAAATAGATCTGAAGATAACCACAACCTCCACTGATGAAACAGCAGAGGATTAATGTCAAGCACCTTATCCTCCCGATCACCGAGCCCAGGGATAAATTGGCCCGACAATTCCATTAAAAAGATCGCCAAAGCAGATGAGGACAGGAGCTTTCAAATGGTACTTACACATGGAATTCAAAATCACAATGACACGGGGCACGAACACGGAACATGAGCAGGTTTTTACGAAATGCAATGGCTACCAGAATGTCAGAATGAAACATGACGGAAATGTAGATGGCCGGTAATTTCGAGGGCGATATTTACGACGGCAATAATTGTATGTCATTTCTTTGGTTAAAAAACAAAAAAGGAAAAAGCGGATATTATTATGGCGAAACCCCGGAAGTGGCGGAAATATCGCATTTAGAAGACGCCGATTTGCGGAGATGATTATCCTTCAGCACATTTAGTAGCACGCAAAGGCCTTGGCCATTAACGTTCATGGATTACTAAAAAAAAAAAAAAATGAGGGCGGCTTCAGCATATTTTAGTACATCCTTTAGAAAAGAAATTTCTTACTTAGCCCTGGTAAGCGGTCAAGTTATGAATGCTGTAGAAATAACGCACTTTCAATATATAATACATTAAACAAATCTATACAAACTCCGCTTATTGGTGTGAAAGTATATTTAATGAAGAGATACAAGGGGGGAAATGTATCTCCCGTGCTTCCGCTCTCCAACTGAGAGGCTTCCTCAAGGGTTGCAGACGTTACTAACAAGTCTGGCTAGTATAAACAAAACATTTCGAGCCAGTGGTGGTTGGGAACGTCGTATTTTGAAACTTGATGCACGAGGCGATACACGGGTTTCTTTCATGCGGAGAATCATCTCAGCATGTTCCTCCACGCGGACGGAATATCAACAGATTGGGTATCGATGCATGCGTAGGGATGTGTGGAAATCTCAATACTTTCTCTGATCAGTGTACCTTTGTAGCGAGTATACGGTGCAATTATATTTACTTCATCCCATAACGGGACTGCGTTTATATTGGTTGAACGGGACCCGTTCAACAAATCATCATCATCATTTGTCAACCATTATCAATCCACTGCTGGACGAAGGTCTCCCCAAGTTTCCTCCACAACGGCCTGTCTTGTGCGAGTCTCCTCCATGTCACTCCCGCATAGTTTCGAATTTCATCCACCCATCTCCCATGTGGTCTTCTTTTGGGTCTTTTCCTGCCCCTTGGAATCCAATCTAAAATTTCGGCTGTACATCGATGGTCTGTCCTTCTGGCAGTATGCCCAGCCCATTGCCATTTCAGGGATTTAACTCTGATCATGATGTCTTCCACTCCTGTCATTTTTCGGATCCACGAGTTCCTCTCCTTATCTCTCCTGGTTACACCAAGCATGCACCTCTCCATGCTGCTTTGAGTTGTCTGCAGCCTTTGTATGTCTTTTTTAGTTAAGGTCCACGTCTCTGCACCATACGTAAGCACTGGAAGGATGCATTGATCAAACACTTTTCTTTTAAGACATAATGGCATATTGCTCTTGAAAATTATGCTGTATCTTCCAAAAGCTTACCAGGCAAGTTTTGTACGCCGATTAATTTCTTCATCAATGTGACCCTCACTTGATATCTGCTGTCCAAGATAAACGTACGTGTCTGTTATCTCCAGCTTTTCTCCATCAATCGATAAATCTTCATTTCTTGTAAAAGCATTGAACATCACTTTTGTCTTTTGAAAGTTCATTTTTAGTCCCACTTCTTTACAGCATAATTTTCAAGAGCAATATGCCATTATGTCTTAAAAGAAAAGTGTTTGATCAATGCATCCTTCTAGTGCTTACGTATGGTGCAGAGACGTGGACCTTAACTAAAAGAGACATACAAAGGCTGCAGACAACTCAAAGATGCATGGAGAGGTGCATACTTGGTGTAACCAGGAGAGATAAGAAGAGGAACTCGTGGATCCGAAAAATGACAAGAGTGGAAGACATCATGATCAAAGTTAAATCCCTGAAATGGCAATGGGCCTGGACTACTGCCAGAAGGACAGACGAGTCGATGGACAGCCGAAATTTTAGATTGGATTCCAAGGGACAGGAAACGACCCAGAAGAAGACCACATGGGAGATGGGTGGATGAAATTCGAAAGTATGCGGGAGTGACATGGAGGAGACTGGCACAAGACAGACCGTTGTGAAGGAAACAAACTTGGGGAGACCTTCGTCCAGCAGTGGATTGATGATGATGATGATTCACCATTCCTATCGCCCTTTGGATTTATCACCTGCAATTTCGTTGCTTGAACCGTTGAATGCCATCAGGTGATGATATATCAGTTGCTGAGCCCATCAATATGGATTTGTGTAGTCAGATGCTGACTGATAAACCACGCATAGCGCTGTGAATTGTTGACACCGTTGCGCAAAGCGAACGCACTCGGCTAGTTACCGAGAGATCTGGAGTTCGATCCCAGCGGTGTCGGATGAACAATTTTTCAGTTGCTTTGCGTTGTTTATAAAAATAACATAGACAGAGCGATGCCATCGTGAATTTGATGTTACTGCTGTTGCGAGACAAAACGAACAACACTGGCTTCTTATCAGCATTGTCAATTTGAAAGACTAGGTGTCCTGTTTCCAGCACAACATGCAAAATAAAAGGATGAAAGTTTACAAACTTCTTCAGTGTATTAATCGCCTGGTGACATTTGGCAAATTGCAGGGATTCTCCGCACGGACATATGAATGGTGTCGTCGCATAAACTTCATGACATAACACAACTAGCATTAAACTGAGTTCGGGAACTGTGTTTGTGGTTTCACTCGAGACATTTCTATCGAGACACTGCAGCGAGAGCTTCGACGTATTAAAAAATCATCATTCTGCGGAATCTTGCCCGTTTCAGAATCTTGAGAGTTGAGACATAAGTCTTCAAAGGTACGTTTTATGTGTTTTTTGAACTACTTGTATTTAGTTTCAAACTTCTTTGCACCAACTTTTCACGCACTGGAAGCTTCCTTTCCGATATTTATCAGTGAACAAGACCAGTATTATCTTAAAGCAGCGGCGTATATATATTTTGTATTATTATTATTTTATTTTTTTTTTTTGAGGAGATGGGGGCGACGAAAAATGAAAGTTTTTGAAATCCACCAGAACAAAATAAAAGTCAATGAAAAATAGAAGAAAAAATTAAAGCATTTTTTTTTCTACTGTAATCGCATTTTAACCAAAAATATTTAAAAAAAAACATAAAACACTTTTCGGAGAGCAGGGGAAGCCCCTTGGGCTCCCTCTAACTACGCCCTTGTCTTGCAGTCCTCAGAAAGGTTTTTGTATCTACCCCATGCTTCGCACTTTAATGGCATCACTAGCGGGTCTGGATCGTAAGACAACACAATGTAATACTGATCTCCGGTTTATTTGTCATCTTAAACGACATTATGTAATCTATCACGCGACGAACACGTGATTCAATTTTATAAACCAGTTTCTGAGCTGCATAAAGAGGCAGCGATCATTATCTGGTGAAACACGGTATGAGTGAGTCACACAGGGATGCGAAAATTATGGGTTACCTGATAACATAATGAACATAATGGAAAATAACTTTCCGATTATCCGTGTCTTTCAATGATCTGTGCGTCTCGTCCCATCTATTAGCACGGGTAATCGATAGTACAATGCCCAAAGTATCTAAATGGGTTTCTGCAGACATGCACAGCTCTGTGAAGCTTGATATACACTGGCGTGCAAACATTAAGGACGAGACGGTTTTTCGAATGTAACGTCGTGCAGAAGTGCTCCACATCGACTCAAATAATATCATAAGATCCCCAAAATGTAAGAATATGGGACAAGGGAGCAAAACCGTCCAAACAAGGAATCCAAAGGATACAAAGGCACTTTATTGAAAAGTAGCTTCGAGCACAACTGGACAGAAGACAGAAACACGTCCATGTGACAGGCGGCTGCCAAGAAAAATCCAGTCTTTCGTAGGGGATATGATCACCCCTGACTGCGTTGCAGGATTTACAACGTCTGTCCATGCTGAGGACGAGGTTGTCAAGGAGCTGTTGAGGTATCGCGGCACATTCCTCTTGTAGCGCCAATCGCAGCTGCAGAATCGTTGCTGCCGGCTGGTGACGTGCTGCCAAGCGTCTCCCGAGAAGGTCCCACACGTGTTCGATTGGATATAGGCCCGGGGACCTTGCAAGCCAATCCATGCGTTGAATATCTTCAGTCTCCAACAGCTCTGCGATAGCCACTGTACGATGAGGTGTAGCGCTGTCGTCCATGAAGAGGAACTCAGGACACACAGCTCCTCTAAACAGACGCACGTGAGGCAGGAGAACCTCGGTACAATAGCGGACACCAGTGACTGAACCTGCTTAGAAGATGTGGAGGTCAGTACGGCTAACAAGCATGATACCGCCTCAAACTAGAACTCCGCCACCTCCAAACCTGTCTTTTTCGATGATGTTGGAGGTGTGATTGTGTGTCCCTGCTCTCTCCAGATGTGTATACGTCCAGAATCGTTCGTCAAACTAAATCTGCTCTCATCTGTAAAAAGAACTCGACCCCATTGCTGATGTGTCCAGTTCTTGTGTTCCTGGCACCACAGAAACCGCAGTCTCCGATGAGCAGGCTTTAATGGCACACACCGTACTGGTCGTCGTGCAAATAGACCACCTTTCTGCAGCCTCCTGGCCACGGTAAAGCGCGATAACGGACGTCCAGTTGTCTGTTGCATGTGCCTCGCGATTTCTCCCAACTGCCGTCTGTGTCTTCTCGCCTGTAGGACAATATACAGGTCATCCGCCGCCGTAGTTGCTCGTGGACGACCACTGCTAAACTCTCGGACAGCTGTTCCTGTCGTTTGAAATGCTCTCCAAGCTCGTGAAACGATGCTGTGAACGATCCCGAACTCCTTGGCCACACTAGTCACACTTCGACCTTCTTCCAACTTCCCAATGACGCGACCTCGGGTAAAGTCATCCAGATGTTGTCTATTGGATTGCCTGTTGGCCATATCACACGGTGGCAGCAACTCGACGTCGTTCAAACCGATGTACACCGTGCAATAGTTTTCGCCGAATTGCTGAGCGTACACCGCTCGTGTGCTTTATACCCTTCCGACCCCCCCCCCTCCTACGTCACTCTGCATATATGCGCATGCCCTATCGTACCGGACCCTAGTCTATCTCCTGAGTGGTCTTTCGGTCCGTTCTGCCTGCTCGTTCCGCTGTTATGCTAATTTCTCCTCTTCGTCCTTAATTTTTGCACACCAGTTAGTATAGGATAAGGGCGATGGAATAGATCCAGATCCTATGTCCTGACCTTTGAACCCATTTCACCCATTTTCAATAGGGTTTATCCACAGGTGGTCCCCTACGACATACTAAAATTTCATCGAAATCGAAGCATATTTACGCAAGTTATGACGCATAAGGGCAATGGAATGCATCACGCTCCTATGTCCTGACCTTTGAGCCGACTTCACCCATTTTCAATAGGGTTCGTCCCCGGTTGTCCCCTACCACATACTAAAATTTCATCGAAATCGAACCATTCTTACGCGAGTTGTCATGCGGACAGACAGACGGACGGACGGAAGGACAAAGCTGGAGCATATACGCTTCTTCAACCTACGGTTGGAAAGCGTAAAAAATGGGTTGACAACTTTATAGTGTCACATGACGCAGTATTCTTCATGGCTGTAATCCGTCAGCTGCCCGACAAATGGCGGAAGGTGATAGATAATGACGGCGCATATTTTGATTCGTAAAGGTATAGTTGCTTTCTCTCAAATTACATGTTGCGTTGTCTTAAAACGCTTTAAAACTTATTTGTACACCTAATATTTTATTATTTTCTTTGCCATGCTCGGGTTAATTTCTCAAAAGACGGCAAAATGTTTTTTATTTCATTGTCTTATCATTAATAACTTCGATTTATCATTAAGTTATATCACCATTAACAACATGTCTATGCTCGGAAGCACTTCAAATGCACTGAAATTCAATCCTACAGCCAGAGCAGTTTAGGTGGAAATTTGAATCCGGTGTTCAAAGGATGAAGCGGAGTTAGAAAATGTCTGTCGATCAGTGTACCATTTATTATTCTTTTAAGGATTTTACTGCAACAGCACGATTTTTTTTTCATGAATGTAAACCTTGTATCATGAAGGTTTAAACTGACGTCGGAGTTCTGAAAAATGCCTTGCTCTACCGGTCCAGTCTACACGAGGGCACGACAGCTCCCTCAAGGACGGGAGAAATCGGATTGGAGAGCCGAGTGCCAGTTCCAGGTAGGCCTTGCAAATTAATGTAGGCCCATCACTGAGCCACCGTCTTTTAGGAATAGAAGACGGTAGCTCAGTGTTGGGCATACGTTAAATTGCAAGGCTCTACTACCTGGGGTGGTTCTGGAAGAACAGAGTCAGTCACGGACTGGATTCCCGTATGACTGGACACGAGACTGACATCTCCATGGGGAGGTGAAAACTTTAGCGTAAGACGATTGCCGTTGCAAAATTAAATAAAATTGTTACGTTAAGAAATGCTGCTATTTACATTTTAGGATGGAAACCTTCCTAACTTTTGCGGTCAACCAGCTTGGGTGATAGTAATTACTGTAAAACCTCCATTAACGGACACTTCCGAGCAACTGCAAGTTTTGAATGGCACAGAACAGCTGTCATAGGATTAACATTAAAGGTAACCTCCGAACAACGAAACCTCTTAACAGCGGTCAACGGACACCCCAGTTCATCTCGAAGCAGATCTAAGGGACATTTTTTGTCCCTTGGGATTTTACATAGTTCCTTTGGCACTTTGGCAATAGTGATACGATCGGGGACAAGAAAGATGACACCGAATTTTCGGGTGTAATGAGCACGTCTTTCGACTCCGTTCTGACGCGAATTAAATTTATCAAAGCCAGTCAAAGTCAAGGGGGAACCGGCCGGAAAACAGTAGTATCTGACCGAAGAGAAAAGTTTTTCAATCCGGTTTTTAATCCCTCAGACATTGCTGTAAACGGAATCGTGAACTTACGCCCTCTGGTTGCAGACTTGTGCGTTAAGAAGAAATTTAAAATATATGAAAAACATTTCGCTGCGGAAACGCTCCCCAACAAAAAATGATTTTTTTTTCAAATCGGACTCTTTCGAAGTAGAGATATTTACAAAAATAATATATACATCTACGCCCCCTGGCGGATAAACCAGGCATTATGTTAAGAAGAAAATATTACGAAACGGTTTACCGCCGTGAGTAGTACCGTACCACAAACGAATTTTTTTCAATCGAGATTTTAGAAGCTCAGATTTTGCTGCAAATACATCAAGAGAAATTAAGACTTACGCCTCCTGGTGTCCAAACCATTTTTTACCAAAAAATATAAATTTTATGCAAAAGACTTCCCAGTAGGAGCTGTATCCGCTGAAGAAAAAAAAATTCAAATCGGAGTTTTAGAAGTAGAGATATCGGGGAAAACGCAATTACTTTTACAATCTATGCGTAACTTGTAAATGGGACTATACCTAAAAAATACTCTTCGACATAAATGAAACGGAGAGGCGAAATATTTTTTTTCAATCGGATGTTTAGAAGGAAATATATTGGAATAAAATGCATTTTGAATTCGATATCATCTGTATTTACGCCCTCTAGTGGCGAAACTGTATATCATAAAATAAAAATAAAAAAAACGAGGTGAAGGATAATCATGCTTACATTTCAAGCTTCCCAATACAAAAATAATTTATCAAATTGGATTAATAGTTGCAGAGATATGGTGTCCACACACGGACGGCCAAACCGATAACATAAGCACGATCTTTTCTTTTTACAAAAGATGTGCTAAAAAGAATGATACTAAAAGAATTGTGACTCGGACATGATGGGTTGGTTTACGGCGGGTACAATGAGAGCTTAAGTGAAAAGAATGGAATTAAAGTTTTGTTTTACATGAAACGAACTCCAGCTCCCGCGTATGTTTTCCTCCTCCGTTTATCCACCTTGGGCAAGAGAAAGTGGTTTCCGATGCCCGGAATGTTGCCTGTTGGCAGAAGTATCTCTTGGTTTTGTCCCTGTCGGTCCTTTACCTTCTTTCTGCGCATTTACACTTCACTGTCGAGCAACGCGAACAGCTAACTGCGCAGCTACACTTCACTGTCTAATATTTTTTCCCTTGTAGCTTACTCTAACCTAATCTAGTTTGTTATTTCTAAGAGCTCTGTGCAACTAGACGTCAAACGCTGCTTTCCACCACCATTATTTTATTTGCATATTTATTATATATTGAATTTTATTGAGTATTCAGTATTTGAAGAAAGCACTGCAACCGTTTTCTTTGTGCATATTCTTCGTATACCGATTCTGCTTTTATACAAATACAACGAACTGGCAATATTAACTTTGGCAGAACCTTCTAAAAACGGCCACCTCCAAAGAGTGGTAACTTTTTTTTTCCGAACCGAGCGTTTGGAGGTTTCACTGTATTAGAAAAAATATTGTGGGCACAAAGCACCTAGGGGTGACCTGGGAAATCCGGTCGCCTACATTTTATTATTAGAGGGGGTTTAACGACTACCGTGAGCAACTCAATGGGCTACAAGCAGTCGCCCACCCCTAATTTAGGACCACTTGTCCTAGGGAAGGTAGAGAACAAGTGCCGTAAGACAAACACAAAATCCATATGCCCCACCGGGATTCGAGAACCCACACCCATCTCGGACGAATGATCAGAAGCCAGTGCTTAGATGACAGCGCCAAAAGGGGCGAGCCCAGTACAACTATTTTCAGTACTATGGGCTTCCCGTTCGTTTGTTTGGGGAAGTTTAACGACCGTCATGAGTCAGTGCACTAAGACAAACGAAAGAACCCATGCCTCACCCGGACTCGAACATGCGCCCATCTAAGACGAATGGTCAGAAGCCAGTGCCTCAGACCTCTCGGCCACCGTAAAACGGCATACTATGACTTATTACTTTTAATTATGCATCTAACACAAGTACAAATGTGCACTGATACAGTTTTTCTTTTACTTTACGACTTCAGAAATAAAAAAAAAACACTGATAACCGAAAATCACATGCCGCCGCCAGCAATACCACAAGCACCCTGAAATTAAGTTCAGAACTTACCCTGTCCGCAACTCCTCCAGGAAGGATGGTTTTCACTACCACTCCAGTGCTCCGCCCGCCGATGATACCAAACCCCAATCCAGCACCATCATTTATCAGGTCAATAGATTCAACTTGAGCCCATTCTGTGTTTAGCTAAAAAGGAAAACATCTGATGAGAATACATATTTACGCAAAACAGAACGGCAAAGTCCTTTTACATATACATGTATATATAATTGAGAACATCAAACCGATATTTCGTATTGACACTGTCACAAAATTGATAATAAACAAGCAAATACTTGGAAATATTTATGACAATCATTTACTTTTCCTTCTTTTAGGTATAATTCAGATAATAAAATACGCTCAAAGGGAATGTCACGATTGCTCGTGTTGGCAAGGAAACCCAGCGAAAGAATAAACAACATAAGGATAAGAACTTGTATGTGTATGACACACACACACACAAGAGCAAAACATTATGACCAAGGCGTCGTTATACAAATCGAAGTAACTGCAGGCAAAGGACGGCGCGCGTGAAGGTCATAAACGATATAAATAACACCAGATATTATGCTCTGTTAATCAGTGTTATTCTTTTTTATTATTATTATTTTTTTTCATTCGGGGTTTATCGACCACCGTGAGCAACTCCACGGGCTATAAGAGGTCGCCCGTTCCTAATTTAGGGCCATTAGTTCCAGGGAAGGGAAAGATCCAGTATCGTAGAGATCTGCAAGGGCCTAATTTGATGAGCCCGGCCATTTCCACGCCCGTGCGCTTAAGGCCCAGCCCGCGGCCGTCATTTGCAGCTCTTATTTAGGCCCGGCCCATGATGTGCCATTTAGTATTGTTTTTTGTTTTTCTATTGTATTTTATTAAAATTTGAAAATTAAATAATGAAATATTATTCAAAAAGAACATTTAGTTGAATGTAAGCCTAAAAATGTTAACTAAACTCTGACAACCATCGAGAAATATAACCTTAAAAAGAGAGAGAAAAAGGAAGACTAAGCGCGTTCAGAATTTCCCTTTCTCTGAACTAGTAAGCGGTAACACTACAAAAGTAAATTCCTATACAGATTAGAGATAGGATAAAAAATCGACGTCGTCCCTCTCTCTCATATATACACACACCACTGCAGGCACCCTCCGTCCCCCACTCTACACAACACACACACTCGCTCGGGGTCGAATCTTTTTGATGTCAACAAGCCCCAAAATGGTTTTACCATCTTAATACCTACAGATGGTAAAAACACTGAGTACCCCTCCTTGCTTTTCTGAAAACGCCCTGGGCTATATCATGGCAGTAAGTATAGCCAGAGAAACAGTTAAACAGACCAAGAAATCGGGGAACACGACTTTTTTCTGTCTTTACCATTGCGATGAAAAGAATGGGTCGACTTGGCCCTGCCCGGCCCGGGCGTAAGAATCTAGGAAAATGCCCGGCCCGGCCTGGCCAGGCCCGTTGCTTTGTTCTCTAAACTAAAAACAGGCCCTGCCCATTCAAACCTCTTCAGTACCGAGAGACAAACACAACCATCCATGCCTCACCCGAATACGAACTCGGAACCATCTCCGACGAATGGTCATAAGCCATCGCTTAGACCACTACGCCAGTGTTATTCTTGTTCTTTAGATGTTATCTTTCTCCTCAGTGTTTTTCCTGTTCTTCAGATGGATGGAGGAAGGTAGCGGACTTCTGCGAGTTTCACAAATGCCAAGTGGTAATGGACGGACGACTTGGTCAGAGTATTTCCGAGACGGCAAAGCTTGTGGGGAACTCGCGGTCAGATTCAGATTATATGTAAAGGATTTTAGCAAGGGAGTATCTGACCCCAGGTCTTAAACAACCCTTAGAAATAGGAAGTTAGAATATTCGGGCTAGAGTGCCCGATTGGAAAGTAAGACGTAAGCGAGGTAGAAAGCGGGAGGAAGTCCTTATTTATTACCAGGGGCGGGGCCCGATGGCTTAACGTGCCAATACGACGCACGACGGATGTTTGGTTGTTCGAGCGTTCGTACCTACCTGGGGTTTCTCTGTGGTAGTCACGAATGTTGACCACTAGGCCATGCGCGGCTCGGAGAGCTCGCGGTCAGCAGTGGTTTGTACCTCTAAAAAGTGGTCCGAAGAGAGAAACCACGAACCACCGGCAACATGTGGGCAGACCACAACTCATCGATACTAGAGGTGAGCGAAGGCAATCCCGTATGGCTGGAGTCAAAAGGAATGGATCTTATGGCGCAACTCTCCGGTAATTTGAATGCTGGTGACGAGAGTAATGTGTCACAACACACAGTACATCGAACCCTGCTGAAAATAGGGTTTCGTAGCCACTGGCAGCTCTGAGTGCCCATGCGAATCTCGGTTCACAGTTGAAAGCGCCTGAAATAGGCACACGATCATCGTAACTGGAACTTGATTGACTGGACGAAGGTCGTCTGGTCTGATGAATCTCGTTTCCTGTTGCACCATGTGTACGGCCGGGTGCGTGTGCGTCGTTTACTTCGGGAAGCGTTGGCACCAGGATGCAACGTGGACGACAACAAGCCGGTATGGTAAGCATACACTGAGAACAACGTTTTGTTAATTCAACAAAACGTTTTGTCGATATACAGTCAAAATTTTTTGTTGAATTTGCAAAACTATTTTGTTGAAAATTATTGTTGATTTAACAAAATTTGTTGTTATCACGACAAAACGTTTTGTTCGTTTAACAAATGATTAGGTCGATTTTTGGGAATTTGATCCAAGAAAACATATTGTTATCGTGATAACAATAAATTTTGTTAAATCAACAAAAATTTTCAACAAAATAATTTTGCAAATTCAACAAAAAATTTTTGTTCACTGTATATAGACAAGGGATGTAAGGTCAGGTGATGCGTAATATCACAGCCTCTCCTTGACAAATGTCAACCCCGCCTTCTCGTGGTGCATCCTGTTCCCACTAAAGGGGCTCTGACGACCGCCAATAGCGGTATAACTATACCATCGGGATCAGAGGAAATGCTATCCCACACTCACCAACCCGCTTGGCCAGCGTGGTGAGTTATGGCCAAACACCTCCAAAATGACTCTACAACTTAAATCTTGGCCCTCAGTCTCCGGCAGCTGGAATGTACCTGGCCAAGGCAGCGGCCAGTGCGACATGAAGGCAGAGGGTGCTAAGAATCCCCGGAGGACCGGACTAGGCTGCCATTTGATGCTGACCTTGGCTACCTATAACGGATGCTCCCTATCTTCTGATTCAAGGCTTCTTGAATTGGAAGAGGAACTACAAAGGATCAAGTGGGACATCGTGGGGCTAAGTGAGGTAAGGAGAAAAGGAGAAGATCTCATTGAACTGAAAAGTGGACATCTCTTCTATTATCGTGGGACAGATACTGGCAGGACTAGTGGTGTTGGATTTATAATAAACAAGAAACTGAAGGATAAAGTGGTAGAAGTTGAAAGTTCCTCTGACAGAGCTGCACGACTCATTATCCAACTATCGAGAAGATACCAGGATCAGATTATTCAAACTTATGCACCCACCACAAGTCATCCTGAAGAAGAAATTGAAGAATTTTATGAGGAAATTCGTCATCTAAATAATAAAGGTAAGCAGCACGTGAAGATAATTATGGGAGATTTCAATGCAAAAATAGGGCACCGGCAACAGAATGAAACTTCAGTAGGTAAATTCGGTCACGGCAACAGAAACCAGCGTGGAAATACTCTCGTTGAGTTTGCAGAGGCAGAAGGATTTTTCATCTTGAACTCTTTTTTCAAGAAAAAGCCACATAGGAAATGGACATGGAGACATCCAATTGGGACGACAAGTGAAATTGATTTTATTATGTGTAACAAAAAATTCGTCGTCGAAGACTGCAGTGTGCTGAACAAATTCAACACAGGTAGTGACCATAGATTGGTGAGATGTAAGATGCACCTCAACACTAAACTGGAACGTGGCAAGCTCATAAGACAAACAAAATGTATTGACATAACCAACCTTAAAAAACACCATAATACTTTCAAGTTGGAACTGAAGAACAGATTCTCTGCTTTAGAAGGCCTAACATCGGAAGAAGTGGATATTTCGGAAGTTAACAGAAAAGTAACCAAAGCTCTTATGGAAACAGCAACAAAATTAGCTGGGTCTAAGAACAAGTTGCATGTGAACAAATTATCAGGAAAAACCAAAATGTTGATGCAAAAAAGAAGAGAGATGAGGACAACTAAAGAAGATGTGACTTCCAAAGTGGAATATATAGAGCTATGCAAGACAGCACGAAAAAGTATCACTGAAGACGTAAGGAAATTCAACTGTGAGCTAGT
Organism: Macrothele yani; assembly: GCA_039090855.1. Lineage (NCBI taxonomy): Eukaryota > Metazoa > Arthropoda > Arachnida > Araneae > Macrothelidae > Macrothele > Macrothele yani. The sequence goes on from CM077003.1 coordinate 30,438,099, forward strand.
GAGGAAAGCAATTGAAAACAACCAAAGCCTTAAGATAGCAAAGGGACATCTCAGTAAGGGAAGAAAACAGATTATGGCTCTGAGAAAAGAAGATGGTTCTATAACAAGAAATAGAGGCGAAATTTTGACAAGAGTGAAAGATTTCTACTCCAAATTATATGAAAGGGATGATACATGTACTCCAGACATCATGAAAGGTACCAGAGTTCTTCCAGTACTCCCAGCAGAAGTTGCTCATGCAATCAAGAACATGAAGCGGGGGAAAGCTCCAGGAGAAGATGGAATTACTATAGACATCATACAAGAAGCAAGTGGAGAAATTGAAACAGTACTCGCCCAAATTTTCACTCGATGCCTTAATGAAGGGAAGATTCCTGAGGATTGGAACAATGCTACAATGATCCTGCTACATAAAAAAGGTGACATTGAGGATCTCAGGAACTACAGACCTATCAGCCTCCTATCAGTGGTTTATAAAATCTTCACTAAAGTTCTTTCACACCGCTTGAAGGTAACACTGGACATGGCTCAACCGAGAGAACAAGCTGGATTCAGGAGTGGCTACAGCACAATAGATCATATCCACGTACTGAGAGAACTAATTGAAAGAGCGAGGGAATATGAACTTCCATTGTGCATAGCTTTTATCGATTATGAAAAAGCCTTTGATTCGGTGAAACCATCAGCAGTTACCACGGCTCTGAAATCCTGCGGTATTGAAGATGCATACATTAATATTATTAATAACATCTATGAAAATGCAAGTGCAAAGATTCGGCTGTTTGAAAATACAACACACATAAAAATTGGAAAGGGAGTGAGACAAGGTGACACCATATCTCCGAAGCTCTTTAATGCCACATTGGAAAATGTCTTTCAATCACTGAACTGGGAAAACAAAGGAATAAAGATTAATGGAGATTATCTAACCCACCTTCGTTTTGCTGATGACGTAGTCATTTTTGCAACTACCCCATCAGAGCTGCAGAGTATGATCCAGGAACTTGCTGACAAGAGTAAAGAAGTGGGATTAAAAATGAACTTTCAGAAGACAAAAGTGATGTTCAATGCTTTTACAAGAAATGAAGATTTATCGATTGATGGAGAAAAACTGGAGATAACAGATACGTATGTTTATCTTGGACAGCAGATATCAAGTGAGGGTCACATTGATGAAGAAATTAATAGGCGTACAAAACTTGCCTGGAGAGCTTTTGGAAGAAACAGCGTAATTTTCAAGAGCAATATGCCATTATGTCTTAAAAGAAAAGTGTTTGATCAATGCATCCTTCCAGTGCTTACGTATGGTGCAGAGACGTGGACCTTAACTAAAAGAGACATACAAAGGCTGCAAACAACTCAAAGAAGCATGGAGAGGTGCATGCTTGGTATAACCAGGAGAGATAAGAAGAGAAACTCGTGGATCCGAAAAATGACGAGAGTGGAAGACATCATGATCAGAGTTAAATCCCTGAAATGGCAATGGGCTGGACATACTGCCAGAAGGACAGACCATAGATGGACAGCCGAAATTTTAGATTGGATTCCAAGGGACAGGAAAAGACCCAGAAGAAGACCACATGGGAGATGGGTGGATGAAATTCGTAAATATGCGGGAGTGACATGGAGGAGACTGGCACAAGACAGACCGTTGTGGAGGAAACTTGGGGAGACCTTCGTCCAGCAGTGGATTGATAATGGTTGACAATGATGATGATGATGATATAGACAAAATGTTTTGTTGAATTAACAAAACGTTTTTCGCGGTGTAATGCTTCTGCTGCGAAATCCTGGGCCCAGTCATACATGCTCAGGAAACTGTGACGTCTACCACTCACCTAAACATCATTACGGACCAGATGCATCCTTTCGTAGCAAGCCCCCACCCACCCCCCTCCCCAAGTAGTGCGTTGTTTCAACAGGATAATGAGCCAAGGCACATTACCCGAATTGTTCCAGAACGATTAGCAGAACATGAAGAATACTTCTAGGCAAGGCCGTAACTAGGGCGGGACGCAGCTCAAGAGAGGACGCGGAAATCACTGTTCGGAATGCGATTAAAATTGGAACTGAAACTTTTACACAAGTTTTTGGCAGAATTAAAATTAGAATTTCCTCCTCAAAATGTTCAGGAGTTATTAGTTGCTCACATTCTGTAATAAAGGCGTGGTTGTATAGTCCGAGCTGAAGAAGAACCATCGCCCCCTTCTATAACAATGGGGCTTCCGGTACTTCTTTAGTTGGATGCGTTGCAAGATAAGGATGTTGTTCACATTTTTGAAGATCCTCTGGAGGCTATTCAGTCTTCATTGCGGCTGCATGCCACGACTGTCAGCTACATTCGGTCCGCTTAATGCGGTGCTGAAGATCCGAAATCCGAAGCAGTTGCGAAAAGCTGCAAAAACAAACAGTCATATTTTGATTGTGCCTTTTGTACGCCTAGTTTCGTTAGAACTTAGAAATACATTTCTACGCCTAGTTTCGTTAGAAAGCCTTTGTAGTACTGTTATATTTTTTGAAATTGTGCTTTTTGATGTCTTTAATTCAAAAGCTATTTTTCTTGAAAATTCTTCTCTGTAGCTTCTGCTCGCTTAGATTTTCAATGCTGTTTTTTGTTCTTTTGCTGCGTGTGTGTGACAGAGAGAGAGAGTGAGAGAGAGAAAGAGACAAAGACAGAGGTAGTGAAAGAGAGAGAGAGAGAGAGAAAACGAGAGAGTGAAAGTGAAAGAAAGACAGAGAGAGGCAGATTGGGGCGCAATATTTTTCGGTTTGGCCCGGGCGCAGAAATGCCTAGTTACGCCCCTGCTTCAAGGTATTGCCCTGGCCTCCAAATTCTCCAGATATCAATCCAATTGAGCATGTGCTGAAACAGCAAATCCGATCTAGGGTGGCTCAACCACATACAGAATTCACAAGAGTTCAAGGATCTGCTGGGAAAACGTTGGTACCAATATTATCGAAACGGCGACAAAAACAGGTAGTAAAACGAACAAAAACATGAAAATATCAGAAAAAAATATATATATGGTGATAAGGCAAGAGAGAGAGAGAGAGATGAAAGTAAATAAAAAAAATGTGACATCTAAAGAGGAATACGTAGAACTCTGCAAGACCGTGCGAAGATGCATCACTGAAGACAAAAAAAGTTTAATTGTGAACTAACTATACAGAGAAAGTAATTAAGAACAATCAAAGGATGAAAAAAAATAATATCGGTATACTGTAAAAAAATAAGTGTTGTGAATTCACGGAAAATTTCTGAAAATAAAGTGCAGCAAAGTTGCCGGTCGGTATCCTGTTTTTCTGAAATTTCTGTTTTTAAAAGCGCCCGTTTAGTTTAACGCGTATTTTCACGGATTTTCTGTAGACTGAAATTTCGTTTATTTCAGAAAAGTCCATTTCAGGTTTTTCTGTATTTAAACTGAAATTCCACAAAATCGACGACCCTGTACAGCACTTATACCCCAGATAATCCTCTTCCTGAGGTCAGGATCGAATCCCCGTCCTTAGAGCGGCTCAACAGGTAACTCGCTCGTTTAACAACTGAACCACAAACGCTCAACAATTCGCGTCACGTACATCGTAAAACGAATTCCAGGATGATGAATGTTTTTTTTTTTTTTATCATTTGATGTGAGTGATTTAGTCATTTTATTTTCGGTTGGGGCTTATTATTTTTCTGAATAGGTTTGTAACATTTTTTTTTTTTGTTCTGTAGAAGGACTTTTCACAAATTAAGCATTTATCATCGTGATTTTTCGAAGCAACAAAATGCTTTGCACCTTGATTTTATTACACTGACAATGATTTTCAGTTATCTTTAAAAAAGGTGAAATGTACTTTTAATAGTATTATTACACACACACACACAATATAAAATTTACTCTTGATAGCTATAATACTTTGTCTTAAATTGTCCAAAGACAGATACACAGACATCGTATAACCATCTGCACAATAAGTATCCGGTTTCTTAAAGTAACACAATATATAATAAGTAGCTGGTACACCAAACAGGGGAAAAGGAGAAGAAATATCCTGTGCCACAATAAACAAAATTCATGAGATATGCTATTCACAATACCTGATCTCGCTACGGAACTTCAATATTCGACAGACGATTGAAATTTAAGTTAATCAAACCTCGATCATTCTCACGAATCGTTGCTATTACTGGTAATTTCTCGTCATACGGATACGGAAGAAGTGAGAACGGAGTTTTTCGTTAATATACGAAAGGAATTGCAAAAAGGTTTCTGAAAATTCAGAATTTTCCGTCAACACATCTCTAAAACGGTAATTTACCGTCAATATAAGAAAGAAACTGCGGAAAGGTTTCTGAAAATTCAGAATTTTCCCGTGGTACGAAAAATCCGTGAAATTCAAGTTTCTTCCCGTCATTTCAGAGAAAAATTTGTATCAGAAATATGTTTCGTTAATTCCCGAAAGAAATGACGGAAACTTATCCGTGAATTTCAGAAAAATATTTTACAGTGTAATAGAAGAAAACAGATTATGGCACTCAGAAAAGAAGATGGTACTGTAACAAGAAACTGAGGCGAAAATTTAAGGATAGTTAAAAAGTTCTAGACACAGCTGCATAAAAGGGATGATAGATCTATTACAGGCATTAGAAATATACAGGCATCCAAAGACTTCCAACGTCCTACCAGCAAAAGTTGACTATGCAATTAAGAAGATGAAATAAGGAAGACCTCCAGGAGAAAATGGAATCACCGTGCACTGTAAAAAATTGACTGTAGATTTTACGGTTTTAAACCGTTTTCCAGGGTGCCAACACAAAACCGTAAAATCTACAGTTTTATGCCGTGTTGGACCCAGCCAAATTTGTGCGTTTTCGTGATTATTTGGACTGTGACTCGCTCCAGCCAAATTCTGTGCTGTTTTCTTCATTAAATGCAGTGTTGGAGCAAAGCAATAGCTTTGCTCCAACACTGCATACAACTGTAGATTTTACGGTTTTGTGTTGGCACCCTGGAAAACGGTTTACACCGTAAAATCTACAGTCAATTTTTTATTTTTTACAGTGTGGACATTATACAAGAAGCCAGTGGAGAAAAGGAAGCTACACTCGCCCATATTCTCAAGATGTCTCAATGAGGGGAAGATTCCTAACGGTTGGAACAATGCTACAATGATTCTGCTAAGTGAAAAACAACAAAGAAAAAAAAAAAAAAAAAAAAAAACGTGACGTTGAGGATCTCAGGAACTACAGACCCATCACCCTCCTATCAGAGGTTTATAAAATCTTCACTAAAGTTGTTTCACATCACTTGCAAGTAACACCGGACGTGGCTCAACCAAGGGAACAAGCTGGATTCAGGAGCAGAGTTCAAAACGTGTCAAAACTTTTGGACTCTGACCCGACCGACACGTAATTGGACAATACCCGAACCCGGCTGTCAAGATCCGACCCGGATCCAGACAAATCAGCTTTGAACTATAAATTTAACTATATCATCATCATCATCATTGTCAATAATTATCAATCCACTGCTGAATAAAGGTCTCTCCAAGTTTCTTCAACAACGGACTGTCATCCTTCACACACCCATCTCCCACGTGGTCTTCCTCGTGGGAGATGGGTGTGTGAAGTCCTGTCCCTTGGAATCCAGTTTAAAATTTCGGTTGTTCATCGGTAGTCTGCTCTCCTGGCAATATGTCCAGCTCATTGCAATTTCACGGATTTTACTCTGATCATGATGTCTTCCACTCTAGCTATTTTCCTCATTCACGAGTTCCTCTTTTTATCTTTCTTGGTTAAACCAAGCATGCACCTCTCTATGCTTCTTTTGGTTGCCTGCAGTCTTTGTATAGTTAAGGTCCACATCTCTGCTCCGTACGTAAGCACTGGACTGATTGAACGCTTTTCTTTTAAGACATAATGGCATTATGCCTTAAAAGAAAAGCGTTTAATAACGGCTTAAAATTTGGGATGTTTCTTCCAAAAGCTTTACAACCAAGCTCTTTATGCCAATTAAATTATTCATCAATGTATCCCCCGCTTGATATCTTCTGCCCAAGGTTAATGTAAGAATTTGTTATCTCCTGCTTATCCCCGACGATTGATAAATCTTCATTCCTTGAGCTTCAGTTTTGTTCCTATATTTCTTTACGCTTGTCATCAAGTTCGTGGATCATACTCTGCAGCTCTGAAGTATTACTCTGAAGGGTTCTTGGAAATATCTTTTTTTCTTTTCAAAAATAAAATGGAATTAAAATCGGGTTAAAATCGGGTCAGGAACACCTTGACCCAACCCGCTTGACCCGCAAGAAATGTTCGACCCGTTGACCCGTGACTCGTTTCCATCTCTGTTCAGGAGTGGTTACAGCACTACAGTTCATATCCATGTACTGAGAGAAATGATTGAAGGACAGAATGAATATTAACTACGACTATGTATACCTTTCATTGATGGTGGCTTTTGATTCCGTGAAACCAGCAGTAGTTACAATGCCTTTGAAATCCTGCAGTACCGAAGATGCAAACATCAAAATTATTAATCACATCTACGAAAATGCAAGCGCAAAGGTTTTAATGATCGAGGATATGGAATTGGTTTAGGAAAGAATATGTAGTTAACAAACCGAATTTTTGAGATATTAAGTACCGTTTTATAGGAGTCTGTCGCAGTTTACGGCAAATACAGAATAAATGCCTTTGCGCTCTCAGCAATATGTGGAATAGCTGTTATTTACATTTAGAATCATTTACGATTTGAAGCAATCACTTCAGCTCATAAAATAAATGGGTTATAAAATCAATCGCGTTCTCCGCCAATTTCGGTGATTAGTTGCCTCTCCTGTTAATGGATTGCATTTAATAATTGAAATAGCTTATTGATCGATCTCAGGGAGCAATACATTAACAAGACAGCAGCTTCCATTCCTCAAATTCGCTAAAAAAATACATTAACGCAAGAGTTAAATTAATCCGGCCAGTTAAAACAGGTGCAGTACGGATTACTTGCGTTAAGCCCGGTTTTGTAAACAATTTAAAAAGAATACAAAGATAAATCTTCTGAATTCCATTTGTCTGTTACAACAGCGATAATATTACGTAGATTCTAGCTACCGCTCGGAGAAGACGGGAAATACGAGGTTCATTTCTGTATTATTAACTTGGTTTTTTTTTTTTTTTTTTTAATTGGAGGTTTAACGACCACCGTGAGCAACTCAATGAGCTATAAGCAGTCGCCCGTCCCTAATTTAGGGTCACTGGTTCCAAGGAAGGGAGAGAGCCAGTGCCGTAAGACAAACAAAACATCCATGCTTCACCGGGATTCGAACCCGGACCCCTTTCGGAAGAATGATCAGAGGCCAAATTTGGGGTTTAACGACCACTGTGAGCAACTCAGTGAGGTTTAAGTAGTCGCCCGTCCCAAATTTAGGGCCACTGGTTCCAGGGAAGAGAGAGAGCCAGCGCCGTAAGACAAACAAATATCCATGCCTCACCGGGATTCGAACACGGATCCATCGTAGACGAATAATCAGAAGCCAGCGCTTAGACTACTGCGCCACTGGGGCGGCGACGGTCATTTCAAATGTTATGCACACTGTGGGTTATCACTTAAAAAACAAATTTATTTCACAACATACTTTTATACAGCCCTTCGAAGTAATCTCCATGTTTCTTTATGGCAACGGCCCAAACGTTTGCTCTAGTCATGTATCCCAATCAGAACACCTCCATTGTTCAGATGTTGGTTATTCGGGTCACCTCATTAGTAAAAACACCTGAATCGTACTGAACCGTTTACCGTGGAGTGGTTTCTTCAGTTTTGGGAAAAACTGATGAAGTGTGTGCGTGTGTGTGTGTGTGTGTGTGTGATTTAAGGTTTAACGACCACCGCGGGCAACCCAATGGGCTATAAGTAGTCGCTCGTCCCTAATATAGGGTCATTAGTTTCAGGGTAGGGAGTGAGGCAGTGCTGTAAGACAAACACAACATCCATGCCTCACCGGGTTTCGAATCCGGACCATTTCCGTCCGAATGGTCATATCGCTTACACTACTGCGCCACCGCGGAGCAGTCATAGATAGTCTGGTGGATTCATGTTAGGATTGTATGGAGCGAAGGGAAGCAGTTCCAATACATACTTTTCCAAGAATGTCTCTTACTGTACGGGTGACATGCAGCCTCGTGTTGTCGTGCAAAGTGATGCCACCAGCTCCGAGCATGTCGGGTCTTCTTTGGCGAATCTTTGGGTAAATATGCGAATCTTTTGTAGACTAGATGTGGTAGTCATGTTTGCTTCATATGCAATCTGCTCGCATGTTTTCCGTCGATCTTCTTCCAAAAGGCCGTTGCCGCCCCGCTGGCGCAGTGGTCTAAGCGATGGCCTCTGATCATTCATCCGAACGGGGTACGGGTTCGAATCCCGGTGAGGCATGGATGTTGTGTTTGTCTTACGCCACTGGCTCCGTCCCTTCCCTGGAACCAGTGACCCTAAATTAGGAACGAACGACTGCTTATAGCCCATTGAGTTGCTCACGGTGGTCGTTAAACCTCCGATCAAAAAAAAAAAAAAAAAAAAAAAAGAAAGGCTGTTGACGATAACTACTACAGAACCGTCGCATCTGATGGCCGGGCGCTTCTTGAGTCGTTTTCGATGTTTTCCCGACCATTGCGGGAATGAAAAGCCCACAGTGACACTGTGCTACGACTACGACCCACTACACTAACCCCACAAACTTCGCACAAAGCTTTATGAATTTTGGTCGGGAATTTTCTTTGCGAAGTTTCAATTTTAAATGCAGGATCGCTGGTCGCTTACGCGAGATATGACCTGACTCACTTCCTTCCTCCATTTCTAAGCAGAATTTTTCCGAACAGGAACACATTAAAAAGCAAGCGTAGACACAGCTTCGTACACGGAAGTCTGACTTACAACTGGCGCAACCATTGGAACGATTGCATCATCCTACGCAAAAGCTTCGCACACACCGCCTGCGCAGTGTGCAAAGCTTTTGAAATGACCTACGTAAACATAGCAGAGTGATGAAGACGAGTCCAAGTTTCGTTTCAGTATCAAAAGGCTCGAGAAAGGAAAATTTTCAAGCTGAATAAATATCAACATCGAAAAATAAAAAATATATACAAATTGAATGAATGAAATCAAATGAGCAGACACATTATCACAGATGGTCAAGATTCGGTTAAATTTCCAGCTGAATTCTAAAGGTAAGTGTCACAAGGGCTTGGTGTCCCTGTTCGGGCGCCATTCAAATATTACAGGGCTTGGTGCTGAGTTCTATTACAGCGCCCTGTGTGGAGGGTTCGTTTGAAGCTTCCCTTTGCAGGAAGTTCGGTATCGGTGGTATAATCCGTAATTCTCCCAACTGGAGCAGATAAATACAATACAAAGCATACAAGAGTGAATCGACTGAGGCTAAATTTTGCAGAGAGGAAAACTTTTATTCAGATGTTACGGGGAAAGTCTTTAAGCCTTGTCCTGATCTCCGTTCATTCTACATATTTCCCCCAATGATCTCTTTCCGTCTCTCCCATCATCGGCCTCATGCCTCCTCCTTCCCTTTGTTCCGAAGATACTGCACCCCCGCTAAAGATCTCCTGCCTCGTCGACTCTCTGCCACCGAGTTCTCCCAGCCACACCCTAAGATGCCTCCTCTCCGAAAAACGCACGATTCCTTATTGGCCCTCTACTTGCTTCACCGCTTTCCTTGGGACAGCAGAAAAGCAATAATTGTCCAGTTTCATTCTTCTCACATCGACGAAACTATAAATCTAACACCCCTTCTGTTGCTACGCGTGGGAAAAAGGTGCTTTGCCTGTCCGCTGCCCATTCCATCCAAATGGCGGGAATTGAAAGAAAATTATTACAATTCACTATCTCTAAAAATGGGTACAGAATTTCGCTTCCGATAAATATGGAAGCCCGGGTTACATAAGCATAAAAACCTAACATTCGTAGTTACACTTATTAATGTTAAAAATATTAATTGGATACATCTGAGCCATCGGTCAGGGAGCTGCCGAATGCCACTGCGGAAAAAAGAGGGCTGTTTCGAGTTGATAAAATCATCAATACTTGTGTGGACCTCCTCGACAGAAGTGAAGTGCGTATCACTCAGGTGATGTTGCAGGAAGCGAAAGAGGTGATAATCCGACGGGACGAAGTCTGGAGAATACGCAGGATGGCACAAAATCTCTCATCCCAGGTCGGTGATCGTGTTTAAAGTCGTTTTCGCGGCGTGAGGACGCGCGTTATCCTGAAGCAACAGGACCGACCTTCTGCCCTTGCCGTTGTATGGCGTTTTCGTCTCCATTGCGTCACTCACACGAATGAGTTGCTGACAAGAACGCTCAGCATTGACCGTTGCACCAGGTTTGAGCAACTCATAGTGTACGACACCGCGCTGATCTCACCATATGCGCAGCAACAACTTCGTGGCGTGGATATTCGGTTTGGCGGTACTGGTGGTAGGCTGGCCTGAATAAACCCACGATTTGCGTCTCTTAGGATAATCGTAGAGGATCCACTTCTCATCACAGGTCAAAATCTTGTAGAGGATATCCTTCTTCTTGAATCTGGAGAGCAAGGACACGGCAACATCGTAGCGATTAGACCTGTTCGCAGCTGCGAGTTGGTGGGGCACCCAACAGCCCTCCTTGTGAATCCGTTCAAGCTTGTGCAGGCGCTTTGCAATGGCTTGCAGTGTAACTCCGAGTTCCTGGGCGAGCTGTGACTGTGTGCGACATTGATCCGCGTCCAACAGTTGTTCCAGTTCCTCATCGTCAACTTTCTGTGGCCGTCCTGGACGTTCTGCATCACGGAGATAGAAATTTCCTTGCCTAAACCGCTGAAACCACTTTTTACACGTACTGTAGGACACAGCAACCTCACCCAAAGCAGCACAGATCATTTGCTGGGCTTCCGAGGTAAATGTTTCAGCTGAAACGCGAACAGAAGGTAGTGCCTCAAACGTTGCTTCTCGAACGGCATTGCTTTCACCGTCAACTTTCGTCCCTTCTGTCACACAGCTGTGAGCGGAAAGCTGTTGGATGGCGCTGCAATCAGCCATTATTGCACACAGCTATTTGCATTTGCCGACGTTCTATGATCGCTTGCGGTTAGGGGCCGAAAATTAAGTTGCACACCTATATATTGACGGTAAATTTCCGTTTTTAAGATGTGTTAACGGAAAATTCTGAATTTTCAGAAACCTTCCACAAGTCCTTTCTTATATTGATGATAGATTACAGTTTTTAAGATGTTCTTACAGAAAATTCTGAATCTTCAGAAACCTTTCTGCAATTCAATTTCCGTTTTAATGACGTATTAACGGAAAATTCTGAATTTTCTTATATATTCGGTTCCACAATTCCTCTCTTATATTGATGGTAGATTGCCGTGTTTAAGATGTGCTTACAGAAAATTCAGAATTTTCAGAAAATTTTCTGCAATTGATTTCTTTATTGACAAAAATTTCCGTTTTTAAGATGTGTTAAAGGAAAATTCTGAATTTTCAGAAACCTTTCCGCACAATTCCTTTCTTGTGCTAACAGATAAATTGCGTTCTCACTTTTTCCGTATCCATAGGACTAAAAATTTCCGCTAATAGGAGAAATTGACGGGAATACTTGGGGGGTAATAACAGTTAATACTTATTAAATGGTAAATTTCAATAGTCTGTCGAAATATTTGATTTTGAAGTTCTGCAGCGAGATTTGATATTGTGGATACCAAATCGCATGAATTTTGGTTATTAAGGCATAGGATATTTCTTCCCCTCTTCCCCATTTGGTACACCAGCTACTTATTATGAATTGTGTTACTGTAAGAAACCAAGTACCTAAATTAATGTACAGGTGATTTGTACGATATCATTGTATCAGTCATGGAGTCCTTAGGACAAAAGCTATTATAGTTATCAAGAGCAAATTTTATATTGAGAAGTTTCGTTAAAAAAGTACTATAAAACATTATTCCATTTAACCTTTTCTTAAAGATAATTAAAAGTTATTGTCAGTTAAAAAGGAGATCTCAAATTCCAAAGCGTTCTGTTGCCTCGAAAAATCAGGATGAAAAAAAAAATACTGAATTTGTGATAAGTCATCCTACATAAAAAATAAAATTATTACAAAGGTATTCAAATAATAAGTTCCAAGAGAAAATAAAATTATTAAATCACTCGCATTAATGGGTAAAAAAAACAACGCGCAATTAGTTTTACCTTGAACGTGAGTGCGATTCCGAAGACATCCTGGCTCAGTGGTTAAGACGCGTGGTTTGTAACACAAACGACCTCAGTTCGATCCCCACCACCTACGTGAAAACATTGAAGTGTTCTCTGACGTAGGGTGCAGAAAAATTCAGCGTATTGGATTTTGCTAAATCTCAGCTCAGTATAAATACCTAAAAACTTGAAACGGACTTTTCTGAAATAAATGGAATTAGCAGCTACGGACAAATCTGTGAAAATACGGAAGCCAGCAAAAACGGACGCTTTTAAAAACGGAAATTTGTTAAAAGACTGACACCTACCAGCAACTTTGGTGCACGTCATTTTCAGAAATTTTCCGTGAGCTCACACCACTTTATTTTTCACAGCGCGTGGTGAGTTTCGTCCCATTTCGTGCATACCTTCATGGTGTGACATTTTCTATACCGGGGTACATTACACAACAGCAACCATCAAAACAGGAAACAAAGTATTACGAATAATAAAATGCAAATAACTGGGAAGCTGCTACGCTATAAATTAATGGATATCAATTAATAATAAACAAGTACCTAGCATATTTATGAGAAGTTCCAAAGCCCATGAAAAGTTTGCCTTGTGTTGTTAACCGAAATTACGAGTTCATTAAAAGCATTTCTCGCGTAGTAGTAAAAATCCCTGAATTATTAAAATGCTTCCCGATACGATTCCCACAGGAATCGTATAGGAACGACAGAAGTTAAATAATTGAGCTGTTAATCTTTCGCAAAAAAGCCTCCAGAGAAGGACCGTGCCTGTTTACTCGGGGAATAAGATTCCATACAGTTCCTCTTCACCCACACGGAGAATTTCAAATCAGTTTACCGCTTTATGATGCCGCAAACGTATTGTGAGGAACGGATGAAAAGGACTTTAATTATGACAACTAGTTTTCCTTTACGCATATTCTTATCACCACGATTTTTTTTTTCTTTTCTTTTTCCCCTATTAAACGAACCATGTCAAAGTGGAAGCACAAAAACAGCTACTTGCCCCAGAATGAGACGGTGGAAAGAAACAAGAATACTAAGAGGCGAAAAAGGAAAACAAAGAGACAGTAAGACACCGACAGACAAAACGATTAGAAAAGCAAGGTACACTGTAAACAATACGTGGTGTGAATTCACGGAAATTTTCTGAAAATAACGTGCAGCAAAGTTGCCGATAGGTGTCAGTCTTTTTCAGAAATTTCCGTTTTTAAAAGTGCCCGTTTATTTCAGAAAAGTCCATTTCAGGTTTTTCCGTATTTAAACTAAAATTTCGCAAAATCGAAGACCCTGCATTTTTCAGCTCTTACTCCAGATAATCCATCCGCTGCAGTCTGGATCGAACCCCCGTCGTTTGGGTTGATTCAACAGGTAACGCACGCCTTAAACAACTGGGTCACAAACGCTCCAAAACCCAAATCACGTACATCGTAAAACAAACAGGTTTTTTTTTTCTTTTTTTTTTCCTTTTTTGTCTTTCATCTGATTGAATCTATAGTGACACTGCCGGATGTGGATCCAATTGTGCAACATCTGGAGTATCTAAGTAAGTTCATTAAGTATTCCTCATTAAGTATGAAATAGTTTCAGTGTTCAGTTTATTTCGCCAGTCAGGTTTGATTTTCCCCCAGATTTCTGAATCCCCCGTTCACACCCCTGCTGATGTACAGGGAAGAAACACAACGTAAATCATCAGTCACAACCAAAATATTTCCCCGACCAATATGATAATCTGCATACAGACACTTGACGTGGACCAGCAACTTCAAACAGGGGTCATCGCTCTTTCCATGTTTATAAGTGAGTCGCGGAAAAATTCTCATTGGCCGCCAACGTGAATCGAACCCGCTGTGGTGTAGTGGAAGCATATCCGGCGCGTAACTGGAAGACCGTGGGTTCGATTCCCGGTGGCGGCCAATGAGAATTTTCCCGCGACTCACTTATAAACGTGGAAAGAGCGATGACCTCTGTTTGATGATAATCTGCATTTATCTTTTCCCATGATCCACATTAGTTGGCACACAAAGAAAAAAAGTGGTTACTCACTGGGTTCTACATCACAACAATACAATGACTATTTTTAAGGAAATGTTCTCAACTTTTTTACTGGCTTATTGAATGTTCATCCACTAGATTTGATTGAGAGAGTTATAGTAATAAAACACACACACACAACTGACACACAGATGCGCGCGCGCGCTTGGTTTGAGGCCAAATCGAAAATGCTGAAAACAGTGGGACAAAAGTAACACGTATGCTGAGTTCGCTTAGGGTACAAATAGATTATTGTGGACTACACAAGTTGCTTATAAAACTGCTTTCCATAAATATTCCAACTTACATGTTCTTTGCAGAAATGAAGTGCTCTGACATAAGTAAAGCAGTCATGAATTTAAAATCAAACAGCTTAAAAACAATTTTTGTTTACATTTTCCCTTTGCACAGAAAGCAATCTAAAAACAACTAACCTGTTTTATAAAAGTACAGGATTTTGAATTCTGAAAGTTTATCCTTTTTTGAGAAAACAAATCAATTTTTGTCTGTCCCCCCTCCCCCTGAATCAGCACAATCAGACTTGCTTTTAACACCATTCATTTTTATTAAGTTCTGGAATTTCTACAATTTTTTAATGCCACAATGTTCTTTGATTTTTTTTTTCCCTTTTATGTAGTTTCACAGTTTTCAACAGTGCTACTATATTTTTCAATACTACTTTGGTATATCCTTCTTGTAATTGTTCCAACTACCGTGTTTACCATATTTTGGACCAGTTGTACTTGCTCTGTATTATTGCCTCTCGCGCGTGATCAACAAATATTTCTTGGTAAGCGCATTATTTCTAGAATACGGGATTAAAATTTTCGATTTTTTTTTTTTTTTTTTTTTACACACTGGTTTATCCTGCAAAAACTATGAATTCCGTTACTTTAAATTTAAGGTCGAAAAATAATTTTAACCGATACAAAATAAACGGACTTCTCGATTTTCCCTAGAATTTCGGGTTTAATCGGCAAAAAAAAATAAAAAAAATACAAAATTCTGGATAAAATCGGGACACACACACACACACACACACACACACAAAAGCTAACTATTTTCCTGAAATAAATGTTACCTGAAAAGGAGTGACTGATTCATCGGACCACGTCCGCCCACAGCTTAGTTTTTAGGAGGGGGCAAACAGAAATTGTAACTATGAATGTCATATACAAACACCACATGCACATTTCCCTGTGCCCTCGTGTTATTGAAATG
The DNA here is from genome assembly GCA_039090855.1 of Macrothele yani. Classification (NCBI taxonomy): domain Eukaryota; kingdom Metazoa; phylum Arthropoda; class Arachnida; order Araneae; family Macrothelidae; genus Macrothele; species Macrothele yani. The sequence goes on from CM077003.1 coordinate 30,453,587, forward strand.
TTTTTACCACACCCTTGACACATGAATTTAACTGGAAATCAGGAGACTTAAAAACAACATAAAAGAGATTGTTAAATGAAATAAGACAGCCTGTTACAATAAAGAATCCCCCCACACACACTTAATTATTTTGATCCTTTTGGCAACGAGTGTCATGTGCTCCACAAATCCCCAATGATCAATCACACAGGTGGTCATGAAGAATGAAAAGTACTCTCAAATCAAGTTTCTGGGGAAAAGTTTGAGAAATCTTTGTTCATCAGCGAATAGCTCCGACAGAGGACGATGTATTTTTCATTTCTTCGCCTTTCATACTTGCGTACGTATGCTATTCTCCAACATGCAATGGGAAATGTTATTATTACGTCCCACTATAAATTTCCCCCTTTTCTGCGGGAAATACTGAATCTTTTTTCTAATTTTACTGCGAAGACACGCGTCCAGAAATTCAACTGAACAATTAGCAAGTCATCAGCCATGGGTACAATTCCCGTAGGTGTCAGTTACCATTTTAACTATATTGTCTCCATTGAAGTCTGTTCATTGCAGAGTGGCTCAGTTCTTGAAGAGTTCCAACGCACCAGTCTTTAATAAAGTAAGCCCACACGTGCTAAGGGCGTCCTCTGCATTTGTTCCGTTCATTAAGCCAAACACCAATGTCTTCATCTTTCTGTCCAAAGTGAAAAACCTCCAAATACGTGGCGTCAGTGAATAAACAAAGACATCGCTCTTTCCACATTTTAGCAACACACAGCAACCGAAAAATTGTTATTCGGTCACCCCCGGATCTCTCAATGCCCGCCAGATGGAGACGTCTCAGTAGCTGAGCCCATTTTACGGATTTATGATGTCAGAAGCTGACAGAAAAACACACATAGCGCCGTGGATTGTTGGCCAACGTGCTGTAAGGCTAACGCGCTCGACTAGAGAGATTCGGGGATTCAATTCCCCGGCGGTGACCGAATACGATTTTTTTCGGTTGCTGCTGTGTGTTGCTAAAACGCGGAAAGACCGATGTCTTTGTTTATTTATCTTTCTGTCATTTTTCATTCAACAGATGTGTCCAAAAAGTCTTAGTTTTCTCTGTATGATTTTTTGGAACAGGGTCTTTTTTGGTTGCATTCTTCTGTGCACGTCTTCATTTCTTATCCTCTGGGTCCATCCGATTCATACGATTTTCCCATAGAACTTTCTTTCAAAAGCAAGTATCTTTCTCTCCGATTCCTTTGTCAATGTCCAAGTCTCGCATCCATATAGCATGCTGCTGAAGGGGCATGTCTCGAGAATGCTTAACTTAGTTTTGAGGCTAATAGCTCTGCTCTTCCAAATTTTATCCATGCTTTTAACAGTGTTATAATCTTTGCAATTCTAATTGAAATTTAGTTTTTGCTGTTTAAGTCATATGTTATACAAGTTCCAAGATGAGTGAATTTTTCCACATTTTAAAGTTCTTTAGCTCCCACAATGATCTTTTTCCTGATTTCTTCCGCCAAATACCACTGTTTTTGTCTATCATAAAAATATCAGTAGTACCTTCCAAGAACATGAAAATATCCGTAGTACTTTCCAAGAACATGAAATATCCGAAAATATCCGTAGTAGTAGTAATGGTCAAATTTCCAGGGGAGGGCAAGTGATCATATGTAGAGGATTTTAGGAAGGGAGTGTCTGACCCCAGGTCTTAAACAACCCTTAGAAATAGGAAACTAGGAGATTTGGGCTAGAGCGCCCGATGGGAAAGTGACACGGAAGCGAAGTAGAAAGGGGAAGAAGACACCCTTATTTATTACAGTACCCGGGGTCCGACGGCTTCACGTGCCCATCCGACGCACGACGGATATTTAGTGGATCGAGCATTCGTACTTGCCTGGGATTGAACCTCAGGCCCTTTGCGTGGCAGTCACGAACGTTGCCCACTAGGCCACCCGCGGGAGGGCAAGTGCCCACTCTTGCTCCCTTATATAGGCAGAACAAGAAGGGGCTCCCAAATTGTAATTTTTTATTTTTCTTATTTAGAGGACGCCCTAATTTTAATGGTCCAAGACCATTAAAATTCACGTCGGATCAAATAATTCTAAGTAACTGCAAGAAATATCCTAAGAAAGTAGCTATTAAAGATAAGAGTGCAACGGATAGTTATATAACCGCAAAGGATACTTAGTACCACTTATTTTTTATTATTAATTCAGCGCAGAAACATCATACCTGAGATGAAAACGGTGATAAAAGTAATGCTATACTACAGGAACAGCTTACACAACGTTACGAACCGAACTCGAACGAAAGCTCTTTTTTTTTTTTGGGGGGGGGGTCGACAAATATATTAAAACCATTAAGTGCCATATATATGTAAGGTCCCCAACTGAAAGAGAGCGGAGACACTTAAGGAACTTGAGCTCTTCTGTAGACGAACTTAAGGAAATTCTTGATGATGTAGTGTGGTTTTACGTTGTCAGATGTTAGTCAACGAACAATGAATCCGCACTTTGTTTTTCAGTTATAGGAAGCAATTTCTTACAGAAAGAGGCAAATATATCTTTCCCAACCAACCAACTACAACACGTTAAATGGTTAACACATGAGGAATTTTTCATCCACGTTGTAAGCTCAGCTACAGAATTTAAAGCATATGTTCCAAAATATAAAATACGTTCAAACGTAAAAATGTGCTGTTCACAGACTGATTTCCATTTTTGTTTGCTTGCAAGTCCCCGTACTTGAAACAGGCAATCATTCAATCGAAGTATCGCTTTATTTTGATGGACGGACAAAATTACTAAACTAAACGAACAGCTTTAACTATTCACCAGTTCAACTTGAATGAGCTGGCCGCTGTGATGAATGCTCGCAAAGCATCCGCAAGCAAAGAAAATCTGAAAAGTGGCCTTATGCTAACGGCTCCTATATATGGAAAATTGATGACAGTAATTAGTTTCTCGTTGATTCAACAATTTCTTTAAAAACAGTTTTAAAGTTACATTACTATAAACAGTTTCATAACTCATATAACATGTGCTTCTACTAGAAAATGAATGTTATTCAATCATTTTATTTATTTATTTTTCTTTTGATTTTAACACGTTCAATAACAGTAAGTGCGCTAATGGCCCTGGACCTCCGTTGTGGCCATAAGTGGCACACGTATATCCTCAGAAAGTAGTGAGCACTGCCATTGACGCTCTGTTGTGCGTAAATTACAAAAAAGAAAGGACCTTATAATTACAAATTCTACGCGTTCTTTGGGACCCACATTTTATTTCAGATTTTTTAACATGTCATTTGGCAAAAGTCAAATTCGTGAGGATTAGGAAAAGAACGAAGTCAGCCAGCAATGCACCGTCCATCAAGATTATGTAAATATACAATATACACTGTATGGACAAAAGTCACCGGACACATAGAAGAGAAACACAACACAGCATTTACTGACATACATTTGTATAGTGTCGGTCCACCTTTGGCCTTAATGCATGCACTAACCCTTCGAGACATGCTTTCGACAAGGTTTGGACACAGCGATAGGTATGCGCTTCCATTCAGTACGCAATGCTGTCGCTAATTGTAGCTTAGTAGTAGGACTTGGTTCCAATCTTCTTATGCTGCGCTCTAAACATCCCATAGGTGCTCTATGGAATTAAGATCGGGGCTCTGTGCTCGCCAGTCCACACACGATACGGAATTATCGTCAAACCACGCCGTAATAGTCCTTGCTTTATGGCTCGGTGTATTATCCTGCTGGTACCAACAACGTTCGGTTCCGTAGTATTGCCACAGAGTTGGTAGGGCATAATTTTCCAGAATATAGAGGTAGACGTGCTGGTTAACAGGTTTGTCCACGATAACCAATGGGCGGGGACCATATCACGAAAAACACCCCGACAAGAGTACACTGCCAGCTCCAAACTTGACCGTAGGAACAGTACACTGTGGAAAATAGCGTCCCCCGGCTGCCGCCATACCCACACATGGCCACCAGACTGATGGATCGTATATCCGGATTAATCAGTCCACAAGATCCGCTTCCATTGATCTACGATCCACTATAAATGTTCTTTACACCATGCTAAATGACGAGTAGCATTCCGAGTTGAGATGAAAGGCTTATGAGCAGCCGTACGACCACGATAACCCATGGAATGAAGTTCTCTGCGAATGGTATGTGTACATATCAAGGTTCCAGCATTTTTACTCACCTGTACACTGAGGTCTTGTGCAGTATTCCGTTGATTAGTTGCAATGACTCTCCTGAGGCTTTGATGTTCTCTATTACTGCTTTTCTTTGGTCTGTCAGTACATTTTGCTGCTTCAGGTATGCCATGTGTCTTCCACTTATTCAGTACATCCAAAAGAGTCGACTTAGGTATGTTCAAACACCTCTCGGTTTCTCTTATGGACAACCCACTAATATAACACCCAACAATCTCTCCTTTCTCAAAGTCAGGTCTCTCCCGCGCATTTTCACTCAGCCTTTCAGTGCGATATGATCATGATCAGCTGCAGGCTTGTTTTTATACCGTTTGCAACTGTACCGCGCATCTTAACAACACAGTGTATCCGTTCATTTGCTTTTGAAGGGGTGACCGGTGACTTTAGTCAACAATATAGTGTGAATATATATATATATATATATATATATATATATATATATATATATATATATATATATATATATATATATATATATATCATCATCATCATCATCATCATTGTCAACCATTATCAATCCACTGCTGGACGAAGGTCTCCCCAAGTTTCCTCCACAACGGTCTGTCTTGTGCCAGTCTCCTCCATGTCACCCCTGCATACTTTCGAATTTCATCCACCCATCTCCCATGTGGTCTTCTTCTGGGTCTTTTCCTGTCCCTTGGAATCCAATCTAAAATTTCGGCTGTCCATCGATGATCTGTCCTTCTGGCAGTATGTCCAGCCCATTGCCATTTCAGGGATTTAACTCTGATCATGATGTCTTCCACTCTTGTCATTTTTCGGATCCACGAGTTCCTCTTCTTATCTCTCCTGGTTACACCAAGCATGCACCTCTCCATGCTTCTTTGAGTTGTCTGCAGCCTTTGTATGTCTCTTTTAGTTAAGGTCCACGTCTCCGCACCATACGTAAGCACTGGAAGGATGCATTGATCAAACACTTTTCTTTTAAGACATAATGGCATATTGCTCTTGAAAATTATGCTGTTTCTTCCAAAAGCTCTCCAGGCAAGTTTTGTACGCCGATTAATTTCTTCATCAATGTGACCCTCACTTGATATCTGTTGTCCAAGATAAACGTACGTGTCTGTTATCTCCAGCTTTTCTCCATCAATCGATAAATCTTCATTTCTTGTAAAAGCATTGAACATCACTTTTGTCTTCTGAAAGTTCATTTTTAATCCCACTTCTTTACTCTTGTCAGCAAGTTCCTGGATCATACTCTGCAGCTCTGATGGGGTAGTTGCAAAAATGACTACGTCATCAGCAAAACGAAGGTGGGTTAGATAATCTCCATTAATCTTTATCCCCTTGTTTTCCCAGCTCAGTGACTGAAAAACACCCTCCAATGTGGCATTAAAGAGCTTCGGAGATATGGTGTCACCTTGTCTCACTCCCTTCCCAATTTTTACGTGTGTTGTATTTTCAAACAGCCTAATCTTTGCACTTGCATTTTCATAGATGTTATTAATAATATTAATGTATGCATCTTCAATACCGCAGGTTTTCAGAGCCATTGTAACTGCTGATGGTTTCACCGAATCAAAGGCTTTTTCATAATCGATAAAAGCCATGCACAATGGAAGTTCATATTCCCTCGCTCTTTCAATTAGTTCTCTCAGCACGTGGATATGATCTATTGTGCTGTAGCCACTCCTGAATCCAGCTTGTTCTCTCGGTTGAGCCATGTCCAGTGTTACCTTCAAGCGGTGTGAAAGAACTTTAGTGAAGATTTTATAAACTACTGATAGGAGGCTGATAGGTCTGTAGTTTCCGAGATCCTCAATGTCACCTTTCTTATGTAGCAGGATCATTGTAGCGGTGTTCCAATCCTCAGGAATCTTTCCTTCATTAAGGCATCGAGTGAAAATTTGGGCGAGTACTGTTTCGATTTCTCCACTTGCTTCTTGTATGACGTCTACAGTAATTCCATCTTCTCCTGGAGCTTTTCCTCGCTTCATGTTCTTGATTGCATGTGCAACTTCTGCTGGAAGGACTGGAGGAACTCTGGTACTGGTATCTTTCATGATGTCTGGAGTGCATATATCATCCCTTTCATATAATTTGGAGTAGAAATCTTTCACTCTTGTCAAAATTTCGCCTCTATTTCTTGTTACAGAACCATCTTCTTTTCTCAGTGCCATAATCTGTTTTCTTCCCTTACTGAGATGTCCCTTTGCTATCTTTAGGCTTTGGTTGTTTTCAATTGCTTTCCTCACTAGTTCACAGTTGAATTTCCTTACGTCTTCAGTGATACTTTTTCTTACTGTCTTGCATAGCTCTATATATTCCACTTTGGAAGTCACATCTTCTTTAGTTGTCCTCATCTCTCTTCTTTTTTGCATCAACATTTTGGTTTTTCCTGATAATTTGTTCACATGCAACTTGTTCTTAGACCCAGCTAATTTTGTTGCTGTTTCCATAAGAGCTTTGGTTACTTTTCTGTTAACTTCAGAGATATCCACTTCTTCCGATGTTAGGCCTTCTAAAGCTGAGAACCTGTTCTTCAGTTCTAACTTGAAGGTATTATGGTGTTTTTTAAGGTTGGTTATGTCAATAGATTTTGTTTGTCCTATGAGCTTGCCACGTTCAAGTTTAGTGTTGAGGTATATATATATATATATATATATATATATATATTTATTTATTTATTTATTGTTTACTTATTGTGTACACAATTCTTTAAGACGGGAAAAATGAACAATGAGGATCCCATGGTAACTAGGAATCACGTGCTCAGGGTTGAAAGTCGTAGCGTTGAAAAAGCAATTTTTGAAGTAAGAGCAATAAATAAAAAACTTAAAATAGCTGGTGAATAGTAGACATTGAGATGCTTAGTTATTCAGACCAACTACATGTGTAATAAAAAGAAGCGACTACTTATAGCTAACGCTATAAGATGAACTTTTACTAGATAGTGGAAGGGGCTTTCAAATAGCAATACTGAAATTTCAATTATACTTAGGCACATCTCTAAGTGTAGGGGAGGAATCGACAAAATAAAAATAAATATTTTTTTAAGGCCCAAAAGGCCAGATACTGAAATGTAGTATCAAGGGTATAGTGACAAATTTTGTCCTTGAATTTAAGGGCACTTTAGATTAGTAACAGGATAATTGTTACGAAATTAACAAAATATATATATATCATCATCATCATCATTGTCAACCATTATCAATCCACTGCTGGACGAAGGTCTCCCCAAGTTTCCTCCACAACGGTCTGTCTTGTGCCAGTCTCCTCCATGTCACCCCTGCATACTTTCGAATTTCATCCACCCATCTCCCATGTGGTCTTCTTCTGGGTCTTTTCCTGTCCCTTGGAATCCAATCTAAAATTTCGGCTGTCCATCGATGATCTGTCCTTCTGGCAGTATGTCCAGCCCATTGCCATTTCAGGGATTTAACTCTGATCATGATGTCTTCCACTCTTGTCATTTTTCGGATCCACGAGTTCCTCTTCTTATCTCTCCTGGTTACACCAAGTATGCACCTCTCCATGCTTCTTTGAGTTGTCTGCAGCCTTTGTATGTCTCTTTTAGTTAAGGTCCACGTCTCTGCACCATACGTAAGCACTGGAAGGATGCATTGATCAAACACTTTTCTTTTAAGACATAATGGCATATTGCTCTTGAAAATTATGCTGTTTCTTCCAAAAGCTCTCCAGGCAAGTTTTGTACGCCGATTAATTTCTTCATCAATGTGACCCTCACTTGATATCTGCTGTCCAAGATAAACGTACGTGTCTGTTATCTCCAGCTTTTCTCCATCAATCGATAAATCTTCATTTCTTGTAAAAGCATTGAACATCATTTTTGTCTTCTGAAAGTTCATTTTTAATCCCACTTCTTTACTCTTGTCAGCAAGTTCCTGGATCATACTCTGCAGCTCTGATGGGGTAGTTGCAAAAATGACTATGTCATCAGCAAAACGAAGGTGGGTTAGATAATCTCCATTAATCTTTATCCCCTTGTTTTCCCAGCTCAGCGACTGAAAAACACCCTCCAATGTGGCATTAAAGAGCTTCGGAGATATGGTGTCACCTTGTCTCACTCCCTTTCCAATTTTTACGTGTGTTGTATTTTCAAACAGCCTAATCTTTGCACTTGCATTTTCATAGATGTTATTAATAATATTAATGTATGCATCTTCAATACCGCAGGTTTTCAGAGCCATTGTAACTGCTGATGGTTTCACCGAATCAAAGGCTTTTTCATAATCGATAAAAGCCATGCACAATGGAAGCTCATATTCCCTCGCTCTTTCAATTAGTTCTCTCAGCACGTGGATATGATCTATTGTGCTGTAGCCACTCCTGAATCCAGCTTGTTCTCTCGGTTGAGCCATGTCCAGTGTTACCTTCAAGCGGTGTGAAAGAACTTTAGTGAAGATTTTATAAACTACTGATAGGAGGCTGATAGGTCTGTAGTTTCCAAGATCCTCAATGTCACCTTTCTTATGTAGCAGGATCATTGTAGCGGTGTTCCAATCCTCAGGAATCTTTCCTTCATTAAGGCATCGAGTGAAAATTTGGGCGAGTACTGTTTCGATTTCTCCACTTGCTTCTTGTATGATGTCTACAGTAATTCCATCTTCTCCTGGAGCTTTTTCTCGCTTCATGTTCTTGATTGCATGTGCAACTTCTGCTGGAAGGACTGGAGGAACTCTGGTACTGGTATCTTTCATGATGTCTGGAGTGCATATATCATCCCTTTCATATAATTTGGAGTAGAAATCTTTCACTCTTGTCAAAATTTCGCCTCTATTTCTTGTTACAGAACCATCTTCTTTTCTCAGTGCCATAATCTGTTTTCTTCCCTTACTGAGATGTCCCTTTGCTATCTTTAGGCTTTGGTTGTTTTCAATTGCTTTCCTCACTAGTTCACAGTTGAATTTTCTTACGTCTTCAGTGATACTTTTTCTTACTGTCTTGCATAGCTCTATATATTCCACTTTGGAAGTCACATCTTCTTTAGTTGTCCTCATCTCTCTTCTTTTTTGCATCAACATTTTGGTTTTTCCTGATAATTTGTTCACATGCAACTTGTTCTTAGACCCAGCTAATTTTGTTGCTGTTTCCATAAGAGCTTTGGTTATTTTTCTGTTAACTTCAGGGATGTCCACTTCTTCCGATGTTAGGCCTTCTAAAGTAGAGAACCTGTTCTTCAGTTCTAACTTGAAGGTATTATGGTGTTTTTTAAGGTTGGTTATGTCAATAGATTTTGTTTGTCTTATGAGCTTGCCACGTTCAAGTTTAGTGTTGAGGTGCATCTTACATCTCACCAATCTATGGTCACTACCTGTGTTGAACTTGTTTAGCACACTGCAGTCTTCTATGACGAATTTTTTGTTACACATAATAAAATCAATTTCACTTGTCGTCCCATTTGGATGTCTCCATGTCCATTTCCTGTGTGGCTTTTTCTTGAAGAAGGAGTTCAAGATGAAAAACCCTTCTGCCTCTGCAAACTCAACGAGAGTATTTCCACGCTGGTTTCTGTTGCCGTGACCGAATTTACCTACTGAAGTTTCATTCTGTTGCCGTTGCCCTATTTTTGCATTGAAATCTCCCATAATTATTTTCAAGTGCTGCTTACCTTTATTATTTAGATGACAAATTTCCTCATAAAATTCTTCAATTTCTTCTTCAGGATGACTTGTGGTGGGTGCATAAGTTTGAATAATCTGAGCCTGGTATCTTTTCGAGAGTTGGATAACAAGTCGTGCAGCTCTGTCAGAGGAACTTTCAACTTCTACAACTTTATCCTTCAGTTTCTTGTTTATTATAAATCCAACACCACTAGTTCTGCCAGTATCTGTCCCACGATAGTAGAAGAGATGTCCACTTTTCAGTTCGATGAGATCTTCTCCTTTTCTCCTTACCTCACTTAGCCCCACGATGTCCCACTTGATCCTTTGTAGTTCCTCTTCCAATTCAAGAAGCCTTGAATCAGAAGATAGGGAGCGTCCATTGTATGTAGCCAAGGTCAGCATCAGATGGCAGCCTAGTCCGGTCCTCCGGGGATTCTTAGCACCCTCTGCCTTCATGTCGCACTGGCCGCTGCCTTGGCCAGGTACATTCCAGCTGCCGGAGACTGAGGGCCAAGATTTAAGTTGTGGAATCATTTTGGAGGGGTTTGGCCATAACTCACCACGCTGGCTATATATATATATATATTCCATCGTTTTTGAAGCTAAGGCTTTTTAAGGAAAGTATCTTATCGAAAACGTCCCTCAACTGGTAGGAACTGCGGTAAAGAAGGACATATTGATATTTACAGAACTAAGTTTTAGAGTTCCTGACCGTTCCTTCACAGTTATTTTCTGTAAATATTACGGCATAAAACTTATTTTTACGGTCTAATGATGGAAAACTCGTTAACGCTCCAAAACCATAAAAATGTCTAATTTTTTTTTTCTTCTTACAATGTGTGCTAGCAAATTCTCTGTATAGCGCAGTCCTCGCTCCTAGCGATTTCCAATTCTTTCCTAAACTAAGGAAATAACTCCAGACCATCATATTTGACGAAGAACTGAAGTCGGCAGTACGCTTCCAGTGGTTTCAGAAACAAAATCGTGATTTATTTTTTTATTTATTTTTTAAAGGAGGGAATCGGAATATTATGGACACGTTGAAAGAAATGTGCTGAAACAGGAGGTGATTATATGGAGAAGCAATTATGCAGCCTTTTAAATAACAGACAAAGGAAAACTTTTGCTTCATTGAAAAAACTTAGAATTTTTTTTAATTCCACCAGAGGGGAGAACCTTTCATCCACCCAAGTAGGGCCAAACAGCGAGCACTTTTGTGATCATACAAATTCTACAAGCAAATCTGTCGGTGTACGAATATATTACAGAAAAACTTACTTCAGCATGCCTAGTAAAAACATAGCTTTTTTTTTTTACCTGCATTTTTTTCTTTGCATCTAAACACCACTACGTCTTCCTACAGTAACTACACTACTAATATAACCCCCTCCCCCTCCCCAACTGCCGAATTTCAAATGTTCCTCGCTGCAACCTAAGGCAACTATGAGTTTTAACAGGGTAAATTTTCTCCTAAGTTTCCTGCAAACTCTAGAAATTTTTAAGTGTTTTCCATCATGATTATTTTTATGCACCGTAAGCAGTCATAAAAAAATCAGTCATAATTACGAAGGGCAATATAAAAACGAGCTGAGAAACAATCAACCACGCATACATTCTCCTGCGCTCAAGCAAAGGTAAGATTTAATAAAAGAAAACAATCTAAACGTGAAGCACAGGAATAACTATGTTAATCACTAAGGTAATTAGGTCAGTGGGAAACAACTGGTGCATCAAGAACATTTAATTAGCATAAAGTAACGGCGCTCAAAAATGAATGCGTTTATTAAAATACAAAGAAACAAAAATTATAATTAATTTACACGAAAATTCCTTACTACTCCCCATTCAGACCTGTACAGTATTCTGCAGTAGCTACAGAACGTCAAACACAAGATGTTTGTGCCTTTGAAGATACTGTGCGTTGTCAAAAAACAGTAGACACTATGGGAGTTTCGAAAACGGTTTGTCATTTTCAAAGGTTTGTATGGGAATTACCAAATAAAATTCAACCACCACTCAAGCTCTCTCTCCAAAGGTTCCACAATATTTTAAGGTCTGTATTCATAATATTTTACGCACAAAAGTCGAACCCTTACATAAAAATGGTGGAAGGCGATTCGAAAACACACACCGACTTTGGCATATTACATTGCGTCTACTTAAAAACTAGTCAAACAAAGTATTCACCAATTAACCGAAGGTTAATAATAATTGTTAATTAAAACTATTTAGCTAGCAATAAAAATATGAATGAGAACTGCAATAAGAAAATCATTTAGTTGATATAAAAGTTGAATTAACTTCAGGAATTTAAAATTTCACCTGTTCATACATTTGCTTTGCTGTTTACAATTATGTCTGAAATATGAGTCACTTGCTACTTGTTTTGTGCTTTTCATAACGGCAGCTAAATTTTTCTTCTCGATTTCTTCAGTCGGGTAAGATGTTTCGAGGTGCAAAATAAATTCATTATTTTCCAAACTTTAAAAGTCTGTTTTTTTTTTTTTTTTTCTTTCGATAGTGACTTCTTCATCGTTTCTGGCCATGAATGTGCGTAGGTCCACATCCGTGCGAGCTCCCTCGCGAAAATGTTTTGTTTCAACACTCGACAAACCCATCACTGAATTTCAGTTTGAATTCATCCTTGTTTTCTGAAATTGTAGATAGCTGATTTGATGGAAAAACAAACTTTTTGCAGCTTCGTTTTTTATTTACTCTTCCTTTTCCCGCTAAACTGGTTGCTTCGATTTTCCCAGCGAGCGCTTTCAATTTTCGCAAGCACATTACGCAAACTTCTGCTCAACTGAGCAGTCGATGTCCAACTAAAGTTAACAAATGCAACAAACGTCATACTCGTCACGTGAGTTAACTTAAACGACATCTACTGAACAGCACAGTCTCTATGAACAGCTTATCTCTTTGGTTACACTTCCGGAGAGATAAGCAACCCCAGTCGGAAATCCTATCCCTAGCGTTATGTCGTTAACCCAGTGTCCAGCACTAAATGAACATATTCTCGGTAGCACAGAAAAAAAAATATATATATATTTTGATTGGGAGTTTAACGGCCATCATGAGCAACTCATTGGGATATAGACAGTCGCCCGTCCCTAACTTACGACCACTGGTTCCAGGGAAGGGAGAGAGCCAGTGCCGTAAGCCAAACACAACATCCCTGCCTCACAGGATTCGAACCCGGACCCATCTTGAACGAATTATCAGAAGCCATCGCTTAGGCCACTGCGCCACAGAAGCGGCAAATCCAATGGTTGAAAGGCAACGCAAAAGGTGAGATAGATAACAGCAGTTGTTTAGGAGATGCGTGTGTGGTAAAAGCTGTTGGAGGAACAACGGTTAAAAAAGAATTGGAACACGTTTTTGTCTTTACGAAAAATGACCTGCCTGTCAAGTGAGCCACGAGGTGTCGTAAACAGCACGTAATATTGCCCTGTAAAAAAAGGAAGCGGCAGAAATTGGGTGAATGTCGCTTATCTGTTTACTGAAAACCGTGTTGAACTTTTGATACACGCGGCTTCTCCAAAAATTGTAGTTTCTAAGTTGCGGTTAAGATAACATGGGATAATATTACGAAATTCAAAAGCTCTACAAAAACTTCGGTTTGTGCAGAACTTCGTATTATGCGAGCTCGTTGTAAGTAGGTTCAACTGTTAAAATAATTTTATTTTTTCTGTAGGAGGATCTATCACAAATTGCATTTTTCCTTTCATCGCGATTTTTTTTTTTTTAAGTGCAGGTATAACGACCACCGTGAGCAACTCGATGGGCTATAAGCAGTCGCCCGTCCCTAATTTTGGGTCACTGGCTCCAGGGAAGGGAGAGAGCCAGTGCCGTAAGACAAACACAGCATCCATACCTCACCGGGATTCGAACCCTGACCCCTTTCGGACGAACGATCAGAGGCCATCGCTTAGACAACTGCGCCACCAGGGCGGCCGCGATTTTTTCGAAGCAACAGAATGTTTTGGGACTAGGGATCCTTTTAAACCTTTAATTACAAGTACAAGGTGTTAGGATTCGTCTTTGTATAGGACAAACACATCATCCATGGCTAAAGCGGGACTGGGTGATGTTTACGTCCTATATAAAAATGTCACGCAAAGTAGTGCAATGATACGTAGTAAGAAACAAAGTTTTGACAGCCCTTATATGATGAGAAACACGCAGTACGAATTATTATAAATTTTTGAGATAATAGTATTGCTTTTCGTTTATCACTTACCTAGTGGGTTGCTAGGAACAATTTGAGGAGGGCCTGAAACCTCTCTTTCTGGCCCTCGCCATCTGTTCGTCGGACAGATGTTTCGGTATCCACGTGGCGCAGACCTTACGATATTCAAGGTTCGAATGCATGATCGCATTGATAGTTCCGATGCTCAGATCCTCACTGTTCACCAGTTCTCGGTTCGTGATTTTTCGGTTGGCCTTTACTGCAGCATCCACACCTGCAATTGTCGTCAATGAAACAGCACGACGTGGGGTTCCTGATATTGGCTGGTCTGCAGTGCTTTGCTTGTTCGTCCACCACTAAAGAACTGGCACCACCGCATTAAAGTACTGCGTGGAAGACAAGCAGGCTCATACACCGCCTTCATCCATCTGTGTGAATTTCGCTTGGTGGCGTTTTCTCCGCTTTCCAAAACTGAATCACAACACGTTGAGGAACTTTGGACGTACCCATCTCTTACGAGAGAGCAATAAAATTAGCCCAGAACGCTACACAGCTTCCGTAACAAACAAGCTGCAATGCAATTGCAAGGCATTTAAATCGCCTGAATACTAGCGCCACCCATTGACAAAATTAGGAAGCGCAAACGCACTCCAGCCAAAGAGTCTCACTACTTATTAAACAACCCTTATATTACGCGCAACAACAACACGCAAAATTTAGATCAACGAATCACAGACACTGTCCGCAGACTTCTTGACACTGGTACTTTTAATGATGGTCTTGAACTGCCCACAAACGTATTACTGATAATGAGAACAACAAATAATAACCCTCAAATATTGTTATACTGCCCCAAGGGCGCAGTGGTTTAAGCGATGGCTTCGTTCGAGATGGATGCGGGCTCGAATCCCGGTGAGGCATGGATGTTGTGTTTGTCTTACGGCGCTAGCTCTCTCCCTTCCCTGGAACCAGTGGCCTAAATTAGGGACGGGAGACTGCTTATAGCCCATTGAGTTGTTCACGTTGGTCGTTAAAAACTCAATCATAAAAAAAAAAAAATTATCAGTTCTTTGCTATTACAAAAATCATGGTAAGTTGAAAGTGTTGACTAACATCCCGAAGAACTTAATAACTAGAATTTCCCTTCGTGTAAGCAACTGAAATTTGAAAGCTATTGCAGCTTCCGTAAATACACTCTGAAATAAGCTGATTATTTCATAATCTCTTAGGGCAGAGTAGTAAATAATTTCTATAAATTGAAATATAATTAGTAAAAGGCTGGCGGAGAGAGAACAGGTATGAAATGAAATGCCTTTCACCGATGTTTGCTGAATTCTGAACAGGATTAACGAGGGTGGGCTTATAGGTAGCCAAGAATTGAACAAAACGAGTAGGAAGACGAGAGCCACTTAGTTACGTAAAAACAAAAGTGTTCATTAAGTTTTTTTTTTTGTTTGTTTCTGTTTTGTTTTTAGGAGCACAGTAAACCTCAGCTGTTTTTAAAAATCGAAGAATAAATTAAAGCTCAGTTTCCACTTAAAACTATTAGTTCCGCCTTTGTTACAACAGAAGGAGATACTCTCATAATACACAGCGATTAAACGCACACGCACGATTCCGTGACTTAAAACGCTGCATTCCTGTCACACTGTTCACATGGAAACCTCAATTACTTTAATGGTAAGTTAATGACCCCTAAACTATCATACGTGACGAGCAGATAGTAACGCTATTCACTTTCCTGTTTTTTTTAACTAATGAAAGCGCACGTCTGCCTTGACCCATCTGAAATGTTATAGGATAATTTCGGTTCGATTAATAATGTGACCGAGCACCGACGAGTTTATGGTTCCAACTTCGTATATAAAAAGGAAGTTTGAAAATTACGCAGTAACCGCAACGGACAGAAGCTGATGAAATACAACACGTTAGCAGTGGCTTATGGGTATTTTTAACATGCACGGTACTCTGCTGTTGGTTAAGTTTTTTTTTTTTTTTTGATTGGAGGTTTAACGACCACCGTGAGCAACTCAATGGGCTATAAGCAGTCGCCCGTCCCTAATTTAGGGTCACTGGTTCCAGGGAAGGGAGAGAGCCAGTGCCGTAAGACAAACACAACATCCATGCCTGACCGGGATTCGAACCCGGACCCCTTACGGACGAATGATCAGAGGCCATCGCTTAGACAACTACGCCACCAGGGCGGCCTGTTGGTTAAGTTGAAGCCAAGGTTTAAAAAAAAAAACCATGGACGTTCCACTGCGGGATTGCACCATTGTCGAACGTGCCGTAGTGCAATTTCTTTGGACAGAGTGATTGAAACCTGCTGAAATTCACCAAAGGGTGTTGGCTCAGTACGGAAGTGAAAACAACAGGACTTTACGAAAAGTTTATGAATTGGTAAAAAGGTTAAAGCGGGAAAAACAAGTTTACCGACGAAGCTCGATGTGGTCGCCCATAAACATCGCGCACACAAGCCCAAATCGACAGGACAAATGGCTTGATCAGGGAAGACCAACCAGGGTTGCATTCAGGGAGTTTTTTTTCCGCGGGGCGGCGGGGGTTAAAAATTTTGAGGGAGCTGAAACTTGACTGATTATATACACATAATCACAATGTTGTTATATATATATATATATATATATATATATATATATATATATATATATATATATATATATATATATATATATATACATATATATACACACACATTAATACATATACAAATTTTAAATATAGAGTATAAAAATAAAAATGTTTTATGCTCGTCTATCGCAAATGCAAATTCCAAGAAATCTACACATGCAAGTGATTAAAAATGTAAACACGTTATACCTTTGCTTTAATTCAGTAACGCACCACGGATTTCACCATGAGGTGGTGTAAAATATTGAGGATGCCAGTAACATAACGTACCAGAAGCCATCAGAACATTGAAAGAGGCTATATCTAATTCATTGGTTTATTCTCAGGAGTCTTATCTCAGCATCTTCAAATTAATGGACTTGGTCTCAAATTCCAGCTACTTCCGTTTCCGAGGGCAGATTTATAAGCAAGTAAATGGCGCTCCAATGAGATCTTCGCTTTCAGCCGTCCTTGCGGAAGCAATACTTCACCCCATTGAGCAACATATATTCACCAACATCACCCCAAGACCTACTAATTGGCTACGATATGCAGACGACGTATTTTTTATATGGCCACACGAAAAGGAGACTCTCCCGTTTTTCCTCGATAAAATAAATTATATACACCCTACGATCAATTTCACCATGGAGCTTGAACACACAATAGTACCTTACCTTATCTCGACGTCTCAGTGAGCAAATCGCGTGACAACCGCCTTCATACGGAAGTCTATTTAAACCGACCTCCGTTCCCAACCTGATGCTCCGCAGTTCATTTTGCCCTGATGATTACAAGACCGCCTTATTCTGTTCTCGAATTAGAAGAGCCTTCGCTGTCTCATCCGATGTCCGTTCTAGACAATCCTAACTAAGAAGCATCGTCGAATTGGCCACTGAGGCAGGATATACTTCGAACCAGATGCATAACTTTATCGAGAAAACCAGAACTAGCCGTGCTAATATTTCTATGCCGCAACTTCGCTACCTGGGCTCTATTCCCTACATACCAAATGTTTCCTATCAACTCAAAAACGCGCTCAGGAGGATGAACTTCGGTGTCGGCATAAGGTCTCCGGCATCTTTATACACGATGCTTAAGAGAAATATTGACAAGCCCCTCTTCTCAATGAGGCAGGTGTTTATGCCATCCCACTAAAATATCCGGATGGCTCCAGGCGATACTACATCGGAATGACCAAACGTTCGTTTGGAATTAGAATCAGCGAATATAAAAGGGATACAAGAGACGGGAAAATAACCACTACCCTATCAAGAGCAGTCAAGTTCAAGTCCGCCGATCCTATATGGAGTGATGTAAAGAAATTAGCTTCATACTCCACACCCAAATCTACAGATATTCGCGAAACCTTGGAAATCTTGACCAGCTGCGAGGCATGCAACGATAGCGTCTCTCTGGAGTTGCCACGTATTTGGAATAAATTCTTCAAATAATGCTGAGATTTCTACCATAGTGCCGCGTGCCCAACCAACGTGACCTCGTTTCTTCGAAATATCACGTTTGCTCCTAATCATTTATTGTCTAGTCAAGTCACCGCGGTCAAAGTGTTGAAACGTTCTATTATCCAGTTTGCAGTTAGCTGTCTACATTCCTTGAGAAAGCCATCTGGTTGATGTGCGAAAGCTTGGAAATTTTGATTTCTATTCTACGCCAAGAAATTTTCGGATTTTTAGTATAATTATACCATTTTGAATATAATTTGGTGTATAGTTCCTACTTTTTGAACATTACGCTGTGTTGGAAAAAATCCACCCCGAAACATTAGGAGAGGTAAAAATGTCTTCGACTTAATACAAGCGCGTTTCTGCTTATCAAGGAATCGTTACAGTGTTACCTGAAAACGTATGGTGTAAACCATTCCCCTGCCATTTGGTTTTTAACCCCTTTTAGATTATTTAGATCAGCTTATAGTAGGAAAAAAATACTGTTTAAATGCCACTTTGTGGTGCCTCTTTTTTCTTCACAGAGTGTGAATTTCCCACCGCAAGGACAAAAACACTTTTTGTGGGAACAATTTCTAACAATCTGCTATTGCTAAAAATTAAGTAGCAAATTTTTGTTGTGTTGGAAGCCCTAACGTCTCATTAGCTACACTGAGGCTTAACCGTATACATGGAAAGTCGGCATCCAAAACACTGAAAACAAAGCTGAATGCCTGCTTCCAAAATATGATGATGCATGCAATGCAAACATCTCTACTCTACGGAATTAGGTTTTTACTGCGGAAGTAGTCCGAGTTGTCAGTGCTTGAAAAATTTTTCCTGCAGCAAGTAATGTTAAATGTTTTATTGAAGGAAGATAGAAATTTTGAAGTCCATGTGGATGTTGTTGTTTTTTTTTTTATTATATTTTCCCTCATTTTGTTAACTTTTTTCAACTAATTTCTGCTATATTCAGCTATAAACGAAAACAATTATACTAAATATAAGGAGACATCGCACAAAAACCTACGGGGAAAGCGTACGTGGATTTTCGGAGGGGAGGAGGCTAAGCACCCACTAGAAGATGGCTGAATACATCACTGACTTCCTTTTACAGACCCTGGAACAGAGAGTTTTGACTGACTGCCCGTACAAACCTTCTGTCATTCTTCGCTATGTTGATGACATGTTAATCTTTTGGCCGCACTCGATGGTTCACCTTGAAGAATTTAAGGATTGCCTCTCTTCCCAGTTTTCAAGAATTAGGTTTACCAAAGAACTTGAAGTTGAGGGTAAATTACCCTTTTTGGACATTCTACTATCCCGCAACCAGGATACAAACCAGCTTTCGTTTTCTGTATATCGTAAACCAACGTTTACACCTTGTATCATTCCTTTTTCGTCAGCTCACCCTCCTGAACATAAAAGCCTCTGCCCTACGGTTCCTAATTAAACGGGCCTTCACGCACTCTTCGTCCAGCAGAATTCGGAGGGATGAAATGTCTACGATTACGACCTTAGCCCGTTCCTTTGGTTACTCTACCCACTATATTCAAAGTTTGGTACAAAAAGTCCAGAAGCTGAGATTCATGACATTAACACCTGAATCCAGTCAAGTTAAATTTGTTGGTAAACTAGATTGCCACATCATGATTGTCCCCTTTTTAAAATGGGTATGTCACAAAAATAACTTAAATTTTGGTATAAGCACCATATATATTTTCTCTTTAGTACGTAACGACAGGGATGCAGTGCCCACCTTCCAGAAACCTGGTGTTTACTGTATTCCTCATCAGTGGGAACCCGAATGGTTCCTTAAAATACTATATTGGCTCTACACTTAGGACATTGAAGATCCGTTTGTCTCAGCATCAATACGCTCTACGCTCGGGCAACAACACCTCTACTGCCTTTACAGTTGCTGTCAACCAGGGAGGATATATTCCGAACTGGTCTGAAGTGAAGATACTCAACTCCAATGTCACCAAACGAACTGTATTTTTCACAGAGAGCCTGTTTATTCTAAAGTATGGTGAAACATGCTGTAATTTGGAACTTCCGTCATTTGTGCCCCGTCAGTGGAGACGTTTGATTGAACCATCGGAGCGACGGTCTGAAGGTGAGGAATTATTTTGATTTCCATCGGTTTTTGAACTTTAACATATCAAACTGGCATCACCGAAAGGTGAGGCTGGCGACCAGATGTATTGTGGGTCTACCGTAGGCGCTTATAATGTCAGCTCCCCAGGTGTCTTGTCGGCACTTGACCTGATGATGGAGCCTAGTGAGCTCCGAAAGATCTTGTCTTCTTTAACTGACTTTTAGACTTGTAAATAAATATGGTTTTAATTTGCAATTTTGAAAGCTGGGTTTTTATATCGTACGAAGACAGCGTGATGCTCAAATGACTATGTCGTGCGAATAATTTTAATTATTAACATCACTGAGACCAACGGATTGCGTTGTCCACTGCTGCTGCACATTTGGATATGAGCTAGGGATTCACACATACCACAGAGTACACTGAGAAAAAGCTTTGTTAATTCAACAAAAATTCTGTTGAATCAACAAAAACTTTTGTCGATATACAGTCAATTTGTTGAAATTGCAAAATTATTTTGTTGAAAATTATTGTTGATTTAACAAAATTTATTGTTATCACGACAAAATGTTTTGTTCATTTAACGAAATGATTAGGCCGATTTTTGAGAACTGGTTTGATCCAACAAAACCTATTTTTATCGTGGAACAATAAGTTTTGTTGCTAATACAATATCTTTTGTTGCAGTAACAAAACATTTTGTCATAACAATATGTTTTGCTGGATCAAACAAATTTACAAAAATCGATCTAATCATTTGGTTAAATGAACAAACCGTTTTGTCGTGATTACAATAAATTTTGTTAATTCAACATTAATTTTCAGCAAAATAATTTTGCAAATTCAACAAATTAACTGTATATCGACAAAAGTTTTTGTTGATTCAACAAAATTTTCCTTGAATTAACAACACGTGTTGATTCAACAAAATTTTCCTTGAATTAACAACACGTGTTGATTCAACAAAATTTTTGTTCAATTAACAAAACGTTTTCTCAGTGTACCCTGTGATATGTGTGGATCCATAGCTCATATCCAAATGTGCAGCAGCAGTGAACTGCATATCGACAAAGTTTTTTGTTGAATTAACAAAACGTTTTTCTCAGTGTATGATGAATTCGGGTACCGGAAAGTTTGCGCAGGATCGCCAACCAAACAAACAGTTTACTTATCTACACAAGCAACAGCGTGTGAAGGTAGCGACACAATTCCTGAAACGCTATGGAGAAGACCAGAGTATTTTGAAGCGGATTGTCACCGGCGACAAGACATGGGTTCATTACTGTGGACCGGAAAGCAAGAGACAAAGCCTGCAGTGGAAACACCCGTTTTCCTCAGTAAAGAAAAATTCAAACGACAGCTCTCCGCCAAGAACAACATGCTGACCTTCTTTTGGGACATGAAAAGTTCCATACTGGCGCATTTTCAGGAACACGGACAAAAAGTGACCAGTGCAACGTACTTTGCTATGAGTAGAGAGAAACTGAAACCTGCCATTCTCTGCAAAATAAGACGAATGAGAATGCACGTCCCCATTTAGCGGCCGCAATGGTGCATGTAATGCAACAACTGCGGTTTGAAAGTCTTCCACATTCCCCTTACCGTGTTGATTTGGCGTCATGCGATTATCACGTCTTCGTTCTCCTTAAGAGGTTTTACGCGGTAGCAGGTTCACCTCTGACGATTAGGGCAGCATACACCTGGGTTAGCTTCTTCTCCCAAGGAATGAGGAAGCTAGTGGAATGATACAAGAAGTGCATTGACTTGCACGGGGAGACTATGTGGAGAAGTGAGATGACCATTATGTTCATTTGCTCAAAATTACCGGTATTAAAGGGTATGTTGCCATTATTTTTTTATTCTCCCTCGTTTTAGAAAAGAATAACTGCACAAGTTATGAATGAAATACGGGATTACACCATTGAACAATACGAATTTGAAAGATGTGAATCCGTTTATTAGTGTAAATATGACATGGATGTTAAGTCAGATAATATCGAAAACATAAAATTTTTGACGTCCTGGAGCAGGAGTCGAACCCGCGTCTCCCGGACATCGGCCGAGTATGCTAACCACTACATCATCCAGAACGACCCAGTTTCCTTTTTTCTTTGAGTGTTTAACGACCACCGTGAGCAACTCAATGGGTTATAAGCAGTTGTCCGCCCCCAAATTAAGGCCACTGGTTCCAGGGAAGGCAGAGAGCCAGTGCCGTAAGACAAAGACAACATCCATGCCTCACCGGGATTCGAACCCGGACCCATCTCGGACGAATGATCAGAACCCATCTATTAGACCACGGAAGGAAGGGGGCGACCAAGTTTCAAGTTTCCAATTAATTTCAATATAACCATCAATATTCAAATTAATCAGAAACTTGAAACATGGTCGCTCTGGATGGTGTAGTGATTAACTCGGGCGCTATCCGGGAGACGCGGATTCGATTCCCGCTCCAGAAACGACGCGACGAAATTTCCAAGTCTTCGGATATTATCTGACTTAAAATTCATGACATATTTACACCAATAAACAGATTCACATCTTCCAATTTGTATTGTACAATGGTTTAATTTTAATTCATTGATATTCTGCTTCTCCGGGTAATCACGGGAATGAATTCTAAACCTCCAGATTCGGTATGTATGAATGAATGCCGGCTGCTTCAACTAGCGAACCCTGTGATGTTTTTTTTTTTTTTTTTTTTTTTTTCAAATTAATGGGAAACTTGAAACTTTGTCGTTCTGGGTGGTGTAGTGGTTAGCATACTCAGGCGCTATCCGCGACACGCGAGTTCGATTTCCGCTCCAGGACGACAAAAATTTCATGTTTTCGGATATTATCTGACTTAACATCCATTTCATATTTACACCAATAAACGGATTCACATCTTCCAAATTTGTTTTACACAAGTATGTTACATGACCACAAAGTGTGCATAATTTTTCTTAATGTTAGTTTAACACTCATAATTCCGGAAATCCATAATGCAACGTTAATCTTCGGATCAGTGTAACATTCCATAACGAGCGGTTGTGGTTTCACTGCTACATTAAGCTATCCATTGCCAGAAATTTTCTCACATGAGTTCGGAACAAGGGGGGCAGTCTCGTCTATCGCATTAATCACTTTGCAAGGGAACGGCGGAAAATTGCAGAGCGATTTCCCGTCGCTTGTACCGACAGGCAATTTGTGTAATTGGACGATGCAACGTTCACGCACACCAATGAACGGCTGCACTACGATCTCGTAAAAGGGAACTGAAGTTGCCAAACTTCCGACACAAATTTAAGGTTCGCTACTTAACTCCCCTTCCGCCGTATATTCACCTGAAGTACATCACCTGGGTTTCAAGGACGACACTCGATCAACGTGCACCTCATTTTCTACTTGTGTTCCGGTGTCCTTTGACATTCAGAGATCGTGGCGGCACATAACTCACTATTAATTCCGCTACCTAAATGCAAATTTATGGACGAATATTTACTGCTTTCGGTAAGATATATCATTCAGTCACATAAAATCCACTTGAAAGGATCACGCCCATAGAATCAATGAGGCTCCTTCGCTGTATGAAACGCAAATGTGTATACATTACTATGTATCCTCCAGTGCCACCGCTTCCTGTAACTGAAAGTCTAAAAACTTGAATATGACGTCATCACAAGTGAAAAGAACGTTCATTTCCCGTGGTCGCCTACCAACGATAGCATGGACAGCCTGAACAGATGGGATGAAAAATCAATGAAGGAAGAAATATTCCTCATAATAAACGGGAAATCGTTAGAATATTTGAAGCAAGCAGAATATAAATTCTGAATTTGCTTGTAACACTTACTTGGTCATACATGTAACACCTCTCAGAAAACTTCATCGTCCTGGAGAGGGAAATATAACCCGCATCTCCCGATTTCGACTAGCGAAAATCTGAGGGTGTTCAGATTCCAATGCTAAGTTTGCTTAGTCTCAGTTGCTTGGAAATTCACAGTCCTGGGTGGTGTAACGGTTAGCAAACTCGAACGAAAGTCGGGAGATGCGGTTTCGATTCCCGCTCCAGGGCGATTAAATTTTGAAGTTTTCTGAGAGGTGTTACATCAATGACCAGTAAGTGTTACAAGCAAATTCAGAATTCATATTATCAATGACCAGTAAGTTTCATATATTATATATGACCAGTAGTATCAAAAAGTCTCATATTATATGACCAGTAGTATCAAAAGTTTCATATTAGGTTATCAAAAGTTTCATAAAAGTTTCAAAAGTTTCGTATTATATGACCAGTAGTATCAAAAAGTTTCATTATCAATGACCAGTAAGTTTCATATATTATATATGACCAGTAGTATCAAAAAGTTTCATATATTGCATATGACCAGTAGTATCAAAAAGTTTCATATATTATATATGACCAGTAGTATCAATGACGAGTAAGTTTCATATATTATCAAGGACCAGTAAGTTTTAGTTAAAATTTTCAAGTTTTCTGAGAAGTGTTACATTTATGACCAGTAAGTGTTACAAGCAAATTTAGAATTCATATCATCAATGACCAGTAAGTGTTAAAGCAATTCAGAACTCATGCTTAGTCTCAGTTGCTTGGAAATTCACTGTCCTGGGTGGTGTAACGGTTAGCATACTCGAACGGAAGTCGGGAGATGCGGATTCGATTCCCGTTCCACAGAGATTAAATTTTCAAGTTTTCTGAGAAGTGTTACATCAATGACCAGTAAGTGTTAGAAGCAAATTCAGAAACATATAGTCGTTGTTTGCAGTACTCCTCACAAAACGGACTGAACTAGCGCTAAACACATAACTGACCGGATTCAGGGTTCGAAACATCTACAGAAAATACATTCCTGGACTTTTCCACGAGTTCATTAACAAATTCCAGGAGCTTAATTTTTTGCTAGGAGAGTACAGTTTGGTTTTATATTTTGCAAACTGGGATGAGGGGGGGCGATCAAAATGGCCTATGCATTTAAATTTCTTACCCCCCCCTCCTCGTGTTACCTTCACCTTGTCGTTGGGGGGGGGGGTTACGTGCTTTGAACCCCCCCCCCCCGAGAGCTATGCCGGCTGTAGTTTGACTACCAGCACCCAAACCGGATAGGTCTTCGTGGGGTAGAAGACAGACTAAGAGAGATACCTAGGAGATGTATAACTCTGAAATCAAATTCTGTAACGGGAAGAAGCACTTAGAGAATGGGCTGGAGACTAAATACATGTTCGATTGGCTCCTGTCCGGCGAGATGCAAGCTAGGCCCAGTGGACCAGAAGGCTGCATCACTGCGATGTGGAAAGCAAGGGGAAGCTACCACATTACACTCCCAAGTAATCAATAATGGAAAAGTCTCGACAAGGAATGAGTGTTTCTCGCAACTTCGATCCCGGGACAGTTCCTAGAGTCGGGCCCGGCAGGAGAAGAGGCAGGGCTTCTCAGGTCGACAGCATGTGAAAACCCTACAAAAATATTGCAACATGAAATGTCTGGACAATGATGCGAGTGAGTATACTAGGAAATATTAAGAGAGAAATGGAGAAGCACAGGATTAATATTCTTGGGCTGTCTGAGATTAGATGGAAGGAGAGGCTCTGGCGTTGGATAAACAGTCTGTAAAAAAAAAAAGAATGTTAGGGTATTGAGCCACAGAGCGATTATGACCAGACTTTTTACAAGACCTGTTGACACGGTGGAAGTCCAAGTCTACAGGTCGACTACAAGACATGATGACCAGGAATCCGCGAACAAGAAAAATTTGTAATAACAAATACGTAGAATCAAGTTCATAGACGGAGAAGATACACATGGAAAAGCCCGCGGGGACAAGAATAGGTACCAAATTGATTACATTTTGGTTAAGAGAAATTATAGAAATCAGGCGAAAAAATCGATAGCCTACCCGGGAGAAGATGTTGATTCCGATCATAACCTCCTTAAGATGACATCATTTAAAATGGAAAAAGGTAGAAACGCCAAAGAGAAGAATGAAATTTAATCTGGAGGCGTTAAGATATAGAAATATAAGGCTTAATTATCAGACCAGTATTTTAAATGGTATTGAAGGAGTTCAAATGGACATTTAAGAACCTGAACAACATTGGAAGATAAAACATACAGTAATAAGATGATGCTAAGGAAACAATCGGAAGGCAAAACTTAGAAATTAGTAAGAAAGGATTGACACCGGAGGTAATAGTCAAAACGGAGGAAAGACGTAAATGCAAAAATATTAACACAGAGCAAGGAGTATTCGTGTATAAGAAACTAAAAAATGAAGTGGATAGAGATTGTAAAAAAACAAGAGAAAAATGGTGGGTTGATCGTTGTGAAGAAACAGATGGAAAACCAGGGCTGGTCAGACCTTGTTCACAAGGCCATCAAAAGCACGGCACAGAGGAAGAGAGGAGTGCAGTCCCGTACCATCCAAAACAAAGACAGCTGTATTTTGCCATAATGTTTTGATCACGTTATCCTCTGTATTCTGTTATTATGCTGTATAAATTTCTTTGGTATCAGACGTCTCCTTCTTGGTGTTCTTTTTTCACTTTCCGCCAGTGTATACAATGAGGAGACGGAACAAGAACCGCATCGGTCAAATTCCGACTTAGTCAATGATGGAATGGAGAGGGGTCTGCAAATTACAAGAGCAAAATTTGAGGAGGTACTAAGATCAATTCCAAACAACAAAGCTCCAGGGGTACATGAAATACCCATCAAACTACTAAAAGCATCTGAAAAAACTTTAATTAATCAATTATTCGTCTTTGTAAATTGTTGCTATCAAAAAGGAATTGGGCCTGCTGACCATACGACCTCCATAATTATTCCTATAACAAAGAAACCCTAAGGCAACAGAGTGTAAACAGTATAGAACCATAAGTTTAATTTCACATGCATCCAAGAATCTGCTGAAGATTATTAAAAAGAGATTGGATTTTAAGGTGGAAAAGGCGTTGGGAGAGTACCAATTTGGATTTAGAAGAGGAAAGAGTACTAAGATTGCAATTGGTACCCTGAGATTCTGGGCTGAAAGAATGATCGACAGGGGGCACTCCCTCTTTGTATGTTTCATTGATGATGAGATGGCATTCGACAAAACTTTTTCCAATCCTAGAGAGACTCGGCATGGATGATAACAGTATCCAGCTTATGAAAAATATCTATGTAAATTGGTTGGTTGGTAGATTTTAATGGCGCAAGGGCCATGGTTGGCCAAAGAGCGCCAAACAAAGGACATCAAAAAAAACAAAATCAATAAAAAACGTACACAAGGTTAAAAACAGGCTGATATGGTAAAAATGAAACATGATAGTGAACAAGTTAAAATCTAGATGAGTTTAAAAAAGTCAATTTCTTGTAAAAACGAAAACACTGCTCTCGTGTCGCAGGCTTCGCCAATAATAGTTTGCAGCGTAGCTGCTCCTTCGTCCAACAGATGAGAGCGAAAATGACGAAAACGATGAGTACAAAACCGAACACAAGTACACAAAACATGAAGGACAGTGAGACGACAGGTGCACGCCTCACACACCGGGACACTCTCGCCACACAGCAAAAAGCGGTGAGTAAACCGACAGTGCCCAATGCGGAGACGTGCAAGAACAACTTCCTCACGACGGTTCTTCCGCAAACTAGACTTCCATAGTCCGATCTGGGGTTTGATAGAATGCAGCTTATTGCTGCCCTGCTGAGACCACAGGGACTGCCACTCGTTCAGGAGAAATGTCCGGATCAAAGGTCTAAAATCGCAGAAAGACAGTGGCAGCCGAGCTGGCGACATGGAGGAAACAGACCTGGTAGAGAGATCTGCCAGCTCGTTACCCCGGATCCCAACATGGCAAGGAACCCAACAGAATCGGACCAGGAAGCCATCACCCTCCAAAGTTCCAAGAAGACGGCGGACATCACGGATGACAGGTAAGTCCGTGTCCTCTGGAGAAGATAAAACTTGGATGACGGACTGGGAATCAGAGCAAACCATAGCGCGACGATGTGATCGCGACTGTATGTGGCACAAAGCGAGGTGTACCGCACGCATCTCTGCCGAAAAGACGGTGGATTCAGGCGGAAGCCTCTCAGCATGTGAGGCATCGCCACACACAAAAGCGGATCCAACGACATCCCCGGATTTCGAGTCATCGGTGAACACAGGCACGAAATCCGGGTAGACAGACTGTAATTGCAAAGAGCTGCTGGTACACCAGAGCAGGAGTGGACGACTTTGGCCACACACAAAGAGAAAGATCAGCCGTTGCTTGAACGGGCTGCCAAGGAGGTTGGTTGAAAAAGGTGGTCAAACCAATCCTGGGCAAGTTTAGACCAGCATCGCGCACTATGGCAGACATCCGAATCCCGAACGCCGGAACACAGGAGGGGCGGTTGGAAAACAAGCGGACACAGTCCGGTTGGAAGATGGAACCATACAGTGGATGATCAGGAAGAGATTTCAGTTTTGTATAAAACTGAAGAGACAGCTGCTTACGACGGATGCATAACGGCGGCTCATGAGCCTCCACATACAGGCTATGCACGGGAGAGGTGCGGAAAACACCAGTACATAGCCGCAATGCCTGGTGATGAACGGGGTCCAAAGGTTTTAAAATCGATAGACGCGCTGAACCGTACGTAATGCATCCGAAGTCTAACTTTGACCGAATGAGAGAGTGGTAAATGCGAAGCATTGAGCACCTGTCAGCCCCCCAAGATGTTCGGGAGAGGACCTTCAGGATACTCAATGACTTCGTGCACTTCACCTTCAAAGACTGAATGTGAGGTCGGAAGGTGAGCGCTCGGTCAAAAGTTAGCCCAAGGAACTTGGCTTCTGACACCACGGGGATGGTAGAACACCCCAGACGGAGGCTGGGGTCTGGGTGAAGACCCCGTTTGCGGCAAAAATGCACGCAAACGGTCTTCTGCGTCGAGAAGCCAAATCCATTTTGGGAAGCCCAGTGAGAGATCTTGGTAATGGCAGACTGGAGCTGTCTCTCGATGGTGCGCATGTTAACGGAGGCGCAAGAGATCTGTAGATCATCCACGTACATGGTTCCACGAACCGTCGGAGGAAGCAGTTTGAATATGTGATTCACACGAAGGATGAACAGAGTGACTGATAAAATGGAACCTTGAGGTACACCCCGTTCTTGCGGGTACACCGCAGAGAGGGTCTCCGGTCCTGGAGAAATCCGGTCCTGGAGAAATCACACGGAAACTCCGGTCCTGGAGAAATCCGGCGATGAAAGATGGCAAGTTTCCCCGCAATCCGCACTCGTGCAGATCACGGAGAATGCCGTATCTCCAGGTACGGTCATAGGCTTTCTCCATGTCGAAGAATACGGAGACCATGTGCTGACGCCGGACAAACGCCTCCCTGACAGATGTCTCAAGGCGAAGATGATGATGATCGGTGGTGGATCGAGATTTGCGAAATCCACTCTGATGAGGTGGAAAAAAGTGATGAAACTCCAAATAAAAAATGAGACGAAAATTAATGATACGCTCGAGTACTTTGCAAAGGCAGCTCGTCATAGCAATTGGCCGGTAGTTCAACGGGTTGGTGGGATCTTTACCAGGTTTGGGAACAGGAACGACAATGGCAGTGTGCCAAGATTCGGGAAAGACATGCTCTTGCCAAATCCTGTTAAACAGGATTAGCAGACATTCAAGAGAGGACGGAGAAAGGTGCTTCAGCATCTCGTAATGGATGTTATCTGGTAAGACAGATGTCCGGCCGGACCTATTCAGAGCGGTCTTCAGCTCCACGGCAGTCAGCGGGCTGTTATACTCTTCGGAAGAAAACGGTCCAAAAGAAATCTTGGACCTTTCAAGCCGCGGCTGTAACTGCCGGAACGAAGCAGGGTAATTGCTGCTGCTGGACACCGAAGAAAAAGCGGCGCCCAGACAGTCAGCAATACCCTGAGCGTCAGCAACCGTTCCTCCATCACTCTCAAGAATGGAGATTTCCCCAGATGGGTACTATCCCCGAATCTTACGGATCCTGTCCCAAACGATCTTAGGGCTGGTAGAGGTGTTAATCCCGGATACATATTGTATCCAGGACTCCCGTTGACTACGCCTACGAACCAATCGCGCGTAGGACTTGGCTTTCTTGAAAGCAAGTAGGTTCGCGTCGGTGGGGTACCGACGAAACCTACCCCAAGCCCGATGTTGGGCCTGACGAGCTGCCATGCAAGTGGAATTCCACCAAGGTCTCTGGCAAGGTGGAAGTTTAGTCGACGTCCTGGGGATGGTAAGTTCTGCCGCTTGCACAATACAATCCGTCGCCGCTGCAACAGCGTCATTGACCGTTCCTGAGGTCACCATAGCTGGAGTAATAATTGCTGAAGCCGTGAATGTGTCCCACTTGGCTCGATCAATATTCCATCTAGCAGGGCGAGTAGGGTAACGGTACCCGCCACTCGCTAGACGGAGAAAGATGGGAAAGTGATCGCCGCCAAGGGGATCACCAGACACGCTCCAGGACCAGGCAGGATTAATGATGGTGAATTCAGAGACAAATCAATGGCTGAGTACGAGCGGGTGGGTTCATGGAAATAGGTATTAGCTCTCATGTTGTGGAGACAGAGGGACGTGTTGGAGAGAAGAGACTCAACAACACGGCCCCTGGAGTCTCGAGTGGTAGAACCCCACAACGGATTGTGTGCATTGAAATCTCCTAAGATGAAGAAAGGAGGCGGCAGCTGGTCAACTAAATCTTCCAGATCCGAAAGGCCCACTGCTTCATCTGGTGGTATGTAGATGGAACACACCGTGAACAGAGTGTTCACATATAGTCTCACTGCCACTGCCTGCAAAGTCGTCCGAAGGGCAACTGCAGTGACAGGAACACCATGAGGAACAACGACGGCCACTCCACCGCAGGCGATAACGCCGTCCTGGTGATCCTTGCGGAAAAGGTAATGTCTCCGCAGCGAAGGAGTGTCCGTCGTGCGAAGCTTTGTCTCCTGGAAACAAACGCACACAGGTGTGTGTGAAGACAGTAAGCCTTTCAAATCATCAATGCGTGATCGCAGACCTCGGCAATTCCACTGAATGAGCGTGGCCATAATGAAAAATGAAGTGAAAGAATGAAAAAGACAGACTACTAGAACGTCTCAACGTCGTCCATCACCTCCAATCCATCCGCAGTGTCTGGAGGTAACACAGGGCTGTGTTTACCCCCTGTGTTAAGAGATGGTTTTTGCTTGCTCTGTTTCGGGGAGGATGATCCTGGTTTCAACTTCCCCGGCTTCTTCTTTGCAGTGCCCTGGGTCCCTGTGCTGGCAGAAGATGTCTTCGGCATAGAGGAAGGTTTAGGCGACGATGTTGATGTCGCCTTGGATGCAATGCGGCGAGACTTCAGCGCCTCTAATCCAGCAGCAACGATCTCCTCAAAATCATAAGGACACCGCGCTGGGATGGTCACCTCAGTCTAGACCGCCACTGAAACCATCTGCACCACAACTGAAGCATAGGACCGCCGGCCTGGTTGTAAAGGGGCGATCCGCCGTCTAGCCTCGGGATAAGAGAGACGCTCAGTTGTCTTTAGGCGTTGGATAGCCTGTTCCTCTATCCACTTTGGACACTGCTTAGAAGAAGCAGGATAAG
The DNA here is from genome assembly GCA_039090855.1 of Macrothele yani. Lineage (NCBI taxonomy): Eukaryota > Metazoa > Arthropoda > Arachnida > Araneae > Macrothelidae > Macrothele > Macrothele yani. The sequence goes on from CM077003.1 coordinate 30,485,343, forward strand.
TTCCTTCACAGTTCACACAATGATCAGACTCTGCAGAGCATTCCGCCAAAGAGTGTTCTGTGGAACCACAGCGACCACACTTTGCAACATTACGGCAAGACTGCTGGGAGTGACCGTAATGCTGGCACCTGAAACAACGCAATGGGATTCGGGATATACGGCCGAACATCAAGCCGTAAATAACCTGCCTTGATGGAAGTAGACAGGGTTGGGGAGTCAAAAGTTAGGATGATGTTACGGGAGGGAACAGATTTCCCATCCCGCCTAAAAAGAATCCGTCGAACCCCAATGACATGCTGTTCACTAAGTTCCTCCAACAATTACTCATCGCTGCATTCAAGCAGGTCGGAGTTGACTACACCGCGAGAGGAATTGAGGTAACCATGGGGAGAAACCTGAATAGGAACGCCAAGCAAAACGGTCGTTTCCAGCAAGGTGGCCCTGTGGCGTGGAGTAGAAGTTTCCACGAGAAGATCCCCGGAAGGGAGCTTCTTCACACTCTTTGGAGAGCCAGCAACGGCTTGCAGAGCCTTGTTGATCCAGAAAGGACTCTTGCTACTAAGTGACTGTGAAGAGTCACCAGATTTGATCAAAAGAAACAGAGCATTGCAATTTGATGTGACAAGTTTCTTCGTGGAGGAGGGCGCACCTTCCTCCACAGGGCGCTTTAAATTGGTAGCATGGGAAACACTTGGAGTAGCCATAAATAAGGAAAAGATTCGTTCGCCGACCTCCCCACCCACTACAGAGCCCAACGAGGGAGAGCCGGAGGTCCGCAAGCCCAAGAGGACGCAGGACACGGCTCTAGGGATAGTCAGCGGATATAGCAAGATTGTAGGGAAGACATACGCTCGGCGTGCACCCAGACTTTCCCGTGCCCGGGGAACACCCCTTTGGCATGCCCACCCTACCCCCAAACTCACCCTGCCGAACTGAACGACAAGCCGCTAGAAGCCTGGACGCCACTCGGCCACAGACTTCCTGACTAGGAGTGGGTTAGCTTCCAGCCTCCCGTTTAGGGTGAAGCAGAGGGCAAAGAGGAGTGTTAGCATCTGGAGACAACTACAACCCGGCCCCCAGATACCTCAGCCTCCCCGTTTCCACCTGTACGGGTCACCGCACACGGCAAACATGCAGGCAGGTCTAAGCTAACCAGCTCCGGAAAAACAGAAAATGTAACATAAAAGAGAAAAGACAGGGAAGAGAACGAGGAACAAAACCCGGAACTGGCGCCTCATCACAACCTCAGCAGCCTACAACTGAGGCGGGTACATGTCAATATATGAACGAAAGAGGAAAAAAGCAAAACAATAAGAGAAAATCGGCTCGGGCGGTGGGGATGCCATCCCCCATCAGCTGGATGAACAGCTGTCCCTTCGGTGATGTAATCGTCAAAGCCGCAGAGGCAATAGAAACCGTCACAAGGTTAGCTCGGGCCGTGGGGGCGCCGCTCCCCAAATAACTGGAAAACCAGTTATCCCCGTGCGGGGTATGTAAATCGGGATGCATTGATTTCAACTCAAGAGGGAATTACTGATCTGGTCCCAATAAATAAAGGTGTAAGGCAGGGATGCTTGTTGTCACCTGGCCTTTTTGTTATTTATGCCGAAGTTATGATGGAATAAGCTTTGGAGAGAGCCAGTGAAGAAGTTTGGGTTAATGGAGAGATAATTAAGGCCATTAAGTTTGCGTTTGCTGACGACCAGGCAATAGTTTCAGGATCTGCCAAATCATTACAGCGCATGATGTCAAAAATGCACAAAAATACTGGTTTCTATGGAATGAAGATAAATAAAAAAGAAGACAAAACTAATGCATTTAATATGGAAGGTTCCACATCAGGCTTTTCTAAAAAAGAAAAAACGTCGAAGAAGTTAAATCATTTCGCTATTTGAAGATGCGAGATGTGATAACGAAATTAGAATGACACTGGGGATGGCAAAAACGGCTTTTAGAAAAATTCAAAGACTATACTGACAGCCAAAAATAGAGATCTAAAACTGAGGAAGAGAATGTTAAAGGCATATGTTTGGCCAGTAGCTGTCTACGGTTCTGAGACATGGACATTGACCAAGAGGAAAGTGAAAAGCCTAGAGGCATTTGAGATGTTGAGCTATAAGAATGGAGAGAATAAGTTGGCTCGGTAGAAAGACTAATGAGGAGGTCATGGAGAGAGTGGGGGAACCCAGGAATCTGATCAACAAGTTAAAAAGAAGAAGAATGTTATGGATGGGACACACATTGCACCATGCAGGCCCGATTCTGAAAGTTTTGGAAGGGAAAATTTAAAGCGAGAGAGGAAGAAGACGGCCAAGGATTAGTTTTGTGGCACAATTACTCCAAGGCACCAATACTAGGACATACTAAGACTTGAAGAGAACGTCGGAGAATAGAGAAGAATGGAGAGGAAGAGGACGACCAAGGAAAGGTTTTGTGGCACAATTACTCCAAGACACTAGTACTAGGACATACCATGACTTGAAGAGAACTTCGGAGAATAGAGAAGAATGGAGAGGAAGAGGACGACCAAGGAATGGTTTTGTGGCACAATTACTCCAAGACACTAGTACTAGGACATACCATGACTTGAAGAGAACGTCGGAGAATAGAGAAGAATGGAGAGGAAGAGGACGACCAAGGAATGGTTTTGTGGCACAATTACTCCAAGACACTAGTACTAGGACATACCATGACTTGAAGAGAACGTCGGAGAATAGAGAAGAATGGAGAGGAAGAGGACGACCAAGGAATGGTTTTGTGGCACAATTACTTCAAGACACCAATACTAGGACATACTATGACTTGAACAGAACGGCGGAGAATAGAGAGGAATGGAGAGACAGAGTATATCTACTGAACAACCAGTCCTTGGACTGAGTAACCAAGAAGAAGACTAGCAGTCATGCCCGTTCTCCGAACGGTGAGTACAAAATCATTTTTTGAACATAAAATTAATAAAAGGGAAAAGTAATTAAGGGAAAGAAAAGTAATTCAAGACCCGTAACTTTTTTTACGATTTAGAACACTATCGTGACGTCAATGTATACCGTTTCACGTAAAACGGTAGCAGGCTTTGGCGCCCCTTAGCTGTAAATCAAAGTTTGATGGAATTTTTACGGCATTTCAACGTTCTTGGCATAATTATCTTTAAAGCTATCAGCATTTTGAACAGTAAAGCTAAGCCACCCTTTTTAATTTTTTGGTTTTCAGACTTTTCTAGGTGTAGATGTGGTAGAAAAATTCAAGCAGTCAATGTTCCAAAGCCGCCATTTTGATTTTTCTAGTCGTACTTTTCTACGTATTCGGACTTTAAGACCTATCTACATGCCAATTTTCGGATCTCTAGATCATTTAGAAGTGGTCGAATAGTTCGCGGACGGAAACACTCGCATTTTCCCCTTTGCTTTATACATACAAATGAAATTCCATGCGTTCCACTGTTAATAGAGAGTTCTTCAATGTATGTTACGTCTTCAATGAAGCGGCAGAATTTTATCGTATAGAAATTGTTCTGTATCAAACTTATAGCAAGCAGTCTGGGATTTGCAAAATTATAATAATACGAACCAATTTTGCCATGGCACTGAAGATTCACTCATCCATAGTCTTCTATTCCCACGCATATTGGCGGCAGAGAGGCAAGATATATCAATCTGTTTTAGCGCGGAAACTGCAAGCTAGAAGTAACGGCCATTTTGGACTTCCAAAAAAGTTTTCACAAGCTGTTCTGACGGAAGCTATAAAAAGAAAGATGACACCGATATTTCGGGCGCAATGAGCACGTCTTTTGAATCCGTTCTGGCGCAAATTAAATTTATCATAGCTATTCAAAGTCAATGAAACCGGTATGGAAGACAATAGTATCTGACCGAAGAAAGAAGTTTTTTAATCCCGCAGATATTGCTGTAAATAATATCGTGAACTTACGCACTTGTGTATTAAGAAAAATTTGAATTATAAGAGGAACATTTCGCAGCGGCGACGCCCTCCAACAAAGAAAGAATTTTTCAAATCGGACTCTTCGAAGCAGAGATTTCGACAAATATAAGATATGCATCTACGCCACCTGGCGGTAAAACCATGCATTGTTTTAGGAAGAAAGTATTCTCCAAATGTTTTTTAATGTCAGCGGTATCAGTCCACGAAGAAAAAAATTTTTAGTCGAGTTTTCAGAACCTCAGATTTTGCTGCAAATACATCAGAAGCAGAAATTCACACTTATGCCCCCTGGTGGCCAAACTTTTTATTTTTATTGCAGGGTTAACGACCACCGTGAGCAACTCAATGGGCTATAAGCAGTCGCCGGTCCCTAATTTAGGGTCACTGGTTCCAGGGAAGGGAGAGAGCCAGTGTCGTAAGACAAACAACATCCATGCCTCACCGGGATTCGAACCCGGACCCCTTTTGGACGAATGATCAGAGGCCATCGCTCACACCACTGCGTCATCGGGGCAGCATAAGTGTTTTTTTTTTTTTTTTTTTTTATTGGAGGTTTAACGACCACCGTGAGCAACTCAATGGGCTATAAGCAGTCGCCCGTCCCTAATTTTGGGTCACTGGTTCCAGGGAAGGGAGAGAGCCAGTGCCGTAAGACAAACACAACATCCATGCCTCACCGGGATTCGAACCCGGACCCCTTCCGGACGAATGATCAGAGGCCAGCGCCTTAGACCACTGCGCCACCGGGGCGGCTAAGTGTTTTGTAATACTTTGTATTGGTATAAAACTAGGACAACCATTTTAATTATAACGTGCACATTTCTGTTACAGGCAATAAATAAAGTGTAACAATTTTGGTTTTACGAAAAATACCTATAGATTCCAGAGAATTTGAATTTTGTACGCCCGTAAGAACTAGTGTCACATGGAATTTAAAAATTTCAGTGATTTTCGCAAAAGGGCTCAATATTATTTATTTAATTTAATTTTTTTGCGGGAACAGCAGCGAGTTTTTCAGGTACGCCACTGAATCGAGCCATTTACAAAAAACAAAATAAAATCAAACGGATTTTTACAATCGATAAACCATCTAGAAAATAGAAATAGCTACTTTCTCACAAAATTAGGTTACGAAATTCACAAACTGTGCACAAACTGTTTCTTGTAGATAAAGGAAGATATGAGACCAAGTAATTTTCAAATCGAACAGTTAGAAGAAAAGATATAAAGGAAAACATGATATATATTTAAGCCACCTAGTGGAAGAATTTTCAATAATGAAAGTACAGAAAACATGCGAAAATTATTCTAAAAACTGCATATTATTTAAACAAGACAGTGTTCCCCAACTTTACTGTAGCGAAAGTCGTATAGTAAAAAAACGAATTTTTCAATACGATATTTAAAAACGGAGATAAGCTAGAAAAAGAAATGCACACTAACACCATTTGGCACCATAACTGTTAACTTCAAAACCGAAGAGTGCAGGCAAAATATTACACAAAGTGGGATCCGCTGTTAAAAGATTTTTTTTTAAATCGGACTTTTGAAAGCAGAGATATCGAAAATAAATAAATTAATTAATTAACATTTGCTCCTCCCAGCAAGGAAATTTTGTATTATTTCGGAAAGGAAATGGCCACAAATATTTTTCGTAGTTAGTAGCATCTGACTGGAAAACGATTTTTCAATCGTGTTTTCAGACGCGCAGATATAGCTGTAAATATACTGTAAACACGAACGTCAACTTATGACCTCTGGTGACAAACTTGTAAGTTCAGAAAAACTTGAAATTATATGCAAAACATTTCACACCAGAAACATCGGACAATAAGTTTTTTTTTCTTTTTCAAATCGGACTGCTAGAGGCAGAGCTATCGAGAAAAAAAGAAAGTGGCGTAACCGTGCTTTAACAATAAAAAAATTGAAATTATATGCAGAGCACTTCCCACTAAGAGCTCTATCAGATGCAAAAAGAATTGTTTAAATCGTTCATTCAAAAACAAAGATATTGGGGAAATTGCAATTTACCTTTACACCCCCAGCGGGAAAACTATTTATTACTTGAATTAAATTAGTCTTCGTTACAAATGGTACCGAAAGGAAGATTTTTTTTTTTTTTTTCAGTTTTAGAAGCAATGATATGGGATAAAACGCATTTTGAATTCAGAAGCATCTTCACTTACGCCCTCTAACGGCGAAGTTCTGCATTGGACAAAAAATTCTCACATTTTGGGCTTTCGAACGTAAGAAGGATTTTTCAAATCGGACCAATGGCTGCAGAGATATGGTCTCCAGAGACGAACAGACGGACGTGATTCTACACTGAAGTGTAAAAACTCATGGGATAGCAATATGGATAATTTTAACTGGGGCTGCCGTCATATAAAGGCTTCGGCGCACGCCACGGTTCTTATCCGTTGCGAAGTGTAACTCGTGAGTCAGGCTGAACAACCGCCAGTAGGATTATGGCAATCCGATGTGAATTACCGGAGTCTGAACGAGGCATGGCAGCGGGAGCCAGACGGATGGGACATTCAATTTCCGAAGTTGTGCAAACATTCAACATTTTTCGATCCACGGTGTCACGTGTGTACCGAGAATACCCCATGGAAGGCATTACCACCCTCCGTGGACAGCGCAGTGGCCGACCATGGGTGCTGAATGACCGTGACCCGCGACGTCTGACCAGGATTGTCCATGCTAACAGACAAGCGACACTGGCTAAAATAACGTCCACATTCAATGCAGGAAGTGACAGAGACATATCGATCAGGTCACAGACATATCGATTAGACATATCGATCAGGTCAGTGTAGCGTAATTTAGCGTCCATGGAGTATGGGAGCAGAAGACTAACCAAAGAGACTTTGTTAACACCACGACATGCGGGACACAACTCCTCACCTGGGCTCGTGAGTGGTAATTGGACCCTGGAGGACTGGCAACACGTCACGTGGTCATAACACATGTGCATGAGTCACGCTACCAGTTGTTACGAGCTGATGGTAGGGTTCGGGTGTGGCGCAGACCCTATGAGGCCATGGACCTACGCTGTCAACAAAGCACTGTGCAAGCTGGTAGTGGTTACATGTGTGGGGTGTCTTTACGTGGCACGCTTTGGTTTTCTGATTCCCGTAAACACGTCAAAATCTTGAATCGCTTTGTTGCTCTGCTGGGTGACTATTTGCATGGACTTCATGTACCCCAACAACGATGGGATTTTCCAGACGGACAATGCACTATGTCATCGGGCCCAAGTTGTCCAAAATTGGTTCGGGGAGCATTCTAGGCTATCCCGACGGATGATGTGGCCACCACGTCTGACATGAACCCAAAAGAGCACTTATGGGACGTGGTGGAAAGGTCCATTCGCACCCAAGATCCTGCACCGACAAATACCAGGGAACTGTGGACGGCTGTTCAGACGGTATGGCTCAACATCTCTCCAGAAGCATTCCGGCCACTTGTGGAATCGGTGACACGTCGAGTTGCTGCACTTCGCCGGGATAGAGGAAGTCCTACACGATACTAGGTACATATCCTGTGACTTTCGGTGCTTCAGTATGTAAGCACGTACGTTTTTTTTTTTTTTTTTTTTTTTGCAAAAGACATGCTAAAAAAGCAGGGTAGATTTGAGGAACTAAAATAATCTACACCGTAGCTGGAAAAAGCAAGAGATATTGCAAGTCTACGAGCATCTTCGACTATTTTAACTCTCTGGAAAATTTCACGTCATCCTAAAATATTGAGGAAAGCTCTAAGTTCAAGTCTTTCGCCGTAAGAAGATTTTTTTTTTCAACTGAGATTTCGGTGGCATCCTCCCTTTTAAAATAACGGCCTATTCTATCGTTTAGCAGTAAAAGCAAAAAAAAAAAAAAAAAAAAAAAAAAAAACCTAAAATAAAACCCGAAGGCTGAGGGACTAAAACGGCCGCGAACTCAGAAAACTCTCTGATCAATGTTTAATGCAGAACACAAATATCGCAGAAAAATGTTTTACAAGTTCAATCGCCCAACAAAGGGCTCTCGCGCCATGATGAAAAACCTTCAGACCGCTCTTCCGGTACGTTTATCTTTGCAATCATAGAGCTTTCTTTTCACTTCGGAAGAATTTTTTCGCTCCATATAACACCTTGAAGTTAATGCATTTCTTATGCTCTTCAACAAATCAAGTTATTCTGCCTCACACCACTTCCTCGCCTTTCAAGTTTTTCTTTTTTTTTTTTTTTTTTCCCTCTGTAACCTTCTGGTTTTCTATATGTACAGGAGCCATCGTCTTCGACGGGTAAGTAACTCAAAATTTTTGCTCACCTTCTTCCATAGAAAGAATGGTTTACGTTTATTTTAGCGATAGCTGAAAAGAAAGAAATGCACCGGTAAAAATAAAATAAAATGAACTACTTTCTGATACTTTAAAAACCTCCCATACTTTAGGTCTAAAACAATGGATTCCGTTAAGGGAAAAAAAGGGGAGAGGCGAATTTAAACCCAGAATGAAGTTACAAGGACTGCTAACAATGCCTCGCGAATTTCTTTTAATTCTAGGGAGATTACTACTCAAAAGCGAGACGACATCACGGATATGATGATACAGCCCATAGCTGAAGAATCTGCAACACGTGTGTTCTAAGAGAAACGGCAGATCTAACAAATTTTGAACGAGATTCATCTTTTCTAGCTCGACTGGCAAGGCTGCTACGCATAAAACTCGATATGTAATCAATAAACCGGAGCAAAATCGTCCATGGAAATCTCTCACAGCTACGTAGGATCATAGAAAACAGCAGGGCAGCGGCGAATGGGGACGGACGCAACCAAAGATGAAAACGGGTCACGGGTCCACGCGTCGACAATTTCTTGCGGGTCCAACGGATCGGGTCAAAGTGTTCCTGATCCGATTTTATTCCCGTTTTATTTTTGAAAAGAGAAAAAATATATTCCAAAGAAAAACGCGCGTTGTGAAATTCTGTAGTCGATACTGGTGCCCACGGAGTGAATAATGATTTGCCATGCAAAAATATTGTCGTCTCTTTCTTAAAGCAACTAAGATTTCCACCGACCGACGTCAAACACACCGACACCATATCGTAAAAAGATACTTCTTTTGCATTCTTTTACAGTGCGATTGTCCTGGACAAGGTACAGACAAACGCCATTTGCCTGCTTCTCAGCTGATTCACTCTCTCCGTGCGAAGTTTACTGTATGACTAAGAGTTACTTTTCACATCGCATCTTTTACATTGGGCATTCAGAGGTTTTCGATTGATGTGATAACATCCCGTTCCCATGACATGTCATGTCGAAATTAACTCCTTGTTTGATAATATGGATGGATTTAATATTAAGGAGGTTGAGAAAGGGGTCGAGGCCAACAAATACGTGCTTGTTCAAAACCACAAGGGGAAGAGTGAATGCTGGAAATTGTTTCGTCTCATTAAGGAACCGATGAATAGTTCTGTGTTGTTTATTCTTGCTTGTTGTTCAAAATGTGGAAAGTGTATAATTACAAATAAAGATGTCAACGGTGTAATAAGAGATTATGGGACCAAAAATCTAACGGGCCATATGAAAGTATGCGCACCTCCATCAAAGCGTGGAAAGAGTGAATACATTAAAAAAAATACATTTGTGTAATCGTAAATAATGATTTCCAATTGTAATATACTCACGGTCAGCCATTACTTCTGGCTTACGCAAAATAGTGGCACTAAAATGGCACTAAAATTTAGCAAGTGACCAAATTTTATTATTAAAAAAGGATTTCAGTTATTAAATATCAAGCAGCTATTGGGTTGAATATATATATTACGTTTATATGTATATATTTATAAATTGAGTTTCGAATTTATAGTTCAATGCAGATTTGTCTGGGTCAATTACAGGTCCGGATCGGGTCGGGTGAGGAATTTTGACATGTTTCCAACTCTAGACGCAAGACTAGACATCCATCACTACGCTTATTTATTTCGACATTAGTCCCGGCGCACCCAGGGCTTTTCATCTACACCTCGGAACCGAGAACAAACAGTGCAACAGGAAATATATGGGGTGGCCCCACACCTCGTGCTACTAGCTGCTTATATAACAAATGGATACACAAAGTATTTCAGTAACCAATAAAAAAAAAAAAAAAAACGGAATTCCTAAGTATAAAGCACCTGTTCAAGGTATATGAAGCAGTGTGTTCTTTCTAGGATGCACTTAGACAGTATGTAGTGATCACTATAACGCGCGAACATATTTACGAATACCTGCTTCAAGCCACGAGGTGTTCAACTGGGTTGAGATCCGAGCTGGCAAGGCCAACATTTCAGCGAGAACAAACCAGTCCTTCACATGTCATGCAGTGTGACATGAAGCACAGTCGTGCTGACGTAAACAACTATCCGTACGCAAGTACTGCGACATTGTAGGGAGAAAATATCGAAGCATAGCTTGGACCAGAATATGGAAAGCTGTTCAAAAAAGTCGAAGCAGAAGTCGAACCAGAATACCGAAAGGTGGTCTAGGTTTTTGAAGTAGATCAGCAAAAGATGGACCAGGATATCGAAGCAGAAGTTGTATACTGCGACATCGAAAGATGGTATAGAATATCGATGTAGATGTTGGACCACAATATCGAAAGATAGTCCAGGATATTGAAGCACAGGTTAAATCATGGTATCGAAAGATAGTCTTGAATATCGAAGCAGAGATTGTGCCATAGTATCGAAAAATGATTCAGAACACAGAAGCAGATGTTGGACCACAATACCGAAAGATGGTCCAGAATGTCAGAAGCAAAGACTGGGCCACAATATCGAAAGGGCCACAACATCAAATAATCCAAGATATCGAAGCAGAGATTAGACCATACTATGGAAAGATGGTCCAGAATATAGAGGCATACGCTGGGTCCCATACCGAAAGATGGTTTAGAATATGGAAGCAGAAATTGTACCACAATGTCGAAAGATGATCCAAATATCGAAGCATAGGTCGGACTTCATGGTTCCTATCACAATTAACCCTAAGAATGAGAGTACACCAACATACCTACTAATGCAATTGCAGAATGTCTTTAACATGGGGAGTTTCTGCACTGTGGTTAGAAGGTGCGAGACAAATTTTGAACAAATCTAGCACACGTTTAAAATTGTATGGACTGCTTCATGGATACTACCAGTTCCTCAACGATCATCCATTTGCAACAACCGTTCGCAGAGCTTCCAACTGTTCAAAATCAAAAACCGGAACATCAACGGCGCGTTCAACTACGAGCATATTTACAATTTATGAATAATAAAATTATACTGTATATTATAGGTCGAGGACCCCCCCTCTCCCAAAGAAAACAGCTCTTCCGTTTTGCATCGATCTCAAGCATGACCCAAATGACGATAGAAAAAGCGGAATTCCGCGATTCCATGGAAATATCTCATGTATGAGTAAGAAGTGACTAAGAAATTAAAAAACACAAATTTTATGGAAAATTAAATGTGAAAAATCGATATTGCGTTGCTCACTCTGCCGTGAAACAACTTTACGGGGCACGGAAACCGCGCGGATTCCACCATGGGCGGATTAAATACCGACCTAGAAATTTAATTTCGTTTAATAAAAGGGAAAGGAGTGAAAACGATTGCTCTCTATTGATTAGCTTTGAAGAAGTATGTATTAGAAATAGGGAAACATGCATTTCATTAGAAACAAATTCTTAAAAATTACGAAGTCGCTCCTTTTCACTATTACCGACGATATTAAAAACGAGGAACACGATCTCACCCCGCGCGCGCACACACACGCACAGAAAACAAAGAAATAAAAATACATTCATGCAGGAGAGAGAGAGAGAAAAAAAAAAGTAATGTCAGGAAAATTTACTATGCGGAAAAGGAAAACGACGTGACTTTCTCATTGCTGCTACAGTAGTCAAATTTCGATGTGATTACGAGCATCATTTGCTTGGTTAGCCGTCTTTTTTTCCGGTTTTCTCAATCTCTCCGTTCCCTATCCTCATTTTTCAACCTTTTTCTTAAAAAATGTTCACGACCTTTTCACCAAAATGCGAAAAATCAAGGACTTTCCAAGGCTTGGGAAAAAAAAAAGGGAAATTAAGTTGCAGAATTTTACCAGGATTCCAGGGGCCGAGATCTTAGTTCCGAAGTCCCTTGCCATCACAATTTGTCTTTTATCAAACTCCGATTAATCTGCAGCTTTTCCCATTCTGACTCCTAACACTCTACTAATCGAAAGCCGGTCCTCGGATTGTATATATACTGCTCTGTGAACTTCACCTGCGCCACCGTTCGGTCTCCGGCGTGCTCAATTCTCTAGGCTGGGGGTGGTCATAATGCAATGGCTCATCAGTGTATATATAAAACGTTATGAAATAATCTTCGGCGGTAATTTGGTAATATATATTATTGAGTAGCAATGAAATTAACTAATGTTGCGTCGCTTCATGGGATAGCATGCATCACGATCAGCTTTCAACAATGGTTCTTAACAATGAGGCACCGTTACCCATTTTCGTTACATCGATTTTTTTTTTTTTACTTGAGATTTACTTCACTACTTTAGGGAAAGATGCCTAGCATCAAAAATGAAAGATGTTTCATTCGTGTACGTATAAAAATCGCATGGCATTAACGTCTTCGGGAATTAAAAATACAGTGTATGAGGTTGGTTGGCATTTAATTTTAAATGCATAGTAGGCTGGGGAAAAAAACAAAACGCGTGTTTTTGAGACTTTCTTTTTTATCTTTCCGTCGAAATGATAAAAAACAACTACGAGCGAATAAGACTTGATTTTTTTTTCTCCTCCATGCGAATATAAATATTTTAAATTATACATTACCCCACAGCCTGAAATTTAATGTATACATAATAATTGCTGAAATTTCTCAAAAAAAAAAAAAAAAACCTTTTCTTCCACTTTTCTTTTAACTTTATTCACAAAGCTTCTTATTAACGTAATATGATATCTATCGCGTCATTCGTGCAAGCTGATTGATGAATGAAGTCTCGATGCAACGCGCACGCAATATTACGCAAAAGCGCAAGCTTTATATTTTTTAATACCTTTCCTGTAACTACATCCCCACTCCTTTTTCTTCTTTTTTTCTCTTGGGCCGACGGTAAGTTTTCAAAAGGATCTTACTCGGAATTTTAGCTCTGTCTCTCTTTCTTATATCGCGTTCCCAAGCTCAACAAAAGAAATTTCTGAATATGTTGTCATAATAAAAATTGCAAATACTCTCATCTGAAAGGCAAAACAACTGCCAAGAACAACATCTCATAAATTTTTATGATATCTGCCAACACATGGGCGCCTAGGAGCTCGTGCGTTCGTCTGTATATAAGATGTACATTTAAACATGCATGCCAAATATGCGCGAAACTGCATTATATCACTACTGAATAACTCAAACAGTTTACTGACTTCACGCCATAAATCTAAGTTAGAATACACAACGTTAAAGAAACCATGCTAATATCTCCGGTGAAAATCAAAAATATAAGTCATTTTCTGCCCTTTTGTTTGAACTCCAGAATAAACACTATTTCGCAAATGTAAAATAGGGAAATCAAGTTCAGTGGTGCACGGTTTCTAGTTTGTAGTTATGAAGTTCAAAACCTGTGTGCGTTATGCATACAGAGACTTTCTTTGCCCTTCTATAGGAGCACTAGAAAATAAAGATCTCTATAAACGCACAATTTTCCAAAACTAAAAACGTGTATCCAAATTAACATTTATCAAAAAAAATGTCATCCCTCGAAAATCACAACGAAACATATCTATGCATAAGTTCCCAGCGTTTTTATGAAGGAACAGATGACGAACATTATGTTCTAAATGTGCGATATACACAGCTCTAGTGAAATGATACGTTATTTTCTACATATACTGTAAATACTCGAAGAATATTATTATCGTGCTGAAGTATATGCATATTAACATCGGATCGTCTTTGCACGATTCAAACTTGCGTTAGATATCCTTAAGTTAGGAAACTACAACAAGTTAGAAGTATATAAATATTTTTTTAGATCTTTCGGATACACAATGAATCCATCTTAGGAAAACATTAATGGTAAAAACGAACCATTACAATTTAAAATATAAACATCGCAACTGACAATGACATACAACGTGCAATGCATGTGTTCACCTTCTCATAACGTAAATCACAGCTTCTTCATGGGTTCGGTGAGAAATTTATGAACAATAAATAGGGAAGTTGATTTGGATTTATACAGATTAGTCATCGTTAATTAATATCTTACAAGGTTGAGGAATGCTTAATGGGCTATCATCATTACAGCACCTATTTGCAAATTTGTGGATAAACAGACTTTCTGATAACAGTATTCTCTATTTTGAAGGAGTAGCAGCAAGAATTGTTGTTTCGTCCCATTTAGGGAGGTGGGTACCTCTGAGAACTATACTCCGAGTCAACCTAAGAGTAAACCACTATGAAGGGTACGAAATAGTTACCTCTACTACGGAAAAAGTCCCTAGCATTTAGAGCGAAAAGCATCAGAATTATTGCTTAGAATCCATTTTTGTTTGCATAACAGTTTATCAGACAAAATTGCTATCTAAAAAAAAAAATTCTAGAAGTTAGAGCGCTTTTAGAAATAAATTTGTTCTGAGAAGTTGCTGAATCAAGAGCTTCGCACTTTCGGCTATTTCTGCCCACTTGGGATACAACTCGGACAGGAGGAAGGGGTGAAAGATGTCTCTCAACATTAACAACACAGAGGCAATAAATTGACAATCGGGGAAACTCGAAGGCAGTAGGGGAAGCAGTTCGGCCTCCACCAGACCCCACTCACAATCCCCACAGCTTGTGAGATGTGTGGGTGGGTGGGTGGATCAGAAAGGAAACAGTAGAAGAGCACATCAACGCGGATGGATACCGTTCTTGCGTTCCACGACGAGATGTGATAAGGCTCTCCCGCCTTTCCCAGTAGTACACTTTTAGGGTGAATCGGAGTATAGACGAGACAGAGCTGTAGCCAGAGCACCATTTTTAAAATTGTACTTATGTTCTGTTAATCTAGTTTTTAATATCAGAGTAGTTAAACCAATATAACATATATTTGCATCTTCCGGGTGTATGACATTGTCAGTTGCGATGTTTATATTTTAAATTGTAATGGTTCGTTTTTGCCTTTAATGTTTTCTGAAGATGGATTCATTGTGTATCCGAAAGATCTAAAAAGTTTATTTATATACTTCTAACTAGTTGTTGTTTCTTAACTTCAGGATATCTAACGCAAGTTTGAATCGTGCAAAGACGGTTCGATGTTAATATGCATATACTGTAAATACGTAATTTTTTTTTCATGAACCGATGGGCGTTTTGGGCTGGCCAGCAATTTGGAAATTAGAGTGGTCCGCTGGGCCTGTTGAAGATTTATTTCTAACGCTGTACATCATTTCATTGGACCCTACCATGACAAATCTGCTTTGAACTGAAAATTCGAAACTCAATTTGTAATCTATCTATCTCTCTCTCTCTCTCACACACACACACACACACACACACACACACACACACACACACACACACGTCCGGCGTTCCATGGAAATCCAACAAATGTATTACGAGAACGTACTCTCTCATATATTTGAGAAACGAATTTCTCCGAAGAAATAATTCTTCATTTACACATGGTCGGCATTCAAGTTTTCTAAATGAAGAAAACACATGGAATAAAGTGAAAATATCCCAATAATTCACGGAATTTTCCTCTAGCCACGATTTGGTGATTGTAGATGTGTGCGGAGGCATAAAATCAGCATTGATGCCTACCATGTATAAATGAAGAATTATTTCTTAGGAGAAATTAATTTCTCAAATATATGATCCATTTCAATCACTGAAATGTGAGACGTACGTTTGACCTTGGATGTGAAAAAAGGTCGTTGGACCCTACAATGGAGCAGGAACAGCTTCGAAAAGCGCATAGATATCTCATGGTAACCATATACAGGGTGATTCAGCTGAGCACGTACAAATTTCCGAGAGGGCTAGGTTGCACAAAGACAAATCGGAATTACATAGCAATGCAGGGTCGGAAACGCTATCTTCATGTGCTAGTGTACAGAGAGAGCGAGAAATGAAAGAGCAGCACGTAAGAGAACAAAATGCTTTTTATTACTCACAAGACATTTGGTCAGAAACGCTATCATCATGTGCTAGTGTACAGAGAGGACGAGAAATGAAAGAGCAGCACGTAAGAGAACAAAATGTTTTTTTTTACTCACAAGACATTTGGTCAGAAACGCTATCATCATGTGCTAGTGCACAGAAAGGACGAGAAATGAAAGAGCAGCACGTGAGAGAACAAAATACTTTTTATTACTCACAAGACATTTGGTCAGAAACGCTATCATCATGTGCTAGTGTACAGAGAGGACGAGAAATGAAAGAGCAGTACGTAAGAGAACAAAATGCTTTTTATTACTCACAAGACATTTGGTCAGAAACGCTATCATCACGTGCTAGTGTACAGAGAGGACGAGAAATGAAAGAGCAGCACGTAAGAGAACAAAATGCTTTTTATTACTCACAAGACTTTTGCGAAATGCACTGAGGTTACAGAAGGTGCTCAAAGTTGCGAACATGAGCTGCAACATACATGCGCGTTATGTGCATTGAAACAACCTTCTCGTGTAAAGCACGCTTCGTCTGCGAACAGCACAGAAGAAGGAAATTGGGGTTTTGCCGCACTCTTCTGCAGGTACCATAGCGCAAATGCAATGGCATTGAAGGTAATCCTCAGGACTTAGTGTCTGAACGCGCTGTAGATTATATGGATGCAATTGGTCTTCGTGAAGAACCCTTCATACAGTGGATTGGAACAGACCGAGCCGATGGCCAATTGGTCGTGTACTGGCACTTGGAGTATCTGCTGCATGACTTAACGCATTCTCTTCGATGGCAGCAGAGCGCACCCATCGTTCCCTACACCTGGCAGGCCTCTGGAAAGAACCAGTGTCGCATAACCTCTGATGCAGCCGTACAAGCACCTGGTGCTTTGGCACTCGCCTCATTGGGTACCGTTCATGGTACAGTTGCACGGTGGCTCGCCCGTTGCAGCCCGCAGCTCCGTATGCTACTACCACTGCGGGCTGCCGCCCTACTACCACTGCGGGCGGTTTACGAATCGAATGACAGTATCCTGAAAGAACGTATGAGCAGTCTCGCGGCCGAACAACGCCATCTACCGCATGATGATGACGTTTCCGACCCTGTACTGCTATGTGATTCCGTTTTGTCTTTGTGCAACCTACCCCTTTCAGAAATTTGTACACGCTTAGCAGAATCACTCTGTATATATATATATATATGTTCAGTTGCTTGAGATTTCCTTGTCCTGGGTAGTGTAATGACTGGAATGCTCGACCAAAAATCGGGAGTTGTGGGTTCGATTCCCACTCCAGGACAGCGAAATTTTTCAAGTTTTCTGAATGGAGTAAAATACATGGAATAAAGGGAAAATATGCCAATAATACGTGGAATATATTCCTCTAGCCACGATTTAGCGATTGTGGACTTCACTCACTCACTTATAAAGAAGAGTTGAAACTGTCGCTCTTCATCTGCAAGACATAACCTAACCGTTTTACACATGATTTCAAACACATCTGCGAGAGTCAAAAACTCTCTGTTCAGTAATTTTAAACTATTCCATCTAGTTCTGACGACTCTACAGTCAAACTTTTTTAATTAACTTGTTTTTATGTGTAATTTCAGATTTTGCTGTTTTCTTGATAACAACCTTCAAAATATGTTTTACAGCAACACCAATTTTCAAAAGCTTGTGATAAGTTGAGTTTCCAAAATGTGGATGTTGATTTCCTCACAGCCCCTCAGAAGGGCGGGATATTCATAAATGTGACACGCGGGGTGTGAGAGAGTGAATCAGCAGAAAAGCAGGCGACAGGCGTTTGCTTTTATCTCGCTACGGACAATCGCACGGAAAACAAACACAAAAGAAGTATCGTTTTACGCTATGGTGTCGGTGTTTCTAACGTCGGAGCCACATCGTCGATCAGCAAAAATATTTGTTGCTTAAAGAAAAAGGCAATATTTTTGAGAAAAATAAAATATTGTCTTTTTTCTAATATTCTCTTATATCGAATACCTAATATTTTATTCTCTTTTCTAATATTGTCTTTTTCTTAAATGTTGTCAAAAATTTACAGTGCGCATCTTTCTTTGAAATACACTGAAGAGCAATTGAATTAGAGATACCTGTCTAGTAAAGTGTAGCACCACCTTTCGCCCTGATGACGGCGGCGATTCGTGTCGGCATGTACTCGACAAGACACCGGAAGCGTTGGGAAGCCATACGGATCCACGACCCCTGAAAGAGCTCCCACAGTTCACGAAGGTTTGATGGAGGGGGGGGAGGTCAGAGCTTCGAACATCTCTCCCGATGGCATCCCAGATGTGCTCGATGGGATCGAGGTCAGGTGACCTAGCTGGCCTAGGAAGCGAGGTCACGTCGGTGGAGTGTTCATACAACCATTCGGATACAATTCGGGATGAGGTCCCCAGTGGGATGTTGAAGACGCACAAACGGGAGCAAATGGTCGTCCAGGATATCCCGGTAACGTTGACCTGTGAGGGACGATGTCACACGTACCAGGGGTCCCATTTCAGTCCACGTAAACAGTACCCAGAATAGAATGCCATCCCCACCAGCTTGAAAAGTACCCTGCTTGGCAAGAAGGATCCATCGCTTCATGTGGTTTGCGCCGTACTCGTATCCTGACATCCGCATCTACCAACGTGAACCTCGTCTCATCAGTCCAGGCAACATTCCCACATGCCTAGGGTCCAGTGGCGATGTTCCAGCGCCCATGCTAATCTTTGCACCCTGTGATGTGCGGTCAGCAGCGGTACCCTCGTGGGACGATGGCTTCCGTACCCCATACCAAGGAGATGATTCTGGATGGTGTGGCTGCTTACACGTTTTTGTGCATCAGCCTTAAATTGCCGAGTGATTTCTGGCACTGTGGCCCGTCTATCCGCTGTTACAATGCGAGCTAGCTGACGATGACCCCGCTCATCTACACGCTGTTGTCCATGGCAATTGGTCCTTGTAGGGATAGTTTTACCGGATTCGATGAACTCACGGTGCACCCGCGACACAGTGGCTCGTGAATATCCCAGTGCCTGCACGACTTCGCAGATGGAGTGACCCATTCGTCGGGCCCCGACGATTTGCCCACGACCAAATGCGCTTAGATCCTTCGTCTTACCCATACTGCGTCCGACTCTTACCGATTCCCGTCGCATCACTCCATATATTGTCGGATCGCTGTATACGTCATGTCGTTTCCGTTTACAGGGCCGCTGGCAGCGCCACATTTGCATAACGCCAGCTGCATCTAATTCAAATGCTCTTCAGTGTATATTGTTCTTCTTTTCAAGAATAAAACGAGAGAAAAACGGGTTGAAATCGGGTCAGAAATACCCTGACCTGACCCGTTTGACCTGCAAGAAATTGTCGACCCGTGGACATTTCAGATCATACCCCGAATCGATTCGTTCCAGCGGACCACTTTTTAGACAGCAAAGTGTTTGTTCGATAATTTAGCCCATTTTGCTAACCTCGAGTTAATTCGATCCAGCCGGTTAGAGAGTTAAAAACAACAACAACAATAATAATAATAATAATAATAATAATAATAATAATAATAATACAACGTTTGTCACAAAAATTTTATTTTTTCAACTCGACCAAGGTTTCGGTAGGTTCTGACCTACTTCATCAGAACGAATGGCCAGTAAATATTCAAATTCTGCATGATGTCAGAAATGGTGTTTTCAGTCACGGGTTTTGGTTAGTTGCTTCCACGCGCTTGATAGAAATGGTGTGGATGCCATGACACTAACAAACTGCGAAGAATTCTGATATATATATGGAATTCTTTCAAAATATCAATGTTACACGGCACTAGCAGTGTTCCTGCCGAGTCGGCCGGTAACGGTGCTTGAAACCAGTCGTACAATTTAGTTGGCCGCGGCACCAGGTGAGAATCTCAGGTGCACCGCTGCACGCAATGATTCACACCAGAACATAAAAAATGAAAAGTTGAAGAATGACCCGAAGCATAAGGCTTGGGTGAATCCACAGTGTGAACAAAAATAACAACAACAATAAAAAAAATAAACTAAAAAACGATACTTTGGGATCAGAGAGTTGTTATGAGGTTCACCCGCAAACACCAATTCGTGACTGAGTGTAGTGGTCCGGATCTTACTCCGGTACATTCAATCCCCAACCAGCCAGTACAACACTCACTTTCGCAAATAACACATGATTCTCAAATACACAACACAACATTTAATTACGTTCTGCGAGATTTAAACAGATACGGCGCTCTCTAGGCGCATAGACAATTGCCCCTCTTATGTGGGCAGCATACGGTGTCACACTTTACTGTCGGAAGACACAACCGACTGAGTCTCCACCGGACTATCTGAACAAGAGATACTACTCGTTAACACACTAAATAGAGCAGCAGGTGATATTCATATACAATTGCTTAGAGAATGAAAAAAATTATATGCAAACGATCACATTAAAAATACTCGCGACACAAAATACACAAGCACGTTAATTTGCGGTATACGATTATAGGTGCGAAATACTGCCAAAGTTAATTAACTAAATCTAATAAGCATGCACATGCAGATCCCTTCCCTGCTTGCATTGGCCCTGAAACAAAGTTCAAAGAAACTGTCACGCCCAGCGGAATTTGTGGCCACACCCTCTCCCTTATTCATGTAAAAAAAATTATCAGGAAATGGGCCCTGTAAGAAATTGAAGTTTCTATGTGCAGGTAATTCCTCTGAGGTTCAGTCACTCAGCATTACTGCATCTATGTCCATGCAGCTTTGGGTGTCGGGATGGCACAAGTTCGCAGATGTGCGAAGAAAAAAAAAGGAAATATTCATCTACTTACAGTTTCGTGACTTTGCTGTGCAAAACCAGTGTGCATCACATAATATAACACGACAAAACACACACACACACACACACACACACACACACACACACACACACACACACACACACAACTTGCACCATGTGGCAGCACCGATGATTCAACACTTTACTTTGACGCTTGATGTAAATGAAGCACACAATTAAAATGTTGATATCACGCCGCACTTTGTTGCGCTGATGCGAGTATACACGGATCCACTATTGTGAAGATTTAAAGGTGGCCGTTAAACAAAATAGCCCCTCTCACATCTGCTGTTGCAGTTTCCGAGACTGGTTTTCTGTGTTCCTGGGAAATGATTTCTGTTGTGATGAAATAATTCTGACCGTCAACTACTTGGAGAGTGGGGACCCCCTCACTTCCGCTGCTGCTATAGTAGATTCCGTCCGTCGCTACCTTCCGTCCTTTTTGACCGTTCATTCCCAATTCAGTCAGTTCCTTTCCGTTAGCATAACATCTACCCTGCCTGAGTACGCAGTTCAAATATGCCCCTCGCAGGTTTTGTTTCCATTTTTTTATCGAGTTGCGACCGCCAGCCCTGAGATTAATTTTCTCGGCCGAGCGAAATCAGACGTGCTTTTACCTTAAGCGTATATCAGCAACTGCTGACCAAAAAAAAAAAACGCTCGAATTCACCCCCTATTCTTTTCGGAGATTCCATACTCTTAATTGCATATTGTCCCTCGCAGACGTCAGAGTATCTTTCTTGCTGACAGAGTTATGTGTCTGCTGAGGGTCTCTTGGCCCACTTACCTTAAGCGTATATCAGCAACTGCTGACCAAAAAAAAAACGCTCGAATTCACCCCCTATTCTTTTCGGAGATTCCATACTCTTAATTGCCTATTGTCCCTCGCAGACGTCAGAGTATCTTTCTTGCTGACAGAGTTATGTGTCTGCTGAGGGTCTCTTGGCCCACCCACTGAAGTAAACATACGGACCACAGCGTTAAGCTACAAGCGGAAAGAAGAAAAAAAAAGAAAAGTGAAAAACCACTTCGAACATTGCTGCTTCCATCCGCATTCGAAAGCACATTTCCATAGTTCGCTTACACCCCCTAGAAGACCCTTGAGATAGGAATTTTTATGTTTCACTTCAGGGCTATGTGTGAGGTCTAGCAATTCAAAAATGGCAAAATATTGCGTTTCTTGCCTTCAAGAGTATTGGAGCGACTTCCTAATTATCCCGCAATTTTGTTATTTAATTTAGAGAACAGCCGAACGAAAAAACAACGTAAATGAGAAATAAATAAATAAAAAAAAAAACTGAACTGTAAAAGAACATGTGAGCCTGCCGAACTGTGATTCCTAGCTGCCTCATACCATACGCGACATGGCGGACAAATTTTAGAGTTTTCTTCAGGTTTTAGGATGGGGGGGGGGTGTCCACTGTAACATCAAGTTTGGTGGTTGAATCTGGCTTGTCAATTAGTTTTGCTTCCTCAAAGAGAAATTTATGGTCCTTTTCGTAAGTGTTTAGCTATCGATAACTTCTTTAAGGTCAGAGTTGCGAATATAGGTCTTGCGCTCCTCCAATCAAAAACCCTTTTTTTTTCTTTTCCGAAAACGAAAATTCAATCAAAACTGTTCTAATTGCGTATTCGATTGAAGGAGCACAAGACCTATATTCGGAACTGTGACCTAAAGAAGTCATGAATGGCTAAACACTTACGAAAAGGGCCATAAATTTATCTTTGAAGAAGCAAATTAAATCGGCAAGCCAGATTAAACCACCAAACTTGACATTTTGGAAGCTTTCCATCACAGAGCAGGAGACTCAGAGGTAAATCTTCCATAAACTCGGACAACAATTTGGCCTCGAAGATCTCTACTGAACAGCGGCCCAGCGAACGAACATGTAACTAAAACGTAGAAGCATAACCGTCTCCCCCCCCCCCCCGAAAGAGTTTACAACTCAGATCAGATCATATGTAGAGGATTTTAGGAAGGGAGTGCCTAACTCCAGGTCTTAAACAACCCTTAGAAATAGGAAGCTAGGAAGTTTGGGATAGAGTGCCCGATAGGAAAGTGACACGGAAGTGAGTTAGAAATGGGGAAAGATGACGCTCTTATTTATTACCGGGAGGCCAGTACCCGGGGTTCGACGGCTTAACGTGCCCATCCGACGCACGGCGGATATTCAGTGGTTCGAGCGTTCGTACCTGCTGGGATCGAACCTATGGTTCCTCCGTGGCAGTCACCAACGTTGACCACTAGGCCAATCGCGGCCCGAGTTTGCAACTCTCTCGCGGTGCTACTTATATAGCAATTGGTGCCGTATCACGTGACAGACGCTATCGTAGTTTCATGTCCGACCACTGGGGCGCTGTCAAAAACACGAGAGTTGGATCTCTGTCTCTCCTGTGTTTTTTCACACACACACACATATATATATATATATATATATAGGGATGTAAGGTCAGGTGATGCGTAACATCACAGCCTCTCCTTGACAAATGTCAACCCCGCCTTCCCGTGGTACATCCTGTTCCCACTAAAGGGGCTCTGACGACCGCCAATAGCGGTATAACTATACCATCGGGATTAGAGGAAATGCTATCCCACACTCACCAACCCGCTTGGCCAGCGTGGTGAGTTATGGCCAAACCCCTCCAAAATGACTCCACAACTTAAATCTTGGCCCTCAGTCTCCGGCAGCTGGAATGTACCTGGCCAAGGCAGCGGCCAGTGCGACATGAAGGCAGAGGGTGCTAAGAATCCCCGGAGGACCGGACTAGGCTGCCATCTGATGCTGAACTTGGCTACGTACAACGGACGCTCCCTATCTTCTGATTCAAGGCTTCTTGAATTGGAAGAGGAACTACAAAGGATCAAGTGGGACATCGTCGGGCTAAGTGAGGTAAGGAGAAAAGGAGAAGATCTCATTGAACTGAAAAGTGGACATCTCTTCTACTATCGTGGGACAGATACTGGCAGAACTAGTGGTGTTGGATTTATAATAAACAAGAAGCTGAAGGATAAAGTTGTAGAAGTTGAAAGTTCCTCTGACAGAGCTGCACGACTCGTTATCCAACTCTCGAGAAGATACCAGGCTCAGATTATTCAAACTTATGCACCCACCACAAGTCATGCTGAAGAAGAAATTGAAGAATTTTATGAGGAAATTCATGATCTAAATAATAAAGGTAAGCAGCACTTGAAGATAATTATGGGAGATTTCAAAGCAAAAATAGGGCAACGGCAACAGAATGAAACTTCAGTAGGTAAATTCGGTCACGGCAACAGAAACCAGCGTGGAAATACTCTCGTAGAGTTTGCAGAGGCAGAAGGGTTTTTCATCTTGAACTCCTTTTTCAAGAAAAAGCCACACAGGAAATGGACATGGAGACATCCAAATGGGACGACAAGTGAAATTGATTTTATTATGTGTAACAAAAAATTCGTCATAGAAGACTGCAGTGTGCTAAACAAGTTCAACACAGGCAGTGACCATAGATTGGTGAGATGTAAGATGCACCTCAACACTAAACTCGAGCGTAGCAAGCTCATAAGACAAACAAAATGTATTGACATAACCAGCCTTAAAATAACACCATAATACCTTCAAGTTGGAACTGAAGAACAGATTCTCTGCTTTAGAAGGCCTAACATCAGAAGAAGTGGATATTTCTGAAGTTAACAGAAAAGTAACCAAAGCTCTTATGGAAACAGCAACAAAATTAGCTGGGTCTAAGAACAAACTGCATGTGAACAAATTATCAGGAAAAACCAAAATGTTGATGCAAAAAAGAAGAGTGATGAGGACAACTAAAGAAGATGTGACTTCCAAAGTGGAATATATAGAGCTATGCAAGACAGTACGAAAAAGTATCACTGAAGACGTAAGGAAATTCAACTGTGAACTAGTAAGGAAAGCAATTGAAAGCAACCAAAGCCTAAAGATAGCAAAGGGACATCTCAGTAAGGGGAAAAAACAGATTATGGCACTGAGAAAAGAAGATGGTTCTGTAACAAGAAATAGAGGCGAAATTTTGACAAGAGTGAAAGATTTCTACTCCAAATTATATGAAAGGGATGATACATGTACTCCAGACATCATGAAAGGTACCAGTACCAGAGTTCTTCCAGTCCTTCCAGCAGAAGTTGCACATGCAATCAAGAACATGAGGCGGGGAAAAGCTCCAGGAGAAGATGGAATTACTGTAGACATCATACAAGAAGCAAGTGGAGAAATCGAAACAGTACTCGCCCAAATTTTCACTCGATGCCTTAATGAAGGGAAAATTCCTGAGGATTGGAACAACGCTACAATGATCTTGCTACATAAAAAAGGTGACATTGAGGATCTCAGGAACTACAGACCTATCAGCCTCCTATCAGTGGTTTATAAAATCTTCACTAAAGTTCTTTCACACCGCTTTAAGGTGACACTGGACATGGCTCAACCGAGAGAACAAGCTGGATTCAGGAGTGGCTACAGCACAATAGATCATATCCACGTACTGAGAGAACTAATTGAAAGAGCGAGAGAATATGAACTTCCATTGTGCATGGCTTTTATCGATTATGAAAAAGCCTTTGATTCGGTGAAACCATCAGCAGTTGCAATGGCTCTGAAATCCTGCGGTATTGAAGATGCATACATTAATATTATTAATAACATCTATGAAAATGCAAGTGCAAAGATTCGGCTGTTTGAAAATACAACACACATAAAAATTGGAAAAGGAGTGAGACAAGGTGACACCATATCTCCGAAGCTCTTTAATTCACTGAACTGGGAAAACAAAGGGTTAAAGATTAATGGAGATTATCTAACCCACCTTCGTTTTGCTGATGACATAGTCATTTTTGCAACTACCCCATCAGAGCTACAGAGTATGATCCAGGAACTTGCTGACAAGAGTAAAGAAGTGGGATTAAAAATGAACTTTCAGAAGACAAAAGTGATGTACAATGCTTTTACAAGAAATGAAGATTTATCGATTGATGGAGAAAAGCTGGAGATAACAGACATGTACGTTTATCTTGGACAGCAGATATCAAGTGAGGGTCACATTGGTGAAGAAATTAATCGGCGTACAAAACTTGCCTGGAGAGCTTTTGGAAGAAACAGCATAATTTTCAAGAGCAATATGCCATTATGTCTTAAAAGAAAAGTGTTTGATCAATGCATCCTTCCAGTGCTTACGTATGGTGCAGAGACGTGGACCTTAGCTAAAAGAGACATACAAAGGCTGCAAACAACTCAAAGATGCATGGAGAGGTGCATGCTTGGTGTAACCAGGAGAGATAAGAAGAGGAACTCGTGGATCCGAAAAATGACAAGAGTGGAAGACATCATGATCAGAGTTAAATACCTGAAATGGCAATGGGCTGGACATACTGCCAGAAGAACAGACCATCGATGGACAGCCGAAATTTTAGATTGGATTCCAAGGGACAGGAAAAGACCCAGAAGAAGACCACATGGAAGACGGGTGGATGAAATTCGAAAGTATGCGGAAGTGACATGGAGGAGACTGGCACAAGACAGACAGTTGTGGAGGAAACTTGGGGAGACCTTCGTCCAGCAGTGGATTGATAATGGTTGACAATGATGATGATATATATATATATATAGCGCGCGTGAAAGTAACTAACCAAAACACGTTACTGT